>OX596025.1:20504473-21718857 GCA_951394055.1 Villa cingulata | reverse complement strand
AGGTAGAAGTCAGCCAGAACTTAAATTTTACTATCGGTAAAGAGGGACGTAAATAACAAAAATAAATATTAATCGTTCGTATATCAAGTACTTTACTATAGGCATGGATATGTTTGTATGTGCAGAGATGTATAAAATAAATGAAATACAAATGCAGCAGAATCATAATTCATAAATTAATATGAATGTTTGTATAGAGTGGTACGGGTATACATATATTGCCTAGTGTTTTGTAGGTGTTTAGTTATAAGTAAAATTGTAGAGGTAAAAAAGATATAAATATGCGTTTATATATGTGTATGTACTATATGCATGAATATGTGTGACATAATTAAGTACTTAATGGATATAAATTAATTCGTAAATACGAATAATGTACTGCCGTACTGCTTTATTACATTTATACATAAGACATAAGTAACTAAGTACTGACATATCATATGCGCTGGATATTAGATACTGCATGCGCAATCGTATAAAAATCTTAATATATGTATAGAGGTACACTATAATGAGTCACTGCGCGAAGATTGCGGAAAATGTGATTAACATTTTTATAACCGACGGTTAATTTAGTATTTTTTTTTCAATTTTTTATTTTATTTTCGTTTTAATTTTTATTTTTTTTGTGTGTTGAAGTTGTATGCGAAATAAATATACCATACAGTACCATATAATTTTTTGCCAATGCTTATAGACTTGGTTGAATAATTTCCGCAGTATATAATCTACATATGTATATGCATGTGTACTATATGGAATATATAAATAAACATAGGTAGTAGATACATTCATAAGACTTTAACGGATTTTGCAAATTTATTACACGATGCAGAAACATATACATACATAAATGAATAAATCTAATGGAATCTAATCGTAAGTAAATACGGGAGTATAGATAAATTTTATTTGTAATTAATATTAATGCATAATTAAGTAAAACAAAGAGTTTCTATGACGAATAAATATTTGAGTAGATATTATAGTATGGAATAGACATTGGACTATAATGGTACGTGAGTGAATTTAATTTGAAAAAAATGTTTTGTTATTTTTACTTTCCTATCATAATTTATGAATATGCACATATACGTACATTTTTTATCTTCATATACAAATATACATCTAATGAACATGTAAATAATTTTACCTTGTATCCTGTCTTAACGATTGATCACCAAGAAGTAATTCAGTTCGTCCCTTTGATATGCTGCTATTACTACTACTTAGCTGTTTTTGGTGTTCATAAAGTGATGTATGATGATGATTGCTATCGTTAAATGGTTCACTGTCACCTTCCGAAAGAGTTGATAACTATATAGAGAACAGACGAAAAACAATTTTTTTTTTACTTTTCAAATTCAAAAGGATATTAATAATTAAAAGTAGTATGTATAAAGTGTTGCCAAATATTGTAACACTTTTGAACAAAAAATAAAAAGGATTGACTGTCTGTCTGAGTCTGTCAGTCTATTATCTATTATGCATTTAAAAAATGTTTAAGTGATATTTGGCATTTAACATAAAAATGAAATTGAAACATTTTTTTTTTGGAATGTTGCCAAGTTATGTAAGATTTTGTTTTTTTAAACTTTTATTGAAAGATGAATCGAATCGTAAAAAAATGAACTGAACTGAAATGAATTGAATTGAATAATATAATAATAAGGAGAAAAATTAAAAAGTAAAGTTTAAAAAGATAATTTGAAACTCACCTCACGTCGTAATGGATGACCATTAGCTAATAATAGATCACAATTATTACTGTTGACGTATGTATTAAAATTAGCACTTAAAGTGTTACCAGCACCACAATTATTTATAATATTATTGCTATTATTGTTATTACACAAATTACTTATTAATAAATTATTATTATTGTTTAAATTAGAGCTATTTGCATTGTTACTTAAACCACATATTAAACCACTACTACTGCTGTTATAATTATATAACTGATTATTAGTTGTTGATATTAATTGTTGTTGCTGTTGTTGTTTATTGTAATTACCGCCAGCAACAGTAGTTGATAAATTATTTGATTTATTTATTAAATTAATATTACTACTAGTTGTTGTTGTTGTCGAACTCACTAAACTACCACCAATACTTGGAAAACTTTGTTCTGATACCGATACAACACCACCAATACCGATTGTTGTCTTAATTACATTATTACCAGATGAATAAACATTATTTGATGTAGTAATTCCGATTATATTTCCATTACTACTAGTACAACTATTAATTGTTAATGAATTTGGTAAATTATTACGATTATTTAATGTTGAAGAACTGATATTATTAAATTGAGCACTATTATTGCTAATTATTTGATTATTACTAATATTATTTAGTGTTGATGATATATTTTCATCACGTTTTACAGAAATGATACTGTCAACACTATCTAATGTACAACTGGCATTTAGATTTGCATTATCTACAATATTTAAATTTTTATTATATTGCTGACGTTGTTGTTGTTGTTTCTGTTGCTGATAACTACCGATGTTATTTGTCAATGATGATTCAGAGGATAATGTCGAGGAGCTAACAATGGCTGCTTGTGATGATAGTGATGTTGATTTATAATTGCTTAATGTATAATGTGATGGTGCCGAATGTGTTACTGTTAATGATGATTGAGCACCAATCGATGTTATAATATCGTTTGATGTACTTAATGTATAGTTATTATTATTATTATTGTTGTTATTGTTATTATTCACGATATTCGTATTATTATTATTAAATGTCAATTGCCGATTATTATCAGATACATTTGTTACTGTTACTGATGCTGTGACACCTACTGCTGATGATTTTGTTGTTGCAGTTGCAGTTCCTGGTGATACTGTTGCTGTAACCAATGATCCAGATACAGATGATGTTGTTATATCCGCTTGAACTGTATGAGACGATGATGAGCAAACGATTGCCGATGTTATCGCTGATGTAGAAGATGGTACAACTGTTGTACCCGATGTACTGGCTGTTGTTAATGTCGATGGCCCTGCAGTAATATGATTATTTGCCAATGATGTTACATAAATTGGTGAGGCCTCTTTTAGGAAACTTAAATCGTGTGTTGTTGTTTGTCCACCAGTTGTATTACGTCTGTTCAACTATAAAATAAACATGACAGAATTTAAATAGAGAGAAATTAAATATAATTATCAAAAATTATAAAATCTGCATATAAATTTTGGGATATTAAGTAGTTATAAAAGTATAAAAATTACACTTTTGTAAATCAAAAATAATATTAATCTCTAATGATATCCCTTTTTACTATTGATTTTTTTGTGATATTGTTGTTGTTCTGTTATTTACAGAAAAATTCGTATCCAAATTTTAAAGGTCATACATATATTGTTCGTTTTTAAGTATATATATATGGATGTGTACATGTGTGAGATTATTGTTACACATTTATATTCGAATTATTCTATTGTGCTTTCTTTCATAGATATACATAGTCAGTAAAAACTTTATAAATAAAACATAAAAAATAAATAAAAAAGAAAATTATATCCTTGAATGTTGAACATTATTTAAGATTTTGCCATCAGCAAAAATTAGATAACAAAACAGAACTATGCAAGAAACAAAAAATACGACATCAAATTTAAGTAAAACCAAAAGTTAAAAATAATAAACAATTTAATGTATAGCATCTGCTACAATTTAACATATGTATTTATATAGAAATATATTTACAATATAAATACAAAAAAACATAAATATTTCTGTCCAGTACACAATATCCCTAAAACTCTGAATTATCAATTTAATACATTTCTTTCAGTTTGTTGTAAATTTTATATACGATATACATATATATACCATCAGTACACATCCTCGTATATAATGTGTATGTATATGTGTATTGATTTATGTATCTATATCGTATGTATATATATCTATAAATGTGTTATTCTTTTATTTTTTATTTTATTTTTGAAATTCATTCTTATCAAATATTTTTCTTTTGTCAACTACACAACACTGTATTAGCGTTGATATCAGTATTAGTATACAGAAAAGCATTTGTATATAAATAAATATAAGTACATAATGTATATGATGTGCTAAAATTGAAACATTTGGAACAAAATAAAAAAAATGAACGATTAAAATGAAAAATAGTATAAATTTTTTTTACTATTTTCGTTATCCCAGAAAATGTTATTACATTTCGTTCAATATATATATTACAGGTCCGTTCATATACGAATTTGATATCTATATATATGTATGTATGTATGTAGCACCGCATTCGCATATGTAATATTTCAAAAAAAAAAATATAAATGACAGCACATAATAAAACTAACAACAAAACACCAAAATAAAAAAGTTCAGGGTAAATTGCAAAATGATAGGTCGAAGCTTTTTTTTTTGTAATGACGTAATAGATGTGGTATAGTAATAGAAAAATAATAATATTTATTACAAAAAATAGATCAAAGTAACATCAACAATAGAGTACCATACATATGTACATGTACATCAATTTGTGCAATATATGTAGTATAAAATAACGAAAAAAAAACTTACAGCATATTCACATTGCAAAATGAAAAAATAAAAAACTATAAACTGGCAAAAATCAAACAAGAGACAAAAATATAAAATGTACCACGAAAATCCGTCGAGAAGGAGTGCTGCTAAAGAATTATTTAAATGTTGAAAATTATGTTTTCTTGTGCTATGTAATAGATCTTAAATATATTTTTATATATAGCTATATGTTTGTAATGTAAGAAAACATATAATTTATGTCTGTTGTGCGAAAAAAAAAATACATACATATATACTTTATGTATTACATAAATAATATATAACATGAGTACATTACGAGTTACGAGCATATTATAATGATAGTTTTATGTTGAAATGAGATACGATAACATTTTATGTCATTCATTATCGAATATTCTGTATTATTTATAATCGTATGTAGGTGTTTGTATGTATTATTCGAAGACATTTAGATATTATGTATATGTATAATAATAATGGTGACAATATCGGATACAGTACATATAGTACCTATACGTAAATTTTTTTTTAAACGATGAGGATAATTGACGAATGTCTGAGGAATATCTTCTTGACAACATCGAATAATGATGATGGTTATTTAATATTATAGGACGACGATAAAAGATCAACAAAAATAATAGTAATCACATATAAGTGTACATAATATAATATTCTACACCTCTTTTTATTACCCATTTACATATTGTAGTCCATTGTAACATCACACAACACCATACCAACATTTATCTGTGTGTCTATCAATAAATCTTTTTTATTTTAATCTGCTGAACTTTCTGGTGTGATTTTGTTATTCACACAAAAACAAAAAACCTGTAAATTTTCAATAGACGAACATGTATAAATAAAATGTACATAAATGTATACATATGAATGTATGTACATATTCGCATTTATAATTTTTCTTATATACATTATTTATTTTCATCGATATATTTTGGAGGGCGGAATAAAAGATAGTACAATACTACACATATCTAGCACTAACAGCGTTACCGTTTTGATTAATTTTCTTCACCATAAGCTTAGCAGATTTTCAAAAAATAATGTCCGGTATACGGTGCGGTGTGGTCATGTCCTTTAGAAGCTGTAATAAATCTGTAACCAAAACTGCAGTAGAAATCAATCCTAAAGGCACCAGACCTCGAGGAAGATCGAAAACCATTAGCTCCAACAAGTAAATGACAACATCACAAGCCGACCGTTGGTTTGAACACTGAGTGATCTTAAATAGTATTGGATTTGGATATCATCCAAATTAATTTAATTTAGCGGTAACACTGATATCTAGAATATCTTTGAATGCAAATATATTTTTTTGAAACATATAAAATTGCACATGTATTACAAATGTCTTAAATATTCACATACACATACTTCTATGTATGTTAGTTTTTTTCATCTATATAAATTCGATAATGACGACAATGAATGATTTTAATTAAGATGACGATAATGAAAATAATGAGGATAATTTTCATGCATATTACACATTAAATACAAAAACGTACGTATGTATATATAAGCTCGAAGTTTGAATATATAATACAACTATACGTATTTGTACATATTTAAATGGTACTATTGTAAAGATTAAGTATATATTAGCATAAAATGGTATACCTCCTATACCTATGTTGATTGGTGTACATTTTGAATTTTGAGAGTTCATGTACCCTAAAGTACCTATACCTTCACCATTCATTGTACAAAAATGTTGTGTTTTTGTTAACAAAATATTTAAAAGATTTAACAAACAAATATGAGACAAAACGCATAAATAATTATCCTCATTTTATAGTTCGTGCATAATGTATAATGTATAGAGTATATGTACTTATATTATTATCATTCATTTATTTGTACTTCATTCATCTATATAGAGTGGTGATGTTATAAGAACGTGTACCGTGTACGCGCTTGTATGTCCGTATACTCATGGATTTTTTACATTTATAAATACAAATACTTATATGTACGAGGATACATAAAAATATTTATGTGTACATAATAGGAAAAATTATGTATTCAATATAAAATAAACAATTTGTCTAGACAAATATTTTTTAAGTAACACACATACACACACACACAAAATATAGTATGAAAAATTCTTTTGAAAAACATTAAATAATAAATTTCTTATATATATATAAGTATTTGTATTCATAATATTTATTTAACCAAAACATTGAAAAAAATAAATAAATAAACAAAAAGGACATCAAGAGGATAAACGAGAAAAAAGGAAATACGTATATATTTAATATGTGCATTTTGTAATAATGAAAATTTTTCTACCGACAAATTGAAATATGTAAAGATGATTTGTCTTGACCGATGATGAAATTTAAACCCTGATCATCCAGATCTGCGAATAATCCACTTCAGTTTTCGTCGTTCCAAAAATTTTTCTTCAGGTCTCAATGGATTTGTCGTAAATAAATTCAGAAATTCAGTATAGAAACGAAATATAAAAAGAAAAAAGAAACAAACATTCATACACAATATAAAAATATAAAAAATTAAAAAAAAACTCCATAAATTCCTAAGTTGGTGAAAGTACACATAGTCAGTATCAGTTTAATTTAAAGATCATTTCAATATTTCAATATACAGATACTATGGTGCATACACCGTCGTGAGTAAATACACCCATCATATACCTATAATAAAACATTTTATTCGCATTATTATATATTATCTGATGGTCATATTCCAATTTTTATTGGATCATTATTTTATCTCATCAATAAAAAGATCACGAATTTCAAAAAATAATTGTTTTTTTTTTTCACTTTTTAATTTTATACGTTTTTCCTTTTATTTATACTTTTGTTTCATCACGTACAATCGTATTTAGTGGATGTATGTATATACATATCTACCTATGTATGTATGTGCTTATACAAAATGAAAACGAGTAACATGCTTACAGGCTATTTTCATTTACATACACTTTTGCTTTTGTGTATTTATTTGTTTAACAATTTTTAATTTTTTTGTTTTTTAGTTTGTGTTTTGTTTGGTCTGGCCTGAATGTAACAGAATACATTCGCATTTAATTAATTCGTAAATTTTCATTCGTAATGAAAGTAAAATATAATAATTTGAAAATATTTAAATTGTTTTTTCTTTGTTTTTTTGCTATATGTAATCGTACACATATTTTTGTTTTCGGTACATTTGTAATAATAATGATCATCGTTCATAATTTACTCGTATAAACAAAAGAAAAGAAAATGAAAAATATAAAAATCAAAAAAAAAAAAAAACAGAAATATGAAATTTTCTTTTATGTTTTATTCTTTGTATTTATTTTGTAATTTGTCAGTATTCATATATAAAAAATATGTAATTGTAATCGAAAATCGACATGTTTTATACAAAGTATAGGAATGTACATGCATATGAGATCTCATTTTTTTATTGAATTTTCCTCAATGATAAATAATGAAATGAATATTAAATTCAATATACTTACATATATGTATGTAAATATTATAGATATAAATACTTGAATAAAAATTTCAAAGTTTTAATACAGATGTGTATGTTAAAATTCGTATATGTGTTTGTATTGTTAAATTTGGGGAAAGTTTGTCAAGATCATATCACTATATTTTTGTGTCATGTACATGTGTACCTACATAAGTATATAACAGTGTGTATAAAAGTTCAGGTAAATAATAAGGGTATTCACAGCTTGTTCTTGTATCATTGTAAACGGTGTAAACTCGTACAATCCTACACCTACTGTAAACATGTTCTATGTAATTTTTAAACTGCTTGTAAAAAATTTACAATGCTGAAACCCATTGTATACGCTATACGGTGTTTATTACTATTGTTAATGCCATTCTGACATTAAATGCTAAAGTAATTTGATTAAATTTATTTTTATAATATTTTAGCTGACATATGTTATTAATTTGCTTGCTTTCAATACAATGTTTGCTATGGTGCGTTCACGAAATGGTGTAAGATTTGGACGTATGTTTACACTTTTTACACTCTTACAACAAATCGTGAATACCTCTGATATTTGGAATATATGTACATATGTAAAACGGTAAATGTAAATAAAAAATGAAATGCATAATCTCCTCCCCCACCGCGGCCACCTTCCACCATTCATATGAACATACTATATCACATACTAAAATTTTTATTATTGTTCTCTGTTTCATTTTATTTTAATGACAGCTTTTCAATCAAATACGTATGTAATGTGTAGGTATGAATGTATCAAATGCAATTCATTCATTTGTGCTCATATACATATATATGACTTATTGTTTGTAATAAAAAAATTAAAACATATATACGTAAAAATAATAAAAGAAAAATTAAAGTTGAAAAATTTCATAAAAATCTTCGATTACACTACAATATGTACAGTAATACAGTACAAAAGTATGTAATAGATAATAGATTAATGGATACAAACGCACATGTATCAAACGAGCTTAAAACATGAATATGAATG
The DNA here is from genome assembly GCA_951394055.1 of Villa cingulata. Classification (NCBI taxonomy): domain Eukaryota; kingdom Metazoa; phylum Arthropoda; class Insecta; order Diptera; family Bombyliidae; genus Villa; species Villa cingulata. The sequence goes on along the minus strand of OX596025.1, from coordinate 21,709,796 downwards.
CATGGAATGCGTATTGAATTCAATATTTAAATAAGAAATGTTGGATTTCATTTGTTCTTATTTCATTTATTTTTTTTTTAAAATTTCCAAATTTTTTTTTCTTTTTTTCATTTCGACTTTCATTACATTTTCTTTCATTCACTTGATTTCAATTTTCGAAACTCAAATTGACATCAATATAAAATATTGTCATGTTCCCAAATTATTGATCGTTACCTTAAAACGTATCTGTAAATATTCCGTATATACATATGTACACGCTACTGCACATGAATTTATGAATGGGTGAATATACATACTTGTATAATTATGAATTAATTTTCATTTATATGTTGAAGGCATTCATTTCACATTTCAATTTGTCGTTAGCTTCATAATCTTCGTAGTTTTTCAGTTCATTTTAGTAGTTTCTTAGTTCGTAGTTCTATTGAGTTGATGTTTGACGATATTCTCATTTAGAATAGGAATTAAAATATGTATACTATAAAATAAATATGACAACTGAAAAAGAGAACAACTACGAAAAATTTGAGATGATCGTTCATGTCAACAGAACTATACGAAACTTCAAATCTGAAAAGTTGTAATAAACTGAATAGTGTCATGAATACCCTTATTATTTAATATATTAACATGTATTTTTGTGGTACCCACATTATATAGAAGTAAGTATATAATTCTCTAAAATAGTATATGTAGGTACTTAGTAGTAGTAATACTTTTGATTGATGTACATATTTTTTTTTGTAGAATTAAATTTGAATACTATAATCCTTCATGTCGTACACTATACACAAAAACGTTTAGTTGTGGCGTTGTGGTTTAATGTGAAGTCAAAAGTAAAAAAAAAAATTAACTGAAATATTTCAATTCAAATCCAACAACAAAAAGAAGCAATTGAAAAAAAAATTGAAATATTAATAATGAAATTTATTCAAAATCACATCACATGCATGTACTCGTATTTTTACAAATTGAGGCGCACAAACACAAATATAAAAAATGTACCTACATACATACATATCTATCTGTACATATTTATTATAAATATCGTACATTTTTCATAAATGTGTGTGTGTTTGTGTCTGTTTATTTTAAAAAGTCACGTTCATACATAGAGTTAAATTCATTTTTCATTAATCGCAAGTTATACTTATGCTTTTTCAATAACAAAAAAAAAAGAAAACAAATTTTTGGTTTTTGACTACTTAAAAATCTTTTTACGTTAAATAACAAATTCAAATTGAAAAAGGAAAAAGTAAATATAGTACTTAAATATCATTGTATGTAGTAATAGTAGTAGTAGTAGTGGGTAATAACAATAATAATAAAAATTGAAAAAAAAAAGAAAATATTATTTGTTGTTAACATTCTTGAATTGAATCGTTGTTGGTGTTTATTTTTTGTTTAAAACTATTTTTTTTTTATTTAGTTTTCATTTATTTTTTCAATTTAAATTTTAAATTTAATTTTTTTTTTGCGCTTTTGTTTGATCAAAAACTAACAACCAAAATATAAAAAAAAAGATGAAAATAAACGATATAAAAGAGGTGTGGTATAGTATACTCTTACTCCTGTGTGTATGTATGCATATAATTTCATATGAGCAGCTATATATTCGTACTTATTTAAAAATGGTAGCTTTATGTATTTATTGTATTTTTTTCATCGAAAACGATAATAAAATTTAACTCACATTATTTTCTCATATCTTGAACAGATTAAATACACAACATTTCGTATAAAATATTGAAAATGGAATTTGATTTGCAAATTAAATGCATTTTATTTATCAAGGATATTTATGTAAATATGTATATGTATGATTGTATTTTAAAATGGAATTCTATTTACTCACTTTTTAGTACCTATTCTTTAAGTGAAAAACTTAAATTTAAAATGATTGCAAGTTAATACGTTAACTCCTAATTTTCTCCATCTGTACCACGTATCACCTGTGAACACTGATTTTTACTGCACCTAGGTACCAAATGCATCACCGGTGATACCGATGCTGTGCCATTTTCCGTATGAAAAATATGTGACAGCGAATTAGCAAAATGTTCGTCGATGATATATTGGTACTTGGGAGATGAAAACTTCTTGCATCATCAGTTAAATGGAAGAACTTGAACTAAACTTGTATACTCGAATCCAAAGTGTACGAATACGGAGTTGAAACCTTAGAAGGCCAATTTTATACTTTATATTAGACTGTAATCCGAGTCGATCAATATTTCAATATTTCGATCAAGAATATTTTCCAGTAACTGATTACTGATATAGTTACAATAATGGACTTGGTATCCATTTGCGTTGTAAGCTTATAAATACAGAACATTTATTTGAATGAATTTAATTACGTTCTTATGTATGAAATTTATATATTAAAAAAATAAAATTTATTACAATATTTCTTCTCCTTTAAAAAAAAAAAAAAATTCATTTGCATAATTATCCTTTCAACTGCAAATTTATAAAATGAATTACTTCCAAAATATAGATAACACTCGTATACATGCTCGTAGTTTCTAATAAATGGAAGACAGAAACAAAATAAAAAATGCCAAAACGAAAAGTGTTAAATAAAATTTTAAATATTGGAAAATAAAATAAATTTTTATTATTATACTCGTATAGTGAAATCGTGAAATCAATTTTCATAATATTCTTGTTGAAGATTAAATAAATTCCTTTTATATAGGAAAAAAAGAAAATATTTTAAAAGAAAATAACCGACAAAAAAGTAATAAGTATATAAAAATTCATTCATTTCTTTTTAGAATCGAATAAATTATTTATTCAACAAAAAATTTATTGCAATTTTCCTTTTCACTTAGTTCTTATTCAATTCATTTAGAATTTTTGAATCCACACCAATATATATTCCTGCACATATACAGAGAGTTTTGAATGTACCAAAAGGAACTTTATCTCTTGTTTTTTTTTTTTTTTTATTTTTATTTTATATATACATATATTTTTAAGTATATTATTTAAATTATTATTATCTTAAATTGCATTCATTCATTCATTCATTCAATCAACAAAAACAATATAAAAGAGAAGAGAAAATCAATTTAAGTTATTTATGTATTTGAATATAAAATAAAAAAAAAGAGAATACTGTGCATAAAACAAGCAAAATGACATTGTATACAATATATTATATAAAATTTTCAATAATACTGTAGGTAGATGTATAGATATTTTAATATTCGTATATAATAATGTAGTACTATTAGTTCTCATTTTTTATTCATTTTTAAATTTCGTCTGTCACTATAAGATTTGTTTTTAATACTCAATCTATACAGAAGAATAATTTTAAATTCAATTTCATTTCATTGTTTCTTATTCAAATAATTAAAGCATATACAAATAAATACACACACTTAAATGAAAATAATGAAATTGAAATTATTCAAATTATAAAATTGAATACTCAGAAATCTTTCAATACTTGTACATATTAGTTTCAGTTCGGTAGATAAATGTTCGAGAGAATTTGATTTCATCAAATAATAAAATACTGAAGGATAGATGAAAAATTTGAAAGCGTTAAATGTTTAAAACTAGAGAGAAATTGTAAAGAACTGGACGCAGTGGAGAAGATTTCTTAAGGAGGCTGACATTTTGAATGGATTCTGGCGCTAGGGAATAGTAGCAGTGGTAGCAGAATGCAACGAAATTTTATTATTGTTTACTCAATCATCTGTATATTAAACGCAATTCTCGTTTGGATGGGCTATCTGTAGCGCCATGGAGTACTAGTAGTGAAAGTAACAGTAGAAGGAATACCCTGCCTCGTATTTACTATACTATCTTTTCAATCGTTTGTTTACTGATTACCAAGTGATATTCTCGCTTATTTATTAGTTGTACGGTTGTACCTAGATTTCACAAAAGTCTCTTCAAAAATTGTTCTAACCTAACGTTCACATCACAATACAAATATACCGCCTTATCACGATATTCGAAGACGATGAAACGATGAAACGATGAAACGAAACGATACGGTATAAAATTGCTATTATGAACCTTCATCGTTTCGAATATTAAGTGGTACATAGTGGTACAATATAAATCCCTTATAAAAACGAAACTTTAATGTTTAATTCATACAATTTCCAATTTTGTTGTAAGAAATAAGGGTTCGATGTCATTTCTATTATTTTGTTGATGTTTTGAAATATCATTTTTAATAATAATTTCCATTTTTTTAAAAAAATTAATTTAATATTAATATTCACAAATATTAGTAATATGCTTTAAATAAAAAAAATTCTATTAAAAACCAAAAAAAAAAATAAATTTATATGTAAACGATGAACAAAATGCTATCGACTGAGTAGTCGATGAAAATCGTTTGAAATTGGAACGTTTCGAATATCATGATCGCGTTTTTAACAAGACGATACGAAACGTTTCGTCTTCGAATATCATGATAAGGCAGATAATTCAATTTATACCTTATAGCTCCAAACTATTTTACACAACCGTACACAGGCAATTACATATGTGTATACCGAATCAAATTACTATTCATTCTATCAGAAATTTACAAAATTTGATTGGGTGAAGTTTTTTCTTTCAAGTCTGTACTGTAGATACACATAAAAGCACTATCTGCATATACGAATATTGAAAATTATTATACTAAAATTGCGTGTGAGTGTAGACATTTTTCTTAAAGGAAATCAATAATTTTTTGTTATTTCAATGATCAGAAATCTTAAATTAAATCTAATATTGTCCGAATTACCAATGTGACTGAAACTTATATTACATGCATAATATAGTTAAAACCTTAAAACCCTATTTTTAGAGATATATAAATTTTTATTTAATATCATACACTTAATATTTCAATTGACAAGATATCTTACAATTGCTTATTTCTGTTTTGATGTAAATAGTATTACAGCAGTGATGTTATAGTTTTATTTAACACGTCTATTTCACATACTTCTCAATATTACACATATAGTAGTATGTATGTAAACGTAAAGTTTTAAAATTTCCTCAGGGAAATTACAAAATAATAATCCAAACACATATACATATACATATATGAATTTTATTGGATTTAGAATTATTAAGGGAAAAGAAAATCAACCAACAGTATGTTTTTTTTTGTAGACGATGATGATGTGCAATTCACAGCTCACAAAAATGAAATACACTGTATGAGATTGATATGAATATAGATGATATTTTGCTCTAGATTCATTAGAACAACTATACACTATGACCATTATGACTATATGTATATGTATGTATATCTCTGATTATTATTATTACTTATAAGTATCTTTTTCTATATTACATATAAAGATACATTTTTGTATTTGTACGAGAAAATCTTGAATATAGATTTATGATTCTATACATGACTATTATTTTTTCTTCCAGTATAGTTGGAAGTTGAAGTAAAATTTTTTTTTTATTTAATTTTAAAAAAAAGCAGAAAAGCAGAAAAAAAACTACTACTCCGGTATGTTTCTACTTTTCTTCTTCTCCTCTTCCAAAATACCACAATAACCATTCAGTAACCATTTTTGTTCACAAATAAAAATATAGGACAGAACATTTATCGGTTTTTCTTTTATACAAGGATCTTGTTTCAATTTGAAATTCTTCTTCGTACTTGCCTATTACAATGTAGTACCAAATATACACAAGAAAAGGAGAGGAGAAACTATTATACGTGTATCTTTCTACTTCTCTTTCTACGCGAATAGTAGTTTCTCTTCTCTTTTTTTTGGTTTAAATTATGCACTACACTATATGGTAGCCGTGTACGAAGAAGAATTTACGATCAAACCAAAATCTGTATTAACAAGAAAAACCAATAAATGTTGTGACCTACATTTTCATGTGTAAACAAACATGACCATTAAACTCTTGAATATTTGAAATGTAAAATGAGGAATAGAGAAAAAAGTAGAATGATATGCGAATATTAGTATCTCTTCTCCATTTCTTGTGTCAATTATGTACTACAAGTTAAAAAAACATAGAAATTAGAATTTTACGCTGTAGAATAAAAGGAATTAAATTAAAGTTTAAATAGAAGTATATAGTAGTAGTTAGTAGTAGTAGTAGTAGTAGTATCAGAGGCTAAAACCGGTGTTGATGGTTGCTTCTGGATGTTAATATACTTACATTTTTGTATCTAAGTGTATAGTGCTTTAGTATACGCATTAAAATTAATAAAAAAAAAAGAAGGAAGAAATTGTGTAATTTTCACATTAATTTAATAAAATTTATATTCAGTAAAATTAGTTATTATACCAGTAGACGGGAAGGGCATAAATGTATGTATTATAATGTGAAACTAATTTTTATTTTTTGTTAACTAAACTATCTACTACACATAACTACTAAATATATGGCTTTATGACACTCCTCTTTCTTTAAAAACGATTCATATATTATTTGTATGTATGAATAGTGCATGACATAAAATATTTTAGAGATACATTATAGAGGATATCTCATTGTATGTGTCGTATATGTGAAGAAAATTTTATTACATATGTATGTGCATAGATAGTATAGATGAATTTTACATGCATACCATACATATGCCGTATGTACGTTTAGTGACAGATGAAAAAGTTAAATTATTATTATTAATATACATGCATAATTATACCTTAACATCATAAGTATTATAGATATACGTACATATTCTTCTATAAGAACGTAAATTTGTTCGAAATTTATCAAAAATAATCTATCGTATACATTATACTAGAACTATGATGCATATTACATTACTTAGCACATTTACATATTATACATATCTGCCTTTAATATCTTAGAGATACATTTATGTAGTATGATGTACTTGCTATGACTTATTAAAAAAAAAACAAATAAACTCTATTTCCTTTATTTGAAAATAAATGAAAAGTTTCAGAACTGTGAATATGTATGTATATCAAGTTTTATGTTATTCCATATTTAATCACAAAAATTATTACACCATCTAACATAGTCGTACTCGTATAATTTCAACGAATCCTATATATTCTGTAACTTGAAATTTTAATTTGAAAAATAAAATCTATTCCTAACACATTCAACTATATTTACTTATACATCCATATGCACATAAGCACATAGGTATACGTATGTATATCTGTACTTATGCATGTCATGTAATACTGTGATCAAAAAATAAGGTGAATTTTACATTTAAATAATGAAGACTAAACGGCCAAACCAAATGATTAGATATTTTGCCCTTATTTGAGCAGAACTTTAATGAAGATCTATGCTAAATTTCATTTCAATATCTCTAGCAGTTAATGAGACACACTTGATTACTTTTATTCAAAAAAAGTGCAATTATCGATTTTTAAAATGAGTGAAAAATCTCATCAAAATAATAATATACCGTCTCACACTGCAATGATTTCGCCTGACTATTTTGTCAAAAATTCGATCCATCATTTCGTTCCATAATCACTGCAGTGATGTATTCGACTGATTTAACACCGTGCGGTGCCAATAAACTCGATTTGAACACCAAATCGAAGAAAGTATTGAAGCCATCCCGTAAAAGTCTTCTATAATTGTTTTGTGAATTGGAAAAAACGTTTGCTTATGCATAAATGTATTGTGTTGGATGTTGGAGTGTACTTTGAAGATGATGAAATTAATTTGTAAAAATGAATGAACATTTTGCACTTTATAAACAAATTCACAGAATTTTTTTGATCACAGTAACAGCTATAATTCATAATTTATTCATCTACTACATAGATAATGTAGACTATTTACAATCATTTTTATTAAAATCAGTATAACATATCAGAACTAATATGAAATCAAAATCTAAAAAAATATACACATGTATTAAATAAAATAAAATCAATAATATATTTATGTAATCGAGAATTAAAGTGACAGCTTTTTTGTACCTTTTCTAGCATTTTTTTTTCTAGGTTTTCAATTTTTTTTTCTATTTTTTTAATTATGTACATAAATTTTTTTACTTATTTTTTTTCATTTTTTTTTTCATGTATACAAAAACTATAGAGAAATGAAGAGAAATTAATGATTAATAAAAAACGAATAAAAAAAAACAAACTCTGTACTAGTATTATATGATTGTAATCTGATCTGATTTGATTGAACATTAGAATTAGGTTGGGTTCATACGATTCGGTTGTGTTGTGTATGTGAATGTATGTACTTTTATACATATAGGTATACATACATATGATAATATTGTATTTTATATAATATGAATAAAATACATATTGTAGTTTTATACATAATATTGATCGGGTGCCTGAATGTCTTCTCTGATTATGATGAATGACTTCGTAACTAAGTTTGACATTAACTATTCGATTACATTGGATTGTATTTTATATTCTGATATAGAGATACCTACATATACAATCAGAAGAGATACTAGGTGGTATGTGGTATATACCATCATCATCATCATCATCATCATCATCATCATCATCATCATCATCATCATCATCATTATCATATACTATTATATTCCAGCCATTCACGCATTATAAATTCACACACAAATAACAAAATAACTATTTATGGAAATGTATGTTGTGTAAATATTGTAAATGTGAATTACTTTACTCTACCTCCCACATAAATTTATTTGTATATAATATATGAAGATATAAAATTACATTCATTTTTTTTTTCATATAAAAGTAATTTTGTTTTATTTATTAGTACAATAATGATATTCTCTAAGTGAATATACCTTGTATCCGTATTTATAAATAAATAAAAAACGAAACGAGTATCTACACATTACATTATGTGAAAATGTATGGAAATGAATAAAAAAAAAATAAATTATTTCTTGAAAATTTATTAGCTGCCAATATTTATTTTGTTTTATTATTTGATTCATTTCCACTTTTCTTGTCTTATGTACAGAGTATGTGTCTGATTTGATGATTTTTTTTTTTTTTTTGAAAAATTGATAAAAATACTATTATTGAAAATAATGATAAAAGAATAATAAATTTTTTTTATACCCAAAATATTATATTAGGCTAAAGGAAAAATCATTAATTATTATTATTAAAATTTTCCAAATAAAAAAAAAACATTGAATGAAATTAAAGTTTATTTTAATTATTTTAAAGAAATAAAAATGAATTTTAAGCATATATGTACACTTTAAAAAATAATTAACTTGCTTGCTTGCTTACTTACCTCTATTGATAGTTGTGACATATCCACTGGAGTAACCCTTTTGAGCGCTGATAAACGTTGCAAACGCTCACGGGCCTGTTGTTCAACAGCAATAACGAAGGCATCTTGTACAGCATTTCCAAGTTCACCAGCTATAATATAGAGATAATAAATTTTTTGAAAAATTTTAATTTTCGATTTTAATGCAAAGAAAATTTATTTTAAAATTACTACATTAATTAGGACAAGCACGCATAAATGTATGTATAAGTTATTGAGCAACGATTAAATATTATTTTTTTCTTCAAGGTATGAATATCTACGTAACTGATTTTAAATATCTCTACCCAGTAAAATTTTCATTTAAATGCACATACATGTACATGTACATACATATTTGAGTACTACGTAATACAATACACATGTTTGCTAGTAATTACTCAAGAAAAATCGACAAGTTATTCATATCAATCATTTCACATTTGTATACATTTGTATATGTGAACAATGTTCATGTATGTGTATAAAACTCAACTTAAAATTGTATGGAACCAATGGAACCTTATGTGAAAGTTGATCATTTCATATGAAATGAAATTCAAATTACACGTGTATCTATATATGTATGCACATATATTTATTTAATTTCAAATATATGTATATTATACGAATATCAAATATAAACTGACACATACTTTTTACATACATATGTATATTTTTTCATCTTTCTCTCTCCATATATACACGACTCATATTCCATTCATACAAGTTGGTATAACAACAAATGATCCATGTAAGTACATGAGTATCTTCATGGAATATTCATATGTAAGTATTTACATTGAGTATTAACAAATCCATTCATATACCTCAATAATGTATGTAGGTATGAACATACAGTATTATTATAAAAAAAATAAGACAAAAAATAACAGAACGACAATATACCTAACTTGTCATCATTTCAATTTCTCCGTAATAATGTAGTAGTAAAATGTTTGCAAATTTCTTTTTTTTATAATTTTCTTATTTTTTGTCTTTATTTTATATTTTCATTTTGGTCATACAAATAATAATGAAGTAAGTAGCAAAAATATTCATTTCATTTCTGTACATAAGATGTACATGCAATGGATGTTGATGTACGCGAATGGATGATGATGTACATGTACATGAACATGCATCAGTGAATAAATAAATTTACGTACGTTTTACAATGTACATATGCCTTCAAAAATTTTCTATACAATTATGTTGTGTGTATATGTTATCTACTCTTTTGTTTTTTTATTACTTCTATTTACTTCTAATAACATTTAAAGTGTGTACATCACATATGTAAATACATTTTCATTCAGTTATTTTATTTTTATATTTTTTAGATATTATGTACTGCCCAATATCCAATATGTAGTTTACATTATATACGTGTACATGTGTACATATACATATACGACTAAAAGCAAAGACTATAAGAAGTAGTAATGTGAAATTTGATTTGTAAAAATCTCTTCCCATATATGCAAATAAACAAGTAAAACGAAATAACAGTGGCAGCTCTCATATAACATTTCACAGAATTTAATGCCTTCTCATATCTATCCAAAAACCAAAAAAAAAAGCAACACATTTACGAAAAGAAAACCTGGTAGGTCTGTAAAATTTGTTCAAAACTACTGCATTTTTATTTTAATAAAAGTGCGTTTATATACATATTTTCTAGTGGATTCATACGTATACTATATAAATGCAAGATGTCCATCACGTTTGCAACATTACAGCAATATACCTGATCTGATCACCATAATATTGCAATATGAGTATTAATGTATTCATACTGTATGAAAAAAAAAATGCATAACACTCTGATGCAGCTATAGTGATGATATACGTGATGATAGATGTCTGGATATTTTATATATTATGTGGTGTGGTAATACGAAAAAAAAATTGATTACTGTGTTTTTTGTTAAGTTTAAAATGCAATTAATGATGCAAAGAAAGCAGATCTCTCTACTCTGAATGTTAAAAATATGTACATATCCTGTATGTGTGTACATTGAATACCCATTTTATACACACTTAACATTGCATATGAACATACACAGTAAGGATAAAATTTGAAATTTATCTATTTGGTATTTGGCCTTTTAACACCTTATTTAACGCTGCATATTTATCTATTACACACTATGTTCATGTTTTAACAATGAAAAACAAAGATAAAATCAAAAAAGAAAAACTGCACAAAAACACAACATTATCTGCAAAACAAAATCTACAAATATTTACTTATCAAAATAGGTACATGCAGCAGTGCAGTATGTAATAGCACAATAATATGCTCGTATGTCGTTACGTACTGCTACGTACGAGTACAATAACTACTTTTACCTAGTTTTCTAATAATATTTACATTATTTACGTTTAATTTTCAAAATGTCTATAATAAATTGATGTTGAATCATTTGCATACATGCATATATACATTTAACTCTATAATTATTATTGCTGTTATTTTATGTTACCAATGTTAGCTTAGTATTACAACAAAGTATTTAATAGTAGATTTATGTATATAAGATATGTACACATATGTGTGTGTAAAATAATACATATACGATAATAAGTATTTCGTATATTTTAATTTAAAATTCTTTAACTCTTTATAATAAATACGTATATGTAAAGGGTTTTCCAATGAGGATAAGTCGGTTTTAACAGCTCATGGCTGCCACGTTGTTTTATCTGTTGGTAACTTTCATGTTTTTTTGATTTATTTTTCGAACACTAAAGACAAATCAACTTGGCCGGTGAATACATCGAGTAATGCATGCAAAAGATAAAACTCTACTCTGTTTCTGAAACAGTTGAAAATTTTGACATTGCCATCAAAATCATCAGAGAACGCTGTACCCATCGATAACAACCAATTTCTTTTGGCTCTAATTGGATTAAATGAATGTAAACAACATGTGGTTCCAACAGGACTACGCGACGTGACATGCTAATGCCACAAAAGACATTCTGCATAAGCGATTTGAGGGCACAGTTATCTCAAGTGGAGGCGACATGAACTGACCGCAGATATCATGCGATTTATTCAATTTTAACATCTACCCGTCTCTATTGGAAAACCTTGTATATGAAAACGCATTATGTACATTATAAATGTAGGCCGAGCTCAGTTCAGATACTCATGTTGACTTGTACATATAAATAATAAAATTTAAAATTTTTAATATAAAAAAACAAAACTCGAACATAACATAACATAACATTCATTTAAAAATTGCATCTCTTTTTGTTCATTTCACATATAAAAAACACACATACTGTAGTATTCACTTGCATACACGTATTTCAGATTTATATAAGAAATTCAGATTAATCTTTAAAATAAATGGTAGACTACTTATATGCACACCAAATGCACACACATTAAAAATGTAAAATTTATTTATTTATTATTTCTGTTTTCATTTTAAAACTTGATTATACAAAATGAAAAACAAAAAAAATATATAGTTATATATGAAGAGATAAAGATGACAACTAGTCTACCAAAACAGAAAAATAGATACTCTGGGTCATTGATCTTTTATATATATATATTTACATGAATTTACACATGCATATATGAATAGTACGTATAGTACGCTCTATAATTTGTATAAAGATGTATTCATTCATAGGGGCGTATGTATGGGTTTTAATACTTTTAATATTATATTTTTTTTAAAATTCACACACATACACTGCTTCAATAAACACACGCCTAACAAAACATATACGATGTATACGTATGAAATTAAGATATGTATGTTATGTGATGCATTAATAAATAATTAAAAGCATAGATATATGTATACTCGTATTACAGTTGAATTAATAATAATTAATTAATTTCTTTTGAAAATCTTTAATAATTAATTTTCCAATTGTGGATAAAAATATTGCTACACTGAAAATATGAAAAATTAGAAATTTTGAAATTTTTCTATTCGAAACTGACAAATGATCGCTGCAGGTAAGTGGATCAAAAATGAAAATTCAATAAAAATGTTATACTCAATTTCACATTCAAAAGTTAAACTGAGACTTACAAAATTTCATTGCGAATATCTGAATCTTAAGAAAAATACATATTACGAATTTTACCAGGGTCCTGTAAAAATGTTTATTAAAGAACTATGATTTGACAATAGTCACATATATGTATACGTATTAATTGAAAAAAAAAAAAGGAAAATCTGAAAATCTTCTGTCAAAAAACAAATTGAATATTTTCTTTGGCTTTTTTTTTTTTAATTCAATTTACATTCAAATTTTATTATTTGTTTGTGTTTTTGCTTTTATATATAATTATTTTCACTTTGAAGAAAAATGTAACGAAGATAAAATGAAAAAGAAAATTAAAATAAAATTAATTGACTGATATTTTCACCATTCATTTACCTTTTCGATGTCATTTTAAAGAATATTTATAGTAAAATACCTTCATTATTATACATCTACATTTAGGTATAAGCATAAGGTAGTGTAGTATAGTATTAATCTTATTTCTAATGAAAATGGTGATGAAGCATTTAATTTTGCAAATCATTTTCTTTCAAATTTATATACTTACATAAGTTTGAAACCTCTCTTCAATTACATATACACTTGTAAGCTTGTATAAATATACTTGTATAAATTAAACAAGAGTGTACTAATATACTCATATAATAAATTAAAAATCTTTAGATTTAAGTACATAATATACTTTATAATAATCTTTTCTTATCATATAATAATATCTTTTTGGTACGCGTTAGATAAATGAATGATAAAAATTAAAAAGGAAATAAAATAGAATGTTACATGTTATAGGTACATACATACTTATTTATGAAAATAATGTACATATATGTACAATAATAGAAAAATAAATAGAACGCATCCAAATTGAAATAAAAATTCAAATAGAAATTTACATATTCATTGAATTTACATAGGTTTTTTTACTTCCTCTTATTTTTCATATTTTATATTCTTGAAAAATATTATACACAGTATCGCATGTAGATTTCGTATACCATAATGTATAAGATATCAGCAAAGTTTGCTAGCATTATACTAGTGTTCCGTGTATCATTTTGTTATTATATCACAGATAAACGAGAGAAGAGGACACTTTATATAAAAGAATATGTACATACGTATAACGTGGTATAACCAAGTATACAACGAAAAATTTGTATCACTGTATATGTTTGTTCACAATATCGTATACACCTGGAGCTGCGATAATTTATTCGTTTATTCTTATCGTTTTCAAAATTTTTTTTTCGTTTCTTTTAATTTTTCAAAAGTAATTTGTAGTTATTTATGTATAGGATATTCATTTAGATATTCGAACGAAAAAAGAATAAATAAAAATAAAATACAAACAAACAAAAATTGAAAATTTTATATAGAGATACTACATTACGTATATAGAATTGAGATTACATCTTGATTTGCATTCGAATCTAAATAACTTTTTCTCCTATTCATTTGTGAAAAATGATGGAAAAATTCAAATTTATATGCATATTAGCCATTATATGAGTAACAAATTATAGGTATGTACATATATTCAAACCGCACATAAATATTATAGATCTAAAATAGATGGTGCTGGTGGTATATTAATCATCATGTCAAATACATACGTACACACGCGGTATATACAACATAGTAATAAACAAATACACAATAATTTATAAATCAATAAGTCCTGAGACTAACTATACCACAATTTTTTTTTTCTTTTTATTTATCAATTTTATTTCATTTTTCTTTATTTATCAAATTTTTGTCACGTTTTTGATCATTTACAGTGAAGCTACACAGTGGTTTAAGTGACGCTATACTTTTATAATTTCTAACACAATGAGCCAATCCGAATTTTATGCATTAACTTGTATTATTATCAAGATTTGATTCTCAACGATTATCGGTTGTTCGTAAACCTAAAATTGATCACCGCCCGCAACTAATTCCTATTTTGAGAGCAATGATAAATCGTTCTTAACGGTCGGTCGGGTTGAATATATCGCACTTGGAGGAGATTGTGTTAGTAAATAAAGAAAATTTTTTTCAAAAAGCTATTGTTTCGGTAGTTAGTCTCGAGACTTATTGATTCATGTGTTATCCATTAATAGTAAAATATATTTACATATGTATATACGTACGATACATATGATATACGTACATATAGTGTGATTGACTTAAATTACTTAGCATCCAATAGTTAGTATAGTAAAGATGTTATCTACCATCCATAAAAGAATAACTTTATAACTAAAATTTATTAACGAGTAAAATAACATTCTACGACCTCTTAAATCTTCTAAAACAAATAATTTCAAAATTTTCATCAAATTTTTCGAAGATAACGGGAAAATAAAATTTCCTAATTTATTTTTTATGCTGGTTTTCTATATTTTTTACAAATATTTTTTACATTTTCGAATTTATGAATGAATTACAAAAACGACAATAAAAAAAATAAATAAAATACGAACAAGAAAAATACAAAAAAATATTATAAAATCATTGAATATACAAAAAAATATTAAAAATTATATTTTCAAAGTGATAGAATGAACGGAAAAATATTTTTTTTGTTCTCACATATTATTTTTCTTATATTCCCCATTCAAATATCTGAGTAGAAAGTATCTCAGATGATAAAATGTCATTATATATAAGTTTTTATTGTGTGAAATTTGGATGATATGACGATGATGATAATGATTGTGACGGTACTGATGGTTGTATAGTGATGATGATGTGGTGAGTGATATAAAATACATTATAATTACATATTCACAAATTATAAAATATGAACATAAAGGAAAATATGTTGTAAAATATTTGATATATGTATGCCATAAAATTCAGAATTAATGTAAAAAAAAAAAATTTTTTTTTTAAACAAGAAATTTAAGATTTATGACAATTTTGTTTTTTGTTTTGAATTTTATACATATTTTTTTGTATCTTTTTTATTGTATCTTTCTGTATGATAATGATAATGAAATAACAGAATAATAGTTAAATCAGAAAATTTCTTTAGCATTAGTTTATTATATGAAATAAAAAAAATATAAATTTTCATGTGAAATAAAAGAGTTTTAGTTCCTTCAGATTTAGTTATTAGATTTATTCGGAAGTAGATTACTCACTCGTTTATATACTGCATATTCATTAAATTTGCAATAAAATTTATAAGCGCATAATGTAATACAGAAGTGCGATTGTCATGATTTAAATAAATTTCCAAATTTCATTCATATTGTTTGCTTATTGTAAAAATGAGCTTTTATTCATTACACTCGTATATTATGTGAATTGCAAAGTAAATTGGAATTTGGCATACAAAAAAATTCATAGGATTATTTATTTCATTTGTAATGAAAAAATTTATTAAATTAAAAATTTTTCAATTGCATTTTTCAATCAAAAGGATAATAACAAAGTTATCCTTTATTTGTTTTTTTTTATAAATATTCTTATCATATGAACTACAGCAATTTTTATTTACAATCTCAAATTCTTAAAGTTTCCTTTACTCATCTGGCATTATGCAAAAATAAGAAAAAGAAATAGAAAAAAAAACACAAGAAACAAATTTTTAAAAATTCCATAATTGCATTTCGATGACGATTTTCATTGAATATTTCTTCACGCTGCTTCTACATCTGCATACAAATTCATGTATGTATATACAATGAGTAAATTACGTACGTGCTGAAATGAACACTTTTACAATTTTCTTATTGACTGTATTCATCATAATCATCATGATCATCATCGTCATATAAGAAAACCCAGAAAAAAATGATTCGACGAAGAAGAAGAAAAAAAATGAACTTTATTTCAATTCAATTCAAAAAATTTCCTTTAAAGTTAATTGAAAACTTAATATTTCACGTGACTGAATTACGATATATTGATGGCAAGTATACCAGTACTCAGCACCAGTCTATACATCTACATCTGGTTCTCGCATGATTCTTACAGGTCATACTCTTATTTATAATCATTTTTATTTCTTCATTTATCCTTTTCAGATTTTTACATTCGCACAACACATCTCTGCATACATATACAGGTGATGTGATAGTGGGTGAATGTATATTCGTTCTCATACTTCAGATATTTGAATAAATGCGAATCGATAACGAATATTTTCATTCTATTTCTCCCATACAGTGTGACAAACACAATCACAAAATCATGGATACATAATAGGGTAGGAATGGTACTATACTGAGTAATATACTGGTAGCTGGTAGTACCTAGCACGTATAGCAGGTAGAAGAAGAAATGAGTAGTGGATGATAATAAATGAGATGACAATCATTTTCTGTCTAGATTCTAGAATGAATTTAAAAAAATGAAGTGTTCATATGCATAAAAAGAGAGTTTTCTTTCTATACTTTACTATATAAGAAATTCCGGTATACTGATTGCTGTTAATGCATTTAGTGATTACGATAAATCAATTTACGTAATCGTTTTTACAATTTTGATTATATACTATATATAAAAAATTTCACAAAATTAAAATAAAATCAAAAACGAAAAAAATAATACCTAATAGACATTAGACAGATACGAGTAAATACTTCAAATTATTTAAAATTATACTTATTATATTTTCGTATTAAATTGCGAATGTTAAAGTTCATTCATTTAATTTTGATGGCAAATTAATGAAAATTCAAATCTACACACACGCAATGAAGGAAACGAAAAAAACCAACAATATAAAATGAAATAAAGGAATTTGAAAACTTTTAAAGTGTAATTTTCATTAAAATTTTAAAATTCTAAAATTGCTTCGGGTTTTGTTTTCTTCTTCTATGTATGTACATAATGAACTCTGAAAATTTTATTCTTATTATTTTGAAGAATTGAAGAAAACAAAAAATACAACAACTTTGAAAATATTTTGTGGAAAATGTCATTAATATTTCTGAAGCTATGTGAAAAAATTTGAAGAATAAAAGCAAACAAACAAACATGATAAATAATTTCAAACACCTACACACATAATTTATAAATCCTATAAGTAGTGGCAGAGTAGTAAATTATAATTTTTCAATATTTATGTACTTGATGTAAGCATATTGCTGTACAAGTGTACGAATATATGTGAGTTGAACACCAACGCATTCATTTCAAATGAAATTTTAATTTCAAAAAAATAAACATCTGTTCGAATTTTTATTTCAATTATTTATTTAATTTTGTGTATTTTTTCTTTATGCAAATAAATACAAATTTATTATTAACTGTATATATTGAAATAATAATGTCATAATACACTCATTAATATGCATTAATAATACACCAATTTAATATTCAATGAAAACCACCTAAAATTAAAAATAAAATGCATATAAAATTTATCATACGAATATTATCATTAAATGTACTATAGAAATGTTGCATTTAATCGCATTATAATTATTATACGTACATTTAGCAAGAGGTCATAATCATAACATTTAAAAAAACAAAAACAAAACTAAAGTAGAAATTATGTATTACGTGTTCATCTGTCTCTACGTACGAGTATAATAAATGGAATGTTTTTTCTTTCTTTAACTTTTTCTTTATGTGTCACCTCTTGGGTGACGTGAAAAGAATGTAATTTTTTTTGCTAAAAAAAAACATTAAAATTGGAATAATTTTTTGCTGTTAGAATAAAAAGAATCAAATTGATGTTTAAAATGGTAAAGTTTCAAACAAGACTGCGTAAAGTTTAGAAGTGCGCCGGGTGCTAAGAGTTTAAAACTGGCACTGCTTACAATAATTTTTGAAAAAATCTATTTTATTTTAATTTTTCATTTTTTCCAATAATAATATTTATTTCGTTTTTTTTAAAACATTTATAAGTACTATATATAAAATTTAGGTGAGCATGTATGCATAATTAATTTATCAAAATATTTATGTCATTCTATAGTTTTGTATATTTATTTTTTTCTAAAATTTTATAGGACATTCACTTGTTTTGCTTATGAAATTTTGTTTAGAACTAGATTATCATTATATCCAATTTAGTGGAATGTATTCTACACTCTACACGATATAACGTACACTACATTTATATATGTACATACATTTTATGCACATATTTGTAAATTTAAATTTATATAATCATATTCGAATATATACGAGCGTATTCGAATTCTCATTTCATTTAATTTCATTTCAAATCCAATTAAATGTACAAAATGTATGCAGAGTAAGTCTGTCTTTAAATAAACGTTCAACAATGTACATATGTATGTATATTATGTACGAGTATATTTAAATAATTTAAAACTCATTATAACCATTATAACGTAACGTAGCATACATATCACGTAATACATTTTATCAACATATTATAAATGCAAAAATATCTAATTTCTAGTTTTTATTATTTTACTTTTGTATCAGTAGTAATTTTTTTTTTTGTTTTTTGTTAAATATGAAATAATTGCTATATTTGAGGACATACATATATGGAATTATCTTATTTATATTTAAAAACATTTGCACACATACTATACTGTATTTAACTTTTAAAAGAAATCCGATATACGCGAGTACACAGCAGACTACACTTTTGAACTGCGTTTTTCCGCTCTTTGGCATATTGAACTTTTGATCTTTTTTATTTTTTTTTTTTATATAATCACACATCTTTGAATAAGAAAAAGTACTGCAAAATACGAAACGAAAAACAACAAAAAGTAAAAGTAAGGGTAAAAGTGAAGAAAAAAAATAATAAGTGAAAAACATAAACGCCAATAATGGATTTTATTTTTTATTCTTCATTTTTTGTATCATTTCCTTTATTTTTCACAATTTTTGATGTTAGAATTTATGTTGTTGTTGTTGTTGTTATTATTTGTTTATTTCGTACTATTTGATAAATAGATAACAAAATATCCGATTTTATAATACCTTCGAATGTATTAAGGTCACTCATATCGGTATCGATGATATACATAATGTATATACAGTATACATATGAATATACATTCATGTGCACAATACGTACAAAAGTATATAATGTTCTCCTGTATATGCAAAAAAAAATGTAAACGTAAACTAACATAATATAATCTTATTGTATGGGCATGTCATTTTAAAAGAAAGCCTAAATCTATAATACATATAGAGTACATTTATGCATTGTACATACATTTATACATTGTATCATACATTGTACGTATGTATAGATAGATACTTGTCGGTTAATAGAAAAATATATATATATAATCGTATATATAAAATAAAATGTGGAATATGACATATGGACTTATAAAACCTAAAACCACCTAAAAACTGAGGTTTAGTAAATGCGTTTGTTTTTAATGATATATTCTTCTCTTCCACATACAGAATTATTGTGATAATACCTTTATAATGCAATTAGAAATTTACTATATACGAGGAACGAGCAAGTATCAGATATTAAACGTAGGTATACGAGTGCATACATAAATGTAAATAGAAAAATAATGTGTTTATTCTAGCATACCACATCCACATCATCAGCAAACAATATAGCAGTATCACATGTACATACATAATTTGTTGTAATATTCATACATATGTAATATGTAAATATGTCTAATACTGTGATAAAAAATAATGTAAAATTTTCATTTAAATTTCTCAGTTATATTATAACGTTATGAAATAATTGTTTTGTGAGTTGGTAGCACTAACTTTCATATCTATGCAAAGTTTCATGTCAATATATAGTATTCAATTGCTGCAGAGTAATACGTATTTTTTTTGAGTAAAGAATTTGCATTAAGTTTTACAAAATTCCACCCATATCGTCTTACAACCACCGTATTCAACTGATTCAGCACTATGCGACTTTTGAGTGAGTGTTCAATAAACTCAAAAAACCGCTCCGGAGACACTGCATTTCAACACGATTGAAAATATAGAAAGCTAATCAAAGAAAAATTTCGAGTTTCGAGGATTGGAAAAAACGTTGGAATAAGTGTATTGTGTCGGATGAGGAAGTAGGTAGTGTAGTAGGGTAAGGTAGGGTAGTAGGTAGTAGGATAGTGGCAGTCTATAACCTATTTCGTGGATAGACTCAAGTAGCACTATTATGTGCCGTTTTTATACGCGGATGGAGAAGTACTTTGAAGGCGATGAATTTAATTTGGAAGAATAAATAAAAATTTTTCATTTTATAAACAAATCCACCTTATTTTTTTATCACAATAGTATGTACCATTAAAAAATATTTCTAAAATAAAAGCAAAAAAACATAAAAAATAAAAATAAAAAATCAAAACGGAAATGTAATGTACACATATCGTACATCATATTCCGTATAGCGTATAGTCATAGATTATATCTAGAAAAAATACACTATCACCTAGCACTAACACTAGGTCTTCATTATTATTATTGTTAACATTTTTCTTGTTCTGTTTACTATTTGATATGACAACAAATTAATTTTATTAACACGATAGACGATAGATGCTTATTATTTCGTTTCTTCTACACGCTCTCCGCATTATATATGTACATATGATTTACTTGAAATGCATTTACTTCATTTTCTTATGTTTTTATTTATTGTTTTGTAAATTTGTTATTTTCACTGTATTGTAAGTATCTACAAATAATGTATTTTTTGTAGAAGAAATCTCATCATATATGTATAACAGTTTATACAACTTAATTTAAAAATTAATTAAAAATTGTAACAATCATCTTGGGCATATTCGTTCATAAATTAAGAGTGTATTGTACTTTCCATATTGTACTCGTACTCATATATGGTATAAATGTGTGTACATATGTATATACTACATTGTAATTAAAATTTTACATTCAAATAAATCTGAAAAAATAATTTTTTAATTCGTATTGCATGCTATATACTGCTTTTTAAAGTGAAAAATAAAGAAAATATAATTGAAGTTTGTACATAAAAAAAAATGAAAATTAAATACTCATATGATTACAATGACAGTTTATTGTGGAGTATTTGATGTTTACAAGTACAAGTACATACGATCTTAATTACATATTTTTAATTTTTCAGTACAATGCATCGAATTATGGTGGGTATTTATTTATATATCGGTACACCGTATGCACAAATGAATTCGGTGTACATACATTACGATAACGTTACGAATAATAAGTGAAAATTATTTATGTGCCATTTAGAGTTTTTAGTTGAAAATACTAACAAATTTTTTTATAATTATCAGTCGATGTGATCACAAACAATATTGTGATTTAATTTTTGCTTTGTAAATAATTTTATGTTTTTATTCTAGAATTTTTCTAGAACTTAAAAATTATATAAATATTTTTTCTTTCATAAATGTAACATGTATTTCATTTCATATATAGTACAAGTATATGACATTTAGATAAAAAAATTTTCTTTTTTATTTTTCTGTTTAAATATTTAGATGCATCATTTTAAATAACAGTCCTGATACATTTGTACAATAAAATATAATAATTATACTTTACAGATTGTCATAATTACAAATTAACTTTTTATACATGCCTATATATTACATTCATGTTAATCATATAGAATTATTTTTATTTTTTTTCAATTTATAAGCTTGCTTTACTTAATAGGCTGGAGTTCCGAAAAGGTGTTCCCTCTGATCCTCTTGAAATTTTGACCACAGATAGTCCTTGTGACGCAAAGCACAGAAATCTAATATTTTTTGTCGGAAAGCCCTCTATCGGTCACAATTCGCATTTAAAATGTTTTGTCAAAATTCTTATTTTAGCAATATCTCTGTAACGGTACATGATACAGGTATGTTTTACATCTCAAAAGATGCATCTTAAGATGCTCTATATTCTCAAAAAAAGAAATATTCAAAAACTCCTAGTAGAAGGATAATAAAGGACATTTTGTGATTTTTGGCTATTTTCACATTTTTGACAATTTCTCAGAAAGGAATAAGGATAATCGGTTCAAATTTTTTGCAAATTACCAGCTTTTCCTTCTACAAATGCACACACACACATGCACTTACATACATACACTATCAGATTTGCCTTCAACAAATGTACACACACACATGCACTTACATACACACACTATCAGATTTGCCTTTAACAAATGCACACACACACATGCACTTACATACACACACTATCAGATTTTCCTTCTACAAATGCACACACACACATACACTTACATACACACACTACCATATTTGCCTTCTACAAATGCATACACACACAAACCCGCAAGCGTACTCTATCATATAATATTTGCCGATATACGTGTAGTGTATATGTATGAGTATGCCTGTATATAAAATACTTAATGTACACACTGTTAGATTTACCTTCTACAAATGCACATACACACGCATATATACGCACATACACAAACTATCATATATTTGACTTCTACAAATACACATACTCACATACATACACGTGCACACGTGTATAAAATTTGCAAAATTCAGTATTAATAAAATTATTTCTCTGCAGGGCATTTTCCTTTTTCATCAGGATCAAAGTAATGAATGAAAAAGCTTGCTCATGATGTTCTTTTTTATTTGCAAAAAATTTGAACCGATTATCCTTACTCCTTTCTGAGAAATTGTCAAAAATGTGAAAATAGCCAAAAATCACAAAATGTCCTTTATTATCCTTCTACTAGGAGTTTTTGAATATTTCTTTTTTTCAGAATATAGAGCATCTTAAGACGCATCTTTTGAGATGTAAAACATACCTGTATCATGTACCGTTACAGAGATATTGCTAAAATAAGAATTTTGACAAAACATTTTAAATGCGAATTGTGACCGATAGAGGGCTTTCCGACAAAAAATATTCCGTGACTTTTCTGATATTGTCGAGTAGAATCTGTGGTCAAAATTTCAAGAGGATCAGAGGGAACACATTTTCGGAACTCCAGCCACTTAATATACGAACGAGTATACTTTTATTCTTTTACAACTTGAATTTAATTTGACATTTACCGTTTTTATTATAGAAAATTTTTTTTCTCTCTAATTTTTCTTTTATTTAATTAATCAAAGAAAATTAATGGGAACGTGAACTAAAAAAAAAAAAAAAACGTGCACATATACACGCAATTACTTACACATGATCAAATGAAAAAAGTTAATTGAAGTGTAGATATACTAGGAAGAAATTGGAAACGAGAAAATTTAAAAAGAAAAAAAAAAAAAAAACACAGATGTGCGTATACATTATAGCCTCTTTTTTATACATGAAAGATCATACATCTTCTTCTTCAATCTGTATTATCTGTAAGTATACATTTACATTATATAAACCTATATGTACTTCAATTTAATATGGTAGCCTTTATATTTCGTATACTACTCACTCATAAACCTATAATGATTTCAATTTCATCTTGAATATGAGAAATTAATTCTAGAGTTTTTATTTTAGAATTTTATCTTTAAATTATATCATTAAAGGTAGTACTTAATTATAACATGAATTAATTTTATTTAATTCTGTATAGAGAATTTTAAAAATTATATAGACGAACATTGCATAATAGGACTATAAAATTATCTGTGATAATATGTGCAGGTTAGGTAACATACGAAAGTCCTTATTTCAGTTGTTATGCATAGGACAATAAATTGCATATATTATATAGAAACAATGATAAAATGCAATTTTTCGAAAAAAAAAAAACTAAAATAGAGATCTTGAAAAAGAAAACTATAGAGCCAAATAAGAAACAAAAAAATATAAAACAATACAAGAAAGGACTTTTTCATACATAAAACAACAATACATCTATATACACGTACATGCAAACACACACACACATACATACAAAACTGAACTGCATTAAATTACAAAGAATTATTTAATTTGAAAAAAAGAGGAGATGATAAAAAGAAAGTCATTCTTATATACGAGTATCTGAGTGCACTTAATATCCTTTTTAATTGAATACATACATTTTTCTTCACATTCTAGATATATTTTTTGTATTCAATTATTTATAATTTTCTTCTTCTTCTTCTTCTTCTTTCTTTTCACTATCCTCACACACATACAAGTGTAGCAGTGCATGCAGTGCAATATAGATATACATTGATTTTAAATAGAACAAAATGAACAAAAACAAAGTACCAACTTATAAAACACAGAAATACATGTAAACATATTCGAGTACACATCGAAAATTGTATATACAGTTCACATACATGTATATCCATAGACATGTACGTAACGTAAACGTAATAACTTCAATCAATTTTACGTAATCATCAAAATATATGTATATATACATGCAAGTAACATTCTTTGAATTGTTTTTCCAATACGTTTGTTGCTGTTTTTTTTTTGTGAAGCTTCATTTTCTGTAAAACTTTTCATCCTTTTTTTATTCTTCTTCTTTTGGTTTTTTTTTTTTAATTTTTTAATTTAGTGTTGCTTTTAATTTTAGAATTCTATATGTCAATAATATATAGAATTCAATTTAACAGTTTTGTGTGTTATTTTTTTTTTTCAATTTTAATTTTTTGTTGTTGTTTTCTTTCAGGAAACTCAAATGAATCTGATTCAGATACAATTAAGTTTATTAAAATATTGTTACATAATGCTTCAACATTCAAAACTAATAAATAAATGTACGCATATACCATATATAAGTTTGTTTGAATATTGTGTATGTGATTATGTTACGTTACGAATAAATAATGCAAAAAATAGAATAAAAATAGTTGGAAAAACTAATACAGATAGTGTAGTATATAAATTATTATCTTTGACACATCTCTATACCATTTGTTACTCTTCTATGAGTGTATACTAATGTTTGTAGATATTCAGACATACTTATATAACACCTCATTTGCATAGATTCACAATACATTATTACATATTGTTATTGTTATGTATATACGAATTATTCGGATAATACTCGTTTACTATCCATATTTGAAATTGAGTAAAATTTTTCTATCTGACTATGTTTTCAATATTTAAATTTATCTACTCGTATAGTATGTAATGTACATCGGAGTATCTAGAAAGTTTTTCACATTTTCATAAAATTTTCAAAAATGCACAATAACGCACACTTACAATGATGTTTATGTTACATTACATGCACTATATATATGTACACATACATAATATAACTGCAAATTTATTTAGAATTTATTTATATTCTATAATACTTATTTCTGAAATTGTTAATACAACACACATTACACATTTTGTACATGGTTGGTTGGTTGGTTGGTTGCAGTGGCAGTCCGTTTTCCCCCCGAAAACAGACTCAATTAGCACTTTGTGTACCGTTTTGTTACCACAGACTCGTAGGTGTTGGTTGTTTTCTCTAGACTATAGCCATTTCGTCTTGTTCAGGTAGTAAACCAAACTGCCCATTGTTAGACTGGCCACCTCCGCGAGTTCTTCGAGGAAAGGCTTACCGAAAGCCTTTAGTCTAGTTTTAGCTAATGCTGGACACCTGCAAAGATAATGTAAGAGAGTTTCCTTCTCTGAATTGTCCCTACAGCTTCTACAATGCGTGTTATACGGTAGACCCAATCTGGCTGCGTGTTCTCCCGCAGGCCAGTGACCTGTTAGAATCGCCATGATTCTAGCGATCTCTCGTCGGTCTCTACCGATAAGTGATAGGGTTCTTTTCCTATCGAATTCCGGCCAAGTTACTCTTGACACAGAACAGGTGGATAAATTCTTCCATCTGTTATTTGCCTCCGATAGATAGTGAAGCCAGATCTCTCGCTTTACACTATTTATAGGGATGTTTATAGGTTCTGCTGTCGAAAGGTGTAGAGTTGAGCCCTGTTTCGCTAACGAGTCGGCCTGCTCATTACCCTCTATGTTTCTGTGACCTGGAACCCATATGAGGGTAACTTGAGTCTTACTCGCCAGACCATTTTGTACATAAAACTATAAACTTGTATATTTTTACACCACTAGTATACTACTACCTCTTTATAGCGGCTCCAGTATATATATAGTATATATATGTATGTAATGTATGTTACATGTATCAGTACCAGTACAATAATCCATAGAAATATTTTAAAAACAAAATTTTCTACATTAGCTCAGCTGGTTATTCAAATATTTTTTTGTTTTTCTTAATGTTAGATATTGCAGCTGAATTAACTATAATTGCAATTTCAGCAAATAATTGAAATGCTCGTAACAAAATGCATACAAAAAATAACAACAATACAAATTATGTTACACATTAATTCTAGAGTATACCACCTGTATAAAAATACGAAAAAAAAAAATAAACAACAAAAAATCACAACAGAAATACTTAAATATAAAAAACTAAACTGAAATAAAATAAAAAAAATTATTATAAGTGAGGATGTGTACACAAATACGAATAATGTACGTAATGTAATCAAAATAATTTTCACAATTTTTTTTTTTCGAATTCAATTTTCTGAATTACCCATTTGTATACGAGTAACGTGTACATATACTAGACATTCTAATTTGTTTTCGTTATTTTTACTACTTATTTATTTTAGTTTCTTTCTATTTTTACATTACTATTGTTATTTGTTGCGTTATGAATTTTCTTTTCTTCTTCATTTTCATTCTCTTTTTTTGTTATTGCAGTTGCATATTTCAAATTCAGGAAAAAAACACATTATTATTAAAAAATTATCATTATACATACAAAAAAAATGAAGGAAAATTTAAGAGAATTGCAATCATTTTGGATTTGAATTAATTGAATATATTTTTTCGATATATGTATACAAACAACATACTGGTGCAAAATACACAATACTACAAACTTTTGATTTTTTATATAAATAGCAACAGCATACATTATTTGATTTTCAATTTTATCTTTTTTTTTCATTATGATGTACTGTATTTTTCATAATTTATTAATTTAAAAATAAAATTTTTTCAAATTGTAGAGTGTAATGAAAATGTTTAGGTACATTTATAGGAAATTTACAATTTTGTTCTGTTGTTGCTGTTGTGTCTGTCATTCTTGTCGATAATGCATAGTAAGATAAATTACATTAAATCAAACGTTCTTTCTACTCACTATCTGTTCCTCTTTTTCGTATATTTATTCTAGTGTGGTGTGTAGTGTAATGTGTGTATAGTATTCCGTAATTTCCTTGCCTAGTATGTACCTACTACTTACTGTCTTTTTTTCTTTCTGTTTCTTGGATACTTCTTTTGGTCTGTAATGGAAAGCAAGTATAAAGAGAAAATGAATTTTTCACGAGAATGAAAATATACAAGTACAGGGCATAGTATATGTATATCTAGTAGTATGGTATGATGGAATGAAACATGTTTCTCTTTCTCTTCATGTAGTTTTGTTTTTGTTTTGATTTTTAATATATGAACTCGATTCGACTACAATGATAATGATAATTTAAAATGTTTATATACACAGTAAGTATATATGTATTTAACAAAATTTAAATATAGTAGTATCTATGTACATATGTGTTTTTTATATATATATATTTATCTTTCTATTAATTAATTCAATATTTTTTAAACGAATAGCATGTGTGTTTTTTATTTATTTTATTTGTCAATTTCAATTTTAATTACAATTAAATAAAATACATATTATTTGCATGTGTTATGTATGATAAATAATAGATGAATTTAAAAAAAAAATTTCACATTGATAATAGTATAAATCCGATAATTTTCTGAACACTTAATCATTTATTAAATGATATCTACAATAATTGTACTCTTATGTACACATTCATACAAAAAATTTCTATATATAAGTACTTACTATAAATTACATAAATTGATTGCATTTACAATTTAATATTGAAAATCATAATTAAATCAATTAATTTTTGATAGCCATTATTTATTCAATAAATACAATTATTATTTTATCTACATACATATATACATGTACTCACACATATGCATATGTACTCTATACTTACAAAATATTCATTTATATATGTGCATATAATGTGATGTGACAAATTTGCAAATGTATTTATTGGTCAAATAAATATACACATCAGATACAAATATATATTTATATGATATTATTACACTTATTCATATACATATGTATCTTGTATCTATGTATGGACATGAGTTAATTAAATTGAAAATTTTCGATAAATTACATTATGTAAATCACATACATATACTCATATGTGTATTTTAACAAAATTATTATTAATTAAAATTATATACAACATAATGTGAGTATTTCAAATATTTATATAAACTTAGAATTATGTATACATATGTATACAAACGAAATGAATTTTTTTTTATTTTTTGTAAATTATGTATTTTAAAAATTTATAAATTATATTTATACAAATTGGGCATTTAATGTACGTATATAAGTATATAAACCTCGCATAATTTTTCAATTTTTATTTTATTAAGATATTAGTTATAATTTTGCATTTAAACTAAGTATGATGAAAAGTTCATGGATTTTTTGTACACACAACACAAAAAACAATTCCAATTACAAAATCTAACACACAATTAGATATGTATGTATGTACGTGAAAGCAATCACATGTACACAGTATAATTAATAATTATATAATAATATTATAATATGAGTACAGTATAAAAATAAAAATTACACAATTTAATTAATTTTTAATTATCTAATGAAACATCAAAAATTACTCGCGTTAAAAATATTTTATTCATTTAAGTTATTATTTTTTTTTTTTTTTTTCATCAAATTAATATTATTTTTTCAGCTGAGAAGACAATTAAAAAAAAATTTTTTTTCTTCTAAATTACAAATTGTTTATATGAAAATTATACATAAGTTACATCGAACACATATTAATTTTACACTCTGCATGTATGTATGAAATACGGAACTACTTATTATTTTAATTTTTTGTTTTATATTTTCTGTTTTCTTATTTAAATTTTAATTTTTTTTTTACTGCTGTTGTGTTATTGTTTTCATTTAGTTTTAATTATTTTAACAAACAATGTAAAATTTTGAGTGTTTAATTAACAAATATTTTTGAATTAATTAAAATGTGTGTAATAAGTATACTATATCTACGATGCAGAGTATGATTCACATATTTGAAATTTCATTTATTATATTGTACATAATATATACATATGTACACAAAATAATGATATATGCATATAAATATTTAATCATATACATAGTTATAATATAATTATATAGTATAACATTTACATATACATTTACAGATATCTTTATAGTATACAAGCTCATATATGTATTTTTTCAGAAATATAAACACAATTAAAAATTAATAAACGTGAGATAATCACGTACATGCCTATGTACATATTAAGTATGTATACATTTAATTATATACATTTATATGTATATATATTTCAAATTAGAAATATGTATATACAAATAGCGTAAGAAAACCAATTAAAATACAATACAAATAACCTTGCTAATATTGTATGATGTGATAATGATGATGGTTTGTTGATGATGAATATGAAAATTTTTAAGTTTATAATATATTATTATAATATGAAAATAAAAAAAATTTAAAACAATAATTTAATAATAATGACATTGATATTGTGTATACTTGTACCCTTATACTTATACTCTAAAATCTTTATAATGTATATGTGTTGTTCAAATGGTGTTCAAGTATATTCTCTTTCTTTTGGAGAATGTCTCCCTTCAAAATTGACATTTTTTTTTTCATATTATGTTTGTTAAATTAGCACAAAAAGAAATTAAAAGACGAAATAGGCTTTGGGGTAACTTAAAACAAATACATTATTTCATGAAATTGACTAACGAAATTGTTGTGATGTAATTTTATTATGTAAAATCATTGGTTTATATTTCAATAAATTACAAACACTATGTATTTTTGTTAAAAGGAAGAAAGAATTTTTCGTTACACTTTTCCAATTTTCATTTATCTCCCAAGTTTACTCAACTTTGAATGGGTACCAGTGGTACCAGCTTGCTGGGAAAAAGAGCTGTAAAAATACTTAAGTTTGTTTCTCTAACAACAACTCAGTGGTTCGCAACCGACGTTAAATTGTAAGTTTACATATATGATAGTAATAAGTCTTGAAATCACTTCAATGAAACCCCTGATGGCTTACTTTAGAGTTGCAGCGCTATTGATGTTAATGACTGAAATAACAGCGGATTTACAGCCAGTTTATGTGAAAAAATGATAAAAAATTTTTGTGTTTCAGAATCAATTTTTAAATAAAAATCTCAATTTATAAATATTTAAAATATCGTAAACTATTTCGTTACAATACATATATTTAAAACATAATTTGTAGCTCTAATTTGTTCACCCTATATCCATTACGTTTTAACTACTTTATTCTTTAATTATTATTTGGGTGTTTATGGAATGAGTTACATATTCGTCTAAAAGATAATGATAAATTTAAAATTAATGAAGTTCATTTTTAGCAATAAAATTAATTTATTTGGTTAATATGAGAGTTGACAACATTTTAATGGCTTCTTATACACTTTTGCAAATTATATAATATAATGAAAATTGTATTTTTGAAATTATTTTTATATTTTATAGTAGTTTCTTGTGGTTTTTAATGCATTAAGATTTATATTCTGTACTAAAAATAGAAGAGTATGTGCCCACAAAACCATCAAATCTAATTGAAACTTTCAAACAAGTTACAAATTATAAACCATATCCAGATGCGTTACGAATACATTCCACATCATACATCATACATATTTCAAATTGCTCGTGTTTTAATACATGTATAATTATAATATATATATATAATAATTTAATACATGTAATTATAATAATTAATAAGCACAAATAATATTTAGGTATTGGTATATAGTATTATTATGTAATTAATGTTAATGAATGTATGAAAGTATTCGTACATTTTAATGTTTGTGCGATAATAATAAAATCGTTATAAATTCATTTAATTTATTTACAGATCAAATTTATAATAAAGTAAACTGAAATGA
This sequence comes from Villa cingulata, assembly GCA_951394055.1. Taxonomy (NCBI): domain Eukaryota; kingdom Metazoa; phylum Arthropoda; class Insecta; order Diptera; family Bombyliidae; genus Villa; species Villa cingulata. Next base: position 21,677,557 of record OX596025.1, on the reverse strand, counting down.
TTCAAAACGATCAAAATTAGGAACAATTCATAGATTCATTACACATATATATATGCGTAATACTGTATACATATTTTATGCATGTACATATGTGTATAATATTACGTGTAAATCAAAAATAAAAATTGTGATATATGATAAAATATATTAAGTTTCTGTGTTAAGTTTTTCTGTCAATTGGACATTATTCATATATCGAGACGAGTTTACATTTATATGATCGCATTATGGTATGATTATAGACTATACTATAGTATGATATATGTATATGTATTTATATCAAATCAGTTACCTAAAGTATTTTAAATGAAATTAAATTAAGCAATATTTCAAAAGAGATTATTAAAATACATACATATATCTAATAACGTATATGAACATAATAGAAAATATGTATGCACATGAAGATAATAAAATTTTCCAATATTTTTTTTAAAAAAAACTAAAACGGTCACAAAAAAAGAAAAAACAAATTAAATGAATAGATAAATTTGAAAAAAAAAAATTTCATAAACTCATGCTAGAGAAATAATGAATGTATAAAAGAGGTGGATTTGATTATGATCAAAATCATGTGTGATGGATGTACATATACATACAAAAATACTGATAAAATTCTTTATTTATCGATTAGATATTAATATTATCAATATTTGTAAAGTGTGTAATGAAATTTTTAATCAAAATAGAATGATCTTTAAATTTTATTTTTATTTTATAAAGTAAATATTTATTTATTTTTCTCTTTCATTAATATTCAGAATTTTCATTTCCATTGATATCATCTTATATATAATAATTTTCATATGTACATATATTTTTTTTTAATACATATATGATTATGAAAAATTTTTACAAAATTAAAATTATCTAGAAAAATACAATCAGAAAAAATAAAACGCCAACATAAAAGCAATCATCAGAATATAATAATTTAATGAAAATAATTAATAAATTGAAAATAATTGCATTTAATATGTATATGTGCACATCATAAAATAGTTAGATAAATTATGTATACGTAGAAGTTGTCTATCTATAGTTTCAGACAAAAAAAAAAACTTTTAACCGCACTAATCACGTGTTTAAAAATGAAAATTATTTATAAAATTCATACACAATACAGAGAGATAGAAACAAACAACAAAATGAAATTATTACGTAAAATTAAATATTATTATAGATAAAAAATGATGAATAGATTTTAATTATTTATGTATCTGTATGACTTTAGGAACAAATCATTGTACACATAAAGTGATTAGTAGTGGTAGTAGCTAAATTTTGAATAGAATAGAATCATCAAAAATGGCTTCTACATCCATTTTATTTAGTTTTTTGCTGTATCTATATACCTACAAATAGATGATGATCTTTCATCGACTAGACAATGTTGATCATTTTGTATTCTTAATCTACAATTCAAGTACCTAATATTTGAATTTTTAATTTATTATTTGAATTGAAAATATCATTTCCATACACATCCATAAGTAATCGAGTAAATTAATTCTTTTTTTTTTATGAAAATTAAAAATTATACATTAATACAAAAAGAGAATAAAATTAAATAGAAAACCTTCACAACAAAACATTCATCGAAATAACGCGAATTAATTAATTCAAAAATCGTTTAAATGAATTCAATTATTATAAATCATCAACTATATGAGTAATCCATACATATGTGTTCGTTAACGAAACCAAAAATAATTGAAAAAATTAAAAATAAAATAAACAAATAACACCTAAATACGATAACGAGAATATAATAATTTTAAAAAATTAAAAATAAAATAAAATGATAAAAATTAAAAAAAAAACATTTTATACGATCATAAATTAATGCTGTCGTATATTTTTTAATTATTATTTTTTATTTTATCACGAATTCTTTTCATAATTAATGTACTCGTCACATGTATACATAATGTACTTACTTTATGTACAAGTAAGTACAATTATTATATTCTTTCTTTTGAATTAAAGTGAATGAAATATAAAAAGTAAAACATTTCTAGATAACTAAATAGGTAAATATGTGAGCTTTTAAAAATATGTACATATTTGTAAAGATAAGAGCATACCATAAATTTAATAAGTGTATGAATTGTATGTTTTCCTTCGTTTGTTTTAATATATAATTTTTCTGATTTTGTATTTTATTTAAAAAAATTATATTCGATTTTTTCTACATAATTACAAGTGCGTCATAATATAATTATTAAAAAATGTCTACTGATAAATTAGCATTTAAAAAACGATTCCAAAGTTTGTTCACTGGAACATTTATGTGTATACATGCATTAATGTACAAATGAATGTACGTGCAATCGTGATGTCGTTGACAAACGACATTAAATCAATAATAATTCGTTGCAAATGACAATTCATTTGCCGCCTACCACCCCAAATTCTGTTAAAATGATCATTACGTCTTCATCATTCTAACATCACTGAAGTAAGCTCGAATGAAGTTCGAACAAATTACTAGAAACTTCATTCAGCGACAAACATGAAAATGGTGAATTGAAAATTTCCATTTGTGAGAAAAATTGACATCAACAAATCACTTTATACAGATGATAATAATCTCAAAGTCGAAAGTAGCTGTCAAGTCATTAAATGTATAAGTTCTAATACATATTCATCAAATCAAAGTCGAAGTTGAAGTCACTGCATTGAATGTATAAACGGCATTACTGTCGTCTGTCTACAATATTAGTTGTTCATTTCATTTGTATTGTAGTAGTAGATATTTTTATAAAAATACAACAAAAAAGAAAACCAATCTTCACAATAATAATTATTATTATACACTCATACGAATATGAGTATATGCATGAATGTACCATATATTTGTTAACAAATGAAGAATTTACTATGTTTATTAAAAAAAAAATTTATAAATTCCTTTGTTTATCTTTACGCATAATCTTTATATCGCATATAGTCGTAACAACAAGTGCATGTACATATGTATATAGCACATCATATGTCATATACGTACATTTATATGTGTATTTTAATAACGATAACCAATATAAAAGCAATAATAGTACAATAATCAAGAAAATTTCCACTTTATACATATACATACATTTTTCTATATACAAAATATACAAATTGAAATATATGAAAAAAGAAATGAAATCAGGTATCATATCATATCGTAATGATATTTACATTCATATATCGAGATAGCTTTTCTGTGTATTTATTCATGTAATAATACGTATATATGTATAAATGATTACTATGCACAAATAAGTATGTTTGTATGACCGTATGAATATAGGCAATAATCGCAATAATAATATATTACACGATTAAAAAAAATTTAATTTTTGTTTGCAATAATATTTAAAAATAACTATGCACTTTACACACTATATAGCCATATCTTAGCATACAAATATATTAAGAGTATTCACTTAATGATATAAAAGACAAATATACCGAGTAAGTTTTACTCGATTTACATGCCTTTTAATACATTAAGCGAATACCCTTATTATTTACATATGTATACACATTTATTAAATATATTGATAGTAAAAGCACAAACATTTAGATGTGTGTCTATACTATACCTATTTATTCGCTATAAAACATTTAATATATCTACCTTTTGGTGTTTGCACAACAAAAATAAAAATAATAATGAATTAAAAATAAAAATTTTTACAAGATAATATTATACGTAGATAGTAAAGTACACATATTTTATGTGCATTCTCGTATATTCGCGTAATGAGCAAACATGTAAATAACACACAAGACACCACAAACAATTAAATGAAAAAATCTATACAAAATAATGAATGGTATGTGTAGTATCGTAGTACAGTATGTAGCATTCTTATCTGAAATTGATGTACACTTAACACGGTTGTTATTGGCTACATTTTGTACCTAGCATCGTACAAGGGTACGTACAAGTATATCATTAAGTATATTACATGCATTTCTTGTAATGTGTGTACAATAATAAATGTATGAATAAATGTGCGAACATGCACAAATGTATACAAATACATCAATACATGATGCACGTATTACAATAGCAAAAGATTAATGCATTTTATATTCATAGAAAATATAAGTACAATGTAATAATAAAATAAAAATATGTAAAAAATTCCAAAAAACTATATAAAATATAGGTAAGAGTGGGAGAGTAGGATTTTTTAAATCTGGAAATGATATGGAATGTACAATGAATGACAAAAGTAAATGTACACTTTGCAATACTCAATTTTAGTCGTTTAATTAACATGTATTCTGATTGTGTGTACATGTGTTTTTTTAAAAAAAACGATTTGGTTGAGGTTTGATGACAAGCTTTTAAAGTGAATTGTTTTTAAGGAATTTGAAGTCTTTAAATGAATATTGTTTGATGCAATTTTGATACTAATTCATTTTTAAGTGGTTCCAGTCCAAAAATAGTTAAAATTTAAAATTTTTTATTTACATTTATACAATTACATAATGTATAATAACGTGTACTGAATACATAATTTATCTTTATTCTGGAAATGACTTAATTAAAAGACGATTGCCAAAAACGCTATTAAGAAATAGTAAAAAATTCAATGTACGCTGTGAATGTAATAGGTAAATACTCGTACATAATGTAAATGAGAAACATACTCGTAAACAAAACAAATGTTTTTTACAATTAGAAACAACGTGTACAAAATGTATATAAGCACAAAATTTAATGTAAGTACCATGATACACATAAAGTGAGTGACTTTATAACAATATATGCTTCTTATTTATGTAACATAAATTTTTCTATATAAGTATTACAACTAAAATGCACGTTTATGTACGTTACGTATGTATAGGGTATACGTTCAGTATAAATATCAACACATACATATATAAATACTATCGTACATTGGAATGTTTTTTGTTTTTATTGTTCACTTTATTTTTTTTTTTATTTTTATTTTTATTTGCTTTTCATTTGTGCATTTTATAAGAAAATTGTTGAGTACATTTCATATTTCCGATGATTTTCTTTTACGTTTTTTTTTTTTTTAATTTTCTTGGAATTCAATTTTTTTTCCGCATTTTTTTGTTATTTGAAAAAAAAAAAATAAAACAAAATAAAATAAAATGAAATAAAATTCCATAAATTCAGTCAACCATACTTTAATGCATTAATAATAAACGAGAGTAATGCAAAACAAAACTAAAAAAGAAAAAAATAAATAAATTTAAATAAATAAAAATTTTTTTTATTTAAGAAAAAAAAAATGTCTGAATGTTAAAGGTATATGTGTACATGATGGATGGAGTGTAATGTATGTATAATATGTAATATTGAGAAAATGGAGAAAATTTAATAGTAATTTTGTTATTTTCTTACATTTTTATCTTGAAATTTTCTTTATATTATTTCTAGGAACATTAAATATATGGTTGCATGTTTGTATATAAATATGTACGTTAAATAAGATGCAATGATATCTAAAAATATAGCTTCGTCGTATATTAAGACGTGTTGTGTTCACCGTTCACGATAGTATAAATACATAATGTATACTGTACATAGGAGGTAAGTGTATAAATGAGCAGTTTTTTTGAAATTTATAATTTGCAATTTCCAATTACAACTGAAATTATTTACAAAATGAAATAAAATAATAATAAAATACGCTCATAATACTCGGCATGCAATAAGAGTACGTGTTTTCTATTACACCGAATAGTACCTATAATCGTAATTAAATTACATCATTTTAATAATAATAATTTTTGTTGTTGTTATTGTTGCTGCTGTTCAAATATGTACATTAAACATTCATTAATCGGTGGGTGAATATTTTCATTATGTACTACCTACTTTCAACAATAATGAGTTAAAAAGAATTTGTTTTTTTATTTTCAAAAAATATATACATACATATATATATAATGTTCATTTTCTTTTGTTGTTGTTACCTTGTTTATTATTCATTTTCATTTTTATTTTATTTTTTTAACGAATTATAATAATGATAGAAATAAAAAAATAAATTAAAAAAAAAAAGACGTACTAATAATAATATGAGAAAATACGAAAATTAAATGAAAATTGAAAAAAATTTAAATTGAAAATAACAGGTGTTCAAAAACACATAGATATATGTATGTAAGTATACATAAATACATATGTGTGTTGGTATGCATATTTAAATACATTTATTTATAATTAAATTGAAAACTAAAATCAATTAAATTGCATTCATAGTGCATATATACATAACATACGGTAGTGCATGCGGCAAATGTTTTGAAATTAAAAAAAAAGAAAAGAAAAACTCAAATTCATGTCTAATCACTGAAAATCTGCATTAGATTGATTGATTGAAAAAAATACAAATACAAATAAATAAATTGAAAATATGTTTTTGAACGAAATTTTTTTTTTCACCTATAATGCAGTAGTCCGTATTCGTATTTATAGAGTATATTTTATTTGTATTTTGTGTGATTTGTAAATATAAAATAGAAAATCGTGTTCAAATTAAAATTTGAAATCATACATAAACGTAACGTAAGCAGAAAAGATCTTGAATAGAAAAAATTGGAATGTTGGAGGAGTTTTTATCTGAATGATTTATGACTGAAAGTACTCAACTCAGTACCGATACTGTCTATCTATGACAACAACTGAACGTTATGAATTTGTATTTAGAGATTTGACTGTAAAAGGAATAGGAGCTATAGGAGGTATAGTAGGTAAGGTGTAGAATTAATAAAAACACGTAAAACTCTCTCTGTGACTGTGTATACCATGTAATGTATAGTTTGGCAGTATGTATGATTATTATTAATTTACTTTCTTTCTTCCTTATTGATCATTCAACAAATTTTGTATTTATTTAAAATATTTCATATACAGATATGAAGACTCATGTACACGTACTCAAATGCATACGAAGATTTATGCACGTAATGTATGTAATATATGCACGTGAATTGTTAAGACATTTCTTTATTTAATTGTCACTTTTTCATCTTAAATTAATTTTTTTTTCTTGCGATAAAATTTAAATGAAAGGAAATGTACTAAATGAAATCAATATTTTTTTATATTTTTACTTATAAGTATAGAAGTGTATTGTTTAGTTTGCATTTAAAACTCAATGAAATGTGTGCGCATTTATTGTTAATACTACATTAAACTTTATTGTATATTTATTAATGTACATTTTTTCTTCTTACTTTCTGTACGTATTATAGTTATTTTATTAATACTTGCGTTTATATGAGAATATTATGGAAATATTATCACACATGCTTGCATTTATATTACTATTAAGTAAAGTGAAATAACAATAATTCCACACAATCATTCATTTATAATGTGAAAAAATACTCATCTACTGATGGTATGTAGCTGCATACATATTTTAAGTGAAAAATGAAAATTAAAATGAAATGAAAAGTAAATGAACTCATATACTAAAATATATCGGTTTTTGTTGTTTACACAGATCTAGTTTCAATCTAAAATCCTTCTCCGTACTCGCCTACTACAGTGCAGTACCTAATATTCACAAGAAAAGGAGAAGAAAAACTGCTATTCGCTTTTCTTTCTACTTTTCCTTCTACTTCTCTTTCTACAACTTAAATACTAAAGATTAGAAAGATCATGTTTGTTTACAAATGAAAATGTAGATCAAAACTTTTATCGGATTTTTTAGTATAAACTGATTTTATTTCAGTCCTAAATTCTTTTTCGTACTCGCCTACTACAGTGCAGTACCAAATAAAAACAAGAAAAGAAGGGAAAAAACTAGATCCATTCCTTGTATACAAAAAACAGATAATTGTTTTGTCCTACATTTTCACGCGTAAGCAAACATGGTCATTGAACTGTTGAATATTTGGGATGTAGAGAGAGGAGTAGAAAGATATGAATATTAGTTTATTTTTCTCCTTTTCTTGTGTAAGTTATGTACTGCTCTGTAGTCGGCGTATATGGAGAAGAAATTTCCAATTGAAAACAAGACCCTTGTATACAAGAAGCACTGATAAATGTAGTGACCTATATTTTCGTTTGTAAACAAACATGGTCATTGAACTATTTAGTATTTGAGATGTAAATAGAGGGTAATAAGGAAAAGTAGAAAGATACGCGAATTTGCTCTTTTGCTTTTCCTCTTTAAATTATGTACTGACCCTACTGACCTATATTTTCGTTTATATCGAAACATGTTTATATCGTTCTAGTTAGCTGTCAATAATCTCATTGCTATACTACTTACTGCCTGTTCCTGTTTCTCTTAAACTTATTGTGGTGTGGTGTGTAGTGCAAAGCAAGTGCATGAAAGTACGAGTAAATGCCATGGTATAGTATAAACGACAGAATATTGAAATACATATATTGAAATAGTGCGACTGAATTACACAAGATTCATCACATAGCGTACACTTAAAACCTACACATGTATAAATTTACTCTAAAATGATTCTCTTAAGCGAATACCCTTATTATACCGTCACTAGCTATTAAATATACTTTAAGTATAAATGCACTGATTTTATAATTCTGTTTTCTGTTTTTTATTTTATTTTTTTTTTATTTTTTACTGATTTCGCTGTATGTAATGTGCACAATATCATAGCTAATATATGCATAGTACCAATAGTACTTAAAAAAGTTTTATGCAGAATATGTGATGTACGTGCATGTGCTAATATGATTATGATGATATTTTAAATGAGCATTTAGACATATTGCCTTTTTGTTTGTAATATAAGTACTTATGTGCACAGAGAATTATGATATAATAAAAATATGTATGTACGTATACATTATAATTATTAAGTAGCCGTTAACATATGAACAAAAATATAAAGTTAAAATCAAAAACATATTAAAGATTATAGTCTATGTTTTTAGTTCTGTGTTTTTACTACAAGCAAATATCATCTAAATGTACACCTTTTACACTTTACGCTTTATGAAATATACAGATATGTTGTATTGCAATGCCAACTCTCAAAACATCGACTATTGAGTAGGAAAATGCTATTTAATGACAGATATGCGATAATGTAATTTCTCACTTCTCTTACTTTTTTCTTCATCTTACCTTTCATGGTGGTGCTATTTAACCTTTGTTAGAGATAGACCAATCAATCCCTGTGGGAAAACAAAGGAACAGAATGGATGAAAATTGACTCTTCAAAATGGAAGTTATACGATAAACTGATCTGATACCATATCTCCAGAAAAACTAAATTATTAGCAGACTAAATTAGAAACCAAGGACTTAATACTTTAGGATTCTAGAGCCATAGAAGAAGAAGAGGATGTACTTACAATATAATCTTCTTTGAATAATTTTTTAATTGTTCTTGACATTATATCCAGTTACATATAATTATATCCATTTATGTATATAAATATTCTTTACACATTAAACTACTTTTGGCTAAAATAAAAAGTATAAAATAATCGTCAAAAAATTACACAAAAAAAAAATATATTAAAATATACCAAAAAAAAAATATAAAATAAAATAAAAATGAAAATTGAAAATAATATTTTTATTTATTTATTTCAGTTCAATTTGAAATCAAGTGGAAAAATATCGTAAAAATCAAAATGAAAATCGGAAAAAGAAAAAAAAAATATTATAATGAATTGATAAGGGAAAAATTGAAAATATATGTACATATATGTATCACAATGTAAATACAAAAATGTTTATGGCATTATATAAATAATACAATACCTAATATATTTTTATTTACCTATATGTGTATGTGGGAAAAACCAAAATAAAACATATCTGCAAAAGAAAATAAAATCCTTTTTATTTCCTATATTTTGATATACATACTCGTATGTAACTACATGTATGTTAACATTTACATATATACAAATCAAATACATCATGTATAGACGTATATACCTTGTCTTTAAACTCGTAGATACACACATGCACATATCAATAAATTTTCATTTTTTTTTTTTATTTCTGTTATATATTCTTACTTTTTTTCTTTCTGTTCCTACATATACACATTTTTCTAATTTTTTCTTATTATTTTCTTTTTGGCAACAAATTTCCTTTCGATTTGTTTATTATAATGAAAGTAGCATGTATACATATATGTGTAAATTTTTTTTTTTTTTTTTTTGTTATTTTTCACCCTTTAGCAATTTTATTTCATGTTTTTATTTAAATAAATCTATAAATATGCGTATATAAAATGTAACATGAATGTATGTAGAATACGCATATATTGTATATAAGCGCATATATACGCATATATGTAGAATAAGTATATATTGTATATGTACATATGTAATGTGAATATTAAAATCATATCCTTGAAAGTTATTCTGTAATAAGGTTAATAATAATAAATATGTATGAGTATATAATAATCTTAACGTACATATATTATAAATATACTTAGTAGCTATTATGTTCGTGTGTAAATTATTTCCGCCTATTATGTGAAAATGTGTGGACTCAATCTATAACTGTACACACACATCATTACATAACTATACATACATATATACTTGTGTGTAAGCTTATCCGTTTATCATAAGAACAGCAACAAAATATGGATTTAAAATGGATTTTTACAAATATTATATTGAAATGAAATCAAGAAATAGAAGAAAAAAAAAAAGACCAGAAAGAAAACCTACATATACATAATCATTATATACATATTCGATCTTATAGCTTATTACATACATATCAGTATTTGTAACATTTCTATGTGTATATATATTGATCTTATAGCTTATTATATTTATTACACTTTGAAACATTTTTTTCCACAAATCTAAATAAAAAAAAATTTTTGTACTTTTTTATTTTACCTTCAAAAGGAAGCATAACATATTCATACGAGTATATTATGATAGATGTGAATAAGAAAGGCATTGAAAATGTGTACCCTTATTACGAGTGTATAAAAACTAAATGGTAAAAGTAAAAAATATAAGCGTAAAATTGAAAAATATTTATATACATACTTTTTTATACTTACGAATGTAAGTAGATTTGTGGAAAATGTATTGATGTAGATATTTATTACATCGGTACTTATAAGTCATAATCGAATTATAGGTATAGAACGGTCGTTTCGGAACCTATCATCCTATCAAGCAACCAACTTAGTAGAAAAATTCAACTAATTTCCTAAACGTATGTGTTCATGTGTTTACATTGAATATTTGCTTTTTTTATGGTATTTATATATACACACAATTAGCACCTCATCTATTGATACATACACTCATAATCGTCTGTATAAGGATACCCATATTTTTAGGATCTTTCAAAATTATGATAACGATGATGATGGTTATATTATTTAATGATTGTAATGTAATACTGTCAACAAATATGTATATTTATGTACTTATAAATATAAGAGAAAATATTTACTTAATAACGAAGTATTAATATGTAAAAAAGAAATTTTTCTTTAAATGCGTACGTACTAAACTAAAAGTGCCTTTATACTATTATCAAATTAATAAAGTCTTGATATTATCGTTTCACATTACCATTTATCCACCACTCATCGAAAAATGAAACTCCCGAAATTTCATTCGAATTTTTTTAAATGAAGTTAGAATGAAAATGTTAATGATCATTTAAATTTAATTTAGAGAGATGGACGGGAAATGAATGATCATTTGAAGCGAATGATCATCGAATTGGTACCCATGTATATCTCCAAACACTTTAGCATTTTGATAATAGTGTAAAGATGAAAACCATAATTTTATGTTTTATTTATTTCTACATCTTTCCATTTCAATAATAATGTGAAGTTACCTTTACTTTACGAAAAATCAATAAAATAATTAAAAAAGTTTTTAACATTTTTGTATTATTTTTTGATTAGAATATAAAGTTACTTAGATGTAATGATAAATAAAAGAGAAAAAAGTCCTAAAATTAAAAACCAAAGTTATACATATTATTGATATATCAAAAAATGGGACTTGAATAGCTCAATGGTTGTGTGTGGTGATGAATTGGTATATGATTGAGGTGCGACGCCGAGTTCTAATCCCAGCAAGCGCGCTACTCTCGGCCAAGTCAATCATTAATACCAGTCAGCTAATTACTGATGATAAACTGGATCGGATGATATATTTGACAGAATTACTGATCGGCGGAACCATAATGGATTGAGTATTCGTGTGCACTTAATATACATATATACATTGTATCTGTATGTACATATTATAGATATACATATATAGATATGTAGATATATGTATAAGTAAGAAAAAATATCAAAAAATATAGGTAAGTTCATTCATTATACTTTAGGTACATGTATGTAAATTCATCACTGTATGGCTTGTTCAAAATTCGTAGCGAATAGAATATATTATGCGCAGTGAGAGTATGGCGTCATGCTTTGAGCGAGGTTATAATTGTAGTGGTTACACTTTTTCAGGTTTATATGGGAGAAAAACACAAATACATATAATCATTTTATGTACATATTTAATTTCAAGAGAAACATGCGCAGATTATTCGCTACGAATTTTAAACAAGCTCTACTTAGCACTTATTACATATTTCCGGTAATCGGAGATTATGTGCGGCGAATTTAGTATGCCTTTTTAAAAAATATCATTCAAAGTTCATCATATCAAAATATGAATTTATGTATGTAGCAGGTACAATATGAAAATGAATGCAAAAATTAAAAATATAATAACAAAAGAAAAAAAAAAAGAAACATAAAAATAATATAAAACTAAAACTTAAAAAAGCAAAATAGAAGAAAAAAATTTTTCTTTTATTTTTATTATTATTATTATATTAAATATTAATATATCCCATAAGGTTTACTATTTCTTTTTTGTTTCTTCACTTCAATTTAATATTTTCACATTCGCCTTTTTCTTCTATTTACCAAGCATACAAACATATCTGCATAGTATCCATATAGCATATATCCAAGCATAGTATCTATACATTTTATGTACATTTATGTACATTCGCATTTTTCTTCTATTTACCAAGCATACAAACATATCTGCATAGTATCCATATAGCATATATCCAAGCATAGTATCTATACATTTTATGTACATTTGAGTGTACATAATATACAAATTTAAATGATAATATTATTGGTATAATCATAGTCTATGGTATAATACACAAAAGAATATTTATATTTTTTACTTTTTGTTTTTATAGGAAAAACTTTTCTAGTTTCATTTTTTCTGTTACTTTTTTTTCTTCCAGTTTTTGTCTTTAATCGTTGACTCTTTGTGATCCTTTACATATTACTTTTTCTATGGCCAAATATCATATACATATAAACAATGTGCAAAAAATATATATGTACGAGTATACAAATATAATTTTTCATATTATGTATGTACTTATATGTATTTTTTTTAATGTCATTTTTTTTATTAAAAGTTAAAAGGAAAAAAAAAGTTATTAATAATAATATGACTATATACCAAAACAGAATATACTGTACATACATACATAAAAAGGAAAACACAAAAAAAAAATGAAAAGCAATTATGTAATGTACAAAAAAAAAACCAAAATTGAAAGAGACATAAGAAAATACCATACCCCAAAAATGTATATTTTTAAAGAGAAAATTTAGTTTTATATAACTTTATTATATTAAACATTTTTTTTTTCGTTTTCATGCCTTTAAAAAAGAACATAATGATGGTAGACAAAATACAAGGAAACAAAAACAATTGTAATTGTGATATAAAATATCCATTCATATAAATAATGTTCGTAAAGGTCTCCATAAACATACGATATTTCTCTGAGAATTGGTTGAGAGATATGTTGTAGTTTGATGAATGTTGTTGTAATGTTTGGAGATAAATTGTTTGACTGATTAACAAACAATTCGAAAGTAAGTCGACTGGTTGAGTTGGTACTAGCAAAATCGAAAGAACTTTGATTTTTCGGAGCTTGACTTCAAGTTCGACAACTGAGTTGACTGTGTGCAGTCAAGTTAAAAGATCAAATCTTCAAAATTATTTGGAATTATAATCTTCCGTTGTACGGAGAAAACTATATTTTATAAAAGAAAAAGTATAGAAAACAAAAAAAAAATTCTGACAAATATGTTACTAAAATCAAAAGCGTGAACTCCAAAAAACATTCTTCCGAATGAAGTTTGTGGTAAAGTTGAAACACTAGTTGCAAAGTCTGTAGAGAAGTTATTTCAATTTTCTATCAGAAATATCGTACATTTATAGTGGCCTTAATGTTTTCAACTAAAATATTTGAAAGAAATAAACCATACGTAAAAGAGAAAAATAAAAGATATACGTATATGATGTACATGTGTACAAGATAATATTGTTTTAATATGTTTATTTTAAACAATTTATTCTTTCTTTTATACTTGATCGGATAATGTTGTACGAAATTTGATTTAATCTTATATTCTCTACTTTATCTTTACAGAATATTATTTTTCTTGACAAATTTTATTTATTTATTTGATTTTATTTTTGTGGTAGAAGAAAATTTGTTAACGATAAGGTAAGAAAATAAATAGATTTACGATAAAAGGAGGAGAATTATATGTTTATTTGCTTTGAAAAGGCATATATCCATTAATACGATATTGATGACAGTTTCTCAATTTCTCTTTTTATTTATCTTTCACATTTCAGTTAACAATAATCGACACATTTTCAGATCATTGAAAAATTTTGTCAAGAATTTAAAAAAAAATTGATTTGGAATTTACACGCCTCCTCTTATTATATGTATGTATTACGTCTTGTGTGTATGTGTATACAGTGTCCTGGACAATTTACAAAATCAATATAAAATTTGATAGTTGACAAAGAATACATCAATGTAAAATTATTGATATATAGATTTGATATAAAAATTGATTTGCAATAAGATAATTTAAAATTTAAATTTGATTTTCGAATTGATGAATAAATGACAAAAAAGCAAATACCTATAAACTGAAAAATATATGTACGAGTATATTGTAGTGTTTTGTGGGGTAACATAAGCAAAAAGGGTATTTCCAATTTTTAGACAGGTCATCATAACATATATCATCATTACTGATTTAGTTTATTTCACTGAAACTCAAATTAAAATTGAATAAAATATTTTCAACTAAAAATTAAAAAAAAATAAATAAATAAAAAATAAAAACACATACCACACACAATAATGTATGCACACAATATATATAAATACATAATAATGTATATAAATACATAATAAATAATCATAAAAAAATAGTATACAGCACAATATCTTTAAAATAAATCAAATATTTACGATTATATTGTACATAAATTTTTGTATGAATAACAAATGAATAGCACAATGTACAATGTAAATATAAAATGGTACCTTATAATGCGGTAGCCATATGGAACCAAATCAA
The DNA here is from genome assembly GCA_951394055.1 of Villa cingulata. Lineage (NCBI taxonomy): Eukaryota > Metazoa > Arthropoda > Insecta > Diptera > Bombyliidae > Villa > Villa cingulata. The sequence continues at coordinate 21,662,140 of OX596025.1, read as the reverse complement.
AAAAAAAAAAAAAAAAAAACATTCTTCCTGTCTTCATTCGCATAAATGATCGTTCAAAAATGCCCTAAGACACAGCACTGTTCTTATGATCATTCTTCTGTCTGTCAAATACTTTTAATTTATACTTTCAATTTCAAATTATTATAATCCGTAACTATAGTTGTTTTTGATGTCATTTTTCTTTCCCCATTGAAAATTTCCAATTCACCATTTTCATTCGTCGCTGAATAAAGTTTCTAAAATTTCATTCGAACTTACTTTAACCACCATTAAAGAAATTAGAATGAAGATGTAATGATAATTTTAACTTAATTTGAGGTAACAAATGTCAAATGAATGATAATTTGCAACGAATCACCATTGATTTTGTACCGCGTCTGTCTACGATAAAATATATTATTACATATGGATAGTACGACAAATAAAATTCAATCGTATAATGATGCAATTTTTGATTCAAAATAATATCAAAATAATTATAAATAAAATTAAATGAAAAATAAAAAAAATAAATATAAACATAAACAAATTTATAATAATATGTATATGCTACTGACAATGACAATATACTCGTATTTTATGTATCTAACATTCATATCCGAGCACATACATACATGTGTACGACTATATATACTTATAAATTAAAAAAAAAAAAAACTTTTCATATATGAATATTGTATATACCAGCGGTGAACATTAGCAAATAAATAATTTATTTGATTTCATATGAAATTTTTAATGATGAATTAATTTAAAAATAAAAATGAAATTTGTACCAAAAAGAAAAATCAAAATACTTATGCATAAAAATGAAATATTTGTTAACATGAAAAACATGACGTACATTTCAAAAAAAATTAAAAATATTAAAATGTTAAATTTGAAATGTGAAAATATCATCAGAAAATCTATAAAAATACACATTTAAATAAAATCCAGATTTATGTGCTCATTTTATATATTCACACATATACGAGTGTATTATATATTTGAAATATAATTCAAAAATAAATTGACAATAAATATTAAAAATCAAATATAAGCCGTACATGATGATATAAAATTTATGTGAGATAAATCTTTATTAATATTGTGAACTTGTCAATTAAATGCAAAATATGAATTTTGATCGTTATAGTTTTCAATCACACAATCACTATATCATTGCCATAATCATTACCATGGTATATAAAGTATAAAAATGGTATGATGGAATGAAATTCAAATTCTCCTTTTTTCATACCATATGGTTTGTAGATTTAATGTTTTTAAATTTTGTTAATCTACTAGGAGAGGAGCGTATATCGTACTATTAGTAGCTGTAGCTGAGCTGCAAATGATTCTACACTACACTGCTACTATTTACTGGTTACTGTCTGTTCCTGTTTCTGATATACATCTTATAGCGTGTAATGCAAAGCAAGAATAAAGAGAAAAAAATAAAGTTTTCTTACGAATGAAAATACGAGTGGGTGGTATAAGACACTACTGGGTCTAGGTACTAGCGTATATCGTACAATAGTTGGCTGCCAATTACCTCACTGCTTACTATATGCTCCTGTTTCTCGTATAATGTACTTCTGTTCTGTATGTTGGTTTGGTGGTGGCCTGGTGAGTAATGCAAAGCAGGTTTAAAGACAAAAATAATATATCTCATAAATGCGAGAATACGAGTACATGGCATAGTATACAGATTACAGAGTAGACATTGTTATATGGTATGATGGAATGGAATATATTTTCCTTAGCAATAGTAGAGAATTTTCTGAAAATGAATTAATGATTCATCTGAAATGAATCATTTTTAATAGAATGTTTGGACTGTGTTAGTAAATATTGAGTGAAGATGAAAAAAATTTTTATTTATTTTTGCATTGAAATTAAAAAATAAATGTTGATATGATAATAAAAGACAGATTAAAAATGAATTGAAATAAAAATATGTACGAAGAAAATAAAACATAAAATGAAGAAAAAATCTCATGAAGATGACGATTGATGATGAGAAAAAAGAATAAAATTATAATAAAATCACATAATGTAAATGTGAAGATGTGCATGTAGCCGTTATACATACTTTGTGTATGAATATATAATAAAATATGCAAAAATATCAAATTCTACTGTTTTACATACAAATTCTCTGCTGTCTTTTATATAATGTATGTGAGTTATAGAAAAAAATATTAAACACAAAAACAAAATTAGAAAATATTTTAAAACTATTTCTATAGAGTTCTCTATGTACTTCATTTCTTTCCTTTTTCTTTTATGTTTTATTAAATATTTTACGACTTTCAAGGTATATGTACCCACCCAAATGAATGAATATTTTTTTGTATTTGTGAGATTGGGCACGTTATTAAAGTTTGAAAAATTTATAACAAGAAATACAATATTTCACGTGTTTTTTTTTTAGTTTTACAGTTTCATTCTTAAATTCTTTTTTTTATTTATTTTCTTCTTTTTACTTGTTTTTTAGTTTTTTAGATAAGGAAAAATTGTTAAATTTAAAACTTTTTTAAAATTTTGAATTCTAAAATTCATTTTAAAGAATTTATTCATTAATTTGATCTCTGTATTTTTTTGTATTGTTTGTTGTTTCTGAATGAGTAACTTTCTTGTATTTGAAATGGGTAGATGAATTTATGTATTATTGTAAGTGTGTATTTGTATGCATTTGTCTTCAAAAAAATTTTCATTTCAGTAATATATAAAATTTTGAAAATTATTTCGATTCTATTGTACATCTACTGATGGTAATAAGTTCTATTCGACATAAAGGAACAGAAAATGAGAATTTCATGAATGAAAATATGTGCATACATACGTATATAATTATATCTCATACTCGAACCACATAAATTATCGAAATCAGAAATGTGATTCAAAATTATTAATTTAAAGTCAATAACTTTGTATTCAATTTTGAGCAAAAGTTTTCCTCAAAAGAAAAAAAAAATCAAAATCATAAATGAATGAATTGAAAGAGTCTTAGAAAACTAAATCATCATCACATATTTTGACAGATTAATTAAAACAATTGTTTCTCCGCAGAATTTTCGAGTCGAATCGAGCCTATAATAGCTTGAAAGCAAACAAAAGCAAAAAAAAGCAAAAAATCTAAGTACGAGCACGCATGTATGTATATAAAACTTAATGAACCTTTAAAATTTTATTGAAATAAAAATCTCTACTATAATAAATAAAACATAACAAATTCATTTAGACAATAATTCAATTAAAATACAGATTAATCTAAATATTTGATTAAAGAAAATTATTTTACCACAAGAAAACCAAAAAAAAACTAATCAGAATCTTGTCACAGTCTATTAACTAATTAAAGTAATCAAAACAGATTTACAAGAGAAAAAAAATAGCAAAAAAGAAGAATTTAAAAACAAATGAATAAAGAACTTAAAAGCCCTCAGAAATTAATATAAAATCTCTATTCAGTTTTGTATACCATTCGTTTTTCAACTTCATCATTTTTTAGTTGTTTTGGTTTGAGTCGTTTGTGTAATATTATTATGTATACATTCATTTTTGTTTTTTTTTTTTATTTTTAGCAATTTTCTTTTCATTCTTATGTTTACTTTCATTATGGATTTTCCTTTTTCTTTTATAATTTCTGTTTCGCATTTTTCTTCTTCATTTTTTTTTTTAATTTTTTTGCTGGATTTTTTAATTGTTGTCGCTTCTTTTGTCGACCAAAAAATTTTTTACTCTGGGGAACGAGATTTATTTCGTATATTATTTTTTATTTATTTTATTTAATTTCTCTAATCAAACATCATATAAACAAATCAAAATTATTTTTGAATTTCATTTACACGGCTTATATTTAATGATAAAGCATTTCGCCTAAGAATTATTTACATATATTTTATAATAATTCCGTGATGATGTAAAAAGAATTAAATATACAAACATAGTTATTTAATTATTTTTTTCTTTATTTGTTTGTTTATTAAATTTTTTATTTTTATTTTTTTTTATTTATAAAAAAAAAAGTCACAAACAATTATACAGACGGAAAGAAAAAAAATCATGTGATATATACATACGTATACAATAGTGTTCAACAGGGAGTTTTATATGTTTTTCGTATACAAACTTACTTGCATAATACGAGTATTATGTACTTTTATGTATATATATTTCAAATCATGCATGACTTTAATTCATTCGTTCAATTGTAATTTTATTTTGAATAACAATATTGTAGATTTCAAATTTTTTTTCTTTTTTTCAAATATAAAATTAATGAAAAAAAATGAATCACTTGACGGAATCGCCAACCCAATACTTAGAAATATGTAATTTAAATTAGCAGTTAGAATACAAACAAAAAAGAGCAGAAAAAAATTTGAAGAAAAAAATTATATGTAATTATTCACATAATTAGTATTGTAGGCATTATAGGTATTATGCATTCATACATGTTTTATTATTTAGTAAATTTTTGCTGTAATGATGATGATGATGATGCGTCATTTCATTTCTGATGATTGCTGTACATATTCTTGGCTTAAGAATTAAACTACAATACTGAATATTTTTCTATACATCATCTTTATCATACTGGGGATTTGGGGTAACAGCAACTGGTGATCAACCTACTGATCTCGAAGTCTGCGGGTTCGATTACTGTTCAAGGCGAAAATAAGAAGATGTAATTTTCAATGTCTCGTTGTCTATTTCCAACTTTCATTTACTTTCAAATTTATTCAGATTTGTTTGAGTACCAAATACAAACTTCCTGGGAAAAAAAAAAACTTAAAAATGCTTATTCGAGTCTACTTGCTGACGGCAAGTAACACAAAGTATTATATTAGATCATTCTGAAATATATATAAGTCTCTAAGCACTACTATCATGTAATTGAGTTTGCTTCTCTATCAACAACTTAGTAGATCGTAACTCACATTAAACTGTAGGTAGTGAGTGCACTTATAAGTCAAGAAATCACTTAAGTGAGAGATCTGGATTACTAAGAGATATAGTGATATTGAAGGAGAAAATAATTCTGAAACATTTTATCGTTTAGAGCAATTTTATATATTTAGAGCAATTAATAGAAAAATTTTAAATTCTCATTTTACCTTTTGATAGCCTAAGCATAATTGTTTATTTTGATTATAGGTTGATTGATGTCCACTGCTGTTATAAATCAATGGTGTAATATATATTTATTATTACTATTACAGTTGCATCTAAAGCCAAGGACTAGGAGGGCCAACCCCTGAATATTATACGCATTCTACTTTGTACTGATTTCATTTCCTTTTTCATCATAATAATGTGAATAAAAATATAAATGAATGATTATTATTATTATCTAGCAATCAGTCGACAATACAGTAATTATAGTTTATGTTTAATAATAATTAAATAATCATGTGCACTGCAAAATATAATTTCAATTTACAAATAATAGAATAATACATAATCTTTATCCATGTATTTGTAAATATTACACACAGATATGTACATTATTTTTTATTTGCAATTTTAATTCGAATTTTTTTTTTTATTTCTGATGAGAATTTTTCTAAAGTTTTCTTAAACAGCAAAATGAAAAAGATAAATTGTTAAAATTTTATAGGTAAACATTTAATATATTTACATGCATACACTATTATATAACGATAACCTAACCTAGACCTTTATGATTAATTACCTTTACACTATAAATTAGTATATATACATTATTATTTATTAATTTCAATTTATTCGTGTATAGTAGGCTAGAGCATAGTGAGTATAGTGTGTTGTATAAAATAATTTCACTAAGAATAAAATAACACATAGTTTTTCATTTCACATATTCCATATACACATTTCACACATACTCGCATATTAGAAAATCATTAATAATCAATTATTAACTATCCACCCACCATTCTACACAAACATGTAGGAGTATCTGTACGTAAATATACGTAAACGTGAATACATTATATGTTTTTCGAGATTTGTAGATTTATTTTTTTGTTGTTGTTTTGTTTAATTAATTCATGGAATATCATATCTTTTTTATCTTCATTTTCAATTTAAACATTTGTGTGTGTGTGTGTGTGTGTGTGTGTTTTGTTTTTGAATTTACATAATATGTTTTGGAATTATTATAAATTTAAAATTCGCAAAAAATTATAATTTCATATTTTTACTTAGAAGAAAAATTATTTCTTTTTCTAATAATTATTATAGGAATATCTTCATATACAAATACAAAACACAAATTAATGATAAAATTATGCATAATTCAACCCACTAACGATTTTATTTGTTATTTATAAGAAATGTTAGAACAAAAAATGTTTACGAGTAGTAGTGTTCATACAATACGTATATATAAAATAATAATAAAAAAAAAACAACAAAAAAAATAAACAAAATTTAAAAAAAAAACAGCAAAATATTATATGGAACGATTTTTACATAAAAAAAATTATTTTCCAAAAATACTTATAAGAATTATTACAATATGTGTGTGTGAATACATAGAGTCTGTATATGAATTTCAAATGAAACGACAATGACCCTGTCTGTATAATAGTAAAGTCAAATGTAATATAAAATAAAATTTAATAAAAAATAAAAGAAGAATAAAAGAAAATAAATAAATAAAAATAAAAAATTAATGTTTAAAATTTTTCATTTAATAAATGTAGAGAATCTCAGACAAATATGAATTACATATATAAAAGAAGAAAAATTAAAGAAATATGTAAATATTATATGAAAATATAGACATTTTGTTTTCATTGTATTGCAACAATGCTTCATTTTATTTCTCACTTTTACCACACATAAGCTTTGAATAATGTATATAAGAAACCAATATGTATCTGAGTCATAAAATCACAACATTCATTTGAATTTCTTTCTTCTTATGTACATATATTCTGTATCTAAGCAATAAGCTTGGATTTACATACACAAAGGCGTGAAAATAATTATGTGTCATAAACAAAATACAATTTTTTATAACAATTTTTTTTATTCAATTCATATAAAAATACATAAAATGCATATAAAAAAAGTTAGAAGCTAGAAATATTTTTTTTTAAATTCCGTTATTTGAAAAAGAATTCAAAAATAAATAAAATTAAATCAAAACTACTAGATGAATAAATTATGGGACATAATCATAATAGTACATATACAAAAAATTAATCAAATTTAGGTATATGGAAATATAAACTAAAAATTGAATTCAATATTTTTTATGACAAAACCTTTACGTCAATAATTGATCTCCTCTAATCGTCTTGGTCTTAGCTTGTCATTAACTCTACAAGATTTTTAACAACAAAATGTAATATATTTTTTTTTTAATTTGGCAACTGATTTATAGCCTTTTTTTATTCTTCTAAAATTAGCCAATCAAAGATGTTCGATGTGCTTTTTGTTATGGGGATCGGGGTTTTGTGGAAGATGTTTTTATCACATGAGGGTGGCAATTATATTTTTCTATTTTTCTTTTGTCTGTGGTAAATCACCCACCATATAATCGTAGATCGTATATTTATACATCAGCACGATTACGTTTCTTTCGTACTCATGAAAATTATACTTATCCCATATAATTTTTTTAATGCCTGTATAAATTTTTTCACATAAATTCGTATATTTTGGATAAATTATCACCCAAACATTTTTTTATCTTTAAACTTAAACTCATACTCTTTGTGTTTACATGAATTTGAACACGAATTTTTGTCAAAAACAAATTCAATATAAAAAAATTTAAAAGAAAAAAGAAACAAATTTATCAACCATAAAAATATGTAATATGCATCACAATTATTATTTTTAAATACAATCATTCTTTTTTTTTTTTGCATTTCTGTTAATAAGTACTTATAACTACACTCCCATATAATACGATTGTCACGATGAAATAACTCTCTGTATATCCGATATAACATGCATACTTTATACGTACGTATATATACACTTATACTTATACAAATATAAAATGTATATTGGTGGGTGGGTTATTTATCGTTATATAATCCAAAAACATTTAAATACAAATACATACATATGTATATATTATATATAGACCATTTACATATACAACAAAACAAAGTAATGTATGATCTATTCTATAATCATATTATTTAATTCCGCAAAAATTTTTATTATAACCATGAAAATTGTATAATCATTACTTGTTATGAAATGCGTATTTTTTTTATATGTATCCCTTTTTATAAATGTAAATATCGTAACGTTTTATATACCAGTATGTGTATATATATTATATTCACATATACAAACATATGTGCATATGTGAAAATTTTTATATACCCACAAATATTAAAAAAAAAAGCAATTGAAATTTAAAATTTTAAAAAATAATAATAAAACAAAAATTATACTCGTATATAATAGTGTGTGTGTATATGTGTAGTTTGCAAAAATATACGAACCTTATTATTATTTAATGCTGAAAATATGTATTTCATTTATTTTAAACATTAAAATTTATGTTTTTGTTCCTTATTACTTTTTTTTTCTTTTTTGATTGTTTAATTGTTTTATTCTTTTTTTTTTGTTTTTGTCACATAAATACAATGTATTGAGTATATGTCAAAAAAAAAAATTTTTTGTTTTTATAAAAACTAATTATTAAATGGTAATTTATTTTTATTTTTTTATTTTTTTTATTTTTTATTTTATTTGTGTATAATAGATCATCGTTAATCAATATTTCATATTTTATATTTTTTTAATTCATTTTTAAACGATCTGTAATAAAACAAAAAAAACAAAAAAAAATTGAAACTTTTAAAACTTTTTTTTAAAAATCAAATTTGTCTTTAATTGGAAAAATTTTAATTTTAAAAATTAACGATTAATTTTGGTTTTTTATTATTTTTTTTTTTATTTATCCGCATATACACAATGTAATAAGTAGGTGTAGATGCTTTTGATATAAACACAAAAACGGAGCACTTTATGCGTTTTATATATACATATACTAACTAGCACACTTTATTTGGAAATTTTAAATTCCTTAATTTAATGATTAATTTTCAACAAGCTTTAAATTGAGCAAATATACTTCATACAATTACATAAAAATACATCTCATTAATACGAATAGAGATATAAAAGTATTTTCATTTGTAACTTTTTTTTTAATATATATAAAATAACCACATATTATACGTACACTTGAGTATATACATATTTCAGTTGAAAATCAAAATAAGAAGAAAAATAACTTTTTTATTTAAAAAAATTAATCACAAATTATTCAAATTAAAAGAGAAAAATATAAGCACACCGAACTTAAACATCATCAATGGTAAGTATCGTATACTATATGTACCAGCAGAATGTAGGTAAACTAACTGACATTCTTTCTATTATCGACAAATTAAATCAGATAAATTAATTTAAACATTTTTTATTACTTTACGTTTTTTTTTTTATCTTTTTTTTTCTCTAAAAAAAATGCAAAAACAACAAAAACACTAAAAATCAAGTTAAAAACTTCCAGTTTCCATACCAATACATCTATCTCTTCTCTATAATACACTGTATAGTCGAATGTTATTTACGTTCCACAAAATCAAATGAATTTTTCTTCCATAATCCCAAAAACAACAAAATGAAAAAAAAAATAAACTTTAACTTTTTTTTTATTATTGTTTTATTGGCTTTAAATTATATGTGGAATATACATTCAATATTTAAAACATGTATGTACATTGTACATTGTAGTCGTACGTACACACATATCATTCCAGTTTGTTTGTAGGCTTTTGCATCAAGAAAAATGTACGTATGTTGCCATTGCTATAATAATGTGAGGTAAATGTTAATAATGCTGTTATATACTCTTAGTTGCTCTGTTGCTTAATTTTGTGTTGTTGTTTCTGTTGCTTCACCTGGTCTGGTGCGGCAATGTTACCTGTACCTGTAACCACCTATCCTATAATACTAAAACTATGTGTTGTGTATTATGAAAAAAATTTCTACATAATGTGTATATACAAAAATGTTATAAGTAAAAAATACATATGTAGAGATGTAAAATATACGTATATGTATCTATACAATGATGATCATCGTTTACCATGATCACATTTATATAAGTGTTATTTCTGTTTCTTCTTATAATGATTTTTCATGATACGTGCTTTTTAAATTATTGTATATGTTATATTATATTCATGATGTTCGTATTGTTGTTTTTGTTTTTATATATTTTTCTTATTCACCTCCAAAAATATGTACTAACACATGTACTATAAATACATAATCACACATATGTTTGTATTATTATTATTCATGCATATGTGTTAATATTTTACATTTACATATATGTATGTATATGTATTACTAAAAACTTGAATGCTTCAATGTTGAATATAGTACATACAATGAGTAGTAGATTGTACATATACATATGTATGTAGGTACAGCGAAATATAATAAGTATAAAGAAGAAAAGATAAAAAAAAAAAAAAAAAAAAAAACAAAACAAAAAATAAAATCACAGCATCCACATAGTGTATATAAAATGAATCCAATCAAATATTGCTTTTGTATTAGTGTGTTGTTCTATTAACAAACGATAAATGATAATGAAGAAAAAAAATATATATCTGATACGATACATGTACATACATCATATGTACATAACATAAACGAGAATATTTTATATACACGAAAATAAGATGAGAATAATAAAAAAAAAAAATAATTTATAATATTTTTTTTTGTCATCTTTTTTTTCTTTTATTCATTATAATAACAAATTATCCACGTATTCAACTTTTATTTATCATCGAAACAGAACTTTTTAAATAATATTTTTTTTTCTGGTTTTTAATTTAAAAATTTTTCATAAATTTCTTTTTTAAAATTCATTTTCTTTTCCTTTTTCCTTTTTTGTTCAATTTTCACATCTAAGTAAATGTAATATGTAATATGGTATGAGATGTGGAATACAGTCGATTCCAAAATATATTTTAATATTATTTTTCAATTTTCAAGATAAAACACACACAAGACATAAATACTTTAAGGTACACAGACTCAAATATACACTTGTGTATATAGTACATAAAAATGCTTAATGTAAATGAAGTATTTTTTAAAAATTATTTTTCTAGATAAAATGCAAAAAAAAAAATTAAAATATAAATAAATAAATGAAATACGATAAAAAAAAATAATTTATTGGAAATTTAATATACTAATTATTGGAAATTTAATATATTATATAATAAGAGAGCACAATAAACACTATATAATAACACTCTTAAGCTACATATATGTAGTACTGTACTATATAGTATTTAAAATTTAATACCAGTAGGTAGTAGGTAGTAGTGTCTACTCTACTCTATTTTTTATTTATATTTTTCACGTAACTGAAACGCATAATTTAATTATAAAATTGTTTTTCTTTTTTGATTTTTTCTGTATTTTTATTTTTGTTTTATTTTTATTTCATGTTTTTTTTTTATTTGCTTTTTTCAAAACTTTTAGAACTAAATGATACGAACAATAATTGTATTGTAGTGCAGTACACTACAGTACCTAGTGCTGGTACTCAAAAAGCTTTTATAGCATCGCAATCACTATATTATTATACTATATATTTCATTTATTCATTTTATTTATTGTTTTTATTTTTTATTTTTTCCCATTTTCATTTTCTACTGCTTTTCTGTTTATTTCATTCGTTTTTAACTTATTTTCATTTGTTTTTATTTTTGTTGTTTTTGCAATTCAGTGATTTTCCACTTTTCGCGAAATCATGAAAAAAAAGGTTCAAATTTATAATTCCGTATTTGTTTGGTTTTTCTTTTATTATTATTTCTTTTGTCGTTTCGTTTCGTTTCTCTCTCTTTCTCTCTCTACATTTATTATGGTGTTTATTTCATTTTCCTAGTTATACTGCATTAACTACCTTTATTTTTTTTTCCATAAATTATCTGTTCACATAATTATTACCGCATTTGTTTTATTTTTTTTTTTTTTTCATCAAACAAAATATAAAAAATAATTAAATTTAAAAAAACAAAAAAAAAAATTTAGAACCTAGTCAATCGACAAAAATCCGATAAACAATGTGACAAAACGATAAAATTATAAAAAAAAATAGTTTTTTATGAACGATTGAATTTACATTTAAATTAAAACAAAGCGAAACACTTTTTAGCATTACAATTGCAGATACCGAAAAATCGGTTTAACTTACAACTTAAAAATACACCAAAAACCAAAAATGAAGATAAAGAAAAACGAAGAAAAAAAATAACGAAATAACGAACTTAATGGTGATGATGATGATTGTTGGTTTAAAATTCAACTCAATTTGAAGACTGTGAGATGTCGGTTAAGTTGAAATCAGTTAAGCCCGCAGTAAAAATTTAATGTTGCTGTTGTTGTTGTTAAAGTTATAAATAAAGTTTGGAAAAGCGAATATCACAGTCACAGCACTGACTGTAATGAAAGCAAAGAGTAATTCAAAAAATAAATTTTTTTTCTTTATTTTTCTGTTATTTTAAGCACATCATATCGTATTATCGTGTTGTATCTTGTACAATATATAAAAGAACTCCAAGCCTCCAACAAGTCTCCAGTATATACATATGTACATAATTCTGTATAGTTTCCACCGGTTTGGTTAGGTGTTTGCGGTTATTCAATATTGACGAGTATACATATATTCTTTATTTTACATTTTATACTATTACACTACATATTTGATTTTCTCTTCATACATTATGAATGAATATATCTGTATATCATATGTACAATAATGTACCTATATGTAAGCACAAGGTTTATACATATGTGTATATGCATGAACAAGTAGGTTTTTTATATACTTAAATACTTGTATGTACAGACAGTGTACGTATATGTATATCAGATATTACGTATATGTAAGAATATGTATTATAAAACATTTTTTATTTAAACACAGATACTCGTAGATATTTAATTACAACAAAGTGTACATACAGACCTCACATTCATCCAGCTGAATTTCTCAAAAAAAAAAAAAAAATTATTTTTTAGAGGAGTTTGGAGCACTTATATGTGAATGTTATGTGAAGCTTTCTAATCTACCACCCATCAATTCAATTTCAATTCGAAATAAATTATTCGAAAGTTAAATGATAAAATAATTTGAGATTTATTTTCAATCAAATTTTAAATAGGATTCTGTTCAAATTTATTAAAAAGTGTTCATCGTCGCAAACCTATAGACAATTGCAATTATTTAGCAGTCTTACATGATATCAACGCAACTCCCTAAATACCCTGGTTGGAATGAATATTTAACACTTTAAGGCTGAATTATGGGCTCGAATTCTCAATTAGAATCAGAAAATTATTTGTTATTACAATTAATTATATTCGGAAATGAAAAATATTTTAGCCATAAGATTATAGATAGCAAAAATTAACAATTTTCCGAATAACAAAATTTACTTAACTTACGTATATGTCCATATAATATAAACAGAATAATGATAAGTTTTGTATTACCCATCAGGGTTATTATTATTACGAAGAGTATACTCAACTGAAAAATTCTCATTTTTCATGCAATTCAATTTCCATAAACTGACATTATATTTTGTTCACGTAAGTGTATATTTATATAGTAACCTACTGGTATACGAACCTAAAATTTTCCCATGTGTATCGTACACTGAAAAAAAAGATAGTAATAATAACTAATAGGAAATTCGTATATTAAATAACATCTAATTAATTTTCTCACTTTTCTGAAATATTTCTGATGATATGACAATAATAATAATAACCCTTTTAGCTCCCTAAGCTACAATAAAACTTTTGATTCCACATTACACATATATAGGTATATGTATACATATAGACTACGACTTTTTGTAATGAATTTACCATCAGCTATTCTAAAGTATTGTATATATATGGTTGAACCGTATAGATCATCAGGATATGTGTGAAGAACTTTCCTTTTTATTCTATATGCATATTTTTGTGTATAAAAAAATATCCTTAAGTGATACTTAAATTAATTTTTAATTTTTCACAAAATTGGTACAAACATAGTACACGCGTAGTACATATGAAAAGTTATAGAAATACATATGAGAGTCGAGTATAATGCATATTGTATGAAAAACATTTTGTTCTTTTTATTATTGTAATTTACTCAATTCTCACGTATTTTGGAAAATGACAAAAATTCCACATATTTTCTTATAAAATACATACAATAAAATTAAATACCTATATACATTAAGTTATATGCATGCATCTCGTACGTGTAAATATATTATTTTACACATTATTATACATACAAATATGTATACATTATGTACTTATATTTACCGTCAAGTTTTCAACATGAAATATATGTATAAATACTTATGTATAGAAACATACTTGGGTGTATGGATATTAGATATAAATGCTGATATCTATATAAGTGTATGTATGTTATTTAGGTAATATACAAAAGATTAAATGTAATATAATCGGAAATAACGACGACAATAATAAGAAAAATGAAAATTGAAAAAGCAAAAGACGGCTTAAACAACAACGAAAAAAAAATAATAAAAAATTCAAGTTACATTTAAAAAAAAATTTTTTCAAAATGATGTGTATAAGTTTTAGATCTGTATATGTATATTGTGAATAAGTATAAGGTGATATAAAAGGTACATAAATAAAAGGTACATTTTTAAAAAGATAAATAAATATATAATTTTCTAATACTCTGCACTTCTACATTGACTGGTATAATAATTGTAGTACGCTATATATGTACATATGTATATAATTTTAAAGCTTTTCAATGTGTAGTGGTATAATAATATACATAATTACGTTATGTATTTATGTAAATATATGTATGTTACTTTTACTTGTCTATATACATACATATTTTATATTCTCTAGACCTAGAAGGCTACATGTATGTATATATTTATGCTCACAATTAAATAAAAAATCCACTTTTATATACATTCACATATCACTACAGATAAAAAATAAATACATGAATATCTACTTACATGAAAAAGATCGTCAAAAAATATATATGTACATATTCGTGAACAGGGTGTTTCTTTTCTAAACGCAAATAGACATACCCTGACATCGACCACGATATTCTTTAGACTATTTCATGAAATAAATTGTACTGATGAAAATTTCAATTTATTTTTAACATTTTCGCACATTTGGGATCTTTAATAACTCACTAAAGGATATCGTGTTTTCTTGTTCGAAAGATGATATTTTTTACTTTTACAGTATAGAAAATAAAAATTTTTTTCACAATGCAGTTTTTCCTTATTACTCCAAATTATATTCAAGATTTTTTTGGCATTATGATTTCTTTTTGTTTAGAACCGAGTTCTTCATCACACATTGTAGCATTTATATCTAAAGAAAGGTAATTTTCCTATTATTAGCGCTGGAACTTTAAATGATGCTATGTATGGTGTACAAAAAGTTACACTTGATCTTGTATTGGGAGGTTTTGCAAAAAAATTTTTGCAAATGCCCTATAGCGTCGGAAATAGGGTCGATTGGAAATTTTGCTGGGTCAATTTTTTCTTAATGAAATAGTCTGAATAATATCATGGTGCATTTAGAAAAGAGACACCTTGTGTATGTATACATATCTCTCAATGTCCAAAGAATGTATGTATCATATTTTGTAATATGCATACCACTACTATACTATATGTACATACAAATGTGCCTATTCATATAAGAAGTGTCTGCAGAAAGTGCATATACGAGTACTTCAAATATACGTTAATTATAAAAATAAAAATAAATAATATTTGAAAATGAAGTGAATAAAAAGAAAACATTTTAACAAAAGTTAAATTACATTATATAAAAAAAAAATTACAAATATGTACATATAACCGCATACGTTTGCATTCGTACATACATATATGCTGTCGTATATATAATATACCAAGTATATGTAAGAGTATGCAACCACAACATAATTATAGATGAGGTGTGTAGTACAAACAGAAACACAATATAAACAATCAAGAGGCAAAATTCTAAAAGCACTAGAAAAATACCAAAAAAGTACAAAAGTTAAGAAAAAACAAAAATAAAACGACTTAAATAATGTTGGTAAGAAAAACAAAGTTATTTTTGCTGTTGTTGTTATCATATTGTTGTTGCATGTCCTCAACTTCATACATACTCATACATATGTGTGTACTACTCATATACAGGTGTTGTTTTATTATTTCATTTGATTGCATTTTTTTTTCTCTTTCTGTGTTTTTATTCTTCACACACATACAAGTTTGTGCTTTTTTTTGTTATTTTTTTTTACATTATTGAAAAAGCACACATTTTTGTAGGCCATACAACAGGTAAATAAACTTCTCTCAATCAAAATAAATAAAATAAAATATAAAAAGTCAAAGCCTTAAAGCGCGATTCATGGCGATGTGTCTTCTTTTCTAATTCTGTTCTGTTGTTTATTTTTGTACATTTTTTTTTCTAGTTGTGTTTATTGGCATTTATTTTTGTTTCTCTTTGGCATCGTACAAATATATGAATGTTCTTTTATGTGCATTACATTTCTGTTGATTGAAATTGCATTACCCAGATACTAGATGTATATGTATAGGTAAATGAATTTATTTAACAACAAACAGAAAATTATTAGGTGCATATTATGCACGATTTACATCATATACACACATATACACATGATTATGCCATCAGATCAGACAATCTCAGCAGGCTTCATATTTCTTTAATGTGCGGCGTACATATATAATATGCGTGCATTGTGTTTATTCAGCTTTCCAATACGTTATTTTATAAATTATCCTGCATACCTACATTTTACATAAATGTATGTACATATGTGCAATTTTTATTTACTACAAGTATATACAAAGGTAAGTATTTATTTACATTATAAAATCAAAAGAAAAATGCAAACATATTTATCTCGCCACATTTATGGTAAATATATGTGTATAAGTAATTTTAGATTTTAATTTCAATTTAAAACCAAAAAGAAACAAATCAATAAGTCGGCACTACGCTAAACCACATCAATGGTATAATATCCTCAATATTTATAGCTGATAGGTATACATACAAGTACAAGGAATTGGAATTTGCATGGCAAAAATGTGCGAATCAATCTTCATTATACTCTTATATCCTAGGAAAAATCAACAAAAACCGATGCCTGCATACAAAAATATTTTTAAATTGAAACACATATTCTGTTTTTAGCTTAGCAAAACTCTTCAAATAAAATAAAATATAACACATATGACTTAATTATGAATCGAATTAAATTATTCCAATAATTTCCTTTATTTTTCAATGATCATTTAACTTCTCCCCAAAAAAATTAACCAAAAATAAATAATATGAAAATTTTTATAGTAATTATGTAAAATGTAATTTTATTAATCATCGATTTAACAATAAAAAATTCAATGAATCGATGCATTATTAATTACATGCCTATAGTCCTAGATACGTGTGAATACACACACAAATAAAGTATGTATATATGTTCTTATATGTGTTCCATAAATATATAAATTTAATTTAAATTTTATCTCAAATAACACACACGATTACGATCGATATATGAATGTAATGTACTTTACTCTTTAAATGATACGTATTGTATCTCTATGTAAGTATGTATGTTATTTAACATGAACACGAGTATCATATAGCGATCATTATATACATACTCGTATATCTATTATACCAAAGCTAACAACGATATCTCATACCACACAAATTTAAATTTAGATTGATAAATAAAATATGCAAACATACACATTATGTATACATACACCTATACATGAATATCCTTTATTTTATTGATGACACAAATATTTACGATTGAATTGCGTATACACAATTATCCAGGTAAATGAGAATTATGTATATTTCAAAGAACTATTAATTTATGTATCAAGTATATCCAAGTACATATCTATACAATTAGAAATTTTTAGTATAATCAAACACACTTTTAGACATTTATACAAATGTATAAGTATTCGTACAAGCCATAGATAATATCACATATGTATCATGTACTCATGGTACAAATACAGAAAAAAAAAATCACAAATATGATTTTCAAATAAAATATGAATATAAATAACAGAAATTTAAATCGATTCTTTGCAATTTATTTGAAATATCATTTAGCATTCCATATTAAAGATAATTTTTTTTTACTAACTATCAAATTACAATGAAAATCAAATTTTTTTTTCTCACTTTTATTGTTTGAAATTACATTTTCGAAATACTCTACACATTTCGAGAAAATTCAATTTTATATGATTGCAATTGATGTAAAACCACACAGAAAACAGAATAATAAAATTTCGTTTAACGTGAAAAATAATTCAAAATAAAAAAATTTTCATTTAGAATTATAACACACACACACACACAACAAACCATATAAGATATATTTATAGTCATTATATACTTACCCAAACGAGAATCATTTCTCCTTATCAGACGAAGTTTTATCAAACATGATTGAATACACTATATACAGGAAAAAAGAAAGAAAAAACAAATTATGTTAAAAATTTATTTGTAATGAAAAATTTTTTTAATTGTAATTAATTTCAATGTTAAAGCGAAAATTAATACAAGGCATCAATGTATTCGCATCTACACATTTATGTATGCATACTTGTTTAATACGTAATACGAACAATAAATTATTATTGGTCGTCATATACAAATTAATGAATGATAAATTGCACAAATTATTGCATTAAATGTTTATAATTAATTTCACATTAATTTAAAATTGTTTGGCCAAAGTGCAAAGTAAAATGTTGCAAGTTTAAAAGTGTGCTCACCGTCTGTACGGATGTATGCAATGTATTGGAATATAAATTAAACTTGTAAACGTATATAAAATAAAATATGTTACAAATAAATGGTACAAATGTATATAGTAAATATTTACCTCATGTATATGACGTATAACTTCAGCTCTTGGTAAATCTTCCAATTTTCTCTCATTAACATCGAGTATCTCATCTGCCACTTCAAGATTATCTTTATCGGCTGGTGAACCATATAATTTAATTTTTCCATCTCGTCCTTCTACCAATATTATAACGTAACCCTTAAGTTCAACAACTTGCTACAAAATGGAAATGCAAAAATATGAAAACAAGAAAAACAGAAAATGAATAAAATTGAAAATTATGAAAAAAAAATATTTATTTAATTTTTAGTTTTTTCTAATGTACGTAATATGTGACAATTTATGACAAATATGTGACAAAAAAAATTGTAATACTCCGCCTTCATACTATTCTGAAATCAATTCTAAAATTCGGAATTTGATGTTGATTCTTGTACCACTAATTTTGATGGAATTACAGACATATAGTTTCAAATTACGAGTAGTAGCTTTACGAGTACATTAAATGAAATAAAGTCGAATAATTATACCAAAGAAAAGCACCACCATTTACACTCGAAGTACATAAGTACATACAAATAAACCAAATCGTCATTATTAAAAATCTAACTATAGACTATACCCGAATAATTAAAATTCTAATTAAAATAGAAAATGAAATAAATCCGGAACATTTTTTTTTCAAATTAACAACGTAAGCATAAGTGGTTTATAAAAGCAAAGCCTTTTATATTCACTACAACAAAAATCTCTGTAAAACAATTTCGATTCGAAATACTCGCATATACTTTAGTCAGAATTTTTATACGTGCACATACTCGTATAATATCCTTAATCATTATCAAAAACAAAAAAAAACAAAAAAAAAACAGAAAAACAAACACAAACACACATATATTCACATAATGAGAAATTAAATATAAAAATAAAATTTACTGCATTTCCTTATTTTGTTTCAAAATGAAACAAAAATAAATGCCTGCATATGTATATATATCACTAATTATTATTGTAAATATCTATGTGTATACATTTATACATACAGTAAACTCAAAAAACTACTCACGACTTAGAGCAAACATGAAAACAAATGAACATATCTCGGTAATCAATGATCATATTCAAAATAACTTACATGTATTATGTTTTTCCTTAAGTACCTTTTGCCTTTTTTTAATTTGTCTGGTAGTTTTTTGGTAGTGTATTTTGTTCAAATGTATTTGAAATATTGTTTTCCCTTTCTTCAAAAATTGATTTTTATTCAAATAATTCATATTAATTCGCTTAAAGTTTTCAATTGTTTTCTATTGAAACCAAACGTAGCCAAAAAACTGTTCATGGCAATTAAAATTTTTCGGGAACTACTCTATTAAAATAACATCACCTGCACAATTTTGTTAGGATCAAAATTATGTCTCTATACGAGCCAAAGAGAAGTACTATATATGCAGGTATTAATATGAAGTCCACAGTTTCCCGGGATGTGCTTTTTTTCTCATTTTGCTCTCCAACATGTGAACACTCATGAACAATTTTTTGAATCACTGTATGTATATTATTTAAATAAGTATATTCCTCACAGACATATGTATATGTACACACGTTATTTGCTTATAATGAAAATGAATAAAAGATAAACATTTATATGTTTCTCTATATGTAATGTACGAGTGTGTACTCATCATTTGGATATATTATATAATAAATATCACGTCAATTGCTAATTTCTAACAGCCTTTTTATATCCTTCATGGTTTTTATTATAATTTTTGTTTTGTTTTTGTTTTTTGCTTTTTTGTTTTTCTATATTTTTTTTTTCGTTTCTATATTATTGTTATCTTCTTTTCTATTTTATTTACTGTCCTAGTCCTGTAAATGTTTATTATTTTAATTAGAAAAAACATATACTTACGTATAAAATCAACATATACCCATATTCACATATGTATATGTATTTATATATTTTTTTTTATACATATGTACTTAAATTATGTATGTATGTACTATATATATGGAAATGCTAAAATAAATTACAAATATGTATAGGTAATATATTAATAATAATATATGATTTTCTTTTAATGTGTATTTTGTATGTATCTATGTATAAGAGCAGAAATATATGTATATGTACTAAAAACTGACTTATAATTAAAAATATATAACAAAAAAGGATAAAATGAAAAGTCTATAGAGAAAAATGAATGTATATAAGAAATAACATTATAATCATTACATTTTATGTGATATAACATGCACGTACAAAATATTAAATTAATCGTACATAAAACTATATACAGACTTATTCTGGTATATGTATGGTAGATACCTAAAAATACATACATAATGTAGTAAATGAAAGGAAAATACGATATCAAAGAATTATTCTATATATCTTGTGTGTAGTATAGTATACGAGTTTACACATTATAATATTACAGCAAAAATAACAAAAAATTCAAAATTAAAATGCATATACATACTACTACTACTACATACATACACTGTAAATTCTACATAATGCAAATGTGAGTGTGAGTATATGTAAATACATTACATCTTTTATATGGTGATGTACATTACATACATACTCGTATGTACATACAATGATATAATTAAAAATATAAGAATATAATTAGATACAAGGATCTCTTTTAATATGTGCACAAAATTGAGTGCACACACTTAATATGTAACTATCTAAATAACACACAATGTATACACAAATGTATACAAACTTTTTAATGTATATGTACAAACTTATAAAATGCATACGTGTACAAAGTATTAGATAAAATGCAAAATTATTTATAATATTCAAGAATGTCTTTTACATTATATGTACATATACACATACGTACTCATTTATATACGAGTGAGTACATGATATGTACTCTTATAATTTTCCTTATCATATTTTCTACGAGGACATTTGTTTTCTTTTTTTTTCTGTTTTCTTTTTTCTTTGTCTTCTTCTTTTACATATTTTATTTATCTTTCCTTTATATAACATTCGTTAGTTCCATTTCTTGTACACCATATTACTACGAGTGTATATGGAATTCTACATCTACACTGATGCTTCCTTTATAATGTTTAGGATGTATAATGCATGTATGTATGTGTACTTACAGATGTAACATATATATACATACATTAACATATAAAAAACATGATAATGCATGGAAAATATACAAAAAAATTTTTTTTTTTTTGTAAAATTAAATTTTCAAATTTACAAGACATACTGTACTTGTATCGTAAGTATAATAAGTTACAAAGAAATGATAATAAAAAACGAAAACAACAACGAAGCAACAACAAAAATTAGACAAAATGTATAACAACTACAATATTCAAAAACGAAAAAAAAAGAGAAAAAAAAAATCACAAAAATCCTTATGCAATTTTAAAATATTTTAAAAAAGTTCTTATTACATTATTATCATGCTTTTGACTTTTGATTTTGCTTTCATTTATACTTCCATTTCAGATAGTGTATGTACGCACTCTACTATAATATAAACGAGCACTATACATACATCATTATGCTGTATGCCTAAGCATGTATGTATATGTATATCAGTACAATTACATTTGTATACAAAATGTATGCTATTACCGAAAAAAAAAATAAAAATAAAATCCTCAAGAAAATACCAGAAAAAAAATGTACATACTCGTATATACGAGTAGTAAAGAAAAAAAAATATATAAGGAAACTTTTATCTTTTTACTTTTATTTCCTTTAAAAAAAAATTAAATTTCTCTTGGCAATTTATTTTTTTCTTGTTTTGTTTAACTTTGTACATACAATACGCGAGTACATAAGGCACATAACATAGAATAAATTTGTATATATGTAGATTATATTAAATAATACATAATGTATGTGCATGTAGCGATATTTATGTACATACATATACATAGATATAAATACAGAAAAATCACACAAAATTATTATACATATTTTTGTTATTTGTATAATATTAATAAAAGGCAAGATAAAAAAATAATGAAAATGAAGAAAATTATAAATATACAGTGATGAAAAAAATTATTTGTGTATTATATCATAATATACAATTTTCTTACTTATGTATTAAAGTACTCTAACTTGGATTTAAACAGTTGTACACAATCGGGGGGAAATGTGGGCGAAGTGGGCCTCCATTCACAGTCTCGCGCTCAAGAGGCCTCTCACAAGTCTTAAGAACTAAAAGAATCATTTAGAAGAGCCATTTATCAGTTCAGATCCAGAAATGGGAACGTTTCCAACAACAGATACTCAGCGTCACGATATGTATAGTCCAAAGTGGCCTTCAACAAAAGTTACATATCAATAATGAAAATTATCCAAAACATGTAGATCACAGACAATTTTCAAACTTTCATTGTATAAGAAAATTAAATAATGGAGAAATTCTACTTACGCAAACGTAAAAATTTTCAAAGTAGTTTCAGTTCAAATAGTTTAGCTGTGTCTTTTAATAAAATGGCGAGTCTCACATATCTCATTCTGCCCACCATCAATTTTAGTCTTGTCCCGCCTTTAGTAATAATATGAATTTATCAAAATGAAAAAAGGTTATTTCATTTTGACTTTCAAACAAGTTAAGTTTGAGTATTGGAAATAAAAATGCCACGAAAAATTGAATTATCTTTAGAAAATAGAGATGCTACCGACAGTACCTAATTTATATTTTAAGGGTAAGTATGAAATCTGTAATGCACATATAATTTTTGTCATCATCACAATATTGGTACTACAGTTCCTTCCGAGCCACAACCTTCTGTACAATACTCCTTCAAGTGTCCAAAGCCTTATTCTTTCAGTCTTGGATTTTTCTACATATTTTTTTTTGTGTCTTCTAGAAAATCATTGAGGTATATTTTCTTAGATCTAACCTCTTCTTCTTTTATCATTCATTTGGTTGAAGAGAAATCTTTTCACAGGACTGAATTTTTCTCATCGCTGTGTGATATAATATCAAAAAAAAAATATGTCGAATTCGAATATACGAGAACGAAAGTGTATTCGCATTATTATGTTATTTACAAAGTGTACTCGTATCTACACATGTTTGTAAATAAATACAAAAAAGGTAAAAAAGCTTTGAGTTAAAAAATTTTTTTCTTGTTTTTAATTTCAAAAATTTTACAAGAAAATTGTAAGACAAAAACAAAAAATCAGCAACAACAAAAACAAGAAAACAAATGAAAGAATTTGCAAATAGAAAAAAAATGAAAAAGAAACCTAAAAATAAAAAAAAAAATATGGAAAGTACCAAAAATCAAAATAAAAATGAGAGAAAGAAAAATAAATCAAGATAGAGAAGAAAAATAAAATACTAAATACATAAATACAACATAAAATGATAATCATAATAATAACAATAAAAGAACAGCAGCAATATAGCAACAACGATACACATCTGTGCGAACCAAATAAACGAACACACAACAACAAAAAATTATTAAAATCATGGAAAATACTACAAAAACAGTTTTCTAAATTCTAATATAGAATTTCGTTTTCTTATTTGTGTTGTAGTTGTTGTTTTTTTTTTTTTTCAGACAGTATTAATTTCTCTCTTTATTTATTTTTCCTTTTTTTTTGTGGAACTTAATTTCATTTTTATTTATATTTTTACTTTTAGATATTTATATCTTAGATTCCCAGGACTACTTTATAATTTGTTGTCATATTTTTGCGCTGGTGTTGTATGCTGATGATGTCGTTGTTATTGTTGCTGTTGTAGTAGTTGTTGTTTTCGTTATTGAAATTTTATAGTCTATAGTATTGGTGTGTTATATAAAAAAAAATACTATATGTACATATATATTTGTAGAAGATAACAAACTTATGTATAGATATGTATATAGTATTGTACATAAATTTACGTAAATATCATTTTTTTATCAGATATTTGGATGAAATTTAATTCAAAACACATAGAGATACAACGATATGGTCGACATACATATGTACATATAAATGGACATATAAAATGTATAAAATTATTATAAATATTCTATTCTATATGTTTTCAAATACAAATTATAATGTATCTTACATATAATTATATACAATATTTTGTACACGTATTTATGCCTTATAAAAAGACTTTTATCACATATAAGATGTTTATAAAATATAGGACAACTTTAAGTTATATAATAATTTTTTACATTATGTACATACATATGTAAAAAAAATGAGTATTTATATATAGGGTTTACGTTTACCAATAAGCGCATCAGAACATTAAAATGAAACACAATGATATTCATGTAATTTGTTTATTACTTTTTGTTTATTGCATTATTGTTTATTATATAGGTACATTACGTTCTGAAAATGAAGATCATTTAAATATCCTCTTCGATTTTCTCTGGCTGAATATCAGAAATGCGCTTCATTCGAAAAGATGATTTTCTTTCCTAAAATCTGGATCGGCTTTCAACTGTTTCGAAACAAAATTACCGAAAGTTCGACGGAAACTATGATCAGTTAGTTATTGAGTTCTTGAGTAATTGAGTCAGTTGAAGTTTTTAAGCTTTCAAATGAAGGTTATGATGCAAAATTCTCTAGATTCTCACTAAATTTTTCATAATACACGAAACGTACGTCTAGCTGAACATGCATTTTATTTAATAATAAATTTGAATAATTTCTATACTCGTTTTTGAATCGTGTACTTCTCACTCCATGATCACTTGTCGTCACACAATACATACTGACACTGACACTGAGCTGACTGCTGAGCGTACGCAGCAATCAAAGTTTGATATTGTATTTTCGATCAGTGTTATCGTTGTGGCCGGTAAAAGTTCTGACGTTCCTATTGGTAAACCCTACATTGTATGATACATTATGTACATACATATTTACATTTATATTTATGTCAAAATGTAAATATTAAATTTTATAAATAAAATATAATAAAAAGGAAACAATATCCTCATCTACATACTATGGGAATGAATTTATATACATATATATGAATATAAGTATGGCTATGTTCAAGAAATGAAAATACTTTCGTTGTTAGAATTTTTTTTATTTTAAAACTATTTTTTCTAATGATTTCATATACTTTATCGTGTCCTTTTCAAAAGTTTGATTTAAAAAAGTAAAGTAAAGAAAAAAAAATGTATTATAATTTTAAATTTGTTTTATATAATGGATGTACGAGTATGTTAATAGAATGTATATATAGGTATGCATATAAGTATAGGTATATATATAAACAATATTCTATTCATCAATATTAATAATTTTTATTCATACATTATCAATTTTATGTATTCATGACTTTTTATTTTGTTTAATAAAAAGAAAGAAAATTAACAAAAAACAAATCTTGTAAACAGAGCAATAACATACTGGCACATACATTACACACATGGGATATGCTCGTATGTATGTGCATATATACTACTACATCTCTATAATGATCTCTGCATATACATATACATTACCACATATCATACATTAAAGAACAAAAACAAAACAATACAAAATCAATGAACAAAAACAGAGAAAAATAAGATTGATGATGACGATAACCCAGCATATAATAATTAACATTCTTCTCAAGCAAAATTAGAATTAATCTTTCATAAATGCTCATAAAATAATTAAATTAATTGTTCTACCATATAGTTAATACACAATGCGTATATAGAGGGCATATTTATTTTTGTTTTTATTTCTTCCTTTTTTTTTTCATTTGATTTATTGCAGTGTACGTATTTATGATACAAAAAGTATCTATACCACATATACTATACCTTATAATGAAAAAGTAGCATAAAAAAGGATCAGTTCTGTCCATATAAAAATGATATATGTTTATGAGAAGAAAACTTTCTTTTTTTTTCTCCTCTTTTTCTTATTTCTCTTCTTCTTTATTTATTGTAATTATCGAAATTGTTTTTTGTTACTTATTTTTATTTAATTTTTTTTTTTTTGGTTTTTTTTTAGAACTGTCTGTCTGGTGTTTGGAAAATTGAATTGAAAGTAATTATTATTATTA
Organism: Villa cingulata; assembly: GCA_951394055.1. Taxonomy (NCBI): domain Eukaryota; kingdom Metazoa; phylum Arthropoda; class Insecta; order Diptera; family Bombyliidae; genus Villa; species Villa cingulata. The sequence goes on along the minus strand of OX596025.1, from coordinate 21,635,122 downwards.
TTCTTCATGTGAATACATAAACATATGTAAGTTTGTAAGCATATATGTATATGTATATGTCTATGTCTGAAAGCAGATTTAAAATGGGATTAATTATTTTGCTTAAAAAAAAATACTAAAAGGATTTCATGAAAAAAAAATGTTTAATTTTATGTTTAACAATTAATATTTTTTATTACTTCTGCATATGTAAATAATCATGGAGTACTTTAATTTCATGATAACTTTTTTTTAGGAATATCAAAGTTTATTAACAGTTAGCAGAGGTGTCAAATGATACCAGACCGAAAATGACCAGCGACAAAAAATTCAATTGGCAAACGACCATATGATTTGAGTTCATCATATTACAATCGAATGATCGATCAGATTTAATAGGTAAATTTAGAATTTGATCATAATCTAGAGACATAGCTAGAGCGTATAATGTTGAGCGAAAAGAAGGTTTTTTATCGATTGATTTAATTCTGACGTGATAAGTGTTTCAAATAATTTATCAATTGTCGAAAAAAAAAATATTTTTGAAAATTAAAAATTTAGGCTTAATAAATAGTTTGATCATCAACTATATGTAATCTAACATAATCGTTGTGGTAGTATTCAAATGTGAATCAAATAGATTATGCTAGAGTATAGATCTAGATTAAAAATAATAATTATTAACTCCGATTTGAGTAATCAGAGTACTCAGATTACAATACTGAACGACACTAAACTGCTTAGATAAGTCCGATCGTATAATCATATAAATATTCAACCATTATATTTATGTAGACTTTCAATAATACAACGACTTGTCGTTCAATTAAATTAATTTCTAATTTTTACGATATTATTATCTGAATTTATACTCTGGATATGTATGTATTCATTTGATGACATTCTAGAGGACATATAGAAAATATGAATCGAAGATTGGAGGTACAAGACACTAGACCGTGAAATCTGGAGGAGTATTCTACAGGAGGTCGCGTGGATGTAGGCAAAGAGGGCTGAAGTACCGATGATTATGATGATGATGTATAATTTTAATTTTTTTATTTATTTCTTCTCTTTTCGTGGCTCTAAAAACCAAGAAGGATTCTGGCATCTCATAGCCTTGATCTCCATCACCTTCTCTTATCTATAATGTCATTCCCATTACTCTTCAGTCTTGTGTTATGAACATACTAAATGCTTTACATTTTTCATAACATTATCCCACCATTTTACTTCTGATCCTTTTTATTTGCTTATTAAATTTGTTTTCGGCCATTTTTAATTTTAATTTCAGATCAAAAATGTATCTGACGATAAATTTTGAAAATTAAAGCTAAATGAAGTTTTCGTTTAATAATGTAAATTATGGAAAAAGTTTTTATTTTATTATGGAAAAAAATGAAATTAATATTTCTATATTTAAAACTGTACATATACACTCAATTCTTTAGATTCTAATCCTAAAGTACATATACACTCAATTCTTTAGATCCTAATCCTAAAGTACATACTCGTATACACTAAATGTAAAGCATTGAACGTCAACAGGAATAATAATAATTTATTTTAGATGGAAAAATTCAAAATTTTCTGAGTTTTAGGTATATGTGTGCAGGTGGAATTTAAATTTATAATTCAAATACATGTAATGAGCGACAACAACATATAACATCAATTTTGTCCTAATTTTTTGATAATAATTTTTATGTGTGTATCTATGTACATGCATACAAACGTGGGCTAAACTTCCGAATTGGGGCCGCCAGCTTTTGAAACGAGACCTTCCGATAATGATACTTTGAAATGTCCTCTTTGACGTGGTATATGTCTCTGTTGGCGCAAATTCATCTTAAGGACGCAACCTACCCTTAAAAATTTTTGGTCCAAAATGACGTCTCCGTTATTTCTCGAGATCAAAATTTTGGATCCGATTAGTTAATATACTATTTTAAAGATAACTTCCTACTCTATTTGTCACAGTTTATTTCATTTTGATCGAATTAGCGGTTCTTGAGATATAAGGACTTAAATTCAAAATTTCGTGTTTTTTAAAAATCACTTTTTCAAATTCTTTTGATGACGCTATAACTTCAAAACTTGAAAGATGACATATATGTTTTATTATATTATTTAAAAGGTTTTTTGGTCCTCTTTTCAATGATACTACATGGTTTATCAATTAATTCGATCCAAGATCCTGATCTGGAGAAATAACGGATTTTGTAAAACCCGCCATTTTGGACCAACAATTTTTAAGGGTAAGCTGCGTCCTCTAGATGAATTTGCGCCAACAGAGACATATACCACGTCAAAGAGGACATTCCAAAGTATCATTATCGGAAGGTCTCGTTTCAAAATCTGGCGGCCCCAATTCGGAAGTTTCCCCCAAACGTGTACCTATGATTGAAAAAAAAATATATAGGTATAACGAAAAATTAAAAATCTAAAATGATTAAAATTTTTAACTAATTCAATGGAAAATACAATTAAAATTCTTTTCTTTAAATAATTACATACATATTATCTACATATTTATATGTTTGTATGTACTCGTATTCATGTATAAAACAAACAAATTTTATAATAAAAAAGTTTTTTTTTTAATAAGAAAATTTTGTTGAAATTTGCCAATTACACGAGTAAAAACAAGAATAAAAACAGCAATGTCAAATTTTATTTGATTCTAATTCATTTAAATTTATATGTAATATCTATCTACCTACTTACATGTATATATACATTTTATTGTATGTATATGTATTTTTGTTTTATGCGATAATATATAAAAATCAACATTACATATACAAGAACTAATATATTATCTCTTGATGACATATAAAAAATATCAACATAAATCTCCCAGGAATTTCGAATATTCATTTAATACATGTTATGTTATATACACATGTAATGATATCGGTATGTATACATGCACACACTGTACATACACCTTTTTGTTCCATATATATAATATATGAGTATGTATGTATGTACATAGTATATACAATTTGGTACACAGACAAGAACATATATATATTTTCTTCTCTATCTCTTCTATGACCTACAACAATATAAAATTAAAATACACATGTACATAGACATTCGAGTGTATTTAAATACAAATGCGTGTTTTGTATAAGTGGCAGAAGCATATATTATATAGATTCATATGTATTATATATATATATATGTAAATGTTTGTTTGTTTGTTCATGTATATTTTGCAATCCTTTTATAGGTAGATACTTTTCAATTTCTAGAACACATTATATTATTCCTTATTACAACATGAATATGTGGTGTAGTATACTCTACACTACATATGTACATATATAAAATACGACGTATAATGACTATATATGGTGTAACCGTGTAACTTTAAAATTATTTTCTATTGAATTATGAATGACTTTATAATTAAATGAATCTCATGAAAATACAGAGATATATTATTACATGTGAACATACACATATAAGCTTTATATTTGTATTAAATTTATTTTTTTTTCTATTGTTTCTATACTACATCATTATATTTTGTTGATTTTGTACTGATACTATATGGTGTTTTATCCATTGAAAAAGGAATCAAATTGTTATGGAAACGAATTAAATTTTGACTACGTATGTATATGTAACACAAAAATGATGATAGGATTAAATATTGTCATTGTAAAACCACTTTTATACAGGATCTTTGATTTTAGACTTACAGTAGGATCTATCAAACCGATGTCATGATAAATGACGCGACTTTATGATGATGACACAAAAATATGTATTTTATTAGACTTTTAGACATTTTTATCAAGAACCAAACATTTTATTTATATGTATTTTTTTTTTTTTTTTTTTTTGCATAAATTCATACACACACATAATGTTCGTATGCACAAACGTTATTTTTTATTTACACATAAACGATTAATATACTACCCTGTACATCTTTGCCTATAAATCTGTATATACATTTTACACAAAAAAAATGTATATTTTTTACCTTTCCTGTAGATGATGATGATGATGATTGTGGCCCAAGTGCCGCTCGATTTGGCTGCATTTCACATTGAAATCAAATTAAATTTGATTAACTTCTCCTTTTTGTTTTACTAAATTAAATTAAACGCACACACACACACACGCACACACACGTTGGAAAACACATTAACTAACTACTTAACTATAACTATACACCGATTAAATTTTTTTTTTATTTAAAAAGTTAACGAAATTCAAAATCGAATAAGAATTTAATTTAAATATAAAAATAAACGAATAATGAATTAACTATAACGATATAGTATATAAAACTTTAATAAATACACTAGTGTATTTATGTATAATATGTAAGTTTTATTTAATTAATAATTTTATGAAAATTCTTGAAAAATAATTTTTCTCTACTATATACCAGAACCATTACTAATGGATGTAGAATGATGGATATTTTCTTTAAACTTTTGTTTCTCAGGCATTATAAATAATGTAGGTACTTATATTTTGTGCGAATAATTAAAACACTATATGTATATAACCATCGATTTAAAAGCATACACTTAACACAATAACTACAACGAAAAAAATAAAACTTATTTACGAGTACATATACGAGTATATATATTCAAAAACAAAAACTCAAATTTATTAAATTTTCTTTTATATTGTTAACTTTATTTTTCACGTTATATTATTTCTGGTCTTCTTTCACAAAAACAAAAATTTGCAATAACACAGAACAAAGAAAAATTGATTAGTTTTCGGTATGTACATATGTCTGTATACAATAAATTTTTTATCATATATTTATATATCAGGATACAAGGATGAGAATACATATATGTATGTATCTATCTATATACAAATACATGAAATAAATGAACGCACAGATATAAAAGGATTTTTCATTAATTTTTCATTTGGTTTTTGTATAGTATATTTCAAATCTTTTGTAATGAAAAAAAATTTTTTTTTTTCAAATCCTTTTACAAATTAATTTTTTTTACCGTAAATTCATATTTGAAAATTTTTTTTAAAATACTTAAAATTTATAATTAATCTCTGGAGAGTTAAAATTTATTTTTCATTAAACACAATTATTTTATTTCATTTTATTTTAATTATTTTTTAAATTCGTACATATATCCTTTTTATTTTATTTTTTGTTTTTGCAAAAATTTATTTATTTAATTTTTAAACTTTCAGATAATATATCCTTTTTATTTTGAATTTTTTTTTTTTATCTTCTTAATAATATAATTATCACAAATCAAAAAGGATATCAATCAAATATTTAACATAATACGAATACGAATACGAGTATATATACATCAAGTTATACATAAGTATATATGGATAATTTTTTTTTCAGAAATTTACAAAAATTCTTACTGTTACATATCCACCGTGTAACACAGAAAATTTAAAAAAAAAAAACACAAAAACGGAATACAAAAGTCACACAATTGCATTCACATCTCGATTATGTACAAAATATTTACATATAAATTAGTTGCAAAAAAGTTTAATTTTTTTTTTATGTAGTAGTTATGAACTTCAAATCAAAAGGATTAATTTCCTTCTTTTTTTTACATTTTGATACTTTTAAAAGTCTATACAAAAATTTTATTTTACATTTTTTTCTTATTTTATTTTAATTTAAAATACTTTTTTTTTATTATTATTATTTTGCAAGAAAATATAATTTTGTACAATATTTCCTTTTCCTTTCATGAATATACATACATGCTGTATAAATATAGAGAGAGATTGTTCCGAAATTATTCAATTACTGCACGATATTTAGCGAAAACAAAAAATTAAATAAATAAAATTTAATTACAAAATTTTCCTACATAATTTTTTTAATTTTTTTTTATTCTTTTATATTTTTAATGTTTTTTTTTCTGTTTTATACTTGAAAAATTTATTGTAGAAAATAATAAATTTAATGTTCTTGATTATTATTATTATTATTAAAATTTCCGAGGATCAATACTATGATTACGATTCTTGAACTGAAAATGAGATGAAAATTTTTTTCACAATCACACAATACATATAATAATTTTATTTTCCTTTCCACAAAAAAAAAAAAAATATATATACATATATACATATATAAATATATCTGTACATCTGTATGTTATTTTCTCTTGTTGTTCTTCTTCTTATATCCTTTCTCCTATTCGCCTATGTTTTTATTTTTTTTTTCTCATATTTACTCTCATAAAAAATTAAAAACAATAAAAATTTGTATATTTGCAGGATATAAAATTTTCCGACTTACATTCGTATGCATATGTGCACACGCTCACACATATATATTTTAAAAACTATATATACCGCATACGTTCAATGTTACAATATTAAGATCAGGCACCTATATTTGGATATGCACAATATACAAAATAAACAAGGAACATTTTTTGAGATTAAATCTGCATTGAAAATGAGATTTTATTTGTGTAGAGAGAGAAATAATTGAAATTTTCTGTAACATATTTGTAGAAGTAGTGCATAAGTAGTACAGCTATATTATACAGTGCTACAAAGAGTACATAATTTTGTCTGCAAGATTTGGGGATAAAATTATTTATCTTCCACAAAAGAAAAAAAAAAAAAAAATTGCAGGTATTTTTATTTTTGTTTTTCTCAAAAGGGGTAGATATTCAATTTCAATATTGCATATGACATGACAGTATAGTGAAAATTCAACTCATTTTTGTTCATTTATTTATTTTATTTACATGTACTCCTACTCGTCTCATGTAAATTTTGTTTTTCATTAAATAAAGAGAATAACAGAGAAAAATTTTGCGCAAAAATATACATACATATATAAAAAAAAAATGTATTATCAGTAAAAATTTTGATTTTGACATTATTCCATATGAGATAAAAATTTACAAGGAAAATTTTATTAGCTCGATTCTCAATTAAGAGCATCATCGTGTCGTGAACTAAAAGAAAAAAGAAACTTACAATAAAAAAAAAATCACAAAAATTTAAATAAATTATGGTAAAGGAATCTAGAGGTTATAATGAAGATGTGTCATCACTCATCACATGGATCACATCAGATTTTCTACAAAGGATAAAGTTTTATTTTTAGTTTTTGGTTTGTTTTTTTTTTTAAGGAATTTTGTTTTTCTTTTATTCGAATTATAAAAAAAAAGAATGATTTATGATTATGCAAAAAATTTTTTTGTAATTTCTTTAATTTGATGACGTATATGTGATAATGAAAATAAAATGTAATGAATGAATATCCATAAGACACATTTTTAAATACAAATTTTATTCTCATCTTAAATCTTATTTCATTTATTATAGGAACAGAAGTTTGATAGAACATGCCCATGCGCGTATTTTTGCAAAAATATATCATGCATGATTCAATCTCAATGTACCAATTAAATTGATAACCAGAGATGTATAAGATTCTTGCACTATACGATTTTTACTCTTTGGTTTTATAATATAATAAATTTAAATTAGCAGGAGTTTAAGACTAAAAAATGTGTACGTATACTTATATACGTTTATGTGTATACGTTTGAAATAAAAATATGATTATTTTTGTGTACCTAAATATCAATAAGTGCACATATCTGTGAGTAAAATTTATTAGAAATCAAGAAATTGGTAAATTCTGTTGGCTTCCTACATTCTTCTTTTTTAAGACTAATAAGAAAAAAATGAATAAAAAATTTTAAAAAAAAATTTTTTTAATTTGAAAAAAAAAAAAATAATAAACAAAAAATTTTTTTTCCTTGTTGCGAAGTAGGTTCCACCGAGATTTGAACTCGGATCGCTGGATTCAAAGTCCAGAGTGCTAACCATTACACCATGGAACCTGTTGAAGTCCTAGAACCAAATTTTCAATTTTATTCTTTCACATGTATTTATATTACATGCTCACATGTAATTAATTAGAATGTGTGTGGTGGGCTGGTGAGTGGTGACTGGTGGGTGATATAAATTTAATTTTTTTTCGAATTACAATCTATTTCATATGAGATTTCAACGTGTACCAGTATTTTAATAAGAAATAATTTTAATTTTATATAATTATGCGACATTTTTACAACATTTCATTTATTATTTTTATTAAATACTTTACTTTTTCCTGAATCTAAGAATTAAATTTGATATTTTGATTCTAAATTTAAAAATTAATAAACGATTCTTCAAAAAAAAATTTTTTAAAGTCTTATGATTGTTTACCAGCTACCAATTTATTTTCGAAACGAATTTTTTTAACGGAATTTCCACAGCAGCATCAAGAATAGAGTGAAAACAAAGGGATATAATTTTCTTTATTTCTTCTACGGATTTTGTTTGTATAATTTTCTCGATTAAATTTAAATATTTTTCATTTTTATCATCATAAACATCAAAATTCAATGAATAAATTTTGAACACAAAAAATCAAAACACCCAGCTTGTTTCACCTTCAACTTCAATAATTCAAATCAAACAAATGTTACATTCTACATTCTACCTGATTCTACATAAATGCAAAATGCCAATGCGTCATTACCAACCTCTATAACATTATGATTTTATGACATAACCACTAACCAATGTACCAATACCAAGTAGCAAGTACCATCCAAATATCATTACTTCTTTTTTATTTTTCTCTACTTTCACATTTCATTCTGTTTCTCCACTGTTTCTCATTATTTTTGTATTATTTATGACATTTTGATTTTGGTTCGGAAATCGGAATTGGAATAATCGGATTCGTCGATTCAAGTATGGCCGTCGTCTATATATCGTCCAAGAATACCAAATAAATTCGCGAATTATGGAAATTCGATGGATTTTAAACGAGCACCTTATCAGAATATAATTTAAAAATATTGTATAATTTCAATTATGTAGACATATTTAAATGAATTTTATTTGAATTTAACAAAGTGAAACTGTGAATTTACATGAAATTTTAATAATAATGTTTTGAGCACTGTACATACATACATAAAAATAAATCCTCAATTGCCTTTTCACTTCACTTAATATATGTACATACGTATAATGTATTTGTAAATGTATTACATATTTTGTCTTTCGTCGTTGTTTTAAAAGTTTTCACATATTTTATCGTGATATTGTGTATATTTACATAAAAATATTTTCGTATTTCGTCTTGTTTTTATTTTATTCTTTTTTATTCCAAATTTTTGTGCAAGAACATTTACAATCATATAAATCACAATAATAGAAAAACAAAAAGAACCAAAAATCAAAAACAAAAAAAATAAAGTAGAATTTGTGCCTTTTTTTGTCTTGTTTGAATCGTAATTTATGATTATTTGAATGCCGCCGTTGATACTGTTCAACGAATTAGAAAATAAGTCGTCACTAAATGGAATGCAGACATCTGCACAACCGATTGGAGTTGTTGAAGCTGGAATTTCGACAACAACAACAACAGCAGCAACATCAGCTGCAACTGCAACAGCAGCAGCTACAACAGCTACATTATTATTTAGTGAAACATCATCTTTAACAGATAGATCAATATTACCTTCAATATCTTCGATAACAACAACACCCGTTCATATGGTATCATCACCAATAAACGAAGATCAATTTCAACATCAGCAAAATCAATTGCACACACCATCAATTATGATTGGTAATAGTAGTAGTGGTGGTGGTGGTGGTGGTGGTGTAATTGGACCAACATCATCGACATCAATTGGACAAGATGATATTCATCAGCAACCATTATGGACGGCTTTATATGACTATCATGCTCAAGGTGAAGATGAATTATCACTTCGTCGTGGGCAAATCGTTTACGTTCTCTCCATGGATAGTAATATATCAGGAGATGAAGGCTGGTGGACTGGCCGAATAGGAGATAAAGTATGTAACCTAATTGATTAATTAATGAAAAAAAAAAAATGATTTATAAAATTTTTTATAAAAATTTTTCCTTTCAGGTTGGTATATTTCCATCAAATTTTGTCACCGATGAAGATCCGATGACAATAAATGTGCCTTCAGCTATTGGAGATATTCAACCATTAGAAATAGAATATAGTGATCTCGAAATAAAAGAAGTAATCGGTGTAGGTGGTTTTGGTAAAGTACATCGTGCATTTTATGAAAATGAAGAAGTTGCTGTTAAAGCAGCTAGACAAGGTACAGAAGAAGATATCGATGTAACACGTGAAAATGTATTACAAGAAGCAAAATTATTTTGGTCATTAAAACATGAAAATATTGTTGCATTACGTGGTGTTTGTTTGAAACCACCAAAATTATGTTTAGTTATGGAATATGCACGTGGTGGTTCATTAAATCGAATATTAGCTGGTAGAAAAATACCACCAGATGTATTAGTTAATTGGGCGATACAAATTGCACGCGGAATGAATTATTTACATAATGAAGCACCAATTTCAATAATACATAGAGATTTAAAAAGTTCAAATGGTAAGTTTTTAAGCACTAGATAATATGCAAACTCTGATACATATTTTTATTTAATTTGATTTTACTTTCCGCAAAATGAAGTCAAATTGTCTAGTAGTGTGTTATAGCATTGGGATTGGTGGGATTTTGATTTTGATTTCATCAGAATTTATAATGTGTGTGTGTTGATAATAATTTTCTTACCTGATTTTTCTTATCATTTTTTTTATTTATTTTTTTTTTATTGATAGTAGGTAATCAATACTCAATAAATATATGTACATATGTGTACATATTTATTGAAAACTGATAACATTATGAAATATTAGTTGCTAAAAAAAGAAATCAAATTAACGTAATATGATGGTCATTTGATTTTAATTCAATTTTTTTTTTAATGTTTATATACAAATTCGGTATTTCCGATTAACTTTTTACCAAATATGACGATCATTTTCACAGAAATACATATTTAAACGTCAGAACATTACCTGATTATTATGAGTAATTTTTAGAATTTTGATATTCCATTTGATTTTCCTTGCTTTCTATTTTAAATTTTTTACTGAAAAAAATATTCTTTCTAAAAATTGTAGAAACCATCAATTATATTTTGAAGAAACATCTTCTTCTTATTATTATTATATGTATTAAGTACAGCCCAAATCGAGCAAAGACCTTCACTTAAAGTGAAAGTACATATGTATCTACTGTACATAAAAAAGAATTTATTTTTTTTGAAAATTTGCAAATTAATTTTTTTAACTTTTAAAGAATTTAAAGTTTTTTTTTTCTTATCATTTCCTTTGATTATTATCATTTATCATTATTAGTAAGAATTTTTTTTTTATTTTATTTCATTTATTGAAATCAAATATGTAATATAAATCAAGTCAATTAATACTTCCGTTCCCGTATTAAATCGATTGATTGAAATTGATTCAAAAAGAAAAACAAAAAAAGTAAAAATGAAAAAGAAAAAATTAATTTATCAAACAAAAAAAAAACAAAAAAACGAAACCACATATCAAAGAAAAAATTAAATGAATAAAAAAATAAACACAAAATAAGCTACATTATAAACTACACATACACATATACAAAAAGTTCTACATAGAATCAGATAATAATCAGATATACATAAATGTTGTGTATAATCGTATAACTGATAATAATAATAATTGTGATGGAATAGAAATGATTGATTGTTGTAGTCAATTAAGTTTTATTGACCTATGTGTATTGAAAAAAGATATGTACGTATACATATATGTATACATAGATTTCATATGCGATGATATAAATTATCATTTATACACACATGTTCATGCATATTCATATTTTATGTACAACAATTACATATTTTTTGTAATTTTCTTCTTTGAATTCATTCCGATACTTAAATCATTTTATATCTTAAATAAATTTTTTTTTTTTTTTTTTTGATTTATTATTAAATTCGAATTATACATTTATTTTGATTTTTCAATTAAATAAATCAAATACTTTTCCTACTCTATATATATGTATATGGAATCATTTCATTTCCTTTCCTCTCTATCTCTCTATCTACAATGCCAATAATTAGATATCTATTTGAAAATTTATTTATTTTTTATTTTATTTTTTCTTTTTTTTTTTTTTTTTAATTTTTACAGTTTTAATATATGAAGCAATTGAAGGTGATAATTTACATAATAAAAAATTAAAAATAACCGATTTCGGTTTAGCACGAGAAGTTTATAAAACGACACGAATGTCAGCAGCTGGTACATACGCTTGGATGCCACCAGAAGTTATTAAACGAGGCACCTACTCCAAGTAAAATCAAATATATATTTCATTTTATATTTATTATTTGAAATACATATATTTATTTATTTATTTATTTATTTTTTTTTTTTTTGGAACAAAAAATTCTCATTTATTATTTGTCATTATTTTTTATTTTATAGAGCGTCAGATGTTTGGAGCTATGGTGTCCTATTATGGGAATTATTGACTGGCGAAACACCATATAAAGGTTTTGATTCATTATCAGTTGCATATGGTGTTGCTGTAAATAGTTTAGCATTACCGATTCCAAAGACATGTCCAGAAACATGGGGTAAACTCATGAAAAGTATGTACATACTACTAAATCTCTAAATCCTCTAAATAATAAAAAATATAAAAAATAATTCATACATTCTAGTTCGAGAATAATATGAAAAAATGAAAAATTTTGTATTTATTTAATTTTATTCAATTTTCTTTAAATAAAAAAAATTTTTTTTAAGGTTGTTGGGAGTGTGATCCACATAAAAGGCCATCATTTAAAGATATATTATGTCGTTTGGAAGAAGTATCTAGATCTGGTTTTACACAAACTCCTCATGAATCATTTCATACAATGCAGGATGGTTGGAAGAAAGAAATTGCTGAAGTATTAAAAGAATTACGCATTAAAGAGAAGGTAAATTTTTGAATATTATTTTTGGATTTTTGTTGTTGTTTATTTTTCTGTTTTATTTATTTTATTTATTTTTGTTTTTTTTTGGAGGGGGAAATAAAATAATCAAAATTCTTAGAACTGTTAATGTTTTCTTTCTTTTTTTTTTCAAATTTCTAAAATCTTAATTTTTTTGCGATAATGAAATGGATCGAATGCAAAACTAAATGATTGATTTGTTTCCATTTCATATTTAAGAAAATAATTAAAATTTGAATTTCGTTCCGGAAATTATGTTTTCTTCTTTTCAACAATTTCATATTTAAAACAAAACAGAAGATTTCATTTATTTTTCCGCAATTAAATTCAAATTTCTTTCAAATTTATAGAATCTGAATTGCTTATTTATTTGAAAATTTTTCGTTATTTTTATCATTTTTTGTTTTTTTTGTTTTTCAACTTGTATTCGATCCAATTACATATTATGTAAATTAAATTATTATTGAAAATCATTTATTTAATTTTAATTTATACATTTTTCCTTTCTTTTTTCTTTTACTTACTTTTTGCTGGAATTTACTTACAAAACAAAAAAATATCAATAATAACAATGTTCAAAATAAATTAAAATTAATGTTCATAAATTACATACAATTACACATAAAATTATTATTCATATTTAATTAACGTAAAAAAAAAAAAATAATTAATGTTTAAAATTATTATCAATATTATCAATCGTCAGGCATTCAAGACGATTGAAGAGGTAAGATTTGCATTTATCTAAATGTGTGAAATAAAATAATTAATTTTTGTATACCTTATTGTAATTTTTTACCTGTATACCTGTATACCTGTTGTTGAAATTTTTTTTTTAATTTTATAATTTGTTTTTTTTTTTTCAATACTGATTCATTAAAATCACCACCACCGCTACAGTTTTGGTTTTGCATTGAAAAATCAATAAAAAATAATTTCTATTACTTTTTTTTTTTTTGAGATATCAATGGAAGTATTGTAAATATTTTAATTGTTTTCATTTGAAATTAAGAGAGTATTCACTTAAGAGAGTGAAATTAAAAACTTGTATTATGCCGTTTCTACATTCAATGCATTGACTTCAACTTGAATGTTCGACTTTCGACTTCACAACACGCTTAACATGTAAAGTTAGCTGTCAAGTCAAGTCTACTGCATTAAATGTAAAAGTTCTAATACATATCTATTAAATCAAAGTCGAAGTTGAAGTCACTGCATTGAATGTAGAATCGGCATTCGGCATTAGAGTAAATTTACGCATAAGTTTTTACTCTGCGCCTATACTAGCAATAGCTGCTTTCGATTTAGCAATTCCAAGTACTTGCGAGTACAAAAAAAACGAGACAAAAATTGTTCGAGTAACTACTTGCATCTACTAGCATCTACTTGAAAAATTTTTGATGAGTAGCTGCGAGTAGATGGTTTAGCACAGATATTGGAAGTATGTCTGGAGTCACAAGTACTTCATTTGAAAATTTGAACACATAAAAAAAAATATGAATACAAATTCAATGTTTTCACGACTTTTTCTAAAAATTAACATGTCAAAATTAGTTCAACAACATTTTGATGGGCAATTATGCTCTCCAAAAGCAAAAATATTTCTGGAAATATAAGTGTCTACATAGTGAATACTCATATTGCCAAATTAGACGCAGAGTTAACCATGCTACTTGGTTACATATGCCTTTTAGGTACTGCATTAAGTGAATACCCTTCTTACTATTTTTTTTAAATATTATTTTCCTAATTTTTCGTGTTTGTTTTTACATTCATTTTTGTTTGAAAAATCAAAAAAAAAAAAAAATGTTTTTATAAAAATAAAAGTTAAATAAATGAATAAAATTTTATTTAAATCCATCACTACTGTACACTACTCCACAGTTGTTTCCGTGCAAAATAAATTTGTTCGTAAAATTATTTTTATTTTTTTGTTTTGTTTGTTATCTTAAAATGAAATTTGTTGTTGTTTTTTTTTCTTTTTTAATGTTTTTATATAATCTATTAGATAATATGCATTTTTATATTCACAACAAATAATCTGCATATGATAATAAGTAGTATAGTATGTACGTATATATTGATGTAAGGCGATAAACACAATCAATCAAAGTAGATACCATCCAGCAAGAGACACAAATATGCTGGTGTATGCAAAAAAAATTGTCTAAATCAAATTCATAAACACATTCAAAGCAGATTATACTGTCAGTTGTCATATTTATTTGTAGCATAAAAGAGATAAGATTTTTCTCTTTACTCTATGCTTATTCTTGTAATAAAACTTGTCTTGCCTTGTCATACTTGTTTTTCTGCAGCAGATATCAGCTAAATTTGACCATTGCTCAAACATGACAGCCAGCAGATTTTCATTGTGTCCGTGTTCATTTATAAAACACTAAACGATACACTGATTGTAGCAGATTTCTGTTATGTAGCTGCATTGATTTGATTGTGTTTAGCGCCTAACACTTAATAATATTTTTAGTTTTCGTTTTTATTCTCATTTGTTTTTTTTTTTTTCGTGAGATATTTTTTTTTTTAATTTTTTGAGAGAAAATTTGAAAAATTTATTTGATTTTTTTTATATTTCTTCACGTTTTTTTTTTTTTTTGTTTTTCATTTATTTATTATTTTATATAAAATTTAGGAATTGCGTTGTAAAGAAGAAGAATTGGTTCGTGTACAAATTCAGCAAAGGCAATTAGAAAAAGATTTAAAATTACGTGAACAAGAATTAAATGCCAGAGAAATTGAATTATTTGGACGTGAATTAAGTTTAATAACACAAAATACACCAACACCGAAAAAACGTCGTGGTAAATTTAGTAAAATGAAATTAAAGGTACGTAAGTAAATAACATTTTTTTTTTGTTTTGTTTTTAAAATTTTTTCTAAAAAGATAAATTGTATTTAAATGAAATTTTACATTTTTCTTCTTCTTGCAATAATTTTCTTTCTCATTATGTAGCTTTTAAAACGAGAACCAGGCCAAATATCACTTCCGTTAGATTTTAGGCATACAATAACAACAATACGAGATAAACCACATCAAAGAACTGATACACCGCCTGGATCTCCAGCAATATCTGGTTTAAGACTTATAGCACGTAAGTTAGCTATTTACTGTGTGTGCTATCATTTTTTTTAAATTTTTTTTATTATTTTGTTTTTGTAAAAAATATTCATAATGCACCAAATAATAATTATCATTTTTTTTTTCAATTTGAATGTTTTTGAAATTGTTTTATTTCATTTTTTCCATTCGTTTGTATAATTGCTTTTCATTCATTTAAAAATAATTATTCTTACAAATCATATTTTGTCATCAATACAAACTGAATCCATCATACGCACATAACAATTTAAATAATTTTTCCTTTTTTAATTTTTATCAACTTGTAAGACTTTTTATTCACCAATTACTTTTATTTCCTTTTTTATTTATTTATTCTTTATAATTAATTTTTGTCTGTATAAAATTTGCTTTGAAATCAAATAATAAAACATTCGTTGAGTGATTGTGAAATAAAATTTTCTTTAATGCACGAAAAATTTTTTGTTTCACTTTTTTCTTAACAAAAATATGTAACTTTTATGAAAAATTTTTGAGATTTCAAGTATGTACTACCAACATTGTTTTTTGATTGAATTTTAATTACAATTTGTAAAAATCTAAGACATAATAGTAAGAGAAAAATAACATAAAATATTTAAAAAATAAAGTTACATTTACAATCCAGCATAGATTACGTGGTAGTAGAGTAGATTTTTCATATCTCATCCTTTATTTTCACACAAAAAAAATTATATAGCGCCGCTATCCATTTTCCGTCTAGCCCAGATAATACCAGAGTGAGATTGAGATTGGGCTGTATTAATTTCTAATCTGACGCTCACAATAGGGGAAATTTTATTGAAATTGAAATTTTTGAAAGCTCGTATACCAATTCTCAATGTTCCTATGTAATAACATGCGATAATCTATTCTCAATTGTGAAGAATATCGTTTACTCTGACACGAAATCCACGTTGGTTTGTAAATGAGTTCTTAAATTGTAATTTTTTATAGAGGTTACAAGTATTTTTTTTTTTTTTTTTTGTTTTTCTAAAAAAAATTTTTTGATAATTTGCAAAATATTCATTTTCATTTTATATTAATTTTCTTTTTATATTTTTCCATTCAATTTTATTTATTCATTTTTAAAATTATCCTCTCAGAATGTACATTCAAATTAAAATTAACTAACTACATTGTATGTAACTATCAAACTAATAATGATTAACTAAAAATAACAAAAAAAAAAAAAAAATAATAATAAATAAATTATTTTTATTTGAAATTGTAATTTTAACATAAAATATTTCAAATTTTCTAACAATTTCATTGAATTTAAATAAATCCGAAATAAAACCAAAAAAAAATAATCAATCAAAAAATTAATTTAAAAATAATAAAGTAACATTTAAATTTTAATTTCATTTTCTTCCACTTTTTTTTTCTAATTTTTATTTTTCGTTTATTTTATTTTATTTATTTTTTTTTTTTTCATTTAATTTAACACAATTTCATACATACATACACATACATATCATCCAATCATTTCATTCTAAATTAAAATAGAAAAAAAAACCAAAAAATTAATAATGAAAATTTTTATTTTATTTTAAATACATTTATATCATTTTTATTCTATTATTTTACATTATTAATTTTTTTTTTCTTCAATTTATTAAAATTAAAATTTCATAAAATCCTGATTAAATGGTGATATGTTGGTGATGGTTAATGGAAATTATGTACATATTATTTACTTGATTAACAAAAACAAAAAAAAAAAAAAACAAATTAAGTGAATGAATCTATCCTCTAAAAATAAAACTAAAAGATTAATAAAAAATTCAAAAAAAAAAAAAAAATTACATTACATACTTCTTGTATATAGTACATTATTAAATTAACATAAAATGTAGATATGATAACATATATATGTATATATCCTTATATTCCATTTTAACTACATTTATATGAATGTTCATGTATAATGTTTATAAAATTTCAAAAAAAAAGAAAAAAAAATAAAAATATAAATATATATGTACATAAATGTGTACATAAAATATTATATACTCGTACATGTATACTTATGTATATGTATATCATATAATATAGTACCAGCAGATGGTTTCAAAGGTAAAACATGGGGTCCATCAACATTACATCAACGTAAACGTAACGATTTACCAACATTACAACATTCAACTGCATGGACACCAACAACAGCACAATTTAGTAAAAGTGCACCAAATTTGGATAAATCAAGGATTGGAGGAGCAACAGCATTAGCTGGTGCTACAGGTACTATAACTGGAGTAGCATTTAATAATAATAATAATAATATAAATGATAATAATTTAATTAATCATATAAATATAAATAATAATGATAATAATAATATTAACGGTATACAATTAAAAACAAAACATTTTATGAATTATTCACGTAATGATAATTTAGGTAAAAGTCATGATCGTGGTTTAGATATATATAAAAATTCAAATTATGATACAACACATAAATTTTGGACATTCTCTAAAAATAATAATAATAATAATAATAAATTAATATCAAATTTTAGTAATCAAAATGATAATAATTTAATAAATAGTAACAGTAATGATAATAACAATAATAATAATTTTGATAATAATGATTTTGAAATAATTAATGTTAATAATAATAATAATAATAATAATAATAATAATAATAATGGCGTCAATATAAATAATAATGATGAAATTATAAAAGATCATCATCATATTGATAGCAGCAATAATGATCATACTGTTTATGATGATAATTATGAAAATTATGATAACGATAATGATAATAATAATAATGATGATGATGATGATGATGATGAACGTTTAACAACAAAATGTTTTAATTTTCGTAAAAATAGTGAAGGAAATAATAATAATTTTTATAATTACAATTATAATGGTAGTAATAGTAACAATAGTTATGATCGTTTTAATATTAAAAATAATAATAGTACTAGAAGTATTAGTGGTGGTCATTGTAGTAATAGCAATAGTTGTAATAAAACAAATTATAATAATAGTAAAGGTAAAAAGCATAGTTTAGATAGTAAAATTCCAGACATGAATAATGATAAAAATATAAATAAAAATAAAAATAAAAATAATATTGAATTAAATTTAGATGATGTTACATACGATCGTGTATTCTATCGGGAAATTCAAAAAAGTTTAGAACAAATATTTTCATCATCAAAAGATGAATATAACAATGATAATGATAATGTCGAACGAAAAATTGGTCGTACTGAAAAAATAAATTCAAAATCAAGCGGTGATCTAACAATGTATAACTACAATTATAATAATAATAATAATAATAATGATAATAATTTAATGGATAATAATAATGAATTATCACAAAATACTGATTCACATAGTCATTATAGATTTGAACGTTACGGTTCTGGTTCACAATTTCCAAGACATTGTTTTTTTAAATCGACACAATCATCTGTTGATGGTGATATCGATGATGATAATGATGATAATGGTAATGATGATGTTAATAATATTATTAATCATCATCAATATCATCAACACAATAACACAAATGATAATAATTCTTTTGGACTTAACAGTAGTGGAATGATAAGTAATGATAATAATAATTTAAATGAAAGTTTTGGATCATTAAATTTGACTGGTAGTGATCGATTATGTGGTAGTAGAAGTGGTGGTGTAATTAGTATAAATAATTCATTTGATGAACAATCAAATTCAATGTGTAGTGATCGTTCATCATCAATGGAAATACCGACTCCACCACGAAAAGGTTCTGTACAATTTCGTAAAATTGCAACAAATTCAAATACTACTACTGCTACTACTACTACTACTACTAATACTACTACTGCTATAATTTCAAATTCTGATTCAATTGAACATAATAACAGTAATAGCAGTAATTTTGGTGATTTTATTACATCACCAGATATGAATTCATCATTTACCGTACATGATGATACAAATTTATCTCATAGCCATGATAAATTGAATATAAATTCGAATAATATAATATCATCAGCATCATCATCTTCAATATCATCATCATCATCATCTTATATTGTTAAAAATACAATTATGTTACCAAGAAAATTAAAAGATATACATAATCATTATTCATCATATTTAAATACAAAAAATCATGATGATAATACCAGTCAGGATAATAAAAAATTACTTTATCCACAGCATAATTCTTCACATTTATATTCGTATCAGAATGATCAAATTCATAAAATTCATTCAAATTCAAATAAAATACAAAAATCAAGTAAACACGATAAGTCTGATAAATACAAGAATCATAATAGTAGCACAAATACGAATGTTAGCAGCGGTAGTAAAGTAGTACATTGGAAGAAATTTTTTAGTTTTGCCGGTTTAGGTAATTCAAAAAAATTAGTTCAAAATTCAGTTGGTACTAGTAATTATAAAAAATTTCAAAATTCAATACAAAATGAATTAAAAGATCAATTAATAAATAAATCAAATTCTACTAGTAACAGAAGTAATAATAATAGTAGTAGTGGTGGTGGTGATGGTGATGATGTTGGTGTCAGCGGTAGTAATAATGATGATTCAATTGTGACCGCAACATCTTCAAAAACTGTATCACCTGCAGTCATAAAAAAACCATTAGATTTTTATTTAGACGAAGACAATTCAAATATTTCATACGATACTGTTTTTAGAGAAAGAAGAAATTTCTTTGTACAGAAATCAAAACAAAATATGACCAATACTCTGAACAAATAAATTATCCATCATCATCACATGAATGATAAATGAATACAGAATACCCATTAGTTTCCATTCAATTCGATTATTCATTTGTAAAAAATTGATAGGTAATATTGTTTACCACTTTAAAATGGCAATAAAACAAGAAAAAATGAACGAGAGAGAGAGGAAAATAACACAAAATCAATAATTATTTTGTGACTATGCTAGTATACATAATAATCAGTTATTTAATTTTATTTATTTATTTTTCTTTAATTTTATATCGTAAGTTCCAAATTTAATCAAATCAGTATACAATATTTTTTTTATCTTATCTTTAATTTTATATTGTTGAAAACAATTAGAAAATGTTTCATATCTTTAGATATTCAAAATTTAAAATAAAAATAACAAAAATAAATCTAAAGAGTGTACCATAAAAATGTGATATATGCAACTGACTTTTAAGCTGTCAATCAACAAAATTATGTGCGTGTTGTCATTATAATATATCGAATAAAATTCAAAATTTACCGTCTGCACTTAGCAATAATCTCAGTTGCAGTTTTTTAGACGCAATCAACTACACATTTTGTCCTGTGTTTTCATACAGACAAAATTTGCTGGATGTGGCTGGATGCAAAATAGTTTCGTGGACGATTTTCGTTCAGTATTCGTTTGTGTTCGTATCACTTTTGCATCTCTCATGCATTTTCTCCACTTTCACCCAGGAATAATTCATTCTTGCATCTCAGAACTGTCAAAATAATATTGAGGTTAGAAAGATTTAGCGGTTAAATAAAATTAAAATATCAAAAAAAAATGCAAAACAAAAAATTTATCCTAGCATATGATTTAGTGTTTTAATCGTGAAATACTCTTCTTCTTTAGCCTCATCACGCAACTCAGTTAAACGAAATTACTTACATAAAATGATGTCAGCACTCAGCAGCCGTACAATAAACAGCTAATATTTTTGACAGTAGTAAGATGCATGAATTCTTAACGAGAAAATTTTTGTCATTGAAGTTTTAATTTCATTACACGAAAAAGAAAGAATATGTGAAGTGAAGCATATTACGTATTCTATCAATCACAATTTAGAGTATCCGAATGCAAATTTTGTATGAGAAAATAATCTAAATAGTTGGATTTAAACCTTAAACCTTCATACCTTAAACAATAGAATAGAATCATCATTAAATGGTTGAATGGATCATTATTATAAATGAATTTGAAAAAAAAATTTTTTTTTTTTTAAATCATACATTCCACATATTTTCTGTACAAATAATAATTGACATTTTTTTATTTTATTTCCATATACAACAATAACAACAACTAAACAAATACAACAAAAAGACATTTTTAAAATACCTTATACCTATATACATATTTTAACATTTTAAAAAAAATTTTCTTCCTTTCTTTACATTCATTCACATATTATTTTATTTAATATTACTCGTATTTTTTGTATTAAATGAAAATGTGATCTAGAAATTTTCTTTCCAGAATAATAAATTAAAGGTACACAAATAAAATACAAAAAATTTAATACATATATTTATGTACAATACAGCCGTTTAACATTGGCAAATACTGTATGTTACTACGTATAACGAGCATTTTGTATTTTGATGAAAAAAAAAAATTAAATATTGAATCATTATTTTTACTGATCGTGCTGCCACCATCATAATAATGATAAAAGCATATATATATATTTTTTTTCATATTATGTAGATGACGATAACTGAAGAATATTAATCGTTTTTTTTTTTCTGTTCCTGATTTTATAATTTATTTATTTATTATGTTATTATTTTATGTTTTATGTTTTGTATTTTTACTTTTATTTAAATATTTTTTTCGTTTTTTTTTTACTTTTTATGTTTTTGAAAAGAAAAAAAAAATGATTTCATTTTTAAATTGCACATTTTTCTTTTCAAAGAATTCAAAAGATCATCATTTTATAAAAAATTTCATTTGTGTCGTATGTAAAATAAAACTATAATTTTATTATAAGAATTCAATATAAATTATGTACTACCATTATATACAATATTATGTGTATATTATTATATAAATTATAAATTTAAATTTAAAAAAATACATTACATCCATACATGCATATGTATATATCTTATATTTATATACAATATTTAAATATAATAATTATTAATTTATAGATCATATCTATTGTTACTAGCTATTATGTATTTATATGTAATTTTTACACGTTAAAAAATAATTTGTTTTTTACATTAAGAGATTTTAGATTTATGCATACATGCATACATACATATATGAAAATTCTAAATTTTAGTTCTAGAAAATGAAAAATAAAAGAAGGAAAAAAAAATATTATAATTAAAACTGAAATGAAAGAAAAAAAACTAGAATGAAAAATCGTACATTTTGAGTGATAAAAAAAATTTTATTTTTTTTTTCCTTTTTATTTTTATTTTTTCTTGGTTTTTTAATTCTTTTTTTTTTTTTTTTTGGTTTTGTTTCCTTGTAAGGCATTTAAATATATTAAAAGCTAAGCTGCTATATTATGATATACATTTAGTTTTATATAATATATTTTATTAATTATTATTAATTATTATTATTATTATTATTATTATTATTATTATATTTTATATGCACACATAATTACATACACACATTCACACATTATATATACATATACATATAATTTAGATATACAGAATATAATATAATATATTTACTTATATTATAAAAATGAACACTTATTATTGATATACTACTTATATATTTATATATAAAATTATATATATATATATATATATTACTGTTTATGAATATGATTTTAAATCACATATATTTTTTGTTTTTTCTTTTCTGAAATTAAGATTAATTAAAATTCGCTTTAGATTACATAATATGTACAATATTTGGATTCAATATCTAAACTAGATTACTTTAGGTATGAAAAATAAAAAAAAAAAAAATAAAAACAAAAAATTTTATCGATTAGAATCAAAACTTTATCTTTTACATGTTAAATTGTTTCGAGTAAAATGTGAAAATATTGTTATTCGCAAAATGGTTGGTAGTACAAACCGAAGGATTTTAAAATAATTACGACACGCTTTTCAGTAGCGTTTTTTGTAGGAAAAATACAGAATTTTGAAACAGTGGTTGCCTTCAATAGTTGATAAAAAATATATTCTTTAAAATAGCAACTGCCGTTTCAAATTTTTTTTTTTTTTTTTTCAAAATGGAAAAGGTGAAGTTTTGATTGATTGATTGGACACGATTAAAAGTATATACAGTCGCTAATGAAAGTATTGGAATCCAAAAGTTTTCTTCTTCAATGTACGGATTCAAAGAATATGCAACCAACTCTAAAACTTTTGGCTTAGGGGATCGATTTGTTCGATCTGGAATTATATGAAACCAAAAAAAAAAAAAATTTGTGCTTTATTATTCTAAATCGTTTAAAAAAAGTACAGAAACAAAGGAGAAATACAAAACGATATTATTCTGCCATGGTTTTAAAAAGCAGTTACGTAATTGTTCTTTACTGAATAAATTAAGTAAGCCTGCAGAAGTTTGGTACTGCAAACAGCTCTGTCAATGGCATTTCTTTTCTAAGTAGTTTCCAAAACGATATAAGATTATTATTTGTTTTTAATGTTATGAATCCCAAAGTATTATTATAAATTTTACTAAGGTTTCCCAATACTTTCGTGACAGAAAATTTATAGTTTTATAAAACTTTTCAAATATTGTTAATGATAAAATAATGTTTTTAATATTTTTTAAAATACAGTCCTGGAAATATGATTGTGAACAATATTTTTCTTGGGAAAAAATCACTATAAATCAATATTTTTTTTTTTTTTTAGTTTTTTTTTTGATTTCCTAAATACTTTGAATACTTTATGCACACGTCCTAAAATCGTTTTTTGGAAATCCAATTATCCTAAAAGATTTCAGAGTTCCATAACCAAAAAAAAAAAAAGTGCACATGATATTGGTAGGACACAGGACAGTCGAATTGTGAACATTATTTAAAATCTAATTTTTATACTGTTAAACTGTTTTAAGAACTTATTTTACTTTGTATTGAAATAATTTATTTTGAATCATGAAATTTTATCATTAATTTTCATATGATGGGAAGTACCAAAACATTGGGTACAATGAAAAGACAAAAATTAAAATTTTTAGCCGATGTGTATAAAGTATCTAAAGTATCTAGTAAATCAAGAAAACAAAAAAATGTTCATAATCTTGCGCCGAGGACAATATGTTTTCATTTCAAATGAAACAAGGAACAGAACAAGCTCACAATACTTTCATAAGCGAACTGTTTATGCAATACATAATAAAATAATGTATGAGTAAATGAAATAAATTAAAAATTAAAAACAAACAAAAATATAACGAAGAAAAAATATTAATTTATTTTTATTATTTATCATTAAGTAAATAATAATTCAAATGAATTTTTATAATATTTTTTCAATTTATCATATTGATCGATATTTTGTGCCTTTTTTTTAAATACATATAACAGCAAAAAATACACAAAAAAAGTAAAAAAATGTTTAAGCAAAATAGATATTTTTCCTACCCAAACACCAGTACATAATTAATAATTTGAAATTTTGATTTACTTTTCAATATTTGAAATTTAAATTTTTTCAGTATATACTATACATATGTTATGAAATGTGCACGCTTGAAG
Organism: Villa cingulata; assembly: GCA_951394055.1. NCBI lineage: Eukaryota > Metazoa > Arthropoda > Insecta > Diptera > Bombyliidae > Villa > Villa cingulata. Next base: position 21,609,686 of record OX596025.1, on the reverse strand, counting down.
GTTTTCTTAAATCGTTTTTAATAGAATAATATGTATTTATGTTTAAAAAATTTGTAATAAAAATAGAAGAGAAAAACACTTCAATCAAGAATTAGAAATTTGAAAATTTTGAAATTATCATAAAACCGAAATATGGAAACATTTAATTTTATTTATTTTGTAATATTTTTATTGAAACTGGTAAGACATAATACCCTTGATAGACGGCATAATGCTTCAATATATGGACATTTAAAAAAAGAAATGTTCATTCTATTCATTTGCCATCTACATACTTGTATATATTTTGTGTATTATTCTGGTCGGAGTTAGTGATTCTGTTAACATGGCAATCTGTAAACTTTTATATAAAATCTTGATAGCTGTCAAAATTTTTAATGAAAGTTTGTAGATTGTCAATTGAACATAATTTACTAACTCCGACCAGAATAATTCCCACTATCACTTTAAATCGAATGAAATTCAAATATGATCAATTGACAACAAATGAGAAGAAGATGATGTAATGACAATTTCCATTAATGAAAATAAAACAAAAAACAAAAATTATTGACATTAACAGATGACAATTGAAAAAACTGAAAATTTTACACATACATATATGTATTTACACTGACAAAATACCTAATTTATACGATAAAAAATATTCTGAATTTAATCCAGAATTTTGATTATCGTATAAAATGGTAATTATACATACACGAAAATTTGAAATATTCTCAATTGAATTAGACTTATTCCACATTCCGAATTATAGAGTTTATAAACGATAGAAAATTTGAAATAATCAATTATGTGACAGAAAATGATGATCATATTTGACAGAATGTTTCTATCACAAAATTTCTAAATTGGAAAAAATAAATAATTATGCCGTGCATCATGGGTATAAAAAAAAGCGCAATAATAATGATATAATTAATCAATTATGTATGTAATTTTATAATAATTTTAACTGGTGTCGGTACATATAATAGTAATACACACACATTATAGCATAGTACATTATAATGTATAACTCTTAACTATACACATTTAAATTTAATTTATTTTAGTTTTATGCAATCATTTTTTAAAAGAAAAAGAATTTTTTTAAGGGAGAAACAACAATAAAAATGACTTCTTTTTTTACATGGTTATATGTTTTTTTTTTTTGTTTTTCATTATTATTATAAATTACTGCATTAAATACATACACATTATTATTAAAAATAAAAAATTAAAATAAAAGTAAAATAATAAGCGAAAATAAGAAAAGCAAATAAAAAAAAAACAAAAAAAAAAAACAAATACAATAAAAATTTAAATACATTTTACGATATTACATACAATTTAAAATACATATATAAACGCAATTAATATTTATATGTTATATCCATACATACTCGTATATACAGAGAGATATTACATACATAAAAATAAGAAATTACTATTACATAAAAATTTTCGTGATTTATTTTTTATTATTTTATATAAAATTTATTTTATTATTTAAATTTTTTTTATTATTATTTTTCTTTTTATATTTTTTAAAAAATATACATATAATGTATCTACTATTATTATTATTATTATTATTATCCTTTATATCATCTTTACATTACATCAAATTTTTATTTTTATTATTTTTATTATTATTTTATTTCTTTTTTAAAATGTATAAAGGAACATAAATTTTCTTTTTATATGTTAAACTTTTATCGAAAATAAAAAAAAAACGCAAACATGATAAAAAACATTTATTATTGTATAATTTAAAATTTTCAAACAAAAAAAAAATAAAAATAATGAAATGAATGAAAAAAAATGATTAAGAAATAAAATATATAAAAAAATATATATTAAATAAACACTAAATAAACAAAAAGAAAACATATTAAGTTAAAAACAAAAAAAGTAATATATAAAATAAAAAGAAAAATATCATATTATTCATACACTATAATATAATTGTATACTACATGATTTTATAAATTTTAAAAACAAAACAAACAAACAAAAGAAAGAAATTATTATTATTATTATTTTAGATATTATTTGTTTTTTTTTATGTTTGTTTTTATGTTTCATTTTTATGTGTTATTTTAAAAATATGAAAAAATAATAAAAATTTATTTGTATTCAAAAACAAAAAAAAAACAAAGAAAAAACTGAATTTCTTATTTTTATTTTTATTTATTCATTTTTTTTTTATTTTTATACTTATTTTTTTACTTTTATTTTATTTCGATTTAAATTTATCAAATCGAATCTAATCCTTTTCTACTTCTTTTGTAGAAAAAAGAAAAAAACAGAAAACAAATACAACAACAACATCAACAAAAAATGTTTTTTTTTATTGGTTAATTTGTTTTGATTTTATTTTTCCACAACTGTTATAAGGCTTTTTTTTACTTTTTGCGTTTCATTTATTTAATTTAACTTTTTTTTTATGGTTGTTAAACTTTTTACTTATACTGTATAAATTTTGTATACAAAAAGAGAAGAAAACTAAAAATTAAAAAAAAAAAACAAAAAGCAAAAAATAAAAAACAAACAGCAATAATTTTAAAATTAATTTATTTTTATTTATTTTGGAAAGGGTAAGGCGAGGAGACGGGTTTTAGTTTTATAATTAATTTCATTTTTTTTTAAAATATTTTATTTTTATTTAATTAAATTTTATTTTTTTAAGAGGCTGACTTTTAAAATGCAACAGAGAACAACATCGCAATGTGATGGTAATTACCTTTGTGATGCAAATCACGTTTGTATTACATAGACTCTATAAGCATCGTTTGTTATATATATATATATATACATATATTTTTAAACGCAGAGTTCGACAAAATACAATACCGACCCGCATCGATAAAATTGCAATTTTAAAAATCAGCCTTCGCAAAAAATAAAAAAAAACCGAAAAAAAATTTTCGTCAATAATAAAATAAATTTCAAATAAGCAATGGAATATTAACTAAACGAATTTCTAATTAATTTTTAATAAAACTAATCAATCAATAATCGATTAACAAACACGGCAAAAAATAAAAAATAAAATAAAGAAAAAATAAAATGAAATGTAGTCGTAGATTCGTAGATCGATCACAATACAAAATGGTGTTCACCGGTGCTAATTATAGTACTCTGATTTTTGTTTTTCGTTAAATTTAATTATTGAATTTGTTTATTTTTTTCACGTTAGATATTTAATTAATTTTCTTTTCCACTTTTTGTAGTTTTGTAATTTAAGAAATGAAAATTTGTTGGCAATTTTTTTTTGTGCAAAGAAATTTGCATTTTTGAGGTATTGTAAATGTGCACATTAAAACCGAAACAGATCAAAATCATATAGGAAGTTGGATTCAGATTCTCGATGCTGAACTCGAAGTTGGCTGTCAAGTTATGATGCTGATTTTTTAGATTCTATTAACTGCTAATAATATGTAAGCTTATCTCTGTAGGCGAGAAACACAATTGAAGAAGATTTTCTGTCAGCTTAAATCTCGTGTCAACTAAAAACGCAACTGCAAAAGCTGATCTATGACACAATAAGAGCTTCAATTCGAACTGAATTGCGTGTTTTGAAATAATTGCAAAATGAAAACATAACCAAAATGACAGATATTGAAAACAAGAATGTAAGAAAAATTAAACAAGCTCAACAGAAAATTAAAAATTGTAAAAAACTCATTCTCGTCTTCAGCTTCAAGGCATACTAAAATCTACAGTTTTTATTGTGTGTTAACGTTAACTCATTTGAATATTTATTTGTTTGAAAATTCAGCTCAGCTAACATAAAATCTCTGTTTATGTTTCTCGTCTAAGATATAATGTAGAATCAGAAAGACGCTTTGAAGGAAAAATATTTTAACATTCTTCAAAGATGGCTTCAAAGTTAGCTGTCTGTTGACTTTATACAATATTGGGCAATTCATGTAAAAGAAGTATGACGGCGACGAGACGACATGTTAAAAATTGAATCTAAAGTTACGAGGCTGTCTCTTGGTTTTGATCTGTTTCAGTCTTTTATGAATTATACGAGGGGAACACAGATAAATATGAAAATTTTTTTTTGCTTGCATGATGAAGAAAAATGTAAAATACGTTTTGTGTGATATACTACACTGTATTGTGTATTTATTTATTTATTTTTTGTTTTTTTTAAAGATTCTCATTTACCCTAAAAGGAAAATAAAAAATGAAAAAATGTTTTTTTTTTACTTAGAAAATTTTGTGCACTTTTACACTTTTGTCTTGTTCATTTTTTACATTTTTTTTTTTTGAAATTATTAATTATTACTTTAAAATAAGCATAATATCAGGAGAAAATAGTTTTAAGAAAGAGTAACAGATTTATAGAAAAAATCAGCTTAATTTGCAATTTTTTACAATATTTTTAATTAGTTGAAAGTAAGAGAAAAACGAATTAATTTTTGTTTCTTTTTTTTAATGTAGGCGTAGGCGAGTTTCGAAAATTTTTATTGAGGAACGGTATAAATATTTAAATTATTTAAAATAATCGAATATTTACCTTTACCAGAAACATAAGTGTTCGTAGATATTAATAGACTTTTACCTTCAATTTTTACGAATTATTTTATCGCATCATGGCTTTAGTCTTAAGATAAAATTTTATTTTTAAAAAAAAAATGTCTTCCTTTTTCTTTTTTTGTTCTAGTGATTTGAGCTTAATTGCAATTAGTCTTAGTATAAAATGTAAATTATAAATTGAATATTTTATATTTTTATTTTTATTTATTACATTTAGTGGAATATAATACATAATACATATTTATACATAATCTATAAATTCATACTCATTTAAAAGTTTTTCTTCTCTTTTTGTATGCTTTCCGAATCGGATTTCGTATCGATAAAAAAAAATTAAATTCTGAAATAAAAAATCACCCAAAATCAAAAAAAAAAAAAAATAAAAATCAAAAAATTTAAAAATCTATAATTGAATCGATTCCACAAAAAACAAAAATAATCAAAATAAAAAAAAATAAGGATACAATAATCAAAATGAGTGGTGTCCACCAGCATTATCTTTAGGCTCTCAAGTTCCATTATGTACACCGAATTTATTATTATTAAATCGTTATACACCAAATATACCAATGCCAACATTATATTCTGGTGATTGTATGCGTAAACCAAAATTATCGGTTATTGAAGTACTTTTATATAATATGGCAGCATTATTAGCTGGAGTTGCTGCCGGTTATGATGTTCGTATGTCAAATGTATCACCAGTGCATCCAACATTACAGCCATCATCATTATTAAATGAAAATCAATTAAATTCATTAGATAAAGAATTCACTGTAACGAATAATGATAAAAAATTTCTTCATAATACTTATCATGGTCCAGCAAGACATAATCGGTAAATATATAAATAAAATTAAAAAATTTATATAAATGTGTATGTGGTGTGTGTATTTTTTGTGTTACATGATTATGTAATCATTTTTATCATTTAGAGCTCTCTTAACATCAATGTCTATAGTACCAGATGATAGATCGACAAGACGTTCTGAATCACCACAACATTTCTTGCCATCAACAATGTCAACAACAAGTGGTCTTGGATCAAATTTTACGACAACAAATACATCGGGACTATCATCATCGCTTGGAGGTAATACACTGCCACCGACACCATCACCACGAAGAAAAACTAGCACATCATCATTCACCGAAAATCATCTAGAATATGAAGAACTTGAACAGACACTATCCAATGACAATCGAAAACCAACCTATATGCCTGAGGATTATCTTGTTAGAAGATATCCAAGTTTAATAAATGATAATTTCACAAATTATAGAGGAGCGTATTTTGGTAAGTAGTTGATAATTTGCAAAAAAAAAAAATCGAATTGAATTTTTGATTTCATTTTTTCTTTTGGGAACAAAATAGGATCGAATTATTTTCCGTATAGACCAGAGATTAATTTAGCATATGAGCGTGACTGTAAATCATATCCAGATTATTCGTACGATCATCATAATTATCACGATTACATGTACGAAACAATGAGAGTACCACGTGTACCGCAAATGGGAATATCAGCCGGTCATCGACGTACATCTTCAAACGTATCGTCCAGCTCAAATATAAATCAAGGATTTCGTCTTGAATCCGATGAAATATCTTCGTTATATGATTTCAATAATCTTAAAATTAATCCTGATCGAGATGTAATTAGTGGTTGTGGTAGTGGTGGCAATATTCCGGCATCATCGATACCAATACCACAATCTCATGTTAATAATATTTCTCCACATCCAACAACTGCAATGTTAAAACGATTACGTGATTATGAAAATGTACAATCATTACAGCATCAAAATCGTCATAGATCTCCAATATTCAATCATTATCACTATACACTTACACCACCATTGAATAGCGCCAGTGAATCATCATCATCTCTAATCGATAGGCCATCAAGTTTACCATTTGAACATGGCGGTATTTTGAATTGTACCGGTAGTTCTCAATCAAAATTACGTTCAAGTCTTAAAAAATATTCAACAAATCAAAAGAATGGTTCCAGTAATTCTGGTGGTGGTACACCAACAAATCCAACACCACCAGATTCATTAACTAGCGACGATAGTTCATATTTAAGCGCAAAAGAAAGTTCAATATCATCACAACAGAGTCGTGTCAGATTTAGTCCAGAATCACTTCTTGATATACCGACACAAACCCAAAATATTGTTATCGATCAAAAATTACCATTAATACAAATGAATAATAACAGTAATAATTTGCAAAATAATAAACGTGTTTCTAGACGGCATACCAGCGATATGGCTTCCTAGCAGTTAACGAGCGCAAATCTAATCCATGGTTGGCATGGAAGAAGATCGCGTTCAGCACATTACGAATACAACATATAAAATATGTACATATAAATGATAATAATGATGACGACGACATATGGAATGATTGAAAATCATTGAGAGCTATTTAAATTCCAAAGCAATTACGTGTACATTAAATGTAACGATAATTTATAATGTTGTATTCGTCGTACAAGTATAATTTTTTCTCTTTTTCAAAATTTAAGTGACATTACTTGACAAGCACAAAAAGAAAAGAAAAAAAACAAAAGAAATAAATGTTTCGATTTTTTTTATTTTCCGAATATTGAGAACAGTAAGATTGAATCGATGAATTGAAATTAAAACTTACAGTATGATACTAACTTTGATCAAATCGGAAATTGGTAACAACAGAAAAATTAAATTGAGAAAGAGTCTCTTAGAATATGAAAAATTTGAAGAAAAAAACTTATGTATTATTTAAATGATGATAATAATAATAATGTTGCTAAAGGATTCGCTAAAACAAAAAAAAGAGGATAATACTCATATTAATTTGTTATCAAGTATAAACAAATAAAAAATATTCGTAATCTAATAAGGTATTAATGATTGTAATGTAACGTTATACATAAATACTACATACTACATACTAGTACTAGATTGTAATTATGAAAATTAAACACCAAAATAGTTGTTAATTTATTACAATATACATTTATAGTGCATACATATTACATACATACATAATATTAAAAGAATATTTCTAGAAATAGAAAGCTTTCCAATAGTGATAGGATTCACACAATAAGTAATATACATAAGAATGTTTTCGAATTACAACATAATTGAATTTTTGGCACATTAATGTGGTAGACAGACAGCACACAAAATCAATAATTAGTTGTTGAGAATGATCATTCATTTGCCGTCTGTCACCCTAAATTAAGTTAAAATTATGTATCATTACCTCTTCATTTCAATTTCATTGGAGTAAGTTCAAATGAAGATTCAGGAATCTCATTCAGCGACTAATGAGGATGATGAATTGAAAATTTCCAGTGGTAAAAAAAAAAAAAAATGACAGCAAAAACAACTATATACAAATAAACTGGGATAATTTAATATTGACAATAAAAATTTAAAATATATGACAGCCAGAATGATTATTGAAACACTGTCGTATGCCAGGGAGTTTTCTTTTAATGATCATACGAATAAAGACTGGAAAAAAGATCATTGATTTTTTTTTCCGTCTGTCTATCACATAACATGTGAACGATTGATTATTATTGATACTATACTGTTGTATATAAAAGTTCTGTATAGAACGCATATGAAAATTAATTATTTCGAATTATTTTAAATATATTTTCTGATAATTTTTTTAAATTTTGTTTTTACTATATAATTATATTTTGATTAGTAAAAAATTAATTTAAGTTATTTCATAAGTCGAAAACATGCTAAATATGTAGGGATTGGTCCAAAACAGTTGATAAGTTACACACATGTTTCTATATATGTGTTTATAAAATTTTTGTACGCCAATAATGAGAATTATTCTGGTTAGAGTTAACAGATTCTGTTAAGTTGACAATCTGCAAACTTTCATATAAATAAATTTTGATAGTCGACCAGAATAACTTCCAATAAAATAAAAAATCGTTATATTCAGAAAAATGTTAGAAATCTTCAATTGAACATTTATGTACACACAACTTGTTTTGTTTATTCTTTGCGCATAAATTTTATGTATGCGTAAATATCTGATTTTCTGTGTCGTATGCCAATCTAGTATAATACGAAATTGTCATCTGTTTTGGGCATATTTCCATTTAATTTATGCATATGTTTTTATAAAAGAATTTTTTTTCTTTTCTTTTTCATTAATATTAGTGCAATGTTACATTACATATTAATTTATTTAAAAAAAAAAAAAAGTTTATCACATTCCATCCATTCAATATTCCTTCTTTTTATTTAATTACTTTTTAAAAGTGAACTCATTTAGGGCCAAAACGTACTTAAATTAATTTTATTTTAGTAAAAAAAAAATTTCATTTAAATTTAAGCTCGTTTCGTTATAATTTATTTATAATTCATTATCCAAAAATATGTACATACCTACATAGATTTTTATTGAAATTATGATAGAAAAAAAAATTCAATTCAAATCAATATTACCACATATTACATAAATGTATACGTACATAAAGTACGTACTACATATTTTAATAAAAGACATTTTATTTTAATTTTAAGAAAAAATGACATAAATAAATTTTTCCTTTAAAAAAAGAAAATAAATAAAAAATTATGGGACCAGAATGACGCTATTACATTTTTTCAATGTATACGTATACAGTATACATTATTATTCAGAAATTATTAAAAAAGACAATTTAAAACAAAAAATATTAAACAATAATTTTCATAAAAGTATTCTAAGTATTGCTCAACATGAAACAAAATAAATAAATTTGAAAATAATTTCTTCACAATTCAAATCAAAGTATAGGTATTTTATTTTATTATATTTTCTTTTTGTAATTTGACTATAGAGAAAAGGCACGATTGAAAGCAACAAAAAGAATACCAAATGATTTTTTCTTTTATACAAACTCAAAATTTCAAATTTATGCTCTGAAATCAAAAACATAATGCCGAGCCGATTCTACATTCAATGCAGTGACTTCAACTTCGATTTTGATTTAATGGATATGTATTAGACCTTCTACATTCAACTTAGACTTGACAACTACTTTTACATGTTAAGCATGCTGTGAAGTCGAAAGTTGAAGTCCAAGTTAAAGTCACTGCATTGAATGTAGAAGCGGCATAGAATCGTTTGTTGTTGAAAATTGAGATATTTCAAATTTTGTTTTTTTTTATATTTAATTTTTGGATTATATTTACGGTTTCTATTCGATATTATCCATAATTATGTATGCATATACTATATATTGTACATAAAAAATAATTAAATAAATATATGTTACATACATATATGTAATGTTTAGAAAATTATTTACAATACTCTATGATACTCAAATTACAATAATGCCAGAAAAAAAAAGTAATAAATGAATAAAAAATTGAAAAAAAAACTATAAGACGTTAAACACAATTAAAGCAGCTAGCAGAAATCTTCTACAATCAGCATATCGTATAGTGTTTTATAAATGAATGCTGACAAAATGACGACAGGCAGAACCAGAAGCATCTAAACTAAACAGAAAATCTGTTGACTGTAGTGTTTGTTGAGCAATGGCAATGTTCAAATTTAGTTGTTGTCTGCTGGAGAAAAACAAGTATGACAAAATGAGTTTTATTACAAGGTTAAGCACAGAGTAAAGAGAAAAATCTTATCTATTTTATTCTGTCTCTGTGAATAAATTTGACAGCTGAGAGCATTATCTGTGCTTTGTTTTGAATATGTTTCTGAAATTCTTCAGCTAGTTGCTATTTGCTTTGATTGTGTTCAGTGCCTAAGAAAAAACAAACGATATATAGACGTATGAAATTACATACATATATTCATAATTAATTTGTTTTTTTGTGAATGTACTTATTATACATATACATATATACACCACATTTGTATAATGCATATTATTGATTGATAAAATCTGAATTAAGTGAAATAGAAAACAAATTTGTAATGAATTAAAATGTTTAAAAATAATTTACATACTGAGTATAAAAATTTGCAAAAAAAAATGAATTAATGATAGATGAAAAAATAAATTGCATAATTTATAGTAATCAAAAAAAAAATAAATAATTAAATAAATATATATACTAGTCATTTATATTTGGCCATTAATGTGTGTATATATTACCTTATACAAAGAGATATATATGTATTACGTATGTGAAAAATTATTAAATAAATTTTATGTGTTTATTGTTTTTTTCCTGGAAAATACTTACATATACCGAAAACAAAAAAAAGTGAAAATAATAATAAGGGTATTCATTCAATGTAGTAAAAGGCATGTAAATCCGAGTAAAACGTATAAATACGTGTGATTTAATTGATTTACGTTACCTTTACAACATTAAGTGAATACCCTCAATAATAAAATAATTACATATATGTACATTATATAAAGGGTTTACCAATATAGGAGCATCAAAACTTTCAACAGCTACAACGAAAGCACTGATCTAAAAGGTAATCTTAAACTTTGATTACTGTGCTCAGTGTATGAAAGGTCCACAATTTAACAACGCATATAGAAATTATTCGAAATTATTATCAAAATGCATTTTCTATTTACCATATTTATGAGAAATTTATGGAGAATTTGGAGAATTTTACATTATGATCTTCATTTTAAGGTTTAATAAAGTTCAACTGACTCAATAACTCAAATCAACTGATCGTCAATTTGCATCGAACTTTCGGTAATTGAACTTTAAAGAAGTTGAAAGCCTATCCAAATTTTGAGTAAGAAAATCATTTTTTTTCGAATGAAGCGCATTTCTGACTTTCAGCCAGATAAAGTCTAGAAGGAAATTTAAACGATATTATGTTGAGAATGAGAACATATAATGTAATCTCGGTTGTTCTTCTTCAAAATAATAAACAAATCACGTGAATATCACTTGTAGTTGTATAGTTATTATTGTGTTTAATTTTAAAGTTCTGAAGTGCTTATTGGTAAACCCTATACATATATAAAAAAAATTCATCAATAAAATCATTCCACATTACGTGCATATGTATGTACATATGTATATGTTCATAAATAAATCAAATTAAAATACATACTTACATACACTTGAATTTGTATTAATTTGTATTTATTATTATTAAGCTTAAATATAATTGTGTATAAAAATTTATTTAAATTAATAGTTAAATAACAGTATATATTAATAAATATTAAATATGTAATAATAATAATAATAATAATAATAATAATAATAATAATAATAATAATAATAATAGTAATGAAAATGAAAATGCAATATTACATTATAACGTAATTTTAATTTTAATTTTTTTTTTTTTTCTGTTATATAATAAAATTAACTTAGAACAGAATATTATATATACATCTATAGTGCATAATATAAACAGGAATTAGAAAACAAAAATAATAATAATAAGAACAACAGAAAACTAAAACAAATAATAAAAAAAAAATGAAACTTGCAAAAAATTTTTATATTTACAATAACGCATTACATTATATACAATAAAATGTAGATTATTATAATGTATTATCATAATATTACAGAATGAAAATGAAAAATTAATTAGTTGAAAAATAAATGAAAATATAGATATGTAATATGTACTGTACATATATAATATAAAATAAAATATGATATAATATGTATATTAGGTATAACGTTGTAAATAAATTATATAATTATACATTATATAATATACTTAATAATAAAAATGAATGATAATTAATGAAAAGTAACTAAAAAAAAAAAAATAGATTAAAAAATTAATAAAAAATCATGAAAAATTATATAATTACTTTTTTTTTCAGTTCAAAACAAACAATTTTCAAGACAAAACAATCATTGTTCAAATCAAACTCAACACTTTTCATGTCAATACCAACAGTGTTCAAACCAAATTCAACAAAATTCAATTGATATTGACATGAAAAGTGTTGAATTTGATTTGAATACTGTTGGTATTGAAATGAAAAGTGTTAAGTTTGATTCGTTTGATTTGGAACATTATTGAGAAATGACTTGAACTGAACAATGATTGTTTTGTCTTGAGAATTGTTTGTTTTGATCCGGAAAAATTTATATAATTATTATGTAACTATAAAAAAAAAATACAAAAAAATAAAAATATAAAATATACAGTTGCATTATAAGCAAAATAATAATAAAATGAAAACACAAATAAAATAATGAAATTATATTATATGTACTCGTATTTATTTGTACATACATACATTATATACATTTTAAAACAAGGATGAAAACATTTTGTTTTTATTATATTTTTATGTATTTACATATGTATGTACATGTTTTTTTTTATATAATGTACAATGTTATGTATATTTTTCTAATTATCATTTTAAATTGTAATTTTCTTTTTCTTTTTTATTTTTCATAATTTTTCATTATTCTTTGTAATCGTATATTATTCTATATTCTAATTTTATTTTAAATAATTTAAAATATTAAATTTTATTATTATTGAAAGAAAATTAAATGAAAAAGAAAAAATGAAAAACAAAATCAACAACAACAAAAAAAAATTTAAAAATATTTAAAGTCAATAATAAAGAAATAATAACTAACAAAACAAAAAAATATATTTAAAATTTTTTTAATTCATTCGATTGTGATTAGAATGCAAAAATGAAAAAAAAAAATTCCAATTATAACACCAATCCAATAGCCAATCTATAATCTATGACCAACAGGAAATGTGTTGCAGAAAATGTGGATAAGATTTTAAACCGCCGCCGCTGTGTTAATTTAATTTCATTTCCGACTGTTGATGAGTACGACATCTATCTGTTAAGATTATATATATTCGAGAAAAACAAAAAACAAAAACATTAGTTTAGACACAAATTCTATGTTTTTTTTTTAATTTAGGAATTTGTTCATTTGTCATTTTGAATAATTTAAAGTGATGGATTGAATGGAATTGAATTTATTGTTATTGGAATTGGAAGTGCAATTGCAAGAGGAAGAAGGCAAAGAAATGTCGTTTTCTTTTTAGATTTGTTTTGTTCATTTTTATTGTTTCTTTTTTTGAATTATTTATTTTATATTGACTGATTGACTTTTGACCCATCACAAGCACCACAATAATAATTAAAATCAAAAATCAAATCGGGTAGAGATAACATAAAAAAACAAATACCTAATCAGAAATCAGCACTCAGCGTCAGCACTCAGTAGATAAAGCTAAAATAATTTCATTAAAAAATAATAAGGGAAAGTGATTTGCAAGTCATTCCATACAATTAATTATTCGGAGGAATTTGTCCTTTTAAATCATCATTCAAATTCAAAATCAAGAATTATTCTGATCAATTAAAAACGAAATATTCAAATTATAAAAAGTGAAAGTATGTCGGAATTAAGATTTGATGGACGTGTAGCTGTTGTTACAGGAGCTGGAGCTGGATTAGGACGAGAATATGCATTATTATTTGCCGAAAGAGGAGCTAAAGTTGTTGTTAATGATTTAGGTGGTAGTACTGGTGGTGAAGAAAATGGTACAAGAACAGCTGATGTTGTCGTTGATGAGATAAGATCCAAAGGTAAAGTAAAATTAGTAGAAAATTGTGCAATCAAATCAAATTAAAAAAAAAAAGTACTAAATGATGATTTTATAATTTTTTTTAAGGAGGAATTGCTGTTGCTGATTATAATTCGGTTGTAGATGGAGATAAAATTATTGAGACTGCATTACAAAATTTTCAGCGTGTAGATATTTTAGTTAATAATGCAGGAATTTTACGTGATAAAAGTTTTGTTAACATTTCCGATCGGGATTGGGAAATAGTACATGATGTTCATGTTAAAGGTAGTTTCAAGACGACAAAAGCTGCATGGCCAATATTTAAAAAGCAAAAATATGGAAAAGTTATTATGACATCAAGTAATTCAGGAATGTATGGTAATTTCGGTCAAGCAAATTATAGTGCTGCAAAAATGGCACTTGTAGGATTATCGAATACACTAGCAATAGAAGGTGCAAAATACAATATTCATTGTAATGTCATAGTACCGACAGCTGCATCAAGATTAACACAAGGCATTTTACCCGATTTTTTGTTTAACGAACTGAAACCCAAATTAATTGCTCCAGTTATTGTCTATTTATGTCATGAATCAAATAATGAAAATGGATCGATTATAGAAAGTGCAGCAGGATGGGCAGCTAAAATTTATAATGTTCGTGGAAAAGGTGCAATTTTACGAAAATCACTAGATGATAATGTAACTCCAGAAAATGTTAGAGATGCCTGGGAAAAAGTGACAGATATGAATGGTGCAACTCATTTGGAATCAATTCAAGAATCAAGCGCTTCTCTAATCGATATTTTGGAAAAAGTAAAAGCAAATAGTGAAGAAAATGAATCAGAAGAATTCGAAGATACATTCAATTTCGGAAGTAAAGATTTAATTTTGTATGCTTTGGGAATTGGAGCAACTGTTAAGAATCCATACGATTTAAAATTCTTGTATGAAAGTCATCCAGAATTTAGTCCGATTCCAACATTTTTTGTACTTCCTGGGTTAATTTTAACAATATCATCAAATTTAATTTCATCATCATTGAAACATAAACAAGTCGATTTAACAAACTTTCTTCACGGTAAGAAAAATTCTGTTTCAGATGTATCATGAAATAAATGGTAATAAAATGTAAATAAAATATGTTTGTTTTTTGTTTTTTTTAAGGTGAGCAATATATTGAAATTTTTGATGCATTACCAACGAGTGGAAAACTCACAACAACAGGAAAAGTCATTGATGTCATGGACAAAAAATCTGGTGCAGTTGTTACATTTGAATGTAATACGATTGATGAAAATGGAAATTTAATTGTTCGAAATCAAAGTTCAATTTTTGTTGTTGGTGCTGGTAATTTTAATGGTAAACGAGAACCATCTGAAAATGTAATACCAGTACAACCGAATCCAAAACGAAATCCTGATAAATCTTTGCAATATAAAACATCAGTTGATCAAGCTGCTTTATATCGATTATCCGGAGATTTGAATCCAATGCATATAGATCCAAATTTTTCATTGGTTGCTGGTTTCAAAGTACCAATTTTACATGGTCTATGCTCGTTTGGATTTTCAGTACGAGCTATTTTAGCAGTTTACGCAAACAATGAGTCTGATCTATTAAAATGTGTAAAAGTGAGATTTTCGAAACCAGTAATTCCTGGTCAAACACTTAAAATCGATATGTGGCGTAATGGTAATCGTATAAATTTTCGTACGACAGTTGTTGAAACAAAAGATGAAGTTATTAGCGGAGCATATGTTGATTTAAAACAAATTCGACAAACTGATGCAAAACTTTAATATGCAGACAGATGAATTTATTGGTTTTTTATTTGTTTTCTTTGATTTCATATTTTTGTTATCGTTATAAAAATTATAGAAAAAAAAGGGTTATAAAGGTGATATTTTATATAATAAAATAATAATCTTTACATGTATAATTTTTAATTACATAATTATTATTATTATCATTATATTATTGGGAAATTTTTATACAAATAAAAATTATTGGAAAAAAAATGGAATTATCAATTGTTAAATAATTTTTTCAAAATCTTGTATGCCTTGATTTTGTTTTTTTTAACGACATTAATGACAAAATTATTAAAAGAAAAAAATAATAAATTCGTATTATAATGTCTCTTTATTTTTATTTTTAAAATTAAATTATAATTCGGTCATTATATAAAGCCGTAACAGAAAGATTTAAATCATTTAAATTTTCAACAAATTAATTACAATATAGCTAATTAATGTAAATTTTAGATGAAAAAAATGTTTACTTAGAACTTGTATATTTAGTAACGGCTTTTGTCCCTTCGCTGACTGCATGTTTAGCTAATTCACCTGGTAATAATAGACGAACTGCTGTCTGTATTTCTCGGCTGGTTATCGTTGATCTTTTATTGTAATGTGCTAAACGTGATGCTTCTGCAGCAATCCTTTCGAATACATCATTTACGAAACTGTTCATTATACTCATTGCCTTCGATGAAATACCAGTATCTGGATGTACTTGCTTCAATACTTTGTATATGTAAATTGCGTAGCTTTCTTTACGTTTACGTTTCTTTTTTTTATCAATTTTCGTAATATTTTTTTGGGCTTTTCCAGCCTTTTTAGCTGCCTTACCGCTTATTTTTGGTGGCATTTTTCTTCTTTATATTATTTGATATTTGGTATAGGTATTCAAATTTTCTTTTTTTTTTAAATTATGAAAATTTTAAAGTATTTATTTTTCTTTCTTTAATAATTTATCACTTTTTTTTTGAAAAATTTGATAACTGAATTTTTATATTTTTTTAATTAATAATTAATTACGTGTTTCGTATTCAATATTCATATTCTATTCCCTTATTAGTTTAATTCGTCTATTTCACAATCACACCCAAATCACAATTCAATTCATTTCAATTCAATTCCCATTTCCCAATTAAATTAAATGAAAATAATGAAAATATTGCTAAGAAACGTATTTATACTCAAAAACATTCGAACCATGCCTATATAGGCGCTAGCTGCTAGGCCTACTAGAAAATTCAAATTATTCTATCCCCACCACTTTTTGTACAAAAATCACATTGTCTGTCATGTCATGTAAATTTTATAAATAGAAGTGTTTTAGTTGACATTTCATTAAATTCAATTTTATTAACAAAACATAAACAAAAAACAAGTAATCAGCAAGTTATTTCTTATTACTCTTATTAGTATTTCTAATTCTATTTACTTATTTAATATTTATTTAGTATTTAGCACGTAGCGTAGCACGTACGTACGCAGTACGGCAGTACGCAACGCAGTACGAAAAATAAAAAAAAAAAAAGATAAAAACAAAAATAAGAAAATAAATAAATACAATACATACATAAATAGATAAAAGCAGAAGCAGGCAGAATAGAACAGATTGAATTGAAATTTGAAATTTTCATCCAGGCGGTGGGCAGAGGCAGCGCAGAATTCAAAAAGTTGCTACGATTAGGTAAATTCAAAAAATTTTAGTATTTTCTAGTCTAGTCTAGTTGCATTTTGGTTGGATTACTTGGATGGATTTTGTTTTGTTTGAGCTGAGAAAAATACAAAATAAAACAAAGTAAACGTATTTCCACCGTGCTGTATGCCATCATATTCATATTAATACACAAATAGTAGTTCTTTGAAAATTAGTAATTTTTGTCAATTTTAAAAATTAAATAAAATAAAATAAAATTAATTTTTTTAACATAAAATACAAATTAGTGAGAGAAGATAACAACGTACAAGGTACAACAAAATATTAAAAATTATAAAATAAATAAATCTTTACACACTAAGTTATAATCAAATCTAAAAATTATCATAAGCTTTAATAACATCATCTTGCAGGTAGCTAAAAAAATAAAATTAATTTTTGTCGAAAAAATTAAATAGGAAGGAAAAAAAGCAATAAAAATCAAAAATGTCTGGACGTGGTAAAGGTGGAAAAGTTAAGGGAAAGGCAAAATCAAGATCAAATCGTGCAGGATTACAATTTCCTGTTGGGCGTATTCATCGTTTATTGCGAAAGGGTAATTATGCTGAACGTGTTGGTGCTGGAGCACCTGTTTATTTGGCAGCCGTAATGGAATATTTAGCTGCTGAAGTTCTAGAATTGGCTGGGAATGCAGCTCGAGATAATAAAAAGACCAGAATAATTCCAAGGCATTTACAATTAGCAATTCGTAATGATGAGGAATTGAATAAATTATTATCTGGTGTAACAATCGCTCAGGGTGGTGTATTACCAAATATTCAAGCTGTACTTCTACCAAAGAAGACTGAGAAAAAAGCATAAATTACATTTACCGTTTACCTATCTATTTATAATAACATATAAAATTAAATATCTAATTACATGAAAATTTACATTATAAAAATTATTTTATTTTTGTAAGTTCTTTAATTTTCTTTGTGTAATTTTTAAAACAATTAGTATCTAAAATTTTAAAAATTGATTTAATAAATAAAAATTATTCGCCATTTTTAGGATGTCAATGTAGTAAAATAGGTAGTGGGTAAGGTAATTTATGCGCCACCATCAACAGTTAAGGATTTTCTTCTATCCTTTTTATTAAAAATAATATATGACACAATAATAACCTAATATATTCCTATCATATGAATCTGATGTAAACAAAACTTTAAAAAAAAAATTTCTTTATCATTAATTTTTTGGTCTTTAATTTATGTACTGTATTATGTATTTAAAATTGTAATGATTGCAAATAATCGAACTGTATAAATAAAGGTGTTTTTTAATTAAATTTGATGGTACATATTTTTGTTTCATTTTTATTTAAATTAAAAGGGGTATCAAAATGCTCATCTACGTATCGTATTGTACCAATATTTTTTGTTGATTTGGCATGGACTTTTATGCTTGAATTTGTTACCTTAAATATGCATTGGGTTTATAAGATTTAAAAGAGGATTTTTTCGCAAACTTTAATTACTTTTTAAAGATTTTAAGTGAATCATAGGTTAGAGAATAAAATGTCAGAATATTTTTTTATAAATTTGCTGGATTTATCCATCTTTACTGGACGAAATAAGACGATGCCTAATGGAAATAATAATAGCATGAACAGAGGTGATAAAAGATAGGAATGGTTGGAGGCTGATTGTATAAGAGGCGAACTTTTACAAGAAACTATAAACCAAGGTTGATGATGATGATGAATCCATCTTCACTACTAAAATCTTTTAAACATAAATCTTATTCGAAATACATACGTTTATTTACTATATAATATATATAGAATTCCTATGCTTAACTTAAGAAACATAAATAATAGATAAAAAAAAACAAAAACAATTCAAAAAAGTAGTAAGATAATTTTTGTGTTTCCTACACATTTTACTATAAAATTTATGTACAATCACAATAGTGATTTAAATATTTGAAATTAGGGTTTTGAATTTTTCAAACACAATATTATCTGTAAATAATATTTATGTATATAGTCGAAAGGAGGTAAAAATGTATAATTATATTATTAGAAGTAAAATATGTATATTTTTCGCTATAGATATTTCTTAGAAATAAAAACAAAAAAAAAAAAAAATTTATAGATATTATAAATAAATAGTAATTAACATCAAGTTGGTGCAGCAGCTGATGATCTTTTTAATGCTTTTCTAATAATAGTCCAATCTTCAAGTATATCTTCTTCATGTAACATGTATACAACATATGGTCCAGTTACAGTAACAGCTTTTTTACGTCCAGGTCCACGTACTTTACTTGTTTTTGTATTTGTACCCCAATCAGCCCATGATATATCAACATTATGACGATCCTCTTCCAAACGACGTATTTTTTCCATTAATTCTTCATAAATTTGATCCATTGCTAATTGTTTTTCACTCTAAAAAAAACAAAAAAAACAATTGAAATTATAAGAAAAATTAAAATTTAATTTAAAATTCTACAAGATTCTAAGTGTAAGAAATATGATTGTAATATGTATATGCAAATTCTAATTATGATACTAGTCTAATTCTAATAATGCCTCTTTATATTATTTAAAGCAATTCTACAGATAATGAATGATCTTAGGGTAGAGATAATAAAGAAAGTTAACAAAAAAAAATTTTTTTTTTTTACCTCAAAATGCTGTTTAGCTGCTTGTTCTTCTGATAAATACTTATGATTAATATTTTCATAACGATATTGCTTTAATATTTCAGCAACTTCGATACGTGTCTTTAAATTGTCATCAAGTTGCTGTAATGGTCCTAAATATTCTTGAGATTTACCAACACGTACTTCTGATAATTGGATATCTACTTGATTTATGCGTTCTCTATATAATTGTTCACGTAATATTGAAAATTGTCTTTCTAAATTTGCTGTTGTAGAATAATTCAAAAAAACAAAATAAAAAAAAACATTTACACGACGTAAAAATCGTAAGTCTCAGTTGGATATCATAAAATTTTTTTTTTTAACATTTCTTATATTTACCTAAATTATCAATACAATCTAATCTTCTTCTTTCACATTCATTTTCATCCATTTCAGAAGAATCATCAGAATCTGGTTCATCAGCTTCTTCAGCACTAGATTCTTGAGCTTGACTAGAATTTGAACGTTCTGATTCAGCTCCAGATACATCACCCTCACCTTCACTTTCACCTTCATTTTTTACTGGCATTTTTATAAATTTTATTTTTAATTATTCAGTATTAAAATTCTTGAATATAAAATAATAACTCTGTATTTGTATTATGTATTTGAGTTATTTATTATTATCAAATATAAATATTAAATTAACATAAAAGTAAGGTTAAAGGACAAGGACTGTTGTTATACTCTTTTATACTTTTTTGATATCTACAATTTGACTCAACAAAAGGAAAAATTTATAAACAAAATTGCTTGCTTTATATGATTTATTATTTTCTTTTTTTTTTTGTCATTTGTTTTTCATGTCAATTGTCAGAATTTTACGATTAGATATTTGACGAATTGACGATAATTAAACGACGTCGTAACAAAGTAGAAGAAATACGAAGTAGAAGTAAAATGAAGAGACA
The DNA here is from genome assembly GCA_951394055.1 of Villa cingulata. Lineage (NCBI taxonomy): Eukaryota > Metazoa > Arthropoda > Insecta > Diptera > Bombyliidae > Villa > Villa cingulata. The sequence continues at coordinate 21,588,555 of OX596025.1, read as the reverse complement.
TCTAAGATCAGAAGTGTAAATGCAGTTGGTTATTATGGCAGTACCAAAATCTACAAAAAGACAATTTTTACGTTTCAAAAAGAAATTTATAGATGGTGCTACATTATTGATTCTATTGTTTTATTTAAAGGAAATTCATATGTTTTTAACAACGGATCTCTTATTAGGGATTTTATATTACATATTTCAAGGAATGAATGAACTTTTAAATAGGATATGAGGATATGATTGTTAAGTTTCTGTTTTCAACTAGCAATAATCGCACCTTCGGTAAAATCTCATTGGTTACGATATCGCCCCCTAATAAAATTTGTGGATTAATTTTTTTAATCATCTAAATTTCATTTTTAATAATCAAATTTGAAGTGAGAAAATGCCACCAAAAATAAGCGGTAAGGCAGCTATGGGAAAGCTCAAAAAAATATTACAAAAATTGATAAAAAGAAAAACGTAAACGTAAAGAAAGCTACGCAGTTTACATATACAAGGTATTGATTAAAAGCAATTAAAAGTCCATTATTACACCGATTAATTAATTATGTAGTAGTGAATGACACGTGATAGTGTAAAACTAATAAGTGCAAGCAGTATTGAATTTATTAGTTTCATGTTTCATGTTTCGCTATGTGCATACAGCATACGTAATTGCACAAAAAAATACTCTAGCAATCTAGCAATATATGTAATAGTATTTTTCAATTTACTCTTAAGAACTCAAGCAGTGAAAGTCATGAAGTCTAGCAGTACCTGTATAGTATACGCTACGACTACGATAGTACATAATACTATGGGCTATGGGTGCAGTATTTTACACATCATATGTGTACTCATTTTTGAATTTTCAAAAGTACATAGTAAAGTATCAACATTTTTGTAAAAAAATTTTTTTTAAAAACAAATATTTACACAATTAAACGTGAACACATATTCATATATAATATCAGATCAGAGGTATCAGTATCAGTATGTACATATGTACTTATGTCGCTGTACTAAGTGGTGAATGTAAGAAAGAAGGAGACAAATAAGTCTAAGGATATTGTACCCATCAAACTATACTTATTATGATAGATAGATACCTATGTATATTTACTAAAACATATAAACTCATATTTAATATAAATTGAAATTAAAACGATAATCATTAATTCAAGATTTTATTAATTAAAATAATATTGAAAAGTAAATTTTCTTTGTTGTTGTTGTTTTAATTTTCTTTTAAACACTTTCTCATAATTTATGATAATTATTTAATTGAAGTGTTATGTATGCATGTATGTAGATATCGATTAGTGCTCTATTATCTTCCAAATATTAATAAATTATTCTTTAGTTTTATCAAGTGTAAGTAAATTTTCCAGATAATTAGGTATTATACTAATCATATATGCAGACACTCTCTCTACAATCTATACCAGTACTTGAGTTTCCTGTATGATGTGCAAATTATGTGCGAATAAAGCAATTCAAATACAAAATAAAAAAATATTTCACATTAAAAGCACACATCATCATTAACATCATCATCATCATCATTATTTACTTAACATAATCATTATTCATATATTAATTTGATTCCTGTATCTGATTTTTTATCACACTTACGCATAAATTAAGTGATTATAAGTGATTAAATATTAATTTTCTGCATTATGTACATATGTAATGTACAAATATATTATGTAGGTGTATTTTGTATAGTTATGTATGCAGTCAGTAAGTAATAATTGAGCACACACTTCCTTTCTATACCTAATTCTTCAGTGTATTATTATGTAAGTTAAGAGCGTTAGAGTGAGTATTACAATATTTATAACAACTGTCGTGACCAATTCAAATTTACGATATAAATGGCAACATCTATGTACAATAATATTTTACATAATATTTTAGTTAATGTAAATGTATAACAGCTACTTCTATAAGATAACTACTAAATACTTACTACATATACTGCTACTGACCACTTTTTAATGCAATGATCTGATCTGACACTATTGAAGAGAAAATTGTGCTTGTATAAACTTTTAAAGTGATTTTTCTCCATTTTTTTTTTCCTATTATTATGTTATATATATATGTATATTATATTATATATTATGGACTTTTGGTTGTGATGATGATGATGGTCGTCGTCTCGTCTTTAAGAGGATTTTTAAATGACATATATTTCAGAATAAACCAAGTATGTACAACATTTAATATGTAATACTACGACAACAATTACAACCACTTGCCTATTACATCAAACAACTCACAAATATGTATGTATAGTATGTATAAACTTTACATGAAAATAACAAAAAATATAAATGAAAGAAAAATATAGAAAAGTAGAAAATTACGAAGCACTGTTTTGTTGATAAGATTTTTAAATGTATCGATTTATTGTTTTCTGTTATTTTTTTTTTTTTTTTTTTTTTGTGTTATATAACAGTAAATGTAAGTGTAGATACATATACATACATAAGTACTACATATTTTATATAAAATTTAATTTGAAATTGATTTACGTACACGCATACAGGAATTTAAAAGAAAGAAAACCAACCCGTAATGCTGGTTCAAATTAAACACAGAAAATTATATATATATTGAATCTAGAAACCACATGAAATAATAAGAAGTTAGTATAGAATTCATTCTGATTCATATTCATTTACACTAATTGCATGTAGTGTAAGTACGTACTTTCTGCCTGTATGTAGATGCATGCATGCATATCATTTCGACAATTTATTTAATACAATCCTTCATAAAATTCATGACTACATAGGTACCTATCTAACAAGTAAATATGAGTATGTATATGTATATGTATATGTTGTACACAGATACACAATACATAAAGTTTCTAACAATAATCCTTATAAGTGGTGATATTTTTAACTGATATAATCTTTAATTTATCTAAAAATCTATACCGAGATATCTTTATCACATATGAAGACATATATGCATGTACATATATTATCTTTATATGTATATGACTGTATGACACATATGTATGTGTATCTCATCTCTGAATATAACTGAAACGTTATAAACATTAAATATACATTGCAATTATTATGTGATTTCATATTAAATCTCTGTAATTACATATTAATCAATTTTATAATAATTTTTACTTGAATTTATCTATATATGTATAATGTAGGTATATACATGCATATGTACATATATTCGTTTATATACACACATTGGCTGTATGTATCTAAATATCATACTTATATATATAAATTCTATACGCATACTTGTATGTAATGCACGTACATAGAATTTCTGATAAAAGGTAACAGAAAATCAATTATTAGATTTTATCATTTATCTTTAATTAGATATCTTAGCACCATACATACATACATACATTTAGGTATGTATATGTACTTAGATACATATTTTTAAAGAGTTTCTGTAATTTAATGTATCATCGAATAAATTCAATATTACGGTAGGTAGAATGTATCAATCCATACATGTAACTAAGCATAATAATGAGTATTTACGTAGGTATTTACATGTAGGTACATATAAGCATACTTTGCTTGCAGTATTTTTACATTAATTGATACACGAACAAGTATGTATACGTATAGGTATTACATAATGTAAACATACATAAATCTACACACATTACAAAAATCAGATCGATTATTTATTATCGTCAGTTAGTAAATAATTAATGTGTTAGTCAGACGAAGGCGAATCAATGATAATTTATTAGTTGCAAATGATTATCATTATTAAAATAAAATGATCATTACATAATGTAAGTACATCTGCTTTCTGACTTCATTGAAGTGAAGTTAAGTTAAGTTAAGCTGTGAATGAAAATGATGAAATGGAAATTTCGAGTGGTTGAAAAAAATGATAACAAAAATCATGATATATGCACATTATAATAATTTCAAATTGACAGTAAAGACTAAAACTGACATTAAAAACTAAAAATATATGACAGCTAGAATGATCGTTGAAAAAATGTCGTGTATCAAGGGGTTTTTGAGTTATCATTCATAAGAATGAAGACTGGGAGAATGATAATTGATTTTGATTTGCTTTCGTCTGTCTATACCACATAAGTCTATACTCGTACACAAATGATATCGATATGTGTGATGGCATACCGACACCGTTGGTTGTATATTATGAATGAATTCTTGATTTTTTAATTGCATTCACACAAATATTATATCATGTATTATGTATATATATATTCGTGCTGGTATAAAGTTCTATATAAGTATACATAAATAGGTACGTAAATATAAAAAAATATTTTCAATAACTTATTGTTTCTTGTGACAACTGAGAATGATGATGGAATGATGACATCGTTTGATGATATAAATTTATCTTCTCTTTATAGATTGTTTGTATTTTCAGATGAATTTCATTTTTGATTGTTATTATTGTCATATTTATTTTGAAAATGAAAAAAAAAAATTATTGATTAAATTTTCAATTATTAAATCAAATGTTAATTTTTTATATAATAATCACTTAACAAAATTTGTTCAAATTTTTAAAGATTAAAATTGACTTTTTATATTCATTATTTGTATGCCAAAATGTTAAAAAAAAAATATATGTATATACATAGATTCTATGTACATAAATACGCATACAGAATAATTTATATTTATATTTATGTCTCATGTGTGGGCGCTCATCACAAACAACAAATCCTAACAAGGATATAAAATATACTATATGAAAACAAAAAGAATATATTTTTAAATAAATCCTTGAATGTATTCTAAATTTATGTGAAAAATATACACATGTGGAAACATTTTTATTTTATTTTCATACTTTTTTTATATCAATTTTCGATAGAATATAAAATTATATATATGTATGTACATATAACTATAATATGAGTGCTGTATGTGTAGATAAAAATAAAAAAAGGATGAAAAAATATATGTACTATATACTATGTATAAAAAACTGTTTTTTTTTTTTAGAATTAGAAAATTTGAATACACCAAAATCCAATAATTAAAAACTTATAATCGGCTGACTGATTCAGAATACAGACAAAAATGTTAAATTGTCGAATTCTGGATGGATGTATTTGTTTTAATTTTTATTTAATTTGTGAATTTTGATTTTTTTTCTAGTTTTTATTTTATTTATAGTTGCTGTAGTTATAGGTTAGTAGCTTTTAATTGTAGTACATTTCATTTAAAATGTATAAAAGAAAATTTTATTTTTTAGATAAAAAAAAAAAATTATCACGTATTTAAAAGAAAAAAGAAATTAATATTTTTTTTTATCAAAATAAATTTAAACCGCACACACACAAAAACAAACTCACAATTCGTTTAGATGTATATTACATATATACGAGTATTATGTAGCATACATATATATATTTTTTTTCATATCCTCTCTCTGTGTTAATATGTACGAGAAGTATACGTGACTATCATTAGAAATTGATTTCTTTATTTTTTTTTTCAAATGATTTTTTGTACGTTATGTATACATATATGTATGTAGGTCTTATTTATATAATATAGATTGTAGACGATCTGAAAAATTCAATTCAAGAATAAAAAACTGAGTGAATACATTTTTCTCAGAAATTCTTTCTATATGCGAAAAAAATTTATATACAGTGTAAGTAATTACGTCATGTATTTTGGAACAGTAAATAAAATACTCTCCACCCATCATCAGCAAATGAAATTAAAGTCAGACATGATGGTCTAATCATGTCAGACATATTGTTTTTCGTGGTCTTTATCATCCACAATAAAAATATTGCAAAAACAAAAAAACAAAAAAAAAAATAAATAACGACAGTGATAATTGATACGTTGTATCAAAGTTTCCACATAAGAATTTAAAGGATACCCACTCATCCATAATTGAGTTTATAAAAATTTAAAAATTTTTTGTTTTTTTTTTTTTTTTTTTTTTGACGAAGAAAACAAAAATTTTATTTCTTTCGTTTTTTCCTGTTTGAAAAAAAAATTTTTTTCAACTGAAAAGAAAATTCTAATTAATTCGACATACTGTTCATATATAGTCACGTTCACATTCTTCATCCATTTAAACCACGAAAAAATTATTTGGAATTCACGAAATGAATTCAAAATGAATTTGAATCATTTTAACGTACATTCACATATATACGAGTACATACTTGCATATAATATGTATGTATTTTCACGAAAATTTCTGTTATCATGAAAATTAAAGAAGAAGAAGAAGAAACTGAGATAAAACAATTCAATTTTCAAAAATTTTTTTAAACAATTTTAACGATTTGTGTGAAGTTTTTATAGTTTCAACTGTTTCAATTTCAGGATATATTTCACAGAATAAAATTTAATAATGTAATTAAATTTTAATATATTATTTTATGGATACTTTATGTTGAAACTTTAATATTTTAAATTAAATTAATTATAGGCACGTTTTTCTCATAGAAGTTCAGATTCTCTGGTAGCCATTAGTTCTCTGGTTCAAAAACTAATGAAGTTAGTGAAATAATGAAAGTACCAATAATTGAAGAACTCATTCTTGATTCACTAAAAATTTTACATAGTTTTTAAAAATTTCTAATATAATCAAGAGTTCAATGATCATGTTTTTTTACAAATGAAAATGTATGTCAAAACATTTAGGTTTGTTTTGTTTACACGGATCTTGTTTTGATCGTAAATTCTTCTTCGTACACGGCTACTACAGTATGTAGTACATAATTTAAAATAAGAAAAGAAGAAGAAAAACTGCTTTTCACGTATATTTTTTATTTTTCTTTCTAATTCTCTTTCCACTTCTCAGTTTGATAACTAGAAAAAGAAATAAAAGCATACGAAGGTAGGCATGTACGAAGAAAAATTTCAAATTGAAACAAGATCCGTGTATGAAGGAAAAACCAATAAATGTTTTGACCTATACATTTTCACTTGTAAACAAACATGGTCATTAAACTCTGGAATATTTGAGATGTAGAAAGAGGAATAGAAAGCGAAATTGGAAGATACGCGAAAAGTAGCTTTTCTTCTTCTTTTCTTGTGTAAATTATGTACTGCACTGTTAGTGGTAGGGGAGAACATAGAAGAATTTTAGATTTTTGCAAATTGTAAAGCATATAAGATATAAGTAATATCATTTTTTATATCATTTTAGTATTTTATAGTCATATATAGGCACTGCATGAAAGGCACAATTTTCAACCATAAAATTTTTGCAGTGAATATTTGTTTTACTGAGATTTGTAAAATAATTTTTTTAAAAACGAATTTGTAACTTTCATTCTGTCCTTATTCCAACCCCCGAGATTTGGTGCCCGGTTTTAGTGGACCATTTCAATCTATTAAAGAATCGGACATACACATGTATAAAATTTATATCCTGGTGTAGATAAAAACACAAAAAATATGAACATCACATATGGATATAAAAATTATTTTGATTTTTCAAATTACGAGTATGTACATATAAATGAATTTTCTCATATACAAATATAAATTCGTGAAACGTGGCTAAATTGAATGTACACAATGTTCGAGCATGAATAATATTGATAATATTTTGAATCGAATTCATTTAATAAATTTCCATAATAATGAGTTTAATTTATAAAATTTTTAATATTTTTATAAATCATTAAAATAATAAATAATAATATTTCGCACATAAATAACATTTTTATGCTCGTATTTATGTATGTATTATGTAAGTACATACTTATGTACATATATAATGTACACAGTTCAAAACACAAAATATATGACTTCGTATGAAGGTATGATAAAAATAAAAGCAGTTTGTTGATGAATTTATGCCACGTGTGAAAATATTTTATCAATCAAAAAATTATATAGATATGCACGTTTTTAAATGTACATAAATTTATGTTGTTTTCTATAAAAAAAAAAATTATGATTATATGTATATTTTACTTGCGTTTTGTTATCCTCTGTTTTATTTATTATTCTTTCTTTGTTTATGAATGAAATTATGTTTCATTAAATTTTTTCAATTTAAATTTATTTTCATATTTTTGTCTGATGATTGTATTGTATTATAGTTTTTATGTAAAATTTTTAATAAAAGTTTGAAATTGAATTGAATTGAAATAGGCACACGTATAGATGCACCTAGACACGAAGATATCTGTAGAATCAGTCACTGCGGTAGTATTGCTGGACAGGAGTGGAATCATTTCTCTATGTATTTGTTGAAATTCTTCATTTAATAAACTTTTATTTTCAGAGCCAAACTTTGGGTCTAGGAAATAGGAAAAAGTCATCAGGGTTCAAATCTATTGGATACGATGGAATATGTGGGTATAACTACATAAATATTTATCATTAACACTTAATGTGTCGAGTATCGTGCATGTAGGTGAAAGTATAATAATGAAATTTATTTTTATTGATGTATATATTTACGAGTATATAGGGACTATAATAAATAAACATTTTTTTTTTGCATTTACAGTTATTCACCTGCTGTTATAATAATGTAAGTATATGTAGCTATACATAAAACAAAGTTAATTTCTTTTTCATTTTGCTATTCAGAAATCATACATACATGGAAATCTTTTTGTGTCTTTGAAGAGGTGAAAAAGTCGATAGGTAATGTAAATAAAGAAAAATAAAAGGCATAAACATAAATAAATTTAAATGTAAGTAAATATATATATGTATATACGGATACATATGTAAATGTGTTAAAAAATAAAAATTATGTATTTTAGGTTAAGTCATGGAAATAAATAGTATAGCTTGTTTTCTTTATTTTTCGCTATGGTATACTTTTATTTATTCTGTTTAGTCAGCATTATATTGATTTTATTGAAAATATATCTACATTATACGTACGTACGTACACTGGAAAATAGCTACTCGTATATAGAAAATAGTAAGTGAAAAATAAATTTGATTTGATTGGTAGTACTTCTGATTTTTATACATATTTTTATTTTATACAGAGTAGATACATATGAGAGATACACAGAGACAGACACAACAGGAAGCAAATAGAAAAAAAATGCTTATATTCAAAAGAATAACATTGGTTGAGTTCTAAAATGTAAAAAATAAGCATCGATGCGGTAGTATTACCGTAATGATGCAAATAAATGATGCGTATCATTATTACATTGTATAAAAACCGCATAATTTCAAATTTGACATTTTGAAATGAAATTAGGAAGTGATTGTGATTGTATAAAAAAAATGCAATGTTTGCGTAAAAAATACATTCACAATGCATTTTGAAACTTATGACAGTGTAACCGTTTCTACTTTAAACATTTAGAAACTAGTTACTTTGCATTTAAACCACATCAATGCATTTTAGAACTCAGCCATTTTCTTAATACTATATATACTTTTACTATCATCATTTAACCGTGTACCTTTTACCATAGACTTTTTTTTTACATTTTTTATGTTCACTTTTATGTATTTGAAAAATAAAGTAGATTTGTATGTTTAACATTTTTTTTTACATTATTACATTTTCTTCCTCTCTGTTTGTGTGTGTGTGTACTGTGAATTTTATTTATGGTTTTTTTTTTGTATTTTGCTAGAAATCATAGGAAATATTTTGAATGAATTGAAATTTCCAGTAAATTTAATTTTGAGTTAATTTTAAATTGCGATCAATTTTTTTTTAAATTTTTGGTTTTCTTTCAGTTGTTCATTTTTTACTTTTTTTTTTTTTGTTTATAAAAAAGGAAATAACTTTAATAATGAAATATAAATGTAATGATGTGATGAACAATGAACATAGATTATAATGTACCGCAATGTACCTACATTAGTATATATTTAGGCTCTTAAAAGGGCAACAAAGAATATATTCATTATGTGGTAGATAGAGTATACTGTTTTGCTTTTCTGACCTTCGAATATTCCGGAGGATTATTTACGTCTTTTATCATTTATTAAAAAATGTATGAGATATTCATGACCATAAATAATGGCAGAAATACAAGGGTAGTTTGAAAAGTTTCTGGCTAAATACAGAAACAATTTATTTTTTCATTCAAATTATGTTTGTATTTTTCAACATACTGTTTCCTTTTAAGTCTGTATACTTTTCAAATAATGGCTGTTTCATCCCTTTTTAGCCATTCTAAAAATAGTTTTCATTTTGTTCTGCAGAATATGCGCTTCTACAGATACGATGACCTTCATTATTGATGAAAACTTTTGTGTTCGAGCCAAAATTTGAGTCTAGAAAATAGAAAAAATATGGTATATGGGTATATGGGACGAATCTGGTGAATAAGTTGGATGATCAATACTGTCAATACATACCAAAATAAGCTCGACGAGAGAAGCATCATCTTCATGTCGAGGCTAGAGACTTTTCAGACAGTCTATGCATGCTTTGTTCAAGGTAAAGAAGCTACTATGTACTTTCGGTAGGTGATATGTTTCATTTTCTTTTTATTCTCCTACCTCTTACATTACTAGTACAATTGTGAAATGATATCATAATTTTATATCAAAGTTCTTGAAAAATTAATATTAAAAAGTTTTATATGAAAACGATTCGTAAAATGAAAGTTTTACCAATCATCGCAGGCAGGGTATTCTATGGTATTATTATATTAAATACGAAAATCATTTTATACAATTATTATTGATATCATTGAACAATAATATTGTAGATACGATATGAGTACCTCTACCTACGTGTATGTGCATACTTTAATACAATCAATAATAAAATCAAAATATTTTTACTTGGAATTTTTGTTTTGAAAAGTGTATTTTTTTTTTTTACATTGCGCCTTCTACAATTATTTATCCTTCATCTTTTTTTTTATATAAAATTTTTTTCATCGACAAATTTTCTAATGAACAAAACTGTACAATAAAAATTTTTTTTATGCATGTATTCTCCCCGCATATCGCATAGTACGTATGTAAGTGTATTTCTTTCATACAGATACTCATACTCGTATACGAGTAATCATAATCATAATAAATTCATATGTAATTTTTTTGTGTACAATAAATAATTTACAAAAACTTTTCAAACACGTACATTATGAACATACAAACAAATTAAATTTAACTTTCTTTTAACTTACTTTCAACGTTTCAACAAAGTTCTCTTATAAGTATATTGAGAGCAAATTGTTAAAGTTTTACAATAATGAAAAAGAAAAGAAGAACACGATACGTACGTACGTACAAGTGTAAGAGGAGAAAAATGATTTCACATTAAGTATAAGGTGGTATAAGTGTTTTTGGTATAAAAAAAAAGTTTTCACCTTTTAAAATTTAATAATGAATGATGATACACATGTTCGTCGTTAGTTATTGTTATTGATCATAAAAGGAGCATAAAAGGAAAATTACGAATAATATCGTGTTGTGTATAGAAAAAAATTGTAAAAAAAAATAAAATCAAATAAAACAAATAATTTGAAAGAAAGACAGGTATTATGATATTCAAAATTTAATTAAAAGTTTGATAGGAATCTTCTTATGAAGTTTCTTTATGATGCCTATTATATGTACATTTTTCGGTTTGTAATTCTCGAAAATACTTTATATACAAATGTTGAGAAAATAATTTGAATTGAAAAAAAATGTACGGACTTCTTCAATAAATTCTTTGAATGATAAACATTTTTATCAAAGTTCAGATTTTCTCACTTTCTTTTCTTCAAAATGTTCTAATATCATATGTATAGAATTTTGTGGAATGATAAAATGATAGAAATATGTATTCTTCTAATTTTGTAAGTCATTACAGACAATAAATTTTCTTTCTTATATTTTGTTTTTAATTTGTGTTTCTGAATATTTGAAAAGTACAGAAAATTCATCAGGAAAATCATCATTATCATCGTTATTTACGTACAATGAGTTGTTAATGTGAATGAAGAAATATGACCAAAATGATTACGACTATTATTCTAATTTGTATTTTTCTTTCATTCATTTTTTCTAATCCATTTATTTTCTTAATTTTTTTTCTCTCGTTTATACAGATTTTTGTATATATATGTTGAAGATTTTATACTTTCAAATTTTGGTTTTCTTTTTCTTGAATTGAATTAACAAAATACATTCTCCTACACATATTTTTTGTTTTATATCACACACATTTTATGGTATAGGCGAATAACATTTTTTTTTTTTTTTTTGGTTACAATTACAATTATTTTTATGTCCTTTTATTGTTTATTATTGGTCTACGTTATTATGTGTCTTTGAAAATAAGAAAGAAAACATTTCTAGATATTACAACTAGAAAAGAACAACAATAAACGACAACAACAACGGCAATTAAACTATCGAACAAGTGAACTAAAAAAATAAAAATAAAAGGAAAATAAGACATGAAATACCTAGTCAAAAAAAAAAGGATGACGTATGCGTTTCGAAAATTATATAGTAAAATCATGTTAGTATAATAATCTGTATACGAGTATAATGATATTTTTTCCTGATGATTAGAGTTTTTATTTTTCATTCATTTCGTTTTTTTTTCTTGTTCCTTTTTTCAAATTGTTCTACAGTATTTGATTTTGTTTTTTTTGTCTCTTCAATATACAATATTTTTCTCTTCTATCTTTTGAATATTACTCGTATAAGAAAAGAAGGAAAGCGTTAACAATAAAATTTTATGAATGCCAGAAAATTGTATCAAGAGAAAAATCACTCTATAATAATAATAATCGAAATGATAATTTTTGCTGAATGTTTAGTTGAAACTGAAGACAAAAAAAAAGGATCAAATATGTTATGTATGTATTTGTATTGCGTGTGTATTTATACGAGTATAAATGTATACTTACGATATTTATGAATTCGATATGGATTTGATGATATACTCTTGGGTGTAATAAGGATTAGAATTGAAGCGTGTACTAATAGAGATGATAAAAATGATAAAACTTATAGAAAAATATGAAACAAAACAAAGGGATTGATTTTGTCAAAAAAAAAAAAAAAAAAAAAAAAAAATCAGAAAAAGTAAAAAAAAAGAATCACTTGGGTTTTGAAATAACAAAAATATCCTTTTTGATTATTACCATTGCTATTACTGTACTGTAAACTGTACTATTACTATGTATATACTTAGTTCTTTTATGCGTATAAAAATCTAAGGTAAAAATAATTTTCAAATACTCGTAAAAGGATATAAATGAATCTTTTAGTAAGTTATCTATTTATAAAGATTTTAAGATATACATATTATGAGAAAAATTACATAATTCCATTCTAATCGTTCATCGTTTATGTATTTCAAAAAATACATACTATATATACTCTTGTACACGTGTATTCATGTATATTCTCTTGTATATTTCAAAAAATTAACACCATTCGATGAAATAATCTTTATATGCATGATTTGATAAATTACTATCATCTATAATACATAATGCTACATAATGAAGATAATTTTTCTCTTTTATAAATCACAAAATATTATTGTAAAATTATTTTGTCCATAGAGATTACAATAATAGATAGCCTGTGTGTGTGCAACAACACCAACGATCAAAATAACATCATTACTTCTAGCTTCTAGGTAAATTTTGATTATTATAAATACCTCCTATACAGTGGCGGATGCCAGATTAATCTGTCCTAGGTATAAACGGAAGTTTCAAAATGAAAATTCAAAAATGAGCCCACATAATGTGCAAAATACTACTCGTATTTACGCAACCTTTACTATAGGTACTGTTAGAAACAATAAATTCCACTGCTCAAATGTATATAGTATAAAGGGGGGGAGCAAGTACGAGTTTTAAGTGTTGTTTGTTGATTTTCCGTATTTGTCATTATATACAATATTCATATTTTACAGAGAGTGAGAGAAGGGAGGGGGATAGGAGAGAGAGAAAGAGAGAAAATTAATGTCTGCGATCAAAAGGAATTGCGATTCGTAATGCTACAAAAAAAGCAAAATATTTTCTAGAAGGCATTGAATTTTGACGAACAGTTTTTTTCCTTTTTCTAACAAAATGTTAAGTCGATTTGTCACACTAGTCAGCCGCCTGTGCTGCCTATGCATAAATCCATCCCTGCTCCTATAATACGCATTACATAAGTACACATATAATAATTGATGTGTCTAATTATTCAAGATTATATCTTTCATTTTGTTATCATTTTCACAACTTTTCTGCGTGAAATCAACTTAGGATTCAGTCATTATTTTTACAAGTCATTATTTTTTTTTTTTCATTTTTCAGGAATTTTCATTTCTTTTTTGTCATTATTTTTGGAAAATTATTTTTAATATAAGTGAATACTGTATTTTTAAGTATTTTAATAGATTGTTTTCTTGGTAAAAAGAAAGGCCACACACAAAATCTTTTAAAAAAAAAAATACACCTACGATAAAATTTCCTTATATTTCCTAAGAATCGAAATATATTCCTATAAACATTATAGACTTGAAGGATATATACTCTCTTATAATTGTGTTTATACAATATTTAAAGCATTGTTGTTTAGACTATATAATTCGTGAGTGTTAATATTGAACCGTGAAGAAAATGCTTTTTGTATAAATAATTTTCATAATTTTATTTTATTTTAGAAACTTTTACTTTTGATAAATGATAACAATAATAATAAGACAGGAATCCAGGAATAAAAGAAAATAAATAAAAGTAAAAAAAAAAGTTAAATATAGGAAAAAAATAAAAGAAATGGAACACAGGACATGTCACATCATAATCCAAAAACTTAAGATGCGATTATGTATAGATACTTCTAATGATGAAATAAAATAAAAGAAAGAAACTTTCATTTATAAGACATAAATTCTTTTCTTTTTTTTTGCCAAAACAAACAATAAAGAAAGATAAAAAGACTGAAAAAGTCAAAAAGTCATTTACTTATATACGAGTATGTATAATAATTCTAAAAAAAAGCAATCTTCATCTGTCCAACAATAAATTTCCTTTCGAATGTTTTATTCATGAAATTGTTCGTTTTTATTTATTTATTTATTTACCTCTATATAACGGTGAAGAGGTGTTAATTTTTGAATAAATTATTCAAATTTGATTTATTCTGTGTTTATATGAATGAATGGAATTGAATAAATAAAATTTATTAGGTATGAGTTATGGTAATTATGGTACAAGATTACATGTACACATAGATATGATATAGAGAGGCGGTATATAAGTAGGTTATATATATTTTGTATATTTTATTTTTAGAATTTTCATTATTTGAAATAAATTATCTGGTTGATAAATAATGTTTATAAAATGTCAAAAAATAAAGTTGAGTTTGTTTATTTCACGTTTCACGTAATTATTTGATTGATTTAATCGAATTTCATTATTCAATTGACATCAATTGATGCTTACTTTAATTAATATTGTTGATTGTTTAAAATTTTTGATACATTATTTGAATTATATGTCATAAAAATTTACAATTTCGATACTATATAGAATCGTCCTTTTGTAAAAAAATATTTTCCATAAAATTTATTTTTTTCATGAATGAAAATAAAATTACATGATATGCAAGGTAGTATTAGCGTACTCATTTATTGCTACTATACCTATTACTACTTACTGTCTCTTCCTGTTTCTCGTATATATACATATATATATATCTTATGGTGTGTAGTGCAAAGCAAGTATAAAGAGAAAATGAAATTTTCTTACGAATGAAAATGCGAGTGGGTGGTGTATAAAATACTGCTATAGGATATATCGTACTATAGTTAGATGCCAACAATCTCATTGCTACTACTTAGTATACTTACCGTCTATTCTTTTTTCTTGTATACTTCTTGTGATGTGTAGTGCGGAGGAAGTTTAAAGAGAAAATTAATTTTTCTCATTGAAGAAAATACGAATGGGTGGTGTGCAAATAACTTCATTGCTATTGCTACTAAGTACTTGTGGTACTTACTATCTGTTCCTGCTTCTAATATACTTCTTATGGTAATGATAATGGTGTGTGTATAGTACAGAGCAAGTATAAAGAGAAAATGAACTATAAGGTACTATAATAGCTAGTTGCCAATAACCTCACTGCTACTATACTCACTCTATGTATCTTCTTGCTTTATGTATACTTCTTGTGGTGTGCAGCGCAGAGTATAAAGAGGAAATCGATTTTTCTCATGAATGAAAATACGGGTATATGGCATGGTATATAAAGTAGATATGGCTTATGATGGAATGAAACATGTGCTCTCAAGATGGGTAAACGAGAAGAAAAAAAATATATATACATAAGTTCTTCTGTTGTATACGATGAGGTTATACAATACATGATAAATACTTATGTCATTTTTCTGGTACAACATACATACTTACCACTCATATTTCTTATAAATTGGTTTGTTATTACTAGAATGATATGGTGTAGAAACATAACAACTCTAAACCATTTGAACAATATAAAAACAAAAATCAAAAAAAAAAAAATGTTTATTCACATAAGTATAATTTAAAAAGTTTCGGAAAATACCCGTATATATGAAGAAGAATAATTCAGATTTTTGATATTTATTTTCTTATTCATTTTTTCGATAAAATTTATGTGTTCACATATGTGACATTAATTTTATGAGATTATTATTAGGTACATATATGTGTATACGTAAACATACATATGTAGTATGATGAAAAAATAATATAGTACATATAATACAATATTGTATTTGATACGAAAAAAGATGAAATTAAGTATATCAAATTACTTGATTATTTCTATACACGTATACGAACGTACTAAAAGGATAACGAAATAAATATAAAATAAATATTTTCTTATGCATTATATTATATAGTATGTATTTATTTACTCGTATATAAAAGTATAAATTTAAGTTTTGATCCTATTGTTTTTTGTGAAAAAGTGTATTATGCGAGTTAGGTGTTTGGTGGTTGCTTAACGAGATGGAAAAAACAAAAAAATATTTTTTTTAAAAAAGATTTTTCTTGAATTATTTTATTATTGGAATTTATGTCAATTTTATTGATGGTGATGGTGTAATGGTAGGTAAAACATATAGTGCGTTGTTTATACATACATATGTACATACAATAACATTTTTTATTTATGATATATTTCATTTGAAAAAGCTTTAATACGATTTTGACTATAAGAAGAAATTATAGATGTGCGAGAAATAGGATAAAATCATTATAAAAATTGCTTTCTTGAAATGTGGTTTATCCTTGTAGATACATTTTTTTTTTGCCTTTTTTACCATTTTTTATCTTGTCATTTCAGCGTTTCAATCGCAATCTTAATGGATTATTGTCACAACAACTATATACCAACTGTGTACAATAAAAATAGAGTGCGTCCTTTATCAACATGTTATTAAATGAAATTATCAATTTACGTTTTTGATATTAACTAAAGGACTAAAGTAGAAATAAAAAGGATAAATTTTTTCAAAGGATCAATATCGCATGAAATGAAAATAAAAATATTCGAATTCATTATATTACTTCATTTTTGGTACATAACGAGCGAAGGTTAAAGAGTTTCTTCTATCTCAAAGTAATTTCTGGTTTAAAATGTGTACTAAATATACAAATTTATTATCCCTAAAAAATAATTATTAAAATCAAAGCAATTTATAAATAAATTACATAAAAAATGTAATTAGTTTTTGTACTGCATTAAAATCAAGATTAAAAAAAAGAGAGAGAAACAGAAAATCGTTGTTCGAATTTTCTTCAAAATTAATCTTAACAAAATGTTTCGCAACATGCAAAATGTTTATACGTATCTTAAAAATCAAAAAGAAATTATAAAATGATTAATAAAATAATTATAAAATTTTTACAAGTCATATCGTGCAAGAAACAATAAAATAAAATAAAAATAAGCACAACTAAGTACAACAAATATTTTATTTTCTTCCTTTTTTTTTTATTTTTCAAAAATACATATTTCGTAAATAATTTTCATATTCTGGATATAATATTAAGTCATCTTTCATTTTCATCATTCATTTTTCATTAAATTACAACGAGAGTATTATGTTGTATAATGTACGAGTTGAATGAAAATTTAATGAATTCTGATGTCGTTAACACCTGCCTTTCATTTCACTTGTCTTAATATTACACTTTCTCATGTACATATGTATATGTATGTATATTTGTGATTATATCCTTATCTTATTTAATATGAAGTTTAATATTATTATTAGTGAAAAGAAAGAAAATGAATAAAAGAAAAAAAAAACAAAATTAATATGTACAAAAGAAAAAATAAAAAATAAATGAAAATGACACGAATAATTGAAAATAATGAAAGACTTGATAATATTAACAAAGAAAACTTAATTAAAATCATGATTAATCAGCTTATGTTGATGGTAATGATGACGATGATAAAATACGAAGACCGAAAACATTTTTATTATTATAAAAAAAAAGAAAATTAAGAAAGAAAATCAACTAAATAAAACGAGGTATGGTTTTTCTTCTTATCATTTACCCCTCTTGGGAGTACAGCGTCACCGAAGTGATTAGTGCAACTACATTTTAATGTGGATTGCGATTTTGCGAATCACTGAGTTGCTGGTAGAGAAGCAAGTTCATTTATATGATAAAGTGGAGTTCAGACTTATCTATTTTTAAAATGATCTAATAACAATTTGAGTTACTTGTTTTGTCCTCATCAAATAGACTAATCCAGCTTTTCTAAGCTGTTTTTTCTCAACAAGTTGGTACTCATTCAAAGCTGGATGTAATGAAAGTTGGAGATAGGCAATGAAAAATTGAAAATTATTTTTCTGATTTTTTTGTTGTGGACAGAATCGAACCCCCAACTTTGAGACCAGTGGGCTAGTTGCTCTTCATTTGCGTTACCTATCACCTATTCTGTAAGGTATGTTATAATCTGTATTAAAATATTCTATACGGATAATAAAATTAACTGAAATTATGGAGAATTAATAACTGGGACTGGGAGATGAAATGAATTTTAATTTTTTCCAATTTATAAAAAATGAATTTTTTTTTTAATTTAAAGAGAAATTTTAATTTTGTCACGTGTAAAAATCGAACATATACGGTTTTCATTGTTACCACCAACAATGATTTTCGTATTTCTGTTTCCCATAATTTAACCACTACATGTATACGACAATAGTAAATTCTGGAAGATACAATATATACACTTTGCTTATATGTATGTAGATAAAGATTATGTAGATACTTGAGTGTATGTCATTTTTACTTTTTTTTGTAACATTCATATCATGTAATATAAATTTTATTTTTGTCAGTTTATTACACAATTAACATAGCATTTATTTTGATTACCATTCATTTCTTCGATATATAAATTTGTAATAAAAGAAGAAAATTTCTTATTAGGTGTATGATGGTTATTGGTTTTCTTGTTATACCTTTTGTATGTTGTATAGGTACTATTGGAAAATGTGGAAAAATGTGGAAAAATGTAATTTTTCGAAATGATCGTTATTCGCATGATAACATTTATTGTACGAGTATTGTGAATGTGTAGACATAAATTACATAATATATGATCATAATATATAATATATAATCATTGACGGCATAATATATGCCGTCAATGATTATGTGATATATAAATCTTCGTAAATAAAAAAAGGAATAGTTTTTTTTTCATGTTTAAGAATTTGGACAACACTAAGACATCGATGGTGGAATTCAGTTTATGAAGATCTGAGCAGAATGGAGATTACAAATAGGAAAAATGTTTTCTTAGACGTGACAGCATGGCAACAAATTCAATCTGAGGCTAAGGTTCTGTTAAAAACGGTAGCTCCGTTAATTAAGAAGAAAAAGAAAAATTGGGACATTGAATTGTCAAAAGGCAATAACTTCCAAAAAAATGTTTTATGTATTGAAACGTCAATGGTTCCATTTGCAAATTTTGAGCTTTCTCCCTTTCTCAAATTTTTATACTGCTATCCTATATTTTGCTGATTCCAAATTATATGAAAACTGTTGTACTCGTAATTCATTATCAGTTATTTAACTACATTTATATTACACCCTATATTGTGTATATGTGTAGTGAAAATTTCGTATATATAAACTACGTATATGTGTAAAAAAATAAAATACATATTATAAAAATTTGCATATGATGTTGATGTAGTATTATCGTATAAGGAAAATATCTAAGATTTCTTATGTAGTAAATGTATACATCACATCTACATGTAGATAATCTGCAATAACATAACTATACAAAAAAAAATGTGTACACGTATGAGAAATTATGATAAAAACGAGGAATCTAACTAATTTTTTTCTCTGCATGTAAGAAGGATAATTTGAAAATTTTATATTTTTTAGAAAAAAAAAAAAATTAAATTCTCTTTATATCGGAAAGGTATTAGAGAATTTTGAATCCTTAAAGATTAGAGTTTCATGTATGATGTAAGTAATATTATCTTTTTTTTATTCTTTATTTTTTTAGTTTTTCTAAATGTCTATAAGTTTATGATATATTGCATTCTTAATATGCATACAAGTATATGGACAAATACAAACATGATCGTACATTACTAATAAAACATTTCTATTTTATTATTCATCCTTTAAATCTAATGTTGAAAATTAAAAATTTCCAACTGATATGTATAATTCCTTTTTTTAATTAAATAATAATACAAAATCCTACCAATATTATACGAGATATGAGTATATTATAATATGCACTTAGACTTTTCTCAAATCTAAATTACATTCCCTTTTGGTAACGAATGAAGATTATTTACGTCTCTTACATTTTACTGGAAGTATAAAATTCAAAATCATAAGAAAAATAATTTTATTTTTTGATAAAATACAGTATTACTACTTATGTATGTTGTACATATGTATAGGAATTACCAATAGGAACTGATAGAATAGTCCATCTCAAATTTTGATTCCTGGTCTTAGTATTGTGCGACGACAAATGATAATGGAAAGGTATGCGACGATTCAATAATGCATAGAAATTATTGGAATTTATTATCAATCTGCATGTTCGGTTCGCTGTACGTTTTGTGCGTTACGAGAAATTTATAGAGAATGTGGAGAATTTTGCATCATGATTGTCATTTGAGGGTTTTTAAAGTTCAACTGATTCAAGAACTCAAACCAACTGACCCTTTCGTCAAATAAGATTTTTAAACGAAATTATTTTCAGAGTGTAATGTAAATTTATTGCTCTTCTTCAAAATAATAAAAAAAACTATACGTGAATATCAGTTGCTGTTATCATTGTGATTCATTTTAAAGTTCTCTGATGCGCTTATTGGTAAATCATATTATGTGTAATGTATTCCAAAGATATCAAAGTTCAATATAAAAATACATACATACATATTACAGATTTAATTTCAATTTTCATTTTATTTTTTATTAGCTCGAGGCAATTTTCATTTAATTTTTTTTTTCATTTTGTGAAGTATCAAAGATTTTCTTTTAATAAATCTTTAGCATATAAAAAAATGAAAATCAATAATTAATTCGAAATAATACAAAATAACATTATAAAATGATATGCACATATTGCTTACAGCTCTATACAAAAACACGTACATCTATGATACATACATTCGCACAAGCATATGTACAGGAAAATATAAGAAGATGAAAAATTATATTAAAAAAATATAATAATAATAAATAAGAGAGTAGATGAGAATGACACGGGCAGAGAAGAAGTACAATATATCATAAAAGAAAATTCGATATTTGATATCTGAATTTAATATTATTTTCTTATAATTTAGTTAATTTTTTTCTTTTATTTTTTATTTTTCACAGTAATTTATTTTTTTTTTCGATAGCAATATAATCGAGAAAAATTTTATGTAGATATTCGATCCGTTTCACATTTTTATTTTTCAATAAATAAATTTGATATTGAGAAATTATATTTTGAGAAAAATTTCCAAGAATCATTGTATGTTTGTTTATTATCTAAAAACAATTTTTATAATTACAAATTTTTATCATACTTATTTCTATATTTTCGATTATCCTCTTCACTATAAATGATACCTTACATGTACATGTATGTCAGTATTATGATGATAAGTTTTATATTTTTGAAATTATTTTTCTTCAAAATTTATTACGAAGTTTCTATATCATAATCCTGATGATAAAAGTCATAAGTTACAGACAATATATTTTGTTTTTTAGTTGACGAAAAATGAAAAAGAAGACGTGTTAGCTATACATTCACGTATGTGTTTCGATAAAAATTCAAGTTAATACATGCATCGACAGGAAAATACACCCCCACATAACAACAAATGACGTGAAATGATAAAACAGAATTTTCTCATAAACAGATGAAATTTATTAAATTAACAAAACTTACGTTGAGAGTAAATAAACTTTGAAGGCTGATTTCAAGACTGGAGGATGGTATTTCTTTGAAATAAAAAAAAAATGTTTATTTCATATTCGAAAAATATTTAAATTCCTTATTGTTTCTTTGTTTTTTAAATGAAAATTTCAAAGTTTTTTCGTAAACAAGTGGCTGGTATGAGTACGATTAGGTGTGCAGTAAGTATAAGGTATGAGTAAAGGTAAAGTTTCAACTGTAAATAGCGAATTATGTGTTGACTTATTAAATGTGATATAAACTAAATGACTTAAGTGATAAGTTTATTAAAAATTTTTCTTGAAATGTAATGGATTTTAAGTTTCAAAAATATGAGAAAGCATTTTTTTTGTAATATTTTTTCTAAATGAAATATAAAGTAGAAAAAGATGTTACTGCTACCATATTGCTATACTTATAATGAAACGATAAAGGCCATCATACTTACGTACGGAATAGCAACAAAAAAGCAAAAACAAATTAATTCGATAAAAACTTCTAGTTAATTTCTAGTTCAAGACATTCATTTAAATTAAAGAAAAATATTCTGTGTTTGAACTGAGGCTATGGGGAAATATAAAAAAGTACGAGTGTATTAAGAAATTAAAGAATTTTGATGCTTTACTACACGAGTAAGCCGTTATTTTTAAAGTGTGATTATATTCTCTTTGAGTGAAAGTTTTAATTACATAGTTTCAAAAAGGAAAAACTTTTTTCTTTCATTTTGATGATGAAAGTTTTACAAATTTTTCTCTTGAATATCTATATGCAAACATAAATATCATATTTTTCATACATTCGTACATACAAAATGTGTTTAATTTTTTAAACTGATCTTAAAACACTTTGTCATTTCGCCACATTCTATATACTGAAGCATTTTATTAAAAAATTTCTTCTTTCTTATTAGAAAATGAAAGAGAAGAAAATATAAAATTCTTTGGAGTAAGCAATTTTACTTTAAAATGTTCCTTTGTAACACCTCGTAACACATAAGAATAAAGGATTTATTTTTCGAGTAACTGTGCGACAAAATACCAAACATGTATACGTACATATGCTCTTGAATATGGTGAAGTACAAGTGTAGAGTGCTTCTTTTTTATTTGAGTACAAATTTTGACTTTCAACAAAAAATATTAATTTTTTTCTAAATAAAAAATGCGTATTAATTCAAATGTTGAACACACATACATACAGATACATAATCGTTACCACATCATTGTAAAAAATTACACTCCACGTAAAGTTATTGATATTTTTCTATTTAATTTTTTAAATCCTTCGCAAAATACCAAAAAAATTACCTCCATTATCGATAAAGAAGATAATATACTTATTATCAAATAATTTGCTGTTTATGAAGAACATCCTTTTAGTAGGGAAAAACAAAGTCAAAGCACCTGACTACCAGCTGCCGCATTCTTTTAGAATTCATTTTCAGTAAATTGATTCTCGCATGTAAACATTTTCTATACGAACAAATTAAATATGTAGCTAAAAGCTATACAGATTTTTTGTTTCCTTTTTAATTTTGTTTATATTCCTTTCTTTGTTTATATTTTTTATTCCTGGTTTTTTTGCTTTTTAAAACCTATTTTCTTGTTCTAAAGAGATTATTCTGCTTTTATATATGATACCTAATACTAGCAGACATGTATTATCTCATCCTCATTTATGAAAAAGGCTAACAAGGATTTATTTTTTATATTTGTGAATTTTACATGACTTTTGCTTGTAGCTTTAATACCACCATTACATACACCTTTACTGTTATTGATACTTAAAAAGGAAAAATGAGATATTTTGTTCATCGATTACATAAGGTTAATGGAAATTAATTGTATACTGTAATCACATATCATAGTAGGAGGTAATCGATGTTTATACTTTGAATCATTTTAAATTATATATTTTGTATAAAATTTTCAAATATGTACATAAATGTGTGAGTGTTTTTGTTGCATAAATCTAAAGTGAATTTCAGAGTAAGGTAAAAAATTTAAAATATTTTCTTCCTGGAAATTTCCAATTCGCTATCTTTATTCGTGGCTGAATGAAGTTCCTGAAAATTCATTCGAACCTTCGAACTCGAACTCACTTAAATGAAAGTTAAAAGTTTGAAGTCTGTTATTTCAAAAATATTTCAAAATTTTCGCATACGTTATTAAGAAATTAAATCTAGGACTCCAAAAATCGACTAAAAAATATGTGAAAATGTGAGAATTGAAAAAAACCTACACAGCTATCAGTAAAAAAAAAAAAAAATAAAAAATAAAACAATATCACATAAAAAAAATGTTGTGTATGTTTAGTAAATATTTATGTGTAGATCCGTTCAAACAAATACTACTTGTAGAACAAAATTTAACCTTAACTTGTTTGCCCATTATTTACTATATAATACCAGTAATACAGAAAAACTTTGTAGACGTAATAATTACATATAAAATTTATGTATGCGTATCTACATATATGTTGTTACATACTAATGAGTGTACAGAACCTTTTTCAGCAAAAAACAAAATAATAAATATAACATGGGTATGGGTTGTTGTATAAACTCTCAACATCTCAAAATTAAATCATTTTACATCTACACATATTCATATGTGTATAAATAATTTCTTATATAATCGTACAGCAGTATGTATGTATGTATGTATAAAATAACAAACATATACAAATACAAAAGAAAAAAAAAATTAATTTTAAATAAATTTTATAAAACAGGATAATTAGTCGACTTATCGTGTACTTACGATATGTCTGTATATATGTTTTTGTGAACATCAGAATTACATGCAATATAATCTTGCATATCGTTGTTTTTCACTTTTCAACAAGGATAATTACAAACAAAATATATCTAATTATGTTTATGAAAGTATAAATACGAGTATATTAAATATATATGAGTATAAACGAATATTAGCTATAATGTATGTTACATACACATACGTAATACGCATAAAACATTTCAACAATTAATTTAAAAGAATAAGATTTGTAAAATGTATACACATTCATATGTACATATGTTCATACTTAAATTACACGTATCTATACATACATATGTGTATGGTATAAGATAGTAAATTTATCATTGAAATTAATTCAATCTCTAAGTACATCCTATATTTTATATATACAATTCCATCCCTTTTTTGTTTAAAAAACATTGCTGAAAATACAAAATAATAATTTGTTTTTTTGTTTTGATAATGTTGTTGTCTTTGTATCCTTTTTTTTTTTTTGTTAATATGTGTGTATGTGTGTTTTTTTTGAAAATTCTTATACGTATATATGAATACGTAACGAAAGAGAAAAAGTTTTCGGATTTTAAGTTTTAATACAAAGAAATGTTAACAAATTGCACATGAATTACCTTACAAAATGTTAAAATAATCCAAAGAATTTTCTCATACATACACGATGAATACCTATATGAGTATTTTTTTTCCACTTTATAATAATTATATCATATTATACAACAATTAATACATATGTACACGTAGATAATCTATATTGTATATGTGTATATTGAGGGTATTCATTTAAAATTTGGCCGTATTTTTACGAGACTGTGTATCTTCATCTTTTGTTTTCAGAACAATAATAAAACGAGCTCTACGCGTAAATGAACGATATATTTTAGTGTAGTGTAGATCAATTTCGTAAACATAAATTTAGGTGTAAACCAAATGTTGACACAACTTGTCATTTTTCCTAGATAAAATTTGAAAATTGAGTTTTTTCGAAGAGATTGTTGAATTTGTTGTGATAAAAAAGAATTTGTGAAGAGTTAAGTAACAACTACAATAATTCTAAATGTTTTAGGTTGTACGCTTTCACGTCATGTGGCTTACGAGGTCATAAAATTACGCATTGCTTACGTTTTAGATTTGAAATGAATACCCTAAATATACTCAATTTACGTAACGTATTTGGTATTTGCGTACATATATGTTGAGTATATCTGAAATTTACAAGTGTGTATAGTTAAAAAGAAAATTATATTATGAAAAAACAAAAAATAATTTTAATTCTTTGAGAATAATATATAATTATAAGTATTTGTGTAATAATTAAAAGGAAAACATAAAATGTTTGTATATAGTTTTTTTTTTAATTTAATTCATATTGTGTATTGTTACATATGAAAAGAGAAATATTTCAAATTTTTTATAAAAGAATAAAGAAAAATTCAATAAAATATGTATGTATTACAGGGTTTTCGGAAAATTATTTGAAATATAAATATCGTAATATCGTATGGAATGGGATAATACGTTGTTTTGTTGTTCTTATTTTCCTTTTTCAGATAAAAATATTAAAATTAGAATTTTTTTTTAACGGTGTAATACGCAACTACATTAATTAGAAGAAGAATTATTTTTCATTTTCAGATCATTTATAATACTCATATATGTACGTGTGCACGTTCTCGTATTTTATATACTCTGCCTGCAGTAAACTGTTTTTTAATTTCTCCAGTCTACACAAATTCACAATGTGAAATTTTCCCAAAAAACTAATGATGGACAATAATGACATGCGTGAAATATTCAAAATATCAACAACAAGGAAAGCTTTTATTTAAATTTCAATTTTTTCAAAATTTACACGAAAAAAGCTTCTGTTCATTTTAGTTCATTATTGAAATTTAAATAGGAAAAATCTCATCGGTAAATGATTGCTTTTGTAGATAGGAATGATAGGAATCTGTAAAATTTACGTTTTCAAATATATTCACCATGCACGTAAACGTACATGTGTAATGAAACAATTTACGACATTAATAAGTTCAATTTTCCAACACTTACCATGAAAAATTTTCTAAAAGACTATAGATACAGTTCTTGATACAATGATAAGTTATTGTTATAAGCACAGAGCTACATACAACCTAGATACAAGAATACAAATAAAAAAAATTGGTGACATTTTTTTCTATTTTGCTTTTACTTATGTATGAATACTGATGATGATGCCGTGAATACTTTGTGATGCCTCGTTAAGGCAATCATTTATTTCGTACTAATTGATTTTGTTCAAGTCAAGGATATACTATAATCGGAAAAAGTTTGCATACTACATTGGTATTCAAACCACATGTCTGTTCCAGGTTCCAGGAATTACATGTAGGATATTGTTGTATGTACAGCAATATAGGATACAAAATGAAAAGGAAAAATTCATATTTTTTCTTTGGAATTTTCTACCGTTTTTAAATTAACTCGGACTTCATAGACTTTTGGTGAGCAGTAAAAAAAAAGTAGTAAAAAAAATTTTAATTTTTATTTATTGCTTTACAATTTGTCAATTTATTTATGTCATTTTTGTTATTTGCATTTTTTGTTTGTTGTTATTTTTGTTGTTCCCATCATAACGTATACATATCAAAGTAATTTTATCTTTATTACAGTAATAAAATGACAAAAATTGTTCAGTTTTATTATGGAGCACAGCATTTTATAATCGAAATTAAAATCATTCAAAGTGGTTCAAATGAACTGAATTTTATTTGTTATTATGAAATTTTGATGTGTGTATGTACGATTACACCCAACCCAAACGTTTTGTTTTCGAATCAAAAGGTTTTTTTTTTACAATTTTTATTGTAGAAAATTTTCATTTCAAAATATATCCACAGAGACGGATTTGAACATTTTGTATGTCATACCCGGTTCTTTTATAGATTGTAATGATTCACTAAAACCGGGCGCTAAATCTCAAGGCGTGAATAAGGACATAATGAAAGTCACATACATATATACCAATTTGCTGAAAAATAATTTTACTAATCACAGCAAAAAATATTATTTGTTATTACATTAATTAATGTAAGATCTTTAATGAGTGAAGAATAAGTTCCGCACTTTTAAAAATCAGATTTTGCCGAAATGAAAGTCATAGATATATTTGTTTACTTGAATGAAATTTAGTTTTTCTTATTTCTGTTACTCAATATTTCTGAGCCTCTGTGAAAAACGTCTCATTCTACCTCTTTGGTGACGTGAAAAAAGGATCTAAAGTTTTTCGCTAAAAAAAAAACATAGAAATTGAAATTTTGTGGCGTTGCAATAAAACAAATCAAATTAAAATTTAAAATAAAGTAAAGTTTCAATCTACAGGCGGAAAAGTATAAAAGTGAAGCGGGCGCCCAAGAAGATAAAAACGGCGCTGGAATACATATAGATATGAGTTTATAGTTATTCTTAGTATTTGCATGTTATACATAGCATGCAAAACATGTCATTATTCTTTTATTTTTTGATCATCTTGTGCAATAAATTTTTATTACCTATAATACTGTATTATTTTATTATGCATTGTAATCTGAAATACAAGAAAGGTACTTATCGTATAATATCGAGTGTTTATCATGCACATATACATACATATGAATACTTCTAGACAGAACTCTCGCACTTTTATTTCAAATAGTTTTCTGAAGAATTTCTTAAGAATTTATTTTCTTTCATTTATTTTTAGAATGAAACCACTGTACATATGAAGATATTAAATAGTAGATAAATTGGTTTGCATATAATATTGATTTTGTTCTATAATTTCGAATTTTCAGAAGAAAACAAAAATTTCATATTTCGTTTTATGATTCGATAAAATATTCTTTAAGTAATAATAAAAATTGGTCTGCAATGTACATATACATATGTTTTTTATTAGTATTTAATGGTACACATAGGGCATAGGATACAAATGTAGTCACAAAGTATTTCGACTGTTGTACAAATGAGTGTACGTATGTATTTAATGTATGTAGATTGTAAAAAATATTTGAACTGTGCTTTGTAATTTTCATCTACACTTACTTGCATATGCTGCCCATTTATAACAGAGAATTATCATCAAAATAATAATTGAAAAGCTTTCAATAATAAAAATACTGTCCATATCCTCAAAGATGTATCATGTATCATTCATTCATTTTCATGTTTTCATTTTCAAGAGTGCAGTAATTAATTTTATTAGAACTTTTCAATTAAGGATGAAAATATTTCCATGACGAAATATTACTGATATTACAATTAATATATATGTATGATGTACATACTTGCATAAATGTAAAAATGTATACGAAGAAAAAATGAATTTTTCTCATAAATGAAAATACGATCACATGGTATGTAAGGCACTATTAGCGACTAGAGTACTCTTATATCGCTACTTCTTACAGCCATTGCACAATTCCGGCTACAACTACAGCGTAACGCCGAAAGTTCACACAATTCGGGCGCAACTGCAGCATAAAATATATATGAATTTTGCATTTTTGCTTCTTGCGAATAAATTACTACTCTACTATGCTAAATGCTACTATGCAAAATCTAGGTCGTGGATGGCTCGTTGTCGCTGAAAAATAGAATAGAATCTATTTGGGCTAGAGCGACAGCGTAAAGTTCAGCTTAAAAAGTCCCATTTATTTACTGTATACGCTGTAGTTGTCGCCGGAATTGTGCGATGGCTGTTACTGTCTTTTCCTGTTCCTCGTATGCTTTTCATGGTGTGTAGTTTTTACTTCAAAGCAAGTATAAAAGGAAAATGCATTTTTCTTATGAATGATAATACGAGTAATGGATGTACATAAACCATTTATGCCATTTATCATGTGATGATTATAAAACAACAAGTATGAATGTATTTAAACTTGAAGTTCGAAAGATTCTCTACTTTACAATCTCACGATATCTCATAGTATTTTCGTCATTTTTTAATTTGAAATCAAAGATTTTAACGTAATTTAATTTACTGGAAATTATAATTTATCGTCAGATCAGTTTTACTTTTTCTCATTTCTTGATGTAAAAATCGTTCAAATGTAAAATCTAAGTGCCATTTAAAAAATTTACTATTCAAAAAATTACAGAAGACTCGAGATAATTTTTAATTTATGACCGCGGTAATGATTCAAAATTTTACATTAAATACAAAAATCTACAGTTTATTTGTGTTCTGTATAATATAAATTGTCATATCGAAATTATTATTTTTTTTTTGTTTCAGGCCGTAAAACAGAATTAAAATTTTATTACTTTCATCGGTCGTTATAAATTGTCGAACAAAAGCTTGCAAAAGCGATAAAAAAAAATTATTTTAACGAAATATTAAGTGAAAAATATGAAAACGAACGATAATCTTGTAAAATAAATAATTTTTGTTGTTGTTGGAATGAAATACAAATTTTAAGTACTATTTGATACTATATAAATTTAAAATACATATAGAGAGAACATATATGGACAACAGTTGCATTTTAAATCTGCATTTAAAATTCACTGGTCGCATAAATTTGCTATCTGTGGTTCATTATTGGCTGCTGTAACAACCTGCTAACTGATTAATTTATCACCCATTTACTCATATGTTGGTCTTGGTTACATATTGATGCTGATTTGTTCTTGATATAAAATGCTCGCTATTCGAATTAATATATATGTGGTGTTGTGTGTGTACACAAATGAAAGTGTGATTAAAATATATAAATTTTATAGAATTTTATGTATAAAGAGAGTTACATGTACGAGTACACATGTTCATTTTCAATTTTATCGTGTCATTCTGAAATATCGAAAATTTTCATTGAAATTCTTTCATTTAAAATAAAATTTATATTGGCATATTATATATACAAACATATACATAATAACGTACATTATATGTAGCGATGAATTTGAATGAATTTGATTTTTGTAAATTTACAGTTAGACAAATTAATATTAAAAATTTATATAATTTTTTATGTGTCCATTATTATAGCATTATTTTAAGTGTATTATTCAACGTATATATGTAAGTACGTGTATGTAAAATCTGAAATTGAATGTCTGTATTGATATGCATTCAACGAATTTTCCTAAATTATTATTTTATTGATTCAATGACGACTTCAATGTTTCAAATATTATACCATCGGACAGAGTGTAGAGTGTATGAATGAATGTGTTGTGTTTACCGAAAATGTTCATGAGAATTTACATTTTTTTAGTAATTTTGAAAATAAAGTATGTCAAGGATTCAATCAATAATTATTCGAAATTGGAATGAATAAAATTTAATCAGATTTTTTGGGAATTGAAAATTTTGAAAAAATACGTTAAAACTTTAAAATATTTTTACAAAAAATTAAAAAATCTTATTAAAAAAAGATGTGGATTTTAATTGAAAAATTTTTTAATTTCGATCCGATTAAACATATACATATTTTTTTTGTGTATGGAATGAGTATATATTTTTACTACAGTTTAAATGTATGTATATGATGGTATAACGAACAGATAGTAACACAGACTTTTAAATTAATCATCTACACTGGTATTTACCAGAAATTTTATTTATGTTTCGTGTTTCGTTTATAAAAGAATTTAATTTTTATCACTAAAAACAGTTTGTGATCCATTATTATATACGCATTTACAATGCTGGAATATACAGTGTAAAATGTACATATACTTATTTTAAATTTTTTGATAAAACAAATAATATTTAAAAAGTTTGAGTACAAATACCTGTGGAGAAATTTAAATTGAACTTTTTCTTTTGTTTTCAAGGTAAGTGAAAATTTACTTTTTAAAGGATTTAAAAAATTGTTACACGTGCATCAGTAGGCAATTAAGAATTTTCATCAGTTTGATTGTATTTTGTATGATATAAAATACCGATAGTAAAAGGCATATAAATCGAGTAAAACGTGTATCTAAATATGTACATGTAGTTTACAGTAATAAATCAGTAATAAATACAAATACGCATTAAATCGATATTGATGAATATACGCGAGTGTATAAGCACATCGAAATTTTTATTTTATTTTTTTGAAAATAAATGAAAAAATGTATGTACAGATATTATGCATGCGTGTATGTGGGCAGAACTTCATTTTTACTTTCCTTCTACTCGTTACTTTAAAATTCATCTTTTTACACATATGGGGTCAGGATAAGGCCTACAGGAGAGGTAAATCTTGTAATTTTATACACATATGAACATATGAGTGTAATGTAAGAAATATGTTACATGCATGCAATCTTTAAGTTTACAAACAAAATAAGCAAAAAAAAAACAAATTTATTACGAATTTTATTGTTTAACTTGAATAACAACAAATATGACTTATTTTTTCATGTTTTTCTTTTTTGTAAATAGCAACCACTGCTAAATTACAAATCTAAAGATTGATGATATAAAAATTCGTACTGATGTTATGGATGTTATTGTGTGTAGATATGCGTGATGACATGTTTTCTTTTTTTCATTTAATGTTAGTTACACATAACTATACATGCATGTACATACATAAATTTCACTAGGATGAATATCTTGGATACATTGTTGTCAAAGGCAGTCGAAGATATAAGATAGAACATCAGCGAAATCACTTAGGCGAGTATCCATATAAAACCAAAATTTATTGTATTATTATGTACAAACATACATTTTTTTTATTCGCTGCTATTTTTCATCAAAACAATGTTTTTGTGAGAAAATATGAGATAAAAATAGGAATCATTAAATACCTTTTAGATACTAAAATTTATGCTTGTCATGTTATCGAAACATTCAACAATAAAACATTTTCTTAACGTTATACCTTCATCATCATCATTATCTTTATTATTAGATTATCTATTCGTTTTATGTGCAATTCGTTGACCTTAAAAACATTTGATTATAAAAATTATGATAAGGGTGTATTTAGAAACAAACAGTAATGCTAAAACGTTTTTAATTAATTTGAAAACCGCAAAAATACGAAACAAATATTTAACTAGCACTTGAAAAGAATATAAATTTTTCATATTTTTCTTTTAATTTTCTATTTTTTTTTTAAATAAGTATTTGAAAAATAAAATAAATATTATAATCAACTCTGCGTGTAAATTCTGAAAACATTTAATTTGGTACAAACCTTTTCATTTTCATGAAAATTCTCTTCAGGCTCTTTATATTGTAAATACTTACTTATTATGTATTTTTTACTTTATTAAATTATTTAAATTTACACGCAATCTTTTTATATAAAACTTTAATAACATCAAATCATACTCAATACGGTATCATATAATAATCCCTAATAGACACATATAAACATATCTGTGTTCATGTGGACCCTTATTAGCAAACACTCACACACATACAATTATACTCGTATCCAGCGCTGGTGTTAGCTTCTTGGATACCCGGTGCACTTCTAAACTTTTCGCCTTCTAAGTTGAGACTTTACTCTTCTAAACTTCAATTTGATTTTTTTTTATTTTAACAGTGGAGAGTAAAATGGCTATGATTGTTTACAAATGAAAATATAATAGGAGTAGAGAGAAGGAGGAGTAAAGAGAAAAGTAGAAAAATACATGAATAGTTGTTATTCTTCTCCTCTTCCTCTTTAAATCATGTATACTGCGCTGCATTGTAATAAGCGTGTACAAAAAATAATTTTAAATTAAAAACAGATCCGTATAAAAAAGAAAAACCGTCATTTAACTAATTTAGTGTTTGAGATGTATAGAAAGAGGAGTAGAGAGGAAAATAAAAAGATACATAAACTGTATAGTTTCTCTTCATCTTTTCTTGTGTAATCTATATATTGCTCTGTATAGTAGGCGTGTTCTTACCTATATTTTCATATGTAAACAATAATAGTCATTAAATCCTTGAATCTTCTTGATTTTCAAGGCATTTAATGCACACTTTCCTTGTTGTGAACTTCTTCTTCTTTTTTCTATGCGTATATCTTACTTCTTAAAAATATGATAACAAAAACAAAAAAAGAAACTGGAAAATGTATGAAAAAGGAAAAATATGTTTGAAGGTGTTGTGCACGTACAAACACAACACAAAACCATTAATAAACCACACACATATACAATTTTACGTATATGTCAATATGAGTTTCTCCTTTCATAAAATACTGTAAATATCATTATTTTAGTCGTACAACAAAAACAACAAAATCCGAAAAAAAATAGCAAAGATTTTTTCCTTCTATAGTTCCTTACACTTTATACAAAACCACACAATAAGAATAAATTTATTTTATTCGTTTTCTGTTTCCTTTTTCCTTAATTCAAAACTTTAAAAGGAAAATTATGTGGTATACATATGGAAGTTTAGATATTGGACATTATAATTTTATACGAATACACGTACTGTACCTACTAGGGTAACAGGATACTAGTATAGAAAAGGATCAACCATATGATTTTATTTTTTACATCGGAGTTGTTTCTTTTTTTTTGGTTGTGATAAGTGTATAAAATATCCTTGAATATCCTTTTTTTTTCCTTAATAAAGTTTAAAAATTTATGTAATATTTTTGGACATATGTTTATATTTTATATATTATATTTTTTTCTGTTTTTTTTTTTATTTTTCTGCTATTATCCTTTTTTTCCGTACATAAATTTCAAACACATACTTACTTTTACTTATGAATGTGTGTATTAGAATTTTATTATTTACATTTACATTACCAATAAATAATCAATGTTTAAAGCGTGTATACAATAATAGGATCCGATCATCAAATAAATATATCCTATACTCGTATGTAATTCTCCTTATATGAAAAAAAAATGAGAGTTAATGAATCCTTTGAGGATTATTATTTCAAATTTCTTACTAAAATGAAAATTTACCAAAAAATTTAAATTCAATTGTGACGTTCCCCATCAAAATTATGCATCCCCCTCTCATCGACATTTTTAAATAAACATAATACACACCCTATAAAAGATTTAATTATACCAAATTATCTTTATCAATTGTATTCACTATTATTTAAGTTCATTGTTTTGTTTGTATAAAGTTATCTCATATTTTATGTACTTAGTTTATTCATACATTCTTTATAGTTCGATGTTCTGTTACAAATTCTAATGATAATTCATTCATGTGTGCAATTTGCATTTGAAAGTATAACCAAACAATAGAATGAGTTTCAAATTCAAACAATTAGGGTGTATTTGATACAGAAATTATTGTTTCATTCAATATTTTGATTTTGCACTTTACAAAATGCAAACTACAGAATCCTACATTGTATGTATATCTACGAGTCTATACCACAATAAAAAAGGAAAAAAAAAATAAAATGCATCGATTGTTATTCAAATTTTCCAAAAATCTAAAATAACAAACAATAGAGATTCATTATCCGTTTATAGTTTGATTATATGAACAACTAATGATTATTCTACAACTACATACATAATGTATACACACATTTACTACTCCAACTACAACTATAAGGATATATGATAGGATTTATAAGATATTATACATTTATATACTATTATATATACGAATACGTACATCCAGAATAAATAGTATGATTGTAATATTAAGTAAGTAGATAGTGTTTAAGTTTGTAGAACAAGGACAAGTTACACTTTAAAATAATTTTAACAACTCATCTCGAATACAGTTTTATTACATTTTAATTAAACTTCTGTGTACATTTTCATTGCATACACAATACATGCATGAAATTTATACAAACACCAAAATCTTTTTTAATAGATTTTATTACGTAAAGACGTAAATTTCAAATCACTTTTCTAAAAGTCCTATGTTGAACTGTATACTCGTACTTTTGCAGGTATGAAAAGGTATGAAAGAGATGTTCTTGTTGAGCTTCTTGCAATTTCATGATAAGAATACAAACATATAAAATAATACAAATATGTATGTACTTAATAATAAACAAAAAACATGTAGAACATTTATAGAACGTATAATAGCTTAGTTTCCTATATAGAAAATCATTGAAATATTCTATTCCGTTTTCTATTGTTCGAATATAGATTAAGTTTGAGAATTATGTGCTAGGTACGATGTACAAGTATTGAGAAAACGAGTATATTACATAGAGAACGCATGTTGATAGAATAATGTTAAGGTTAAGGATATTTAAAGTAATCAAATGCATTTGTATGTAATCGAAATTTTATTGATTTTCATCATTTTCAGATTGTGAATTATTTGCTTGAAATTTTTATATATTGTTTTCTGGTTAAAAACGTTGAAGTTGAAGGTTATGAAGCTCATTATAAATACAGTAAAAATTGTAAAAACTTATAAGTGCGTGTATAAAAATTTGAAAACAGTGTGCAACATATTAAATAAAATACAAAATTTCCAATTTCAAGATGAAAAATAAATGTACTTGGAAGGAGATAAAAATGTTTAAATGAAGGATATAGGAAATATTTTACTACAAGAAATGAGATGTTCTTTAACTGTAATAAGTAAGATATTGAGATGAAGTTAATTTGCTCCATAGAATTGTAATTTTCGATTATTTGAAATTTTCAATTTTATTAAACGAAAAATTTCAGTAACGAAAGCAGCAGAAGACCGATTTCGTTTACTATACAGTTATCCCTGAGCTGAATAAAAAAAGGTCCACGTAAATTTGAAGAAAAAATTTCACTAAACGTATACTTTATTGGTATACTCGTGATTGAAAAATAATTTGCTCAAACTTGAATGAACGAAAGATCTCGAAAATAATTTTATGTATTTTTAAACTATTCTCAAAATGTTTTATCCTTTTTTCTCTTCTTTTTTTGAATGTTTTGATATTTTCTTTTTTTATTTTCTATTAATAAAAGTTTTTCTATACAGTAAATTGTAGGTAGGTACGGTATGGTATTATACTAGCATAAAAAGTTTCGAAAACTTTTCTTTGAACATTTTCTTATTACAAAATTTTTTTATGTTTTCATAATAGTAAAGTACTCGACATTTTTCTTTTCTTGCAGTTAGTTAATAAGTAACTTTTCAGTTTATTACAAGAAATATAATTGCTTTAAGGACTAAAAATAAGCATATAAAATATGTACATGCATACAGAGTTTTGGTCTATTGTAGGTGGGTAAATGTATGACGTATGGTATACAACAATGTAATTAAAATAAGATTTATATTTGTGACTTAGAAAATATATAATGGAATATAGGATCATCTACAAAGTAGAATATGGTAGAATGATTGAAGAAAGTAAGTATATAACGACATACAATTTATGTAAGTACCAATATGTACACTTACAATTCAGAAATTGAAATTTAATTGTGGTTTTGTATTATATAGAGTTAGCATTCGTTTAACAACAACTGAAACTTAGTACGCTTTGTATCCATTCATTTACTTGGCAGAAAGTTTATAAACTGTGAAAATAATTTCCTGTAATTAATTATGGAGTTAAATAAGTGTTGAAATGTTACTCTTTGTATATACGTATATGTGTTTTCCGATAAACTCGTACTCATACTAATCGTATGTGCACACATTGTTTCTTTGAGAAAATTTACGTTTTCGTAGCTAGAGAAATTATTTATGTTATAATTACAGACATATTACTCAAATATTTTTACATACTTGTGTACGTATGTGTATGCAATACATCTATGTTAAGGTATCCAAAGACCTTTTTTTTACAATATATACTCGTAAGTAAAAAGAAAAAACCTAAAATAAAAATAGTTAATAAATAGTGAAACTGAGGAAAAGTTTGTATAATTGTTATCCTTTATACAGTAGATTTTTTAAAGAAATAATATGCTATCGTATACGTTATGATAGTACGAAAAAGTACACTCTACACATACTATGTGTACTCGTATTTTCTTTATTGAGAAAAAAGTTGATTTTCTCTTTGAGTAGAATATGAGAATGACAAAACTCAGCAAATCAACTATTTAACAACAAATACTAAAAATACTCATAATCGAATACGCACAATATTGAAAATTGATCACAACAACAATCAAATTCTATCTGCACTGCACATTTATTAGCATAAAAATTAAAATTATTTTTTTCTTTTCTGCAAATTATATTTTTCAGTAATTTATTTTTGAATACACATACAGGAAGGTAGGTAATTTTATTGTTATCAACAGTGAGTACAAAAAATATTTATATAAAAAAATTTTTTTAATTTGCCAACAAAGTTTTCACATGAGAATTTAAGACAGGATGAAAACTTTTCTTTTCATGTACGGGTATGTGTATAAAAATTTAACCTTTTTGTCAGTTTGTCAGTTTTCAGTTAATCTTATTTTGGCATAATATGAGAAACAAATGTTAACACACGAATCAATAAGTCTCGATACTAATTGACAAAACAATAGTTTTTTTTTTTGAAAAAATTTTCTTTTTTCACTAGTACAGTCTCCTGAAATAGTAGTCTCCTGAAATAATATAATCATGCAATGATTTCTAACTTTTCTAAGAACGATTTATAATTGCTCTCAAAAAAGGAGTTATTTTTGGCGATAAACTTTAAGTCTGGGAACAGTCAATAATCGCTGGAACCCAAATCTAGAGAATAAAATGTTTTATCAATATACGAAATTCAAATGGGGTAATTGCTTTTGAAAATTATGAAAGGAGCTTCATTTAAACCGCACCTTCACTGTAAATTATCGAATCAACCTTATAAAATTTTGAGACGTGATTCACCAAGAACTTATGTTGACAGAATAAAGTGGAAATTTCCCAAAAAATCGTTGTTGGTTTGCTTGGTTGACTGCAGTGGCAGTCTGTTTCAGTTTTGTTGAAACAAAATCAATTATCACTTTGCGTGTCCATTAGTTACCAGAAAGCTTTCGTCGTGGGTGGTGGTTGTTTTGCTAAGTTAGTCTTGGGACTTATTGATCCATGTAATATCATTTTTACGTAATAAATTTTATACGTATGTAGAATTTCAGTAAAAATTATCGGTGTGCTGTATGTATGGTACCTACTTAGTACGAGTACCTAGTTGGTTGGTAGGCAAACCGTAACAATTATAGGAATGGAAAATATTTTCAT
Source organism: Villa cingulata (assembly GCA_951394055.1). Lineage (NCBI taxonomy): Eukaryota > Metazoa > Arthropoda > Insecta > Diptera > Bombyliidae > Villa > Villa cingulata. The sequence goes on along the minus strand of OX596025.1, from coordinate 21,549,368 downwards.
TTAATTATTTCTTTTTGCTTTTGACAAAGTATTTACAGAAATGTAATTTACTGAAAATGAAATAAAACAAAATAAAAAATGAAAAGATAAATATTTAATAAATACATACTAAATACCGAATTTTATATGCATAGAAACAAGAGTTTAATGAAAATTTAATAACGGTATATATGGAATTATATAATGTTATTGGGTATTACGTATTATATACATGGGTAGTAGTGGTAGGAGTTGTTGTTGTTGCTGTTGATCAAATCGACATAAATTAAATTTTCATCATTAAAAATTTTTAATAGATTAATTTTTAATTGATTCGACCCCCTTAAAATGAGGACATAACATCCACAGCCGATGTATTTATATAAATACTTGCATCTAACTGGATTAACATGAAAGCAAAAGGGATGATGTATGACATCAGTTTTATGAACAATTTATTTTCGCAAAAAGGTTCATACATATCTACGTATATATGTTAAGGAATTACGTTTTATTTGTTCCATTTGGTTCTATGGGATATATTGAAAAAGTACAGCATCAACTGAAACAAAAAAATTATTGTAAATTCAAACTAATCCAAAATCTGTGTATTTTCAAAAATTTTTTTTATATGTTCTTATGTTAAATTGAACGAAAATTCTCTAAATTTTTAATATTTAGATTTTAGTCCTATTCATAGATTTGAAATTAGATCCCGAATACATACATACAGTATACATGAGAACCTAATTCCAATGATATTTTGAATCTGAAAAAAAAAAATCCTAAAGTGATTTAGCTCTATGGTTTTATGTTAAATTGCACGAAGAAAATAATAATATCATTTAATCTGTATAACGATCATAAAAATATTCAATTTAATGAAAGATCTACACGTGTTGTATACATACGTATATGTACTAGAAATAAATTTCGAAAAAACTACGATTCCCAGATTCTTTTTTTTTTTTTTTGTAATGGAATTTTTATTGGATTTCATTTTTATTTATTTAAATCTATTTCCGTTACATTAATTTCGGAATTAAATTCTTTTTGATATGTACAGACTTCAGACATGCATTAAATTATAAACGTATACGTAATTTTTGGTTTTTTACTTTTGCTTTTTGTGGCAGATTAATAAAAATCAAATTTATTTTAATCAAAAAAAAAATAATAATATTTTCAAGAAATTTCCCTTAACTTACAAATCGTACCCAAAAAAAAAAAAAAAACAAAAATGAAACTAAAATTCTAATACGATTACGAATTGTATAGACACATTATGTGTGCATGATTGTATTTTTATGGATATTCATATGTATTATACGCAAAACATTTTTATTTTACAAATCACGTATCTTTCGATCACATATTTATTTACATGCATATGAATGTTTAAAGAAGATAATATGATTTTCTAAATAAATTGAATCGAAAGGAAATTGACACAAATTTGAGATTTTTTTTTATTTTTATTTTGAAAAATTGGTCAAAAAATAACTATATATGATATACACACGTTTCCGATTCTTCATAAAAATACAATTACAAACACATATTTACATAATGTGCACATATGTGTATATGCATGCACCACATTAAACTTTATATAGGATATAGAGGTATCTCTTTATACTCTTTATAGCGTAAAAAAAAAAATTTATTTGACCAAAAAAGATAGATACACAAGAAAAAGTTTTTTGTGCAGAACAAAAAAAAAAAAGAAGTAAAAAACAGAATATTTGATTCACATAAGAGATATTATACTCTTACATTTAAAGTAAAGTCACGTATTTATAATTTCGAAGAAATAAAAAAAAAAATTTTCATCCCTTAAATCTTCGATTCATTTTGACGAATTTTTGTGAATTTTTTTTTATCTTATTTTTAAAGTATCTAACAACGTTTTAGGGTTTTAGGTTTCAGGTTTTAGTAAAAACAGTAAATGTGTCTTTGTATATAGGAAGGAAATACAACTACAAAAATTTCCCTTTAACAGCATTTTTTTTCATCTGCATTATATTGTACAAGAAATATTTGAAAGTATATCCTTCTTATGCCGTATTTGATTTTTCGTTCATTCATTTTTGGACGTTTTTTTTTGTGTGTGTGCTGGGGAGAAATTATGTAGGTTTTGGCTGTGTTACGTTAATTTTGGCATGTATTACTCGTGTATGTACCCCTACTGATGGGTTGTTTTTTTTTTTATTTCTAAATCCAAATTAAAGGAACGTTTACATAATCATTACAAAAGAGATAAATCCCTAATTGGAAACAATATTTTATGGGTGGTATACATACGTAACATGGATATTAATGATGTGAACATTTTTTTTTGTAATGATTGCCAACTATAAATTTTGTTTACAATATGTTAGATGGTCAAAAACAAAAATAAAAAAGATAACAGTCCTATTTAATGGTCCAAATTACAAATATGTTGACACAAAAATCAAACACAACTGTGATCTGTTCAAATTTCACTATTTTTTTTTTTTATATACATACAACAATATATATAGTATATATTAAGCGCACGCGGATACTCAGTCCATTATGGCACCGCCGATTAGTAATTTCTGTCAGATATATCATCCAGTTTATCATCAGTAATCAGTAACTGGTGTACATTGCTGATGGAAAATTAATGACTTAGGCAAGAGTAGAGCGCTGGCTGGGGTTCGAACCGGGATCTCAAGATCACAAGACCGACACCCAACCATCGAGCTATTCAAGCCCCCGATTTCGCTAATTATTGCGATAATTTTTTTTTGTTATTTTTACAATTGATTTTTTGCTCAAATGTTTAAATCATAAAAAACTATTTTTGAAAATGAAGAAAATGAGAAAAATTCAAAATTTTTTTTTTTTTGACATTGAATTTATTTGATTGAACTGAACCATTTTATTACTTCTTAAATTAAATGATTTTAGCCACAAAAAAAAGATTTGAAACATTATTTAAATTCACTCACTGTAACTACATACTTAAATACATTTTATGTCTTTTTCAATTAACATTATTTTGTTTTGAATATTTTGATTCAAATTTCACGTTTCAAATTTACATAGTAACGCATATTATTATTTGATTCATTTGTTTAAAATTTTCTTTTGAATTATTTATAAAAGTTTTCTTGCAAATTTCTAATATTGTGTGTTTATAACCATAATAAATTATGAAAATTTCATTGTTATGTACAATTATGTTTATATTTAGAAGTATTCATTACATTTTGATTCTCTTTTATGTATTTTGAATGCTCTTAATACTTCATAATTTATTTTAAAATATACTTCGTACTACCGCACTACGTTTGAATATACATACATACATACTTGTAAATACACAATTCTAAGGTTCTTAAATAAGACTTTTGAGGTTCATATGTAGTTTCTGTGTGTATTCAGTGAATTAATTCATGTATTTTTTATTTAAATTTATTTACCTTTCAGTTTTTTTTTGTTTTTTTTGTTTTTGCATTTGAAAGTTTGAGAAAAAAAATTTTTTATGTATTTGCTTTTTTGAAAGAACAATAATTCTATTTATTTTATTTTAATTGAATTAAATGATTTCCTAAATTTAATTTGTTTAAAACTATATGTGTACATATTTATATTTACAATTCTTCTAGAAACTGATTGTGTCTATCCTTCCTTTAAAACTTAATAGACATCATTTTCATTCTCCTATAATACACTGATAGTTTTTTATGTGATTTTTAACAAATAAAAATGAATTGAATAAATAGAAATAAAAATAAGAATAATAAAATAAAATAAATTAAAAAAAAATTTTATTCATTTTGTTAAAAACTAAAAATATTGAATTGTCGCAAAATGAAATTTTGAACAAAATAAAAAATTAAAATAAAAATTAACGATGACAAGCTTTTAAGGTATAATTAAAAACTTTTTGTGTATTTTTGATGTTTTTTTTGTGTGAATTGTGTGTTTTCAGTTTAGGAAATTACTTAAAATTTGTAAATGCAGGTTATACATAGACTGTAGACCACTGTAGACATTTTAAATACAAAACTTCAATTTTAGACTGATAGCTGATAATTTTGTGTTGAACCACGAAGATCATTGGATTATCGAAAAAAAAAACTATAAACTACAAACGTTTTATGTATTGCACTAAAAAATTTCGAATAAATAGAAAAACAAAAATTTGCAGAAGGTAAGAACATAGTCCATACGTTTAAATTATTTGTCACAAATGACATAACAGACATGAATCGAATGGAAGATGCAGCCTCAAAATAAAGCACAAATAATGGTGAGTTTAATAATTACGCCAAAGATAATGTAATGCTTCCCAACAAACTGCATTATTGTTGAATCTGTGGATGTCAGTTACTTAGTGAAATTATGATCTGAATAAAAAATATTCAGAAATTTCAAGGAGAAGTTAAGAAAATACTTTATCAAGAACAAATAAAAATGAATCGAAAAATGTTTATTTTATTTTTTTTTTTTTTTGTCAAGTGGCATATTCACAGTTACTGAGCAAAATTCCTTTTTCATATTGTCTTTTGAAAATATTGGAAATCGATATTTTAATGAATTTTTCGAGCATTCTCTATTGTAACGATCATGAATTGAATTAATATTAAAAATTTTTTAATTAAATTCTAAATACAAATGTAAATAATACTTGTATTGTGCATACTTGTAAGCATTTTATATATAGATATGCTTTGCTTGTATATATGTATGTATATGTGTATATTATTATATGGAATGATAATGAATGAAAACAATGAGAACATTACAAAACCGCAAAATTTAATTATCTGGTCAAATATTCTGTTACGTATGGAATTGTAATTATAAATTGCATATATTTCACACTTTATATTTGATTAATTTTTTTTATAATTAAATGCATTCCACATATTATCTTACCTTCTACCACATTAAATAGTATTTGTGTGTGATGTGAAATTAATTGAATAAAAAAAAGTTTTGGAGATAAAAATTGTCGGAGATAAAATTGGTTTAAATTTACATAAATATATAAATTTTAAATGTTTTCGCTTGCTAAAAAGTAATTTTCTTCAATTCTAATATTTTATGTTCTAGAAAATGTAAATTTATTCAAAAAATATCTTCACACATTATCATCATGTTGACTCTACTCTACAGTCCTTTGAGAACTCTCGCTTCTTGCAGAATTTTTCACCATTCGTATATCGTTACTTTCACAAATACTCGTACAATGAAAATTTATTCGTAAGATACTGGCATTAGCAATGATAAAAAAAATGTCGAATACTAAATATAATAATAATCAGTGTAATTCATTTTTCATTCAGTGATTTAATTACCACTTTAATATCCTTCTAGATTATCTACTGAGAGATAATAAAAAACATTTTCTATATTTACGTGTATAATTATAACACTGACGAAAATGTGATCTGTTTATACCACAACGTATACGAGATTTGATGGAAAAAATGACGAGAAGTTATTGGCAGCTAACTATAGTATAATATACTCTACAGTATTCATACCTTGCATTCAATCCAATCGTATTTTTACTCATGAGAAAAATTCATTTTTCTCTTTATATCTGCTTTGCACTAGACACCATAAGAAGTATATGGGAAATAGGAGGAGACAGTAAGCAAGCTCTATATAGCAGCTATGAGCATACCATGCTATCGTATTTTCCATTATGTGAAAAATTCATTTTTTCTTCATTCATGTTTGTTTCGCAATAAACTCCATAAGAAGTATACAAGAAACAGAAGAGACAGTAAGTAGAAGAAGTAGCGATATACGAGTACGCTAATATAGTACATTATTAATTTGCATACCATGTAATCGTATTTTTATTCATGAGAAAAATTCATTTTCTCTTTATACTTGCTCTGCACCAAACTCCATAGGTAGTATACGAGAAACACGAAGAGACAATATATTCAATTATTGTGCATTATATCGATGATTGATAAATGACAAAATATTTTGAATGTATTATGAAATACATGTACATTCGTGTACTCGTATCTACGAAAGTATGTACGTATACATATGTGTTAATGTGCGTAGGCAAAAAAAATTTCTTCGTCTGTATACATACAACACTATTTAACTAATTGGATTGTGTGAAGAAAATTTATGAACATTTCAACATTTCCTTGTTCATAAATCCTAAAAGATTTTAATTAAAATTCGGAATACATTTTTTTTATTCAAAAAAAAAAATATATATACTCGTATATGTACATATATATATATTTTTGCTAAGTAATTTATCGTGATTTATCCTATGTTACCTACACACAATACAATATATCCTTAAATTTTTGCATTCTAATTTTTTCACATAAATTTTTGTTATTCGCTAAAAGTTTTTTCACAAAATATCATAACAAAACCACAGAAAAAAGAAAAATGAAATGAACAAATAAATAAATGAAATGAAAACTTTGCTTCCAGTGTTTTTTGTTATATAATATAATACGAATCGAATTGTCGAATTGTAATTCACATGTAAATATGTGTGTATACGCGTATACGAGTCACAGTTAGAAAACTTTATTTATTTATTGCATTAACTGCTTTGAATATTATTATCATACTAGATTTTCATATATTAAACGATGTTGGAATTATTGCTTGATAGGAATTATTCGTATTAGTAGGATTGAGTTTATAAATTATACAAGCAAATTACGTAATATTGGTAATATGTAGTATTTTGCGTAAGTACATAATTCATTCGTAAATATTCACTTTTAATATTTCATTTGTGGTTTTATATTTCTGACTTAATTACTGTTCCACGAAGTTTTCAAATATCCAAAGAAAAAGTTTATAGTCAGCTAAAAAACATAATACACATGCATATACCTATACGTGAGAACAATAAATTCTTTTTGTGGAAAAAAAAATGTTCATGTTTATAAGTATTAGGTATTAGTTAGCTTCCGCTCATAGTTTCATTTTTAAGATTCATTTACTATTTTACTTAACTGAAAGTTATTCAAATCACTTACCATGTATGTAAATCTTTGAGAGAGAAATTTTTGGACGAATAGAAGCAGTGGCGTAGCTAGGTAACCAAGGGCCCTGGGGCAAATTAAAAAATGGGGCCCCACTGCTATGTAAACTGATTAGGTTTTATCAAATAAAAATATGAAATATACAAATACTTTAAAAATGCTAAGCTACTTAAGCTTTTTTTTGTGCACTGCAGGGCAGGTAATAAAAATATTAAACAGTAACAACATAAATTACAATTAATACTTGGTGTAGGCTTGGCTAATAAAACGAAATAAAGAAGATTCAAGGGTTTATTATATAACAATTATATTTATTATTAAATAACAATTATATTTACAATTTTTTCCTAGCTTTAGTTTTCGCAAAAGTATCAATGACTTCATTTAAATCCAGGCTTGATGCGGTTTTGTTTTCAATTGCTATTAGCGATAAATGTCGGAGTCGAGTTTGGCCCATATTATTTCTTAAATAATTTTTTATTATTTTTAATTTGCTAAAATGGCCTTTCAGCTGTACAGAAAGAATTTAGGGGAATTCCCTAGGCATAACTTTTGAATTTTTCTCAACCTAGTTGTCATGATTAAAGTGGGGGTGCAACCTGTCATATTTATTTTGAAAATGGGAGAAATTTCCAAAAGTTCAGTTCGATCGAATTTCTGGTAAGGATTCGAGGGCCCCCTGAGCTTGAGGGCCCCGGGGCACTGCCCCGCCTAGCCCCTAGGTAGCTACGCCACTGAATAGAAGAATCTTCGGAATGGTAGAAGAGAACGGTGTCTGAAAAGTTAGAAATAACGACGAATTATACGAATTATATTACGACATAGACATCGTTAACGAATCCGGTTAAATTGAATCCGATGGACTGGATCGGACATGTCATAAGACGACATAATGAAGAGATGTCGAAGAAAACATTATGTTGGGCACTCCAAGATGGTTGGACGATGTGAAAAAAATATGAAGATTATGAAAAATATTGGTGTATTGAATTAAAAAAGTACAACGGTAGGCAGATCCAGATGGAGGCAGATCTTGGAGCAAATCAAGGTACGCACTGAGGAATGCAGAGTTAGTAATGATGATGATATATGTGAGTCGATTGAAAAAAAATTGAGAGTATAAGAAAATACATATATATAAATCTTTAATATTACGGCAAGGATAATAGGAATCCACTAAAAAATGAAATTAAAAAATTAAAAAAAAATGTTTTCTCTTACTTCTGATATAATCTAAATAAATTTTTTAACATATATTTTTGTTGAAGAAGGAATATTTTTGTCATTTTTTATATTCCAGCAATTTCATCATTACAAAATTTATATTTTATGAAATTATTTCATTACTTAAGGGATACAGAAAGAAACTTGAGCAATAATTATTTTTTTCGTTTTATTGTTGGCATTCGCATACTTCAATCGTGCATGCACAAATGAAGAAGATAAATAAAAACAAGAGTAAAAATATAAAAGTATGAAATAAAATTAAATAACATTTTTTCACAAATACAAACACAAAAAAATCATAAAGTCAAAAAGAAATCATCATACACAGATGACATTTAATTCTGGAGAAAAAGAAAATAATAACGAAGAAATCATCGGAAGAGGGACTAAAAGAAAAAGAAAAATTAAAAAATTAAAAAAAAAAATAAAAGAAATAAGAAACTAAATGAAAATTAACAGAAATACGAGTACAATACAGACATATCTATATATATATGTGTATATGTAAGGAAGGAGGTATATGTATATGTATCTTGGCTGCAAATGGTAGATTTCTTTCGGAAAAAAATTCGAATTTCTTTCAAAGTAAAAATGGAAATTAATAAAAAAAAGAAAATTCTATCTTATGGTTTCTGTTGATGGTTATTTCTGACTTTATATAAATGTACATTAGGATAGATGCCTCCAGGGTAAAATCTGTGATTTAATTTTTAATTTTCATTATATATGAGTAAGTAAGAAAAATAAATTTTTCTGTTGTATTTTGTTGATTTTTCATTTTGTTTTGTAGCTACCAAAGCATAAATTTCATAATGTATTGAAAATATAAAAACATGAAAATATACAAGAAACACACAATCTGCCTGCAATACAATACACGTATGTATAAAAGCAAATATTGTACAATTTTTTGAGCAAAAAACATTTTAATTTGATTCGATTCTAAAGAACAGAAGTTTGTTGAATTGCTTTTTTAGCTGCGGGGTGCAGTGTGGTCACCGGTTATTTTTAATGTCAGTTCATATTTTATTCAGTTGCCTTCTACAGATTATTTTGCGTTTTTCATAAATGAAAAATAATGTCATTCAATTATTTGCAAAAAATTTTTTTTTCGTTTGCTTTTTATTCATCACCTGAAGCAGATACTATAGACGTATACCTTATCAACGATTGTTAGCATATGTACGAGCACATACGTTACGTACGTATGTAAATTGTAAAAGTCTATGAAGAATTGTGTTACTCATTGATATTTTAAGTTGACAGGAAAAACTATATTTGACAACAAGCCAAATGAGTTGAGAGACTATAAATACTGTTATGTTGATACTCGAATTAAAATGTGTATATGTGTATAACCGTTGTCAGAAAAGGAAAAAAAAGACAAATTTCAATAATGAAATATTATCAAAATAGGATTCAAAATGGAAAATAATTCTACAGACTTTCTTGATAATTGAAAATTTTGTTGTTATTTTTTTTAATATTTTTTAGAATTGATAAAATCTTAACGTTCATATGTCAATCTAACTGCGATCAAGGAATTATTATCGTGATTGAATGAAAATGTGATCTCTATATTCCCCATGGTGTGATTCATCCGAAATTGTTCCCAAATATCAAATCAATTTTCATTGTTACGTAAAAACTTTTTAAAAATCAAATATTTGATAAAAGCAAAACTACATCTACATCATATCAGTTATATGTGGTTATATATAGTATCCATTCAAAAGGGTGTGCGAGCGTAACAAAAAACAATAAAAACAAAAAAATAAAATTTGAAAAATTCTAAGAAATAAAATGAAAATGAAAAATAAAATTTAAGATTTTAGATATTTTATATTAGTCAAATTTATTTTCTTTATAAGATACGTACATATATATTACTGTGTATTTCTATATACTATGTATATGTACATAAGATGAAAAATTCTATTCCATTAAACGTGGATACAAATAGAACGCGAACAAGAAAAATTATTGTAATTTGTGTAACAGAAATGTAAAAAAAAAGAAGCAAAAGATAAATTGTAATAGGATATTTTTTGATAATTTTTCAGTTTCAATTTCAGATGTGCAATATTATCATCATTATTTATATCCCGTGTGTGTGTTGATAATGAATAGAAGAAACATTTTTTTTTATTTTAATTTTACAAAGGAAAATATAAGAGAAATGATGAAAAAAAAAAACACATGTAGCTTATACACACGTTTATAATGAGAAAAAGGATATTTTATCCTTTTGTAAAAAATTTTATAAGGATATATGTATGTATGTATATACGTAAAAAAATATTTATTTCTTTGTAAATACCTGCAAATGTATGTGTGAAACATTATATAAAAAAAAAGAAAGAAAAAACCGAAATAAAATGAAAAATTAGTCCTTTAATAAATTTTTTTTCTACATGCTTACTTACATACATACTTTTTTTATATATGTATTTTATTTCTCATTGTTTTTGATTGGCTCAATATGTACACATATGTATATGTACATAAAATGTGTAATAATGAGGTACAAGGGTTTAATTTCATTATCCATGTTTAAATATCTTCAATTTAATATTCAACAAAAACAACACAACAAAAACAACGCAACAAAAATAGGCTAATTAAGGTAAACTATATGAAAATCTGTATTAAATAAGAAAAGAAAATGAATTCTCTTCCTATGAACTTTATATTTTTGCCTATGCGCTTCAAATTCAAATGCGTCCGTTCAATTCTCTGAATTCAAATTCAGAATAAAAAAATAATAGATTTGTTTAAATTATTTATTCTCTTTTTTGTTTTGTAGCTTTAAAACATTTCATTCATTTATACTTGCACATATTTAATGATTTAATGTAAAAAAATAAATTTGTTTTTTTATTTTTATCCTTGTTTGTTAATTTTTTGTGCGTTTTTTTTTTGTTTTTTTGATATGCGTAAAATATTATGTAAATACATTTGAAGAAACGAAAGCACGAGTCATTCATAATTGAAAGTGAAAAGAGGACAAAGTAAAGAAAAAAAACATGAAATGTTTTAAATTCTAAAATATAAAAGTACAAAATTATTGTCTTCTTGTTATACCAGAATATGATTTTTTGTGTCCTTTCTTCATATTTTATTATTATTTTGTGTATATTTTGTGCTTTTTTTAAAAACTCATTAAATTTTTACGCATCCGCTCCGCTGTACTTCATATACTCGCGTATTCTTTACATTTCTCATATTTACATTTTTTGTAAATTTTTTTTTTTTTTTTTTTTTGAAAAAAAATATATAATTTTTTTTTCGTTTATTTTGTAATGAAACTTGTTTAACGATAAAAAAATTTTTGTTCTTGAAATTATATTACATAAAATTTTTCTTCTGTTAATAAAAAAATTAAAAACATAAAATAAAAAATGAGCACACATCAGCAGGTAGGTATAGGTGCTTACTTACTTACATATTTAATATCAGTTACACCAGATTCTTCTAAATTATAGAACATTTTCGTCGTCTTCTGTCTTTTTTACGACCTATACTGGTATATATAACACAAAACTATGATAACATTTTTTATGATGTGTTAAACACTGTAAGGAATTCAAATTTAACACTACAGCTACAACAGCTTTAAAAATGTTTTATAATTTAAAATTCTTAAATTTTAATAAAACTTTGAAGAGTAGGATAGAAGAGATCATTTGAATACATATATTTCCCTTTCTCTCTTTTTCCACTTTTTTTTTATTTTTCAGGATGACATAAATATCGAATTTTCTCTGATACGTGAAATGTTTAGATGTATTTTGTGATTTGTATATATGTATGTGCATGAGTATTTTATGCCAGGAAATACAAAGAAAATGAACAATTTCTTTCAATATTGCAAACAATTATCCTCGAGCCAAATATACTCACTAACATAACGTTCAATATTCAATTACAAGTACAAGTATGCTATCTATCTAACTTATACGCTTATACGACAGGCTTAATACGTACTGAGTGACTTCGCATTGACTCAGTACGCTCTTATAAGCTCCTTTTCAATACGAATTAAAATTGAGATGCATATTCGTTAAGTTCAGTTTCTTAGCTGAAGTTAAACTTCTCAATACGCACTAGAAACTAGTATGAATGCTTTGAATTCACATTGAAAGATCCGCATGACTACTTTGTACTTTGATTTTTCATAGATGAACGGAACTATCGTAATTTCAGTACACACAACAACTCAATGCCTCGGTTCGCATCATGTCATATTCGCATTTAAACTGAAGCATAAATTGATTCATTGCAAGATATTTTTTCTGTCTTACTATCTGCGTATTTTTTCCATTATTTAAAAGGAATAATATTATTTCTAGGAATACATTTTCGAATACAAAAATATTGTATTCTAACTACCACATACGTGCATATGTATATTCATAAGTATGTACATGAACTTATATATATATACGTACACGTACGTATATCTTCCTCATGCATGCGGATTATCTGTATGAAATATGATCTTCATAGTGTCATATCACTATAGGAAAATAATAAAAATGTGTAAATGTAAAAGCAATCTTAAAACGCAAAATAAAAGCAGATATAAAATAGAAATAAAAACGAAACCAAAATGAAAACAAATAAAATCTTACAATCACAGGCATACGTACAAATAACATAAAAGATAAAAGCATATAAAGTTTATTATTTCCACTAAAATGCGTGCATATACATATACATAAACATTCAGTGTATAACAATAATTTTGTGGAAATGTGATATAGTTTTGTTTTTATTTTTTTTTTTTATTTTCTTGTATGAATTTTTTTTCTTGATTTTTATATTTTTTATTTATAGATTTAACATATTCGTATTAGAAAATATTGAAACTGAGAATACTAAAATTTTAGATTTATATTGAAATAATTTCATTTTTAATACGAAAATCTTTTTAATGAAAAAGAAAAAAAAATTCTAAACTTTTTCGAGAAAAAAAAAATAAAAATAAATCCGATGACAATTATCTGAAAATTGTTTCTGTATTTATGTAGATTAATATCCTATCACTTACGTTACGTTACGTACATGATGTTTGCATATGTAAGTATAAAATATCAATAAATTTTTTTTCTTATCAAAAGAAACTTTTTTTCTCATTTTAGATTTTCTGGTTTTGTCTAAAAAAAGAGAAGAAAAAGAAAATAGCAAGAATACTGAAAAAGTTTCATTTAAGAATTTGTATTTTTATTTTCTTTATTTTTGTTTTTTATTTCATTTTATTTCATTTCATTTCATTTCATTTCCTTGGTCCAAAGTTATTTCCTTGATCAAATAAAGATAAAGTTTTCTTATTAGTAGTAAAACCTAATAAGTCGTTATATACAAATACCAATAATGAAATTGATCGCATTATTGTACATAATTGATCGCATGCTGTTGAATGTCTTCTTTTTTGTTTTGATTTCTTGGCATACGAATAAGTAGCTATTCTCGTATTTGAAATGAAAACAAATTGAGTATAGTGATAAAAAAAAATAAATAAATAAATAAATAAAGATATAAAAATATCGAAATCTTCTTAAGCTGATTTCACACGAAAAGTTTTGAACATTTTTTTTATTGTAAAAATTACAAATGAAAAACTATCAGACTTGAAAATATTTTCATTTTTTTTTCAGGCTCTTCTTTTGAAATCGTCGTGGGTCGAATCATAAAAAGATTCCATAGATCTTTCGGATAAATTTAGTTTTGCATAATAATTCGGATTCTAGGCACAGTATTTGAATATCAAGAGCGTTTTGTATAGCTCTGGATCACATCTGTTACTTCAAAATACTTTTCCATTCATCATCATCAACATTAATAGCTCTACAGCTCTAGATGAGCCAGGGCTTTCACTAAAGTGATTTCTAGACTTTATTATACTATTTCAATTTATTCCATTACCTATCTCAATTTAAGTAGTCAGAAAGAAAAATATTCTTATTTTTATAATTCGGATAAAGGTTGTCTTAATGTACCTCATCAGTTTCATGTGTGTGTTTGTGTGTGTATATATATATATGCATTTCTGGGACAAAAATCATTGTTGAAAGTTTTTACACATTTCTATTTTTTTATAAATGTATGTAAGCATGAATATGTACACATGTGTTGTGTACAACAAATTTTTGTGTGTATGTGTGAACATTATGTAAATTAATTTTATTACTATCTAGAATATAATATGAGCACACATTTGTACATGTATGGTATCATGTGTTTGCGGAAATAATATTAAACTATAAAAAGGATGTAATTTAAAAAGTTTTTGTGTAAATTCAGAGAGATATAATGTTTCATGTTTCATCTTTGGTAGAAAATCTCAAGTTAATGGTATATCCTACATTGGTACATTCATATGTACGTATACATATATATGTACTCACGTATCATATATTAAATTTTATGTGATTTTTGTTACAATAAAAACAGGAAATTATTTTCATATCGAAAAATATCGAATTTTCTTATTAGATTTTCATTAATTTCGTTCTTTTTTTGGATAATAAAATACAAAAAAAAATGCATGAATGAAAAAGAAAGAAAAAAAAAAGAACAATTGATTTTTAACGTTAAAAATTTAGAACAAGACGAGAAATAAGTATGAGGAAAATGAAATTTTTGTATAAATTTTCATTGTTTCCTTTTTATTTTTCGATTAAATAATACCAAGAATAAATAATATTATGTATAAGGGTACATATTTTCTTTTTTAGATATTCTGTTAATTTCCTTGACAAGTATTATACCTGTCTACTGCGTACAAGAGTACACTCTTTGGTAAATCGTGAATCTAAAAAATCTAATTTATTTGTATTGCGATAAATACGATTTTTCTAATATTTTGTTTTTTTGTTTTCGTTTCTTATTTCCTACTAATCCATCATTCTGATTTTGAGATTTTCATTTAAATAAATTAAAAAAAAAATAAAATTGAAAAAAAAATTCTGACATTTCAATTAATACAAATAACTTGAATATAATCTGTACGATTTTTATTCCATTCCTATAATTTATTTATTTACATGCTATTTATTCATTTTCTATTTAATTTTTGTGCTGTATTTGTTGTGATTTTTATTGTTGAAATAAAAAAATAGAATTCATGTTTTGTTTTTAATGAGAATGTTCATCGTATCATAATGTTAACATGACATAAGCATACCAAAAAAAAAAAAAAATTAAAGGAAAATAAGAAAGCGAAATGAAAGAAAATTAATACAGTTCTGTGGAATTATTAAGTGAATATACCATTAGCCGTGATGAATTTCTCGATTAAGCGCAACTAGACATCACACAAAGTTTCAAAATGAAAATTCAAAAATGAGTACACACGATGTATAAAATACGTGCTACTCGTCTTGTACTATAGTAGCGTATACTAGAGACAAAATGATCTCTACTGTTACAGAATATTATATAAAAGGAAAGAGCAAGTATTAAATGTTGATAGTTGATTTTTCGTGGTTTGTTTTGTACAATATTCGTATTCCACATTTACAGCAATTCATTAGTGTACGAGTATATGAAATGAATAATGTTTCCACCATTCAATTATTTTTTAATTCGGTTTCTATTCTGTTCTTTTATGGGGACATTTAGCAACAAAAAAACGTAGATGCACTAATTTCAATTTTTATTTACGAGTATAGTCTCATAATCTCGTAATCAAAAAACATAAAATGAGAAAGCAGAGATCAATGGATAAATACTTATGTAAATTTTTTTTGGAATCAAATTCTCGTTATTATTAAACAGACTTGTACATAATAGTAGATATTAGCATCGATTTAAATTAGGATCCATCACCGCTGCACAATTCGTAATATAAAAAAAAATTAAATTTGAAAAAATGTCACATAACAACCACATGATAATGAAAACATTTTTATCCTTTTCCTAAAAACTATTAAAAATAAGGAATATGATAAGCAGTTACTTACATATTTAGGAAATTTCCTTCCACAAAACACTAGGATATTCAAAGGAATGATAAGAATTTTATTGATTTTCATTTTTCCTCAATGATTGCCATTTGAAGATCATGCGAATTCACAGAATTATTGTTACACAAAAACCATACGAAACTTTAAATTCTACGAAAATTTTTTACATGCAGCCAATGAACTTTGAGTAGTTCATGATAAACACAAAACACTTTTCGAATGAAAATCAACACTGATAAAATTTCTTCTATTCACATATACTTACCTACTTAAAGTATGTGTACACAACTTCGAAAAGTAATATAAAATTTCAAACAATAAACCATATTGAAGGAATTCTCAATACTTATACAGACAGATTCTATATATGAAAACATTGAGATTGTTTGCATCACATTTTCTTGGCATCCTTATTTAGTATACGCTATCTGCATAAATTCATTACAAATTTTGGTATCTAAAAGCCACTTTACATTACATGTTTTTTGCATATGCTTTAGGCATACAAATTTCATATGACATTTCATATGTGTGAAAAATCATGGCGTTTAATATTTGCTTGTTTACACCTATTTGACATTTTGTATGATTTGATTCTATAATTGTGAAAATGGATAGTAAAGAAGAACTTTTTGTACTTTTAAACGTTGTAATGATGTTGTTAGTTTATAAAAAAAATAAAAATAAAACAAAAAAAAAGAAACATGAAAAGAGATCAATTTGGTCAAGAAAATGGCTTTTGAGAAGAGGATGTGGTAAGGATATAGTATCATTTGTATTCAATGAACTGCAGTTTGAGGATCCTTCATCTTTTAATAATTATACAAGAATGCGAAAGGAAACTTTTTATAAACTACTGCACAAAATTGAATCTAAAATTAGGAAACAGGATACAATTTTACGCGAATCAATACCAGCATCAACAAGGTAAATTGAAATAGCTTTTTCATTTATTTATTTTTATAATTAAAAAAAATTTTTATTTTGTGATACGAATTTCTACAGATTACTTCTCACACTTCGATTTTTAGCCACAGGAAATACATATAGAGAACTCTCATATAGCTTTAGAATTTCTGTTCCAGCAATTTCAATAATAGTCCCTGAAACATTAAAAGCAATTTACAGTTCGCTACAAAGTGAATATTTGAAAGTAATATGCACATAAAAAAATAATTATTTATATATTAAATAAATTGATCGTTTTTTTATGTACTGCAGATGCCGGCCTGTAAGGAAGAATGGAAAGCCATTGCTAGAGGATTCCAACAACAATGGAATTTTCCACACTGTTTGGGAGCTCTAGGTCAATAATTTCTGCTTGTAATGTAGTAAATTTATTCATATTATTTTCATTTGCAGATGGTAAACATATTGCTTTTAATGCACGAAAAGGCGATGGTTCCTTTTACTATAATTACAAAGGATTTCACAGCATCATTTTGTTAGCTTTGGTAGATGCTAACTATTGTTTTTTGTATGTGGACGTGGGATGTAATGGACGCGTTCATGATGCTGGTGTATATTCCAATTCCACATTATGTGATGGAATTCAGAAGAATTATTTTGATTTTCCTGAAGAAGAAGAACTTCCTGAAACTAGTACCAAATTGCCATATGTTATAGTTGGAGATGAAGCCTTTAGGCTCACTACAACAATCATTAAACCATACAGTCAGCGTTCTAGGACTGAAAATAAAATATTTAATTACAGATTGAGTAGGGCTCGAAGGGTTGTTGAAAATGCTTTTGGCATAATGGCTAACAAATTTCGAATTCTCCAAAAGGAAATAAATCTTGATGTGGCAAAAGTAGAACTGATTGCCCTATCAACTTGTGTTCTACATAATTTTATTCGAAAAGAGGATGGAGCTAGATATATTGATGATGTAGATAAGGAAAATACAAATGAAATTACTTGTAATCTAGCAGGATGGCGAAATGAAATATTTGTGACTAATTTGCAAAGGCCTACAGGAAATAGATCATCAGATACTGCACTGGAAATTCGAAACAGATTTTCAAATTATTTTAACACAATTGGTTTTGTCCCATGGCAGTGGGAGGCCGTCAAAAAATTCAATTTTTAATTAATTTTTCATACTTTATTTTAATATTTTTTTTAAAAAGTTTTGATAACTTCAAAATTATAATTTAAACAAGTTTTTTAGTATTCAAATTAATATAATTTGAATATGATTAATGTCTGACTTAATGAAATAAAATTTTAGAAAATTTAAAAAATTATTTTATTTTTGGAAAAAAAAACTTAATACATATTAATATTATGCGTACATATCAATTAGATTTGTGTGATATTTTTATATATTTGTGAAGAACATTTATTAGTTCTATTTTTGCGTCATTTTTGACTTCCTCACTTTTTATTTTATTTAATTCTGCTTTAATATACTCTCCGAATGTTTCGACATCCTGAGTATATATGTTTTTATTTTGCATGCTGGCGGACACAATTTTAATTGCTTCCGACGCCTCAAAAAGAATGCTGTCTTCTTTGGTTGTTTGTGGCTGTGATGATGCCGATGGTTTCTCCTTCACTTCCTCTATCCTTTTAATTTTCTTTGGAGGAGACATCAATATTGAATTTTCTGTACAATCGCCTGAATCTATTCCGTCATTTTCCATTGCTTGTGTTAATTCCTAGTTTTAATGCAAAAGAAAAAAAGGAAAATTAATTAACAAATTGTGTAAAATGTGGGAAATATATTCTATTTACTTCTTCAGTATTTGATTTGCCTTTCCTTGGTTTGATAAATTTTTTTATGAAATTCATTTTTTCAAACCAATATATGGTTTCGAATACTTCATCAGCACCAGCACCACTTCTACCACCCTTTCTTTGTTTCTGAAGTTCATGATTGTATTGACTTCTACAATTATTATAAAACAATGTTTAATTTAAAATTCAATTGCAAATATTCAGCGAAAAACGAAATATTTATATACCTTAAATTTGATAACTTTGATTTTATTTCCTCTATATTTACATCTTTAATTTGTGGTGCCATTGCCTCTGTTATTTTGGACAAGGCGTCATATCTTGCATGTTTATTGTGGTACAGTCTATTTCTGCTGTCGTATAATATAGGAAATTGTTCCCAGATTTCAATTAGATGTAAGGTATTTTCTCTAGTCCACTCAAACTGGAAATAATTGAAAAAATATTATATATCCATGTTAGTATTATTATACTTATCTAAAAAATAATCTTACCTTTTTTAAAAACATTTTTTCACTCATATTTTACTATTTCTTTTTTATATTATACACAAATTTTCACAAATAATGTTTCAACTGAATTGAAATAGCATATGCTTTTGACATACAGGTTAGAATTTGTTCTATTTCCAAAAAAGCATATGATTCCGTCATATGACTGACACAGGACAGATATGAACGAATTTACACTATAAGACTTGCCAGACATAACAAAAAGCATATGAAAAAACATGTAATGTAAAGTGGCTTTAAGTATGTATATACGTAAGATGTACACATATGCTCATCTTATATCCTTATAATGTAAACTTCTTAAATTTTATGTACGATTTGATTATGATATTGTGTGTGTATGTGTGTTGTATAGGAAGAGTACAATATATGATACATTCGAAAAAAAAAAAACGTTTGGAATGTGAAAATGGATTTTATATGTACATCATATCCTGTTGCTTATGCTAAAGGAAAATGCTGATGGATGGAAAGTATAATGTATGTTTCATGTTTTCCTTTCTCTTTATACATACAATAATATTTTGTTCAAAAATTTGAATTTTATTTACCTTACCTGTATAGCATCCTGTACTTAATTTAAATTTTATTTTTTTTATGGATACATATAGACATTATATATAATGAGTATATAAACAGTATATGCATACAAATACAAATACAATTCCATAAAAATGCTATTAGAATACCTTCAGGTGATACAAGAACATTATCATAGAGTGGAATTTACATTTAATTCTATAGCAAGCATAAAATGATATTTTTGATAAGAATGGAAAATTTTTTCGAATTGAATAAAATGAACAATATAACAATATGAAAATATATAGCAACAACAGAAATCATTATTATTATTTAAGGATAATCGGTATAAAATCAAATGGGAAATACATAATAAAATCAAAATCTTTGAAAAAAAAAAGTAAAATTACCTTCTTCATTTCAGGATGCTCAATAACACGTGTTAATCGTATCAAAAATATTCTTTTGGTCTAAGAAATTTGTTTATAACGATTTTTTATTTATATTACACTGCAAGAATTTAACTAATCCTTCATTTGAAATTTTTATTAATAAACAATTTTTAACATTTGCTGAATTTGAAATGAATTAAATAACATTCTTTTGTTTTAATTTAAAAACATTGGAAAAAAATGAATGAATGAATCTGCAGGATGTAAAATTAAAAAGGATAATACAAAACGATGAGTTATTAATTTATGTTTAAATATTCTATGAATTTATTATCTGAAAATAAAAGAGAAAATGAAAAAAGAAGATTCCCGAAATTCCCTTATTATAGTATTGTATTTGTACTGCACAGAAGAAAAAAAAATCTGTCGAGAAGAAAAAATTTTAATGGTAGGATGGCAGCAAATTGTAGTTAGTTCGTACATGGTATACATGGTATATATTATCAGTCTGTACTCATATTATGTAAAACACATTGGTATCGGTATGTGGGTACACACATACATACAATATGAAAGTATACAATTTTTTCTCATAAAAACTATTAAGCGTAAATAAATCCCCTAATCCTAAATTCGATTGTAACGAGTATGCATGGATAATTTTATTCTAAATAAAATACAAAATATTTTTGAATAAATCGAGAATAATGGTGATAATAAAGGAGAAAAACAAAATGCAAATAAAATAAATAAAAATTTAGTGCTCGCTGCTCTGCTGTGTGTATGGAAAAAATTTGTTGTATAGTGTTCGAATATATTTTTACACTCTTTAATATTTAAAAGAGCATAAAACGAAAATGAAATAAAAAAAAAATTGAAAATCGACTTTATTTTCATTATAAATATTTAATCCAAATAATATACACATTCTCACTTATGAGTATATTATATAAAATGTATAGGCAGATATGTGGATGTATATATGTGTGTTTTTAAATATATAATATCCCCAAGCATTCATAAAACAGAGGTGTCATATTCTTTTATTTAATAACACAGACAGTGTTTATGATTATGTCCAACGTGTAATTTTCGCACATACTTATACGTAAATATACATACATACATATACGTATATGTGTCCAAACATAATGATTTATTGAAAGCAAAAAATTTTTAATAAGAATAATTGATGTTTTCACTGTATAAAATTATTGATTATAAATGAAATGTGATATGATGAGAGATGTAGTGATATTCGATAATAATAATCACATACAATATACTGTGATAAAATAGCACGTGGATGTGCACATATACATATACGTTTTATATTACATATAAATTTTTTTAACCACAATAAAATTTATATGTACACACATATACATACATTTATTCGTATTGTCAATCCTGAAGGAATAATTTTTTAATTTGAATTCTTTTAAAAATAACACAAATAACACGTGTGTATAAGATTTTATTTATTCTTTCATTTATTTATGTGTCTGTATCCTTGTTATCCATGAATGATCGTCATGAATATGTTTTTTTTTTTTTTCTAAAATATTTTTTAATAAAAATCTCCTTTTTTGTATTAATTTATTTTGAAGAATGATGAACAAAAAGGACTATGATCAAGTGTTTTTCTAAGATACTCGTATTTCGTATAATACTTGACTGAGATGAAATTTAGAAAATTTCTTATTTTAACAGATTTTCATTTGGCACATGTTTTGAACAAAAATCTCAAGAAAAATATATTTTTACAGAATATTTTTGTTAAAACATTTGGAAATTTCTATATTTAGAATTGATTTTTTTTTGTTTCTTTTTTTTAATATCAGTGAAATGTATTAATGGACAAGTATATACTCCTACATATAACGAGAGATAAATACTATGTGGGATGTAAGATATAAAATACATAAATGTGAGATGTAGAAAATCTATTTATCATCAAAAGTATACATAGAAATAATTGAATCAAGAACTCTTAGATATGATTTTTATTTTCTGTATAGTTATGAAAAATTATTTTCGTTTCATATCAAGGGTTTAATGGAAGTGAATTGTTGAATTTTGAATCAGGGATGAAATCGAAAAAATTCTAGAAATCTATGTTGCTATAAAAAAACTGTTTAATATACAAATTACACAAGTGCACGAAAGTATAGAAAAGAACTTTCTATGTTTTACAGATGTATTGGTATGTAATTATGTATCATTTTTCGTAATTAGTTTTGGAATTTCTGTATAATTTGTATGTGATCCTATAGCGTGTTTCGTTTTAAGTATTTATTTGTAACTTTCGAAATTGAAAAGAATTTTTGGTTTCATGAATTTAAAAAATTTCAAATCTCTACGGGACATGGGTAATGTCCTTGTTGAATCTATATAAAGATCAAATTATAATTGAAAATTGAATGAAAGAAAGTTGGAATTTTTGTACAAGATTCAAAAACGGAAAAGGTTCCTAAACCCTGAAGGCCTGAAGATTCATTGATAAAAATTTCATCATTCCATCTTAAATCTGGCATAATATTAAATTCTCTTTTTATTATTTATTGCTTTTAGATTTTTTTCAAATTTTAATTTTCTTAGAATACAAAAGAATTTCGTTTAATTAGATCGAGAATTTTTCAAAATTTTCAGGATGCTAAAATCTTTAATTTATTTTGAATTTTATTTTACATATACGATGAATGGCATATGAATAGCTTTTAGAGAAATGAAGTAAAAGAAATTTGAAAAAAAAATTAAATTTTCTCGTTTCTGTTAAAAAGTAAAAGATAAAATTTAAGAGAAAATATAAATGAAATTTTCTTTCAAAGTGAATTCATTTTTAACATTTCTCTATTGTACGGAGACGGACTATTTAGATATTACGTGTATACGTATATTTACGTTTGCTTGAAAAATAATTCAATTAAAATCGAATCATAAAATCGCAAACTGTTCATGTACACGTACAAAAGAGCATACAAGGTATGAGAGTGGAGTGAATATACCTCAGTAAGTAAGTACTCAGTAAGTAAGTAATATAAGTCAGTGCTGTGCTCTGTGTGTATTATTGAATTGTTATCATACTGAGTGAGTACTTATAATTGACTAATGACATCAATAAATTGAATTCCAGTAGATACATTATAGTATGCTTGCTATATACACAACATCTATGTATATTTATTCGGTGTTATAATGTTTCTTCCTTTTGGCCAGAAACATTTCAGAGAAAAGTAAAGTGTTTTTACTTATTTGATTTCAATGTGAAATAATTATAATTGCATTTACAAAATATTAAATTATTCCATTGAAATATTGAAATTTGAAATGAATAACAAAGGATCAATCGGGGTGGTATACAAAAAAAACCGAACAAACACTAAACTAATTTAAGGACATACTACATACATATCCACAAGCATAAAGTCATTTATACATTTACAAGTACAGTAAGATGTGGAATGAAAATGTACTTGTACATGGAAAAATTATTAAAAAATAATATTACTACCAGATATTACGTACACAAGTAAGTAAGTATACACCAAAGTACATTACATATACGCTACAGTAATACTGTAAATTAAATTTAAAAGTTCGTGTTCATAAATTAAAAGTTAAAGTACCATGGAATAGAACGTAAATGAACTGTAACATGAAATGAAACAAAAAAAAAACAAAGAACATGAAATTTTCTAAACTCTATACGAATATACTGAAACGATTGAATACGAAAAATTCTAAAATTACACATAACACATATACACAACATCATGAAATAATTGTTAAGTGCGGTAATTTACAGAACCATAAAACACAAGTATGTACATAAAATACAAAGTATAAAATAAAGTTTATTTCTTCAGTATTTCACTTAGTTCCCTTTTCTTCATACATTTTTTTTTTAATATTTGGTTTTTATTTCATTTTGCTTCCACTCTAGTAATGACTTTTTATTTTTAGTGTAAAACTTTTAAAAAGCCAAAGAAATTTTCCTTTATTTTTACGCTTGTTATATGCAGTGTATACATACATATACACATACGATTATATATATACATACTGACTGGTATATATATGTGTGTGATTTTTCTTTTATTTCATTTTATTCTTTTATTAATTCTTCATGCAATGCTTATGACTTTATAACACTCACTTACACATACGAGTATGTATATACATTAATGTAATATACGTACTAATACGTACTACTTAAAACTCACATACGATCATACTTCACACCACAACCCCACAACCCCACAACTCTATGTACAAAACTTACAAGTGTTCCACTAATAAAGAATAAATAACACATGTTTAAGAACTAAATATATTTTTTTTTATTCATTCCTTGAATAACTTAATGAATGCACATAACGTTTTAAATTGTAACTTTTAGTGGGTGGAAGTTTTATAGGTCTAAATAAAAGTGGTACCAGTAGTATACGTGGTAGTTATATAGTACATCTCCGTATCGTATACAATGGTATACAGTTAATAAGTTTATTTTTATGTACGTATAGAACGTAGAACACCATATTATACAAGTTTTCATTGATGTTGTTATTACCGCGTTATTTTCATTTCCTTTTCCGTTCATTTCATTTTTATACGTTCATTTTGTTTCTCCTTTTGTTTTGGTTTTTATTTTACCGCTACACTGTATGTTTTTGATGTATAAAAAAAAAACTTTTAATTATTATTAGTTTCAAGGAAAATATATTTTTTTATATTTTTATTCTCTTTTCGAATTTATTTTTGTTGTTTTTCTCAGAAAATTGTGTTATATTGTTTTTCTTATACACTCCTATATGGTGATGATAACAATGAAATATGGAAGAGAAAATATAATTTGAATAGAAAATTTCATGAAAAATATTTTATCGAAACTTTACACATTAATATGAGTATCCAACACGTATCTATACATTCGTTCCTATTTCGTATATGTGAAGTAGTAGTCAAGTTCAATTTTATTTGTGGAATACTATAGAAATGAAATTAATTCTTTCTCAGAAAATTTGAATACAGAACTAATTAAGTAAGTATAGAATTTTGTTTATAGTTTTTGTTTCCGTTAAAAATGAATAGTAATTTATAATTATTATTTTTTTCTTTGTGAATATATGTACTCATTGTTGACTGTATAATGTTTCATATTGAATTAAAAATTAATGAAACTGAATAGCAACATGAATATTGCAAATATTCAATATATTTTCGGTATTATTTTCGAAACATTTTTAAAATACTTGAAAAATAAATAATGACAGCTTAATATGACTCTTCCGATAACAAAGCTCAATTATAAAATTTAATTATCACATATACTATGTTGATATCAATAATGTTGCCATAAGTAAGTAGTTGAAGAGAAAAACTATCGTTGAGTTTGAGTTTGACGGTTTGAAATAACCATGATAATCGATAGATATATCAATTCTCTGGGAATTTCTTTTGTCCTCTTATTACATCATAATTAATATTCAATTATCAATTATGAAATTTAAATATTATTACACAAAGATTACTTGATTCAAAACAAAAAAAAAACATGTCCTTGTAAAGCATTAGTCATGTTATCCTTGAAATATATATAATGCCACGCAATAAAAATTTAGCAAATGAACAAAATTTATAACTTTTTAAAAAGATTTTTCTATTCATTTCATTTATTTTTACAATTTTTCATTTATATATTTTGTTTTCCATTCACAGGATGCTGCACATATGGTACTAATTTTTTTTTTTTTTTTTGAAAACATAATTTATTCAAAACGTGATTCGAATTTTCAAAACATAAGAAAAAACAACAAAAATAGTTTTATAAATTTTTCCGTATACATCTTATTACCTATTACATAACACTTCATCTGGTTTCCTATTTTTCTTTAAAATTTTGTACAAATCTACATAATAAATAAAATAAAATGTGTATTCAAAAAAAAAAAAAAAAAAATACATTTGATCCTTTACCATTCAGTGTGATGTGTGACATATGCCTTCAATGTCATTGATTACAGTTGGATATTGATGAATTTAGTAAATTTTCTACACTATTCTGATGAATGAACATAACATGAAGACAGTCCTACCATTAAAAAAATATATTTATTAGCCGGTTTGCATCAGGAAGTCATCAATATATAATTTCATTAT
Source organism: Villa cingulata (assembly GCA_951394055.1). NCBI lineage: Eukaryota > Metazoa > Arthropoda > Insecta > Diptera > Bombyliidae > Villa > Villa cingulata. The sequence continues at coordinate 21,522,842 of OX596025.1, read as the reverse complement.
GCAAAAAACTTCAATTTATTATCATAAATGTATTTTAATCTTTAAGTTACATTTACAATCCGTCGTAGATTTCCTGCCAGAGTAGATTTATTATACCTCCTTTACTATCGCAGATGAAATTCTTTACCGCCATCTTTTTTTTTTGACTTGCACCTTATGAAGTAAACTTCACCGGATTAAAATTGAGATTAAGTTCTCTTACTAATCACACACTGGTAATAGAGAAAGTTACTTATATTTAAAAATCTCAATTTAGTCTACTGGATCTAATTTGGATTGTAAATTAGCTCTCAAGGTTTAATAATTTGCTACTATCGGAAAATATTGCGAAAGCGATAATTTTATTGTATACTCTCTGAAAAGAATCATTTAAATTTGCTCATAAGCATATTCATCATGAAGAATCACTATTTCTGTTCAAAATATAATTTTTAAATGAAATTGAAAATGTTAAATTTCACAGATTTTTAAAGAAAATACTTTTTCATAGTACAGACAAAAAAGGATAAAAAATAAAAATTAAAATAAATACCAAAAAGCATTGTTGTTCAAGTTTATTTTTATTTATCCACTTGTAACATTTCGTACAGAAGAGTACTAAAAATGCTTTTAAATCCTTACATACGCATACTGAAAACTGGAAATATAAATAGAAAACTACCAAAAACCGAAAAACAAAAATTTCAAACATACAAAAGTGTGTATGTATAAAAATTCTTACAATAAAAACCAAAACTAAGTAATATTACCAGTAATAATGCTATGATTCTGAAGTGTTATAGAATGCTATACATTTCTGTTATTCGAACCAAGTATATTCATGTACGAATACGCAAAACATTTTTAAAAGTTTTATAAAAAAAAAAAAAACTTATGAATGTAAGAATACATCTACCAAAAATAAATGTAAAAGGAAAGAAAATAAATTTACTCAAAATAATCTGTACTTCTAACGTAGAAATTCACTACCAAAGTATGTATAAGAAATATAAGAAAATTAAAGTGCCGCATTTCATGACGAAATAAAAAATAATTTTCAAATATAAATTCATAAAAATAAAATTCAAATAATTACTCTACTTTTGAGTGGGAAATAGAAAAGAAATTTTACGAAAAACAATACCACAATAAGAAAAATTTCAAGAAAATAAGTACTCGTATTTTAAGCTTTTTTAATTACAATTCACTGTTATTATTATTTTTTTTTGTAGATGAGAACGTAATTTTTTATTGTCATAATAACAATAATAATAAGAACAATTATTGATGTAGTTTTGGTACTCAAATCTGTGTTTGCGTCTTTCATTTTATGAGTTTTTACATTATTGATCCTTCTTTCTCTGTCAAGTGTGTATACAGAACAGTTAAAGCGGTTAAATAAATTCGAAATACTCAATTTTTTATAATTAAATTAAATTAAAAGAAACTGTTGTGTACAGGACAAAAAAAAATGTAAACAATACATAGTACACATTCTGGCTGAATACACATTAAATTAATCTCTGGGATGATTTTCAATTTATTTTTCAGTATTAATCCTTTAAGCGTTTTAAATTCATTCAGAGTATTATACGTACAACATTCATTCAATGACTTATTGATGTTTTACATGGTCTAAACTGACTAAGTAATTTTTCAAATTCTTTTTAAAAATAAACAAAAACTGTAATAAATTTTCAATTCAAATTTTCTCTATATCATCATCATAGAATCAATTTATACGATTTATCTAAAATTTAATTATTTCAAATCAATCTTTGCTAACATACATTCTGAAATTTATACAAAAAACTATGTATGTATTGTAGTAGGCATATGTATATTAAATCGTATATGGTATATATTGCGTCTTTATATGAATAGCACTGTAATATGTTGTTTTTATGAGGATCACAGTTTAATACCAGCATGAGAAAATAATGATGACATTTCTATCCGTCAATAAATGAAAAAATTAAATTCGAATATCAAATAAATTCAAATACGCATATACATTGTATACGCATACAAATTTTAAATTAAACGAAAAATTGCTTCCTTTTTTTTATGTATCTCTTTGAAACATACTGCATAGTCCCGTTTATATGTGTGTATTTAAATTTTTTTTTCTTCATTTTTTATTTCGATTGAATGTATATATTTCATTTTATGAAAAATCGAGATCAAAAAAATAAATATAAATTTTATGAATCTTCATTCAATAATGTTTTCCTTTTGACCGTCATAAAAATCTACATTATATACAAATACTGTTTTGTACTCCACGTTTTGTTGCTTATATATATAATTTTTAATATTTTTCATATTTTTTGATTGAATATATATTTGCAATCATCATTTTATATGAATTCGAAATTTCTTTTTTTTTTCACTTATTTTTATTATATTCAAATTCAATGGTGAAGTGCTTTTTTGTTTTTTTACTTATTTTCAGCAATTTTTATTTTCGTTGCTATTTATCTCAGATATTAAAATTTATCTCATATTTTTCATTCTTTAAAAAAAAAAAACTTGTACATATACATACGTGATACTGAGAACCATGTGCATACATATAAAAATGAAAGATATTTATCAACATTCTAAAGTACATATGACTCATAATAGTGTGAACATTCGGTTCTGTGATTATTTCAATAGAGTGAACGCCTAGATGTTTTCTATTTACTTTACCATCCTATATAGAGTGAATTGTTAAAGCTGTCTATTGTGAATTTTGTTTAATTCGTATTGAACATCACTCCTCATGTTGTCATGTTTTTATCAGCCTTCAATTACTTAATTTGTGCTTGTGCTAAGTAGTTTGATTAAGTATGGAGAATTTATTTTTTTAAAAAATGATAAAAAGAAAAAATTTTACCATATTTTACATTAAGAGGAAAAGCACAGAGTTGATTGAAAGTTTAAGAATATGTGTTTCTCCATCATTTTTAGGGATAAATACCAAATGTCTTTATATTATATATGCAGAGATATTTCTGGCGCAATACTAATGGCGAAGGCACAATGTACGACTTGCTTGCTTTGCTTATTTTACTCGCTTTTAATAACTTGTCTTGCTTGCTTTATTTGCTACATTTGCTATGTGCATTGTGAGTAATACCGTTTAAAAGTATTATTTCCAGTTTCTAGTCAGCTGTCAGACGTGCAATTGTATCTTCGACATAAATGTTTATTAGACCAGGCTTTGATATTTTTTCCAACACCTACACTAAACATCATGCCTCCTTGTCTGGTTTTTTAATTCCACTCTATCGCCAGTCATCTGTATATATATTATACAATGTACATATATTGTGTACAAACGAATGCATACATTATAAAGGATATAATATACATGTAATAAGGTTTCGATTAAAATTTTATTTTAGTTTATTTGAAATTTATAATGTTGAAATTTAAAAATTTGTTTTTCAGAATTATGATTATTAAAAAAAATATATTTTATGATATCCTTTATACGTATATACTTAGACGTCATTGTAGGCATAAATAATACATATTTATTTATCTACAATGTAACAACTAAGTATAACAACATAAAATTTATGTTTATTTGTATAGATCTAGACAAATTTCCCATGAATTTCATTATTTTCTATCCTATATTTTCGTAATTCAGCAAAAAAAAAAAAAAAAAAAAATACGTAGACAACATTTCGTATTTTGTATTTATTATTCGTTTAATATTAAATCAACATAATTGGTTGACTTTACAATCATGTATAGCATGTAATTGTAAGGTTTGATCCTTTCACACGAAAAAAATTTATAAGCAGAACTTATACAAATACAGATACACTGATACATTTTACGGATATATTCGAAAAAAAATGATATATGTACATATTTAAATTTCATATTGTTTTCTAAATAAACTATTGTCCTATGGTCTTAACTCGTATTTAACATTTATGTACTTTACACACACATAATAAAAAGTAAGTATTCAAGGGATATACACACAAATTTTTGAAAGGATATTTATATGTTTATATAAAAAATTTTATGGCTTTATTTTTATTATTAAAAAAACAAATATGATTAGTTTTTGTTTGGGGAAAAGTTTTTGGGGAGAAGCAATATCTCTAAGCCATAAAACAAATAAAAATGCAATAAAAATAAAGATTGTAAATAGAATTAAATAAAATTATATTTTCCATAAAATTTGAAAAAAAAAAAATTTAACAACAATTTTTGTGTACGTATGTATACACGTATGCTAACCGATAATATTTATAGAAAAAAATATGTATGTATATAAAAAATAGTACCTACCTAACAAGTAACAGAATTCAATTTGTTTTATTTGAAGGAAGCAGAAAAAAAAATATAAACGTATATCCTTTTCATTCCTTTATTTATTTATTATATTTTTTTTTATTTATTCATTTATGTATCGATTTTAAGAAAGGAAAACATAAATAAAATGAGTATACAATGTATTTGTATTCGTATATATAATACAAAAATCGATTCAAATTTATAATTTACTAAATTTTCACATCCTTTTTAGTTGTTTCACTTTTATATATATTTTTTTATTTTTTTTTTTTCATTTTTCTCTATATGTGTGCTAAAAATGAAATCAATAATAAAAGTGAAAACAAATTTTTTTCATTCTCCTGTATTTGATGTACAAATGTACAAATATCTATATATCATCTATTCATATGTGTACTCGTATATACTTATATGAACTTGAACTTACATATATAAGATTTGTATATAAATTTTATTTACACTTGAACTACACTACATTACGTACATCATTTATTATTTATTTATTAATTTATTTCGTTTTTCTTTATATAATATTTTTCTATACTTATGCATATATGTTTGTACTCGTGAATATACAAATATAAATACAGCATACAGGAATACACATACCATCTCAATTGTATATCTTCAATTTCAAGTTCCGAAATAAAAAAAAAAAATGTTTTCCTATTATTTTCATACAAAAAGAAGACGAAAAAAAGAAAAAAACAAACAAGAGGTGAATCCTTTTTCTTTCGTTAAGGATTTATTTTCACCTTATTTATATACTCGAGAATTTATGTACAACACAGAATATCTTTCAAATGCTTATTGATTACACAATTTTCTTTGATATTTTCAATAAATTACATTCATCTACATATCAGTATAGTATATCCTGTGCATAGGAATTTCTTCAATAAACTTCAATAAAATACTTGGATGTAAGTAAGAATGTATACACAAAAAGGAGGAAAAAAAACTACAATTCATTTGTTATGCATTACTGTGAAGGATACTAAGGATATTTAATTAAATATCTAAATTTTGATTTTATTTTTTTTGCCTGACATTCTACTCTCTACAAGTATGTACACAAATTGACACAAATAAGTATTTATGTATGAATGTATGTGTTTAAGTAAAATGATATATTTATGTCTCCTATATACTTAAATCATTAATTATAATATAATGTTTCTACTTATAAACAAATTTATTATTTGTCTGCTAAATTTTGATAAAATCACCATATAATTCCTGAAATTATCGGAAATTTTACAAAGACAGGATAAAATTTATGATGGTTATAGGTACAAAAAATGAATGAATGATAAAAAAAATTATGATGTATTGAAAGTAATAAACATTAATCTTTACATTTTTTTTTCTCTAAGGAGTGTGTATCTAGTGTGGGTTCATATTTGAATGTGAATTTTCGTAAAAATGATTAAAAAATCGTTTAAAACTTATTTATTATTGGATTATAGTCATATATGTATATGCATACAGTAGCAGTGACGGTCCGCATTTTGCTTGCCTTTGTTTTTACTACAAAGCTTTTTTGCGGGTGGTGGTTGTTGTATACTTTAGATTATAAGTTATCGAATTAGTTATACATAAATTGACCACATCTGCCAGGTCGTCGAGGAAAAGCTTCTCGAAAATCTTTAGTCTGATTTTAGACAAAGCTGGATACCTGAAAAGATACCTCTGTCTGAACTGAGTTGCTCTTCCAGCTTTTACTTCTACAGTGCATGTTAAATAGTAAATCCAGTCTGGTTGCGTGTTTTTCTGAAGGTCATAGTGCCCTGTTCTGTTAAAATCGTCACGATTTTAGTTATCTGTCGAAGGTTTCTACCAATAAGAGCTTCTGTTTTCCTCTTTGGAAATGAGCCATTTCGTTGTCCTCTCTGTTTTTATGTTCTAGAACCCAAATAAGGGCGGTATCTTAGGATTTTCTTGCCAGCCTGTATTTTTATAAATAAAATATAAATATTTGATTAAAATGAATAAGTATATGATTTTTTCTAAATTTTTTCACTATAATTTTAATTTGAAACTAATAATTTTTCGGACCAGAGAGTCTTTTGGAATGTATAATTTTTTCTTATCATATATGCTTATGATGCATGCATTTATTTATTTATAAAAATCCATTAAAATAATGAAAAAGTTACAAAATAAACGAGCAATAAAGGATAGCATATCAGAAACTGATATCATATAATAGGATTTCATTAATAAATTTAACAGAAATTTTACGTAAAATCTATATATAAGACAAGTGATTAAGTTTATAAAGTTATAAAGTATATATCAGCTTAAGTATTTAAGTGTTTTCTATGTATAGAATAGATTTGAGAATTTAATTCGAACATTAGTAAATACTCGTATACTGTATGTATCAGTTTTGATATCTTTATCAATAGTATAGAAAATTGAAAGTTTGAAATAATTTTGTCTGCAAAAACTGTAATATGTACTTATACCTATACTTTAAAATACGAGATATATGAGTATATACAGAACAACATTTGAATCTATTTCGTATTTATGAGAACACGCATCAATCATTATATATGCATGTACATATTATGTTAATTTCATATTCACATTCCTTGATTCTCGTATATTCTTTTTCATATACCTATCTCTGAAAATGTAATTCAACTGAATTATTTTAATTGTACGTATAATTCGAAAACTATATCATTATCATTACATATTATTGCATTTTGAACTAAACTCGATAGCTTCAATGATACATTTATTTCCATTTAAATTTTGTATCATTTCACTTTGAGAATAACTAAATAAATAAAATAAATAAATTATAAATTTGAGCTAATGAATTGTTAATTAGAAAAAAATTTTATATCCTTCGTCCTAATGGAAAAATATTATTTATGATAGCTTTTAGTCATGTATGTAAATGTGCCGATATCTATAGTGAATATAATCGTTAATTCTGTATAATACGTGAAGTGAAATTTTTTGTTTTTCCCTGTAGTATATGTGTTCACTTAACTTCTGTATTTTATCAGCTTTCTACTATTGCACATATACATACATTTATGTAGTATAAAAAATGTATAGAAAAAATATATTAAAATTATTTATACAGGATAAAGAACAAATATAATAACTTAAAAAGAACAAAAATAAAAGCTTTTAAGTAGTACATCGTTGTGTTTTTTCTCTGTTTTATTTCAATGATATTTTTCTTTTTTTTTTGCATATTTGTATATGATAATAATCACATTATAGAAAATTTGATATATAACTGAAATATATGGATGTATACAATATTGTTAAAGGCAACCAAAAATTGGATAATTCTTGTATTATGAAAATAATGCTTATTGTCTGTATGTAACCTACACTAACCACTTAAGTTAGATGTGTTTCATTTCTGTAGCCGGAAGGATACAAATAGAAGAGTACAACAACAATTCTAAAATAACGATAACGTTAATTATTATACTTAATTACAACACCTACATGATGTAATGGAATTTTCCGTCTTTAATTATAGGTGAAACGTGGTGAAGTATTAGGGAAAAAAAACTCTGATTGTTAGCATGCCTAACGTGTCTATGTCTAACTTTAAGGACATAAAAAGTAAAACGATTAACACATAAAGGCTATATATCCTTCTTTAAACCTTGTTATATGTATATTCACTATTTATAAAATAGTAGCTGGTGATGATGATGGTGGTGAGCTATTTACGTACATACACATTCGAGGATGTAAGTATATGGATGAAAATATTTTATGTTTGTGAACATTTAAAAAACTTAAAATGGGGCATGTGATGATGTTTAAATTTTGTATAATTGCTTAAATAAATGTACTTTAAATGCTACTCTTCATATTAACATAATTTTAATTTTAATTAATTATTAAAATTAAATTAATTTTTTATTTAATTTATTGTTTTTTAGAATAAATTTAATTAAAAAAATTGTTTATAGTCCTCTTATTGTGATAGTAAACGGTATTCAGGATTCAGGTGATCAATTTAATGGAAATTTTTAATAAATTTTTAATTTTTTAACTAAGTATTTTCAACTATTTCATTAACTCACTGTTAGTGAAATGGATATTATTATGATTATGAAAATCGCAAATTTAAACTTCCTTTTTTTTTTTATTAGAAAATTTTACTTTTAATTAAAAAGTTTTTCTATCATTTTTCATTTCGAATTTATTCATGTGTAAACAAATAAATGAAAGTATCTCTTAAAAATTCTGTAATTTGTAGTAAAATAAACATTTTATACTGACGCATTTTTTACAAAATCACCAAGCAAAATTATAAAATTCAAATCATCTATTACAAACGTACGTACCTAAATGTATTTATTTAAAGTGTATGTTGTATTAATTTTTGATCTGTACTGATCTCGAATTTGGGGGTTTGACTCCTATTCAATAGTAAAGGTCGATTAAAACATTTAAATTCAGCTTCAGTTTAGACTTCGATCTGTTTCAGGGATTTTACATTATTGCATTTTTATAAACGTCTCAAAATATCGGAACTGAATGTAAACTAAACGGACACATGTGAATAGAAAATTTGTTTCAGGTTTAGTTTGTCTATCGTAACCTCATAACATACTATCATAGACTAGATAATACTATCGAAAGTAGAATTTTCAGATTGCGAATAGATTACTACTACTGCAAAATCTAGGTCGAGATGGCTCGTTGTCGCTGAAAATAGAATAGAATCTATTTGGGCGACAACGACAGCGTAAAGTTCAGCGTAAAAAGTCCCATTTAATTACTGTATACGCTGTACTTGTCGCCCCCGAATTGTGCGATGACAGTAACTCAAAGTATTATGTATTTAAATCATTATAGTAATTAATAGATCAGTCTAAGCCCTGTCGTGTAAATGAGTTTGCTTCTCTACCAGCAACTCAGTGATTCGCAGTGCACATTAAACTTTGGGTGCAAACATGATAGTGATAAATTTAAAAATCACTGTGGTGAAAGCCCTGACTCATTTAAAGCTGTGCTGCTGTAGGCAGTGCTATGCAGTGCTATGAAAGAAGTTGTTTTAATTTTATTATAAACTTTTTAAAATATTTTTATTTTTATACTAAAGAAAGGTAAATACTCACGATTTTTTGAAAAATCTAAAATTTTATTTCAATCAAAAGAGATTTTTACTTTATTTTTTACTAATTTATATTTTTCTTTCTGTATTTTTAATGTGATATATTATGCATAATGTATAGGAAGTCGTATGCTAAATGTGTCATGCATGTACTTATCATCATGCAAGTAGATATACATATTTGCAGTTTATTTCAGTTGACTACAGTTCTTCCTATTTTGGTTCTATTTCACAAATTTAAATTTAAAAAAAAGGATACACACACACAAATTCGAAAATACAAAAATGTGTATTTGCATATAAACTCGTATATTATATAAATACGTATATATAATTCAATTTTTTGATACTTTTTAAATTTTTACATTTACAAATGTAATTTACTAAAAAATTTTTATTTTTCAGATCGATCAAACAATCAAGCAAAATGTAACCTAATAAAGTCGTTACAAATTTACATACATACACCCATACACACTACATGTAATATACATTGATATATGTATATTTTAGAATGAAATATATGAAAAGTATTTCTATGTAAAGTTTCCATACTTCAAAAGTTCAAAAAGTACTCATTCACATTTTGTACAGAGCACTTTTTATTATTCAAATTATATTTCGTATATTATTTCCATGTACCTACATACTCTACAAAAGTCGTACATCAAAAGCGTACATAATTTGATGAATGAAAAAAAAAAATTAAAGATGATAATATTAAGTAGATTGAATCAATACTTCAATCTGACTATGTTCAATTTCTCTTGCATACAGTTTATTATTATTTATTAAAAAAAATAAAATCTAAAATAAAAATAAAAAAAAATCAATTTAATTTTTATTTGTTCTGTTATTTTTAAATTTTTTGTTTTTTCAATTATGTTCGATATATTTTTCAGATTTTTTTGTTCTTTTATTGATTCTTTTTATTGCTTACACGGATCGATTTAAAATCGATTTAAAAATTTTTCTCTGTACTCGCCTATTACAGTACAGTACATAAATTAAAAAAAGAAAATAACATGAGAAACTATCTATTCGCGTATCTTTTTACTTCTCAAATAATCAAGTGTACCTACAATGATCATGTTTGTTTACACATGAAAATATAGGTCAATAGGTTTTTCTTATATACACGGACTTTGTTTTGATTCTAAAATTCTTCTTCGTACACTGATACTACAGTGTAGTACCAAATATAAACCAGAAAAGGAGAAGAGCAAATTCTATTCGCGTATGCTTTTACTTCTTTTTCTACTTCTCAAACTAACAAGTAGAAGGAAAATTAAGAAATGATCATTAAACCCTTGACTATTTGAGATGTAGAAAAAAAAAAGAAGGAAAAATAGAAAGATATGTGAATAGTAGTTTTTCTTCGCATTTCCCTCTTTAAATTATGTACTGCACAATAGTAGGAGTGTATAAAGAAGAATTTCAGATTGAGAATTCTGCCGTCGTTAGGTAGAAAGTCTCATCTGACATTTAGGTAATTTTGAGTTATTGAGGTTTTTTTTAGAAATGTGTGATTTGTGTGATTTGACACATACGACCGTTAATCATATCTGTAAAAGCCAAATATCTGTATTTAAAGTATATACTATCAAGGCAGAAGGTCGTAAGTACAATCTCAGATATGACCTTTTAAATTAGGATAAGCCAGATTTGGTCATATACGACTTTTTCACTTGAAAAATGTAAGATTTTCTATCAGATACGATATTTGAAGTGGCGAAAAAAGTACCTTAATGTTCTTTTACAGCTTTCTAACTTAGAGAATAGATGCATTATTGGTCTAAGATAAAGATTTTACATTTAACTCATTTTTCGAAACTTTGTAGATGGGACTTTCTGCCTAACGACGGCAGAATTGTACTATGTATACTAGAAAAGTTGATATTTATGTTTTGACCTATATTTTCATATGTAAACCAACATGGTCATTGAACTCTTGAGTATTTTAGAAGTACAAAACAAAAAAGTTTTTCTTTGCTTTATCTTGTGTAATTTATATGTACTGCACTGTAATAGGAGAGTATGGAGAAGGATTTCAGATTGAAACTGAATCCGTGTATATAGAAAAAACCCATATATGTTTGTTTTTTAAGCAAAAATGGTGTTTTAATTCTTGAGTATATTATTTTGATTTTTAAGGCATTCAAAGCAGACTTTTTAAGTTGTGAACCATAAATTTTTACTTCATATATTATTTATTATGTGAACATTTTCGTAAAAAATATTTTTTTTACTGGTCATTTATGAAATTATTTTTCTACAAACGGATATGTGACTTTATTCTGTCCTTCTAAATTAAAATTAATTGAACACATCTTTCAATTTTTTGCACAAATGAAACCCTGATAATTTTTAATACTTATTATTCTGGAATTTAATCTTCATTTTTCTGTTCAAAGTTATAGAAAAAGGATTAAAACATGCCTCAAAACTACGAGTTAAAAATGTTTGTACACCAATGTAATCCAATATAATTTTTTATACCGGTTTCATGAGTGATACTACAAAATTCGCTGTCTTGTGAAAAACGATTTTTTCGATTTTGATGACAAATAATTAGCACACTTAAGGAAAACATTTTGGCCTTTCATATGCAATTTTGTTTATGACTCTACCTTTTCCCGTTCACAAAAATTGAATCTGTATACATACAGTGTGTTTGACAAGAGCGTCCGCCTTATAAATTTAATAAGAAGTAAAAAACTAAAAAAAACTTTTTTTTAAAAAACAATTTATTTCAATATCTATCGCGCAATACATTTAATAGCATATGTAATCACCATTTTTATAAATATCCAACATTTTAGGTGCATTCAAATTTCCAGTAAAAATTATCAAATGACCGAATCCACGAATATTGAAGCATCCCCAAACATGCACTTTTAATCGGGTGCTTCACCGTCCTCACGACAACTCTTTCACCTTTCGGTGACCATGCACGTTTAGAACTTTGAAACGCCCAAAAGGATGATTCATCGGAGAATACGATATCGTTCCAATCACGACCCAAATTTTCTGTAACCCAGTCAAGTCGTTTTTGCATATTGATTGTTGACAGTAGAGGTTTGCTGAGGTGGTAATCTTTATATTATTTTCATCCAATCGTTGTCGAGTTGTGAAAACGGATATGTTAATACCCTTTTCAGCCAATTTCTCTTTTGCTTTTCGTCATATAATGAGAGGATCTTTCTTAAATAACTCCAGTATAGCTTTGTCCTGTTTTTTTGATGTGGTTTTCGTTTTACCCCTTCCAGGTAAATCGTCCACGTTTTTATGCTCCGTATAACGTTTACAACACTTTCTCACGAATGACTCATCCTTTTTAATATATTTTGCTGTCTTTTTAGCACTCCACTGAGGTCCTTTCGGATGCTGACATAAGAAAACTGCTTCGATTCGTTTTAAGTATTTTGCACTCATTTCAGAAACTTGTTATCACCACGAAAACTGAATAACTAATGAGGCTAATTTTTATAACGCGCTTTACTACAAAGTATTCTACTTAATCCTGTACCTACGTTTTTCAAGGTAATTCCTTTTTCGTTGAAAGGTAGAGCGGCCGATCTTGTCAAACAGACTGTACATATTAAATATGAATCTTAGATTATTTTTGATATTAACATTGTTTTTTTTACGATGTATAAAGTTATTAATATGAAATCAGTTATGTAATTTATTTGTTAAGAGTTCTTTAGGAAGAGAGAGCATTTTACAAAAAAACAAAAATTGGAAATGTACAAAGACTTTTGACACCCAATGTATGTATATCTGCATTTTTCATTAAATATTTCAATCACGTTTAGTAAGATTGTTTTTATTTAAAAAGCAATATATCCGTTTTTTTTTTATTTTTCAACAATTTATGTAGAATGAACAAAATAATTTTAAAAAACTGAAGAAAAACTTTTTTATGAGAATAAAAACAAAAAAATAAAATAATAATTGAAATCAAAATAATGAAAATAATTGAAAGGAAAAAAAATATTGTTTTCATAAATATCCTTGTAAAAAAAAATTTTTTTTTTTTGGTTTGATTTTGATTTGTTCAATTTACTTTGCTCACTATTCGTGATTATACTTTCTGGATTTCAAGGAAAACATCTTTCTTTCTTTTGTGAAATATTAAAAATTCATTTTTGATTCCATCAAATCATTTTAAATGTCATTCGGAAGATTATTGTTTTGCCTAAATGAATATACTTATGTATGTAATGTACGTCGTCCATGTTGTAATTTCTCTCATTATTCATTCATACATTATGTATGCAGAAGATTTTGATTAGCAACATTGTTGACAACTAACATGACCGTATAATGTCATTCGTCATTTAGTTGGCATTTTTAGTTGAGTTTTTTTATAAAACTGAAAAGAAAAAAATATTTGTAAATAAAACGTTTTCGGAAACTACTTATTTGGTAAAAGGACTGGAAATATGTGGTTTTTTTTCAGTATTTATTATAAATACTTATAGGTATAGGTAGATATACGTATATGCGATAAATATAGGCATTCAATCAAGTTAAATGATTAATGATGATGAAAATAACGAAGAGTTGTGGTATTTGCGACGTTTATCATAATAGAATTATTAACAGTATAAAATTCAATTTTTCATATGTCTTATACAAAATAAAATCGAATTGTACATATGTGTTAGATATCTATAACAGTGGTTATTTTTTTTCACTTTCGATGAGCTTTCAATTCAATTAGGTAGCTGATTAATGATCGCAATGACAAAAAAATTCAATGTTCTTAATGAAATTCGTAGTTAATTCATATTGAACAGAACTGGCCAAAATTGATACGTCAATACGAATGCGAATCATTGGGAAAATGTAAATACCAGTTACTATAAGTTACGACTACGAGGTATGATTCAATTTACTTCCTATCATATTCAAATATTAAGCTGAAAATTTCTCTTGCTCGGAAATTAAGCTGAAAATTTTTGAGAAAAATTTAAAACTTTATACATATTTAAAGAGTGCTAAATGAAGTGGTACTGTTTTACAAAATGTTATTAAAAGTGTTCATTTTCACTATAATCATCATTGTTACCAGTTATTTTCTGATATACTTCTCTAAATTCCAAAAATATCAAATACTTATCTTGTTAAGGAAGTAGTATATTCGTATAAAATTGATGCAGTTGATTATTTTTTGCAGCAATCATTCAAATACCAATGATAAATTGCATAGATGCAAAGATTTTTCAAAAGTTCATGTAACAATTTTAACAAATAAATTACCCAATAATTTGCAAAAAAAAAAAAAAAAAATTAATAATTGAAAAAAAGATTCATTATCACATATTCATTAGATTATTCACCTAAACAACTCTTTGTATTGTTATTTTTTAAATTCTTTTCAGGATGATCTATGTATTTATTGCTGGTATATACATATATATCATATAATGTACATATTATATAATTAGTACATCACTTTATCAGATTTATTTCCTCTTTTATTGTCTCTCAATCAATCACACAATAATCTTGTCATTTATAAGTCCACACAATTTTTCCAAGTTCTTTGTTCCCAAATATGTATATAATGTTCGATATACATGTAATCGTATAAATATATGTAGACACTACCACACATGCAATATAACACAATCATTTTCATATATTCATATAAATACAACAATCTTTGCTAAATTTCCGAAACGAAAGTTTTTTCAGAATTCATCAATCATTCATTAGGTACATACGAATATGTAGATGAATGGATGACTATAGAAATATGTGTACATATGCTTTTGGTATTCATTCATTAGTTGTTATACACATACACATAATACGACATACCCTTACCTATACTTACATAAGGTGTGTAGATTTATATTTCTTTTATAAATCATGTACTATACTTATGGTATGAGTATACATAATACTCTTGAACATAGAATTAATAACAAATATACTAAATATTGTATACCGTATATGTTTACACAAATCTATACATACGTAATGAAGCATATATACATCAATTATGAATAGAATTTAATGTCTAGAACAGGAAATATTAAAAAATTTATAAAGGAAATAAACAAACTGAACAAATATGTACATACAAACACAGCATAAAAATTTTATGTTAAAAATTTTGGCACATATGCTCTTTCAAATAAAATTTGAATCACAATTTGAATCACAATTTGATTTTTTTTGTAAAATTAAATGAACCAATTATTTGAGTTTCCGTTTTATAAAAATAAAATTAAGTGCACATGAATATGAATCGGATATAAAATTTGAAATATGATTTCGACATTGAATTTTTTAACGAATACGTATTAGAAAAATGTAAAATATAATGAATAAATAAAATAAAAAAAGTAATCTGAAATTTGATTTTTTAAAAGTTTTTTCTTTCTTTTTTTTAACTTTTAAATAATTCATTTTCAATCATTTTTATAAATTTTAGCAGGAGCAGAAAGAAAAAAGTTTTAAGCTCAAATTTATACTAAATCCATCTGACAATTAAGAGCGTAAGCATATCAAACCGATGAGTAGTTTTTAAGTCTCTAATAGAGTGTGATCTGCAAGAAAATGGAATATGGAGGATCCGCTATACTATATAATGATAAGTTGTATGATCTATATAAAGACATAAGTATAGTCCATCACGTTAGAATAAGCAGAATCCAATGGTTAGGACACGTCGCAAGAAGACCGTAGCATAACGTGATGAGATGATTGATGTCTTATACACCTGATAAGAGCAAAAGACCGGGAAGCCCTAAAGCAGCCTAAAGCACGCTGGATAGACAATATTAAAACCGAGCTGAAAAAGATGAATATCAGGAAATGGAAAGTTACAGCTCAGAATAGGGAGGAATGGCAGAGAATCCTGATACAATTCAAGGTTCACCAATGGCTGTCGAGCTACTGATATAATGAATACATCAGTGTGATCAGTTCGGTTAAGTACCTAATTCTCATACTTTCAACTGAATGTGTAGTGTCTGGATTGACTGAAATCGCAGTGTCTGTATAATCATAGCTCTTGATTCGAAGTAGATTCACCCTAACAATTTATTTTAAATAATTTTGGTAATCATAATCAAATTTAAATAAATTTCATGCAGATGTGCACATATAACATCAACATAATGTCCAAAAATCCGAAAATAAATGAAAAAAATATTAATCGTAAATAAAATTGAAGGATAAAATACACGCAAAAGGTCAAAAATATCACTAAAAATTATGTTTTTACTTGTAGTATATGTTTAATTTTTTAGTAGAATTAAAATACAATATTATCTGATATTTTATGTATGTACGTTAATACCCATATCTACGTATAATTGGTATAGTCCACTACAGAATATATTAACCGTGAACGTATATTTGTATTTATGTACGTATACGTAATAACTAAAATGTCAGAAAGGATTTTGTGTGAAAATTTATGAAATTTCTTAAACCACCTACCTGTTTATTGCTCAGATATCAGATCATCTTTTAGAAGATTCTATTCAGAATATTCAGTTTTTTTTTTTAGTTTTCAATTTTCTTTTCAAACACATACCTTTCTTTTTAGATACACAACACATATTAAAACTATTTTATTGGAACGTGATTTGGATTCATATTAGAGCAATTCAAAAAATTATAAAAATTATGAAAAACTATAAATATGTATTATGAAAATTTTGAGGAAAAAAAAGATGTTTTAAAAGAGCTTTTTATTACCCCTTTTTGCTATTTTATAGGGAAAATATGAAAGCTTAATAGAAACGCATGTGCTATGATAATTTTCGGCATATTTAAAAAAAATGTTTCTATTGTGAATTAAGTCAATCAACTGATGATAAAGGAAAATTAGAAAAAATTATTTTAGTTTTTTGTTCTTTGCTTTGTAAAAGGATGCGTGATAATTAATTAAATCATCGAATTTTGTATTTCTTTGATTACAGGATACTCAAAGAAAACTATAAAGAAAACTAAGTAGTTTAAAAAATACATAAAAATTAATCCAATTTCTATATACAAGACTGCTACATTTCTATATGAGTAATGCGATTTTACATTTTATTTTTATGTGCAATCGCAAATAAAACAAATCAGTCATAAAAGAAGGACACATTTCTTCTAAATTCCATAGGACAATATGCGAACACACAAAAAAGTTATAAAATATTTTCGATAAATTCGCAATCAGTCAATATTATATTTTTTTTTTGTTCTTTTTCATTTCATTTATGTGCACTATAATTCACTTACACGTAAATGTGTGTAGTGGGTACACCTACTTTAAATTAATTAAAGAACATTTTGTCTTCTATAATAATAATTGTATCCGTTTATACGTTACGCATAATTTTGTAGCTGTATTAATAATTAAATTAATAAATTTCGTTTAAAAATAGTATGAATTCCAATTAATTTTAACGAATTTATAAAACTACATGTGCACTCTAATATACCCACTAACCAATTCCATCTCCATCAACATTAAAGAAAGAATTTAAATTTTAGTTTGTTCGCATTTATTTTTGGAGCGAAGCAGCAGATGAAGTGAGGTGAGCTAGATGTTGGCATTATTGAGTCGATAATTTAATCTTTTGAGAAATTCCCACCCTTATATAGCTGTTTTACAAATTAACATGAAAGGAAAGTTAATTAATTACCAAAGAATTTTTAATTTTTCTTTGTGTATCTACCTAGTACATTTAGTAAGTTTGTGTACAATGTGAATGTCATGAATTTACCTAAAAGATGCTGACCTAAGTAAATAAAAACAAAATGTTTAAAAAAAAATGATGTACGTACATATACATGTATGTATATAAATACTACAAAAAAGGAAAAATCAGAATGAAATTTTCACTTCTAACTTTATATGGTTTACACAATGAAATACAAAAATATATTCTTCTTTCAGCAATTTACTTTATTACACACATACGCACACATACACAAATAAAATGTTCTCAAAATAAGTAATAAACGGTAATATAGAATTTAAAAATGTATACACAGTATGTAGTAAATGCTTCTAAAAATTATATTTGTAGTACCTACATTATTTGTTCCAAAAAATGTACAAAACAAAAAGATGTCCTTAATTAGTTTGAACGAGAAAAAAAAAATGAAAAATTTCCTCATGGGTTCATTTTTTTTTCACATAATATTAGCACATAATAACTACTAAGTACGAGAAGAAAAGAAAAGACTAGAAGAATAAATAACAGAGAAAAAGAAAAAATACCAAAAAAGAAAAAAAAATAAAACGCAAATTTGAACAATTGGACCATTAAAACAAATTTTATTTTTATTTTAAACACAAAAAAAAAAAAAAACATTAAAAAATTTGGGTCTATGAAAATTAGCCTGATATTATGCATACATACCAGAAATACAAAACAAAATAATTGTTTTTTCTTTTTTGTTTTCACAGCAATTAATAATAAAATACAGTTTTCCTTATACTATAACAGCCAAAAAGCAAAAAATGAAAAACAATACAAAAAAGGACCAAATTACATACATATACTCGTACTATATGCCTATTAAGTATATGTATAATTTATAATTTTTTTTTGAAAAGGTTCCTCCAAGGAGATATTATTTAACCCTCTTCATAATTACCGCCGTTGTCGACTATATGAAGCGCATTAAATTAATGAAATGAAAACATAGAAAAATATATCCTTTAATTTTAATATTTTCCCCATTCAGTTATCATTAAAAAAAAATTTTTTTTTTTTGCATTTTAATATGCTAAAAATTAAACGAAATTTTTCTATCGCATATAAACTCTACTCTAATTTATATGTAGATATTATAGCTATGATACTTCATGATACTTTAAAATCGTCGTCATTTACCTTTCAAAGAATTTTATCATACGCTTCAAAATGTGAAGAACAAATCACAGAATTTCTAAATGTAAGAAAATTTTAATTAAAATTTGATTAAAATGAAAGAAAAAAAAATACTTGAAATACTAATTCCTAAAGGAAAAATTCCGAGACTATTTTTAGAATTTTCTTAATTAAAATTTTTTAATGCTTGTGTTCATTTCAGTTTTTGTATTTATTTAGTTTTGTTTTGTTATGGTTTTTTTTTTTTAATGTCTCAATTAAAATTGTTATCTGATGGAAAATGATTTTTATCAGTTATTTTCATTTTGTCTCATTTCTCATTAAATCATAACCTAATAACATTATATTTTCTTTACTTTTTATCGAATATTTTCCAATCGTCAACTATTCTCATAAAACCGATATACAGTCTTGCCGTAATTTCTAAAACAGATTTGATAACTACTACATTTTTTTCACTTTACGCTATTGTACCTTGCATACCATTTAATCGTATTTTCATTCATGAGAAAAATTCATTTTCTGTTTATACTTACTTTGCACTACACACCATACAGGAGGAACAGGAAGAAATACTAAGCAGTAGCAATAGCAATGAGGTTATAGACAGCTAACTATAGTACGATATGCGCTAGTAGTGCCTTACACATTACTCACTTTTATTTTCTTCAATGAAGAAAATTCATTTTCTCTTTATACTTCTTTCGCACTATGTATACACGATAAGAGATATATATATAAGAAACAGGAAGAGACAGTAAATAGTAGCAATAAAATTATTGTCACCTGTCCATTACACGATATACGCTATTTTACTTTGCGTACCATGTAATCGTATTTTTTCATTCTCGAGAAAAATTCATTTTCCCCTTATACTTGCTCTTCACTACACAACACACTACACTCCATTATAAGAAGTACTAGTAGGTAGTAGCAATAAGGTATACTATACGATATACGCTAGTATAGTACCTTGCATTCCATGTACTCGAATTTTCATTCATGAATGATGAGAAAATTTCATTTTCTCTCCTTAAATTTATTTTATTTTGCATTTGATAATGAGTTATGACATGAAATGCAAACGTATAAGACGTATGATAGAGTGTTTGTGTAGCGTTTTTTGTTTATTATTTTGCATCATTTTATAATTCGAACGAATTTGTGTATTTGAGTATTATGTCTCTGACCTTCTGTGTAGCTATATGTAATTAAAATGAAGAAAAATAATTTTCTAATAAATGAAAATGTGATCATAAAATACATTTTGTGTGTAATTCACATGTGTAATACACGTGTATTTTTCCAATACAATGCACTTAACATTCATTTTATTACAGATACGTTTTGTGTTGTGAACAAAATCTATATAGGTACTACATAACTTAAATCCTTAAGACTATACATACCATCTACGTGTACCATGTTATACAAATTTTAAAATGTTAAAAGGATACAAATTTCATGTTCGACAAAAATAAATCATTAAAATATACACATAGTACGTACATTATATCTGCATACACATGTCATGTAAATATGTATGTACATTTACGAGTATATAAAAACGTGCATATTTTCACTGAATTTGAATGTAAAAAATTTTTTTCTTATACTCGAGAGAATATAAATTGTTTGCATTGCAGTATATAATATCTTGGAGTGTACACATACTTCCTTGAAGTATAGTCAGTACGTAAGTAAATCCACACTATACTACGATAAACGATACTACGTACATATTTACATAATTTATCGAAGGGATTTATCATTATTATCATTATTACTGTCGGTTACACAATTCAATATTCAAGGATATCAAACATATAAAACGACAATGTCAGTAAACGATGATAAAAATAATAATTATGAAATCAGTGCTTATGTATATAAACCATTAATATTTATGTAAGTATGTAGATGAAGAACAAATTGAAAATTATCAAAAAAGTATAAATTCTAAAAAAATAACATTTACGTATATGATAAAAACGATAATGTGTCGTGAACATTATTTCTGAATGTAATATTTTTTTTTTTGTATTTTTTCCGTAGGTAGATATTCAAATTTTCTCGTATTATGTACATTTGTACTCGTATGCTACTTACACGTGTTTTTGTTTTAAAAAAAAGAAATTGGAATAAAAAAAGAACTTGAAATCATTATTGTATAAATAAATTGATGAATTTAAAAAACAAAATTTTCTCTCTCTTATACTTCATGTGTTTAGTATGGATAAAGTAAATGCGAAAAAGTTGTTATTATTTTTTGTTTATTCTTTATGACAGAATTTGATATCATACACATCAACAACAGCCCTCCATTCGTATAGTAAAATAAAACATCAAAAATATTAAAATATTTTTTGAAAAAAAAAAAAAAAAATAAATAAATAAAGGAAAAAATGTGTACTCCGTAGGATTTTTAAATTTTTTTTTTCTGTTTTATTTCGATTTACCATCAATCCGTCAAGTTAAATAATTCATGGAAGACGTCAATGGCAAATTTATTTTACAGGCAAGTACACATTATTGGAATAACTCAGTTACATATAGGGAATAAGAGAAGTGCTACATATTATAGATATCTATACCAACATAAATGTATAATGTTCTATCATATATACATGTACACCCATCCTTTTAAAGCGGATATATAAATACTGTTTGGTTTTTGTTTTCACATGTGAGTCGAATAAAAATTTAGAATTCTATAAATCTGATTTGACAATGTTACAGCATAAGGTGTATACTTCAGAAATATATTCATTTTCATACGTAAAAATATGCTGTATGTGAAATGTGTAAAATATACTGTCGACAGACCGCACTGTTTCAACAATCATTCTTTCAGTCTTCAAAAAGCCCCCTAATATGGTTGATACACGGCATCAATTCAAAATCATTCTTCCAGTCTTCATTCGTATGAATAATCATTCAAGATTCCTCTGATACATGACACTGCTCCAATGATATTCTGTCATTGTCAGTTTTTAGGTGTAAATTGTTTAATTTTTATTGCCAATTTAAGCTTTTTACTGTCAACTTTCAATTATTATAGTTTTTTACCACTGAAGATTACCATTTTACCATCTCGATTTAACAGCAAAAAAAAAAATTTCTGAAACTTCATTTAAACTTCTTGAATTAATTCAAACTGAAGATATCAATGATCATTTTAACTTAATTCGTGATTATAATCGACAAATGGTTGATCATTAAAGCACAATACCGTGTATCAACAGTAAACTAAAAAATGAATTGTAAAAAAAATTCTGACGGTAAACATCAAAAAAATTTGTTTACTATTATTTTCCCCTGTGATAAGCAAGTGTATGTAT
Source organism: Villa cingulata (assembly GCA_951394055.1). Lineage (NCBI taxonomy): Eukaryota > Metazoa > Arthropoda > Insecta > Diptera > Bombyliidae > Villa > Villa cingulata. The sequence continues at coordinate 21,500,247 of OX596025.1, read as the reverse complement.
ACATTCTAACGAAGAAAAAATTTCACAATAACCAAAATACCGCAAACTTTTTTAAACTCAATTAAAAGTTTTAATGTGATTTTCGATAACAAATGAAAAATAATGCATACCCACATGCTTAAAGAATGAAAAAAAAAATTTTTATTTTTACTATAACTTCTTTGACAGTGAAAATTATATGTTTTCCTGTTTTACGAATAAATTTTTGACAATCAATTAATGATTTTGTCGTACGTCGTACTTTTATAATTTGCTATATCTCTATAGTGTATGGTAACGTATGACAAAATTGGAAAGTCATTAATTTACCGTAGATAATATTTAATGTTTGTGTACGTATTAATTACTTTGTTTACAATTTGTTTTTCTTTATTTTTTTTTTGTCATTTTCTGATAGCTTATATCGAAATGAATTTTTTGTGATGAAAGAAAATATGTTAAATAACAATTCAAATCAAGATGTATAGACGTTATAATCAATTTATATGTAGATCATTAAGATTTTTTGTTTTTCATGAAAATTTCTAGGTCAGATTTTCTAACGCAAAAGTTTACATTTTTTTGTCTTTTTCGCCAGACTATAATTAATACAGAATAGGGTAACAGACACACTGAATTATATAATTATATTGAAGAAAATATTTGATATGGTGTGTTACATATTGATTTTATACAGACGTGTATATACAGTACAAAGCATATGTAGGGCTGTAGAAGTATGTATAGCACGCACATATACGTATTTATGAATCAGTGAAATTTTTAGATTTTTTTTATTACTCTGACGTTTCTAATTAAGTCTTCAAACACTCTTCGTATTTAATTAATTTGAAATGTCTACACGTGCGTTTTATAGAATTCGTTCTACTTCTTAGAAAATTTATAAATTTCTTTTGTTAAAAAAAAATGTTTACGAATATGAAATTTTATTCTGTAATTATTTGAGAAAAAAATGCGTGTTGCGCAAATATTTAATCACTGAATGAAAAATTCGAATGACACATCATAAATATTTTGTTATTGGGCATGTATGGAACTGTTCCATATTGATTTATAGATCATCATCATCATTCTTATGGCTTATAGTCTCTTGTGGACCTCCGCCTCCTCTTCAATTAGCCTTCAAACATTCATTTCTTGTACGACTTTTGAACGTGCTGTTATTCCCATTATATTCCCATTATTTGAAAGTTTTGTCTTACTTCGTCCATCCACCTTTTCTTTTGGGTGTCCTCTTCTTCTGCTTATTGCCATTGTATTGATTAGTAGATAGTAAATAAAGAAAAAATTTACAAAGATCATGCACATTTAGATTGTAATAATTAACACATAATCAGGAGTATCAAACACCTCAATAAAATATCTCAAGGTATAGAAAATCTGAATTGTATTGCTAATTATATGAATCACAATATAGAAACGAATAGATATTAAGAACAAAAAAATTACATAATTTATGCATGTAACCATGTAACTGAAATTAGTAAAAAGTATTAAAAGCTTTTCAATATCACTAGGACAAGATCTTTGTAAAGTGCAAACACTATAAACAATCATAATCAATCATGCGATCATATTTTCAATTTACATGTAAACACTGAATATTCTGAATATTTTGAATATTCTTTTCTTACTAACAGATATAATCTAAAAAACAATCGATCCTATGATAAATTTTCATTATCTTTTAATTACTTAATTATAATCATTATTCCATTATTATTCCGCATCATAATTCAGTCAGATGATTATGCGCGATAAGTTCAAGTGATTGTTTTTGTTTCATTTTTTTTTAGTGAAATTGCATTACAAACACTTGTAATTACTTAGCATATTCACTTGCATTTTGAAACTATAACAAGAAAATGTACACAATATTTTAAAATATATTTTTAATTACAGTCCGATTTCATCACTTATATTTTCTTTAAATAAATTTTAATTAATGCACTACTTGTTAACACTTATACTCTCATGTCTCATCATTATATAAAAATAAAAATATAAAAAATTATAATTTATTAATTATATGCTATTTACAAACATTGTTATATTAGTATACTTGTAATTAATATTTTTTGTTTTCATCAATATCTTTTGTTATTTGAAAAATTCAGGTCAAAAATTTTCTAATCTTAGTAGGTACTCGTATGAGTATATAACTCGCAAGCTATTTTTTTTTTTTAAATTGTAATTAAATTGTAAATTTTTTTTTCGTCTTGTAATTAAAATTTTGTTTTTATTTTTATATTTTTTTTCAAATAATTATACGCAGAAAACCTTTTATTGTAATGATTATTAGATGTCTATTATTCCATACTTATACTATATGTCGTGTTAACTTACTTAAAAATAACGATAATGAATTTTCTTCTTAAAATTTTTCAATTTACTTGAAGGTTTTACAGTATTTTTATTTATTTTTTTGCTTTTATTTTCTTCAGGGTTCGAGGTAATTTTTGTTATTAAGTGCAATATGTAATTTAAGAAAGAAGACAAAAAATCAATTAAGAAAATAGTAAATAATGTTTTTTTTTGCTTCGTTTTATTTTTGCCACAAATAAACTTTGACTTTGAAAAAAAGTTTTTAAAAGTGCAAATAATTCGAAATTAAATACATAACGTATATAGTAATAGTAGTAAATAAATTTTTTGGTTCAATATGAGCAGGTTAAGTGTAATCAGTTGGAAAATTTAACAGACAGAACGAATTTACATAGTGTCTTGTATATAGGCGTTTTTCTAGTTGAATTAATGAAGTTCCTATAAGAAAAAAGTCATTATCTTGATTTGTCAAAATTATTTTACTGAAAAGAGGATAATAACAGGATAACTCGAATGACATTCGAAAAAATTAATATATTTGCATAAATATTAGAAATATTAAAATTTACTGATTTAAGACTATTTAAAATTTTGCTTCTTTCTAGATAAAATTCAAAAAATAACAAAAAATTGACTGAAAGTATAAAATTTATTACATAATATTTCAAATTGTATGAATGCATACTCGTATTAATAGCAGAAATAACACTGCAGTTAGGCACACGAATAATAGTTATACACAATTAAACTACATAACCACACTTTTAACAATTAAATTTGATAATTATTGCATTACAAACATTATAGGTATAAGTATCCATCACATGCAATAAATATATACACATGAAATTTGTTTATTTTGTTATTTTGCAGTTTTTGTTTACAAACAATAATGCAAGTACGCTTAACTATGATCAAGATTAAAATTACCTCAATTTTCATCATACCTGCATACTTGAAAAATAATCTTTTAAAAAGTATTCGCATATATCTGTAACATCTACGACTTCGTATTAAAATCTAAACAAATATACTTTCCGTTTAAACTGAAAGTTATCTGCTAGTAAATCCATGTATACAAACATTTTTAGCGACAAGTTTAGATTGCATCTTACACAGACGATTATAATATCACCGCATATTACGCTATCATTGTACGCAGTGAATGAAAATACCAGTGAAACTGAAATTTTAATTTATTTAACTCCGTTCACCTGTTCATCACAAAATGAAAAATACCAAGATTTTTATTTTAAAAAAATAAATATTGTTTTTTTTTTCTCTTTTCAAATTGTGTCATTTCGTTAGCTATAAAAATGTGACTTTAATAAGCTATTCTTGTATTACGAAAGATGTTCACTTCACATACGTTGTAATACGCATGTATACTACACCTGGTCATATAGGAATTACATACATACATATTTGCGTAAGAGAAAAAAAAAGCAATTACAACAGATACCATACATGAGATAAAAATGCCTAGTTGTACATACATATGTGATTTCGTATTTAACTTATTAAAATGCTAGAAAAAAAAAAACAATCTCAGAAACTTACAATTATTAGCTTTATGAAAGCGCATTAAAGCAAGGTCGTTCTTAATAGTTTTACTCTCAGTCTCAGTTTTGAACACCTTCTTATACTTAACTATATATAGACTGATACATACTCGTATATATTACAATTCATTCAACTATATACAGTTAAACATATGATATAAGATCTGTGTAATGTGTTAAAGAAAATATACTTATTTTTCTGATCAGTATTAAACAAAAAAACAAAAAAAAAATTAAGTAAGTATCTTAAGTTTTTTTAAATAAAATTAAACGTGATTTTTAAATTATAATATCCAGTTCTTACTAGTTAGCATATACCAACATACATATATCTATACCTAATATAATGTGCACATATTATCTATATCTATGTACTTGTATAAATAGTAATTTAGTATCTAAAGAATTTTCATTCAGTTAACATTAGCATATGGCAACATACAGCACACAAAAACTATACTACAGTACAGACTATACAAAAATATACATCTATCGTATTCGTTTTTTTTTTCTAAATTGAAACTGATCTTGTTGTATGCTGATCACCTGAAATTATTTAAAACTATACATTTCTAATTAGTAATCGTATTCGTAATTTGATTCACATTTGTAGAAAAACGGTGTGAATGGAGATAACTTTTGTAAATTTCTGTATAATAATAGCGTAAATTATATTCAATTTTTCATTTTTTTTCTTTCATTTTTACTATTATAAGTACCTACATATTTATACATACATATAGGTCAGCACATACTATTATAATACATAGAATATTTTGAATATTTGAATTGTAAAAAAACGTATACTCGTTTTCGTACATACTAAATAGTGTATTTTATATTCTTATACTCTTACTCGTAAACGTCGTTTAACACCGCCAATCGACTTATTATTGTCGATCGTGGCGGTATAATGTGAACATATTTTTGTTAGTGTTTTGTTAATGTATGTATAGTTAGATTACTCGTTGTTGTAAAAAAAAAAAAAAAAACAAAAACAAACGTGGAAGGAAAATGTTAACAAAAATAGTAGGAAAGATTGTAATGTAAAATAAATACGAATAAATACATACATACTATACATACCGTTGAGTATAGTTTTATCTTATTTTAATATTTTTATGTAATATTCATTCATTGTTTGATTGGTATCTGTCTAATAAGGTTCATTTACAAATTATTTTTCTTTTTTCATAAATACGAAAAATAAATAAAATACAAATAATTAATTGTAGAAAAAAATTATCTTTTTTCTGTATAAAAATTTTCAGTATAAAAGTAACGCTTAAATAATAATTAGATAATTAGATAAGGTATTTATGTGAGAAAAAAATATTATTGTAAATAAATAAAAAAAAAAGCATAGAAATTCATTTTTGTATATGAAATTGATGAATAAAATTTTTAATTTAAATATTATTCTAAATTGATTCTTTTCAATATAATATCCGTATACACTTTGTAAACATAAAAATATAAATTCGGTATAAAAATATTTAAGAAAATTTCATTAAAAATAAAACGAAACGAATTCGAAGCAATTCAAAAAAAAAAAAAAAAAAAAAAAAAACAAGAAGAAGAAGATAAAATGTATTTAAATAATAAAATTTGTTTAAATTTATTAATTAATTTATTGATAATTTATTTAAATGTGAATTTAATAAATGGACGAATATCGGATAGTTTAAAAGTGAAATTATCACATGGCGGTACATTAATTGGACGTTATTTAACATCACATAATGGTAGAGGTATCAGAGCATTTATGGGTATACCATATGCTAAGCCACCGTTAAATGAGTTACGTTTTAAGGTAAATTTTTATTTTTACATATTTAGTCATTAATATGTGATTAAATTATTTATAAGTAAGTATTTTTCCTGTGTATTGTAAAAGAAAATAAATGAAATTATTTATCATTCTATCGACATTTCTGTTTGATCAAAAACTATTTGTAGTGAAGTGATATATTGTAAAAATTTTAAATTTTGATTTTTAGCTGGTTTACAAACATTACAACTTTGTCTTTTCATTTGTGTCACATTTTTATTTCCATCTAAACTAAGTAATGTACTTATTTTGTCAAATTGTATTATTATTATATATTTTTGCTTCTGTATATATAAAAGTAATGCTTTTTCGTTTTTGAAAATTGAATTTAAAAAAAAAAAAATTTCACAAAAACAAAAATTTAACGAAAAACTATTACAAAAATTGAAGAAAATCTATAAAATCAGCAAAAAAAATAAGTGAATTGCATTTACCAGGATTTTTTATTTACTACTTACTTACTACAAAATTTATTTCCCTTTAGTTTCCTATACTATAATACCATAGACTAATCTATAGATAGGAAATGACCGTATAAATTTTTAATACACTTTTGAAATCGATCATAGCTGGCAGAAACTTGAAGAATGGCTGGCAGGAGCTTTTACTGAGAGGAGAGATAATTTTTCGCTCACGAATTTCCATATATATTACATATATTGTAGATTTCAATAGCTGGCAATGAAAATACATGCATATTTATTTAAAAAACAATACACAATACATGTTCATTGCAATAGCTGGCAGTAGTACTGGAATCAATATAGAATATTTATCACTGATCAACAAAGCAATAAGATGTGACACTCTTTTTTTTTTTAAATTTACTAACACACATAATTACTTATTTTAAAATAATAAAAAAAATCAAAATTCAATTTACAAAAACAGTACAGAATTAATGTACTTATGTCAAATCCATATTTCCTTATAAACCGCCGTAATGAAGAAAAGATACAAAACAATATATACATGTGAGCAATACAATCATATTGTACATGTATACGATTTTTTCACAATGCATTTTTAAAGGCGATCTGGAACTTTTTTTTTGACTACCTGACGCGTCATTATATCAAGATATAAGGTGATTCATATAATTTCTGAGAATTTTGAAGACAAGAAAAAGTTTATTTTGTTAAGCTATATATTAGAGTAAGAATTTAATTTATAATTAAGAAATTTAACAAAAATGTAAAAACATTTGATATCAAACACAAAATTTTAAGTGTAATGCATTTACAATTAATTTTGTTTATTTTAGATAAAAAATTTTAAATAACAAAATTTGTACTTTTTTTAATGAGTAGGTATACACTGTAATAATGTTATATTTTTTAAAACAGTTGGTGTTGCAGTTCCATTTTTTTTGTCTCTTTTTCGTATACAAAGGCTCTTAATTGCTATCGACTTTTAGCAAAACCGTTAAGGCCGAATGAATAACGGGACAAAGGTCATGAGAAATTTTTGCTAACGCGTGCTCAGTGTCATTACTGTATGAATATAGATATACTGTGATTTCAATAGCTGGCAATGAAAATACATGCATATTTATTTAAAAAACAATACACAATACATGTTCATTGCAATAGCTGGCAGTAGTACTGTGTTATACGGTTATGTTATACTTATGTTATACCGTCATACATGGTCTTACTTGAATCATGAATATAGAATATTTATATTCATGTAGCCAACAATACAGATTGCATAGTATCAAAGAATATATAACTAACGTAACTAGTAGATATATATTCTTTGATAGTATGCATGCACATATGTGTTAGATACTTTCAAAACCAGTTTTAATTGTATATATAATATCACAGATAAGGATATTTGTATGTGATAATATATATTATTATATTCATTGCCAGTCATAACATAAATTTGTTGAAAATTTAAATTTCCTTTAGCCTACTGTCACATGAGTCTGATTCTGAATCTGAAAAATTCAGAATCACTTTCAAATGCATTGTAGTAAATGTGACTTGTTACATGGCTCTGAAAAATTCATCTTCTAAAAAAATTCCGGTTCGTACTTCCGTTTTGTAATCTGATTATTTTCAGAATAGAAAATGAAACATGCTGACAGTAAATGTAACATGTCACATGTACCTGAAATCTGAATCTGAATTCATAGCTAAACCACTCAATAAATTGACATAAAATTACTTGTTTATATACAACTTGAAGATCGTAAGATAGAAGACAGAAGACAGAAGACAGAAGATTAACTTTATTTCACCCTCCATTGAAAAGTGCGTCTTACCTACGTACTCGCCACTCATAGTAGTTATTGTTCGATGGTTTAATGTTCACTCGATAAGTAAAGTGTTTTATAACAATAACAAATTTAAAGAAAAATATTGAAAAGGAGTTTTCAGATTCAGAATCAGAATGAACAAAAAGTGAATTCTGAATCTGAAATTTTACGTTTCAGATTCAGAATCAGAATAATGTGACAGTAGACTTAAAATATACGATTTTGTACATTTGCCTGTTATTTGATATTTTTTATCATTTCCGATAAGAATATAGCTACATAGATTTTTGATTTTTAAATTTGTTTTTTCTTCAAGATATACAAGATTTCAAAAGATTACAAAAGTTCTCTCATTTATTTTCCTTATTCTGATTTTATAGCTTTTTCAAAATCTCTCAAAAGCTATTTTGATGTTTACTTAATAGTTATGAACACGATTTCTGCCATAAGCATTTCCAATCTATATTAGTCTATGATAATACATATATTCAATATTAGTGTTGTTTTTTTTTTATTTCTTATCCTTTTCATGAAAAATATTTTCCTGATTCAACATTCAACAACGATTCTTTGAAAATTATTGAAAATTTATCCTTTTTATTCTGAGTATTATGTACAAAAGTGCAATATGTTTTATATATGTGCACGTACATAAACATAGTATATTGCAATAAAACTGAAGACAAAAACGTAAACATATAAATTATCTACATTTACTGCACGCACAAACACACAAGAATATATGTGTGTATGCAATGATGCAATGCAATGTGCTTAAAAACAAAAATCTTTATTTATAGCGTATACATGTGCAAATACATTATTTTCTTTTTGTTTTATGAATTCATTTTTCTTCTCTTAGGTTTTTTTTCCTTTTTTCCTTCTTTTTTTTGTTGCTGTTGTGTTATTTGCATGTTTTATTTATGTACTTTTTCTTATTATTATTATTATTCTTCTTGTTGTTGACTATTGTCAAGTTGTTTTAGTTATGCATATTGCATGTAAATTGCATTCAATAATCCAATCCGAAGTTAAAAAATTTATTTTTGTTGTGTTTTGTTTCTAGCAACTTTTTCTTTTGTTTTTGAATCGTTCAGTTTATAAACAAAACATAGCAAAGCAATAAATTTATTTCAAACATTTAATATTTATATGCTCGTTCATACACAAACGTATACTGCACTACTGATGCTTGATACCATATAATAACAAACAAAAAGTATCGATTGAAAATTTTATTAAAAAAATTGTTGATTTACAAGAAAACAAAAAAATTCAAATGCTATTCAAAATAATGTACATCAATATATGTACATGTACGGTATGTATGGGTGTGTATAGTGTGTGTATAAATATTATATTGAATAGTAAGCAGCAACAGAAATATGGTATGTGATATAATGCAATTTTTATTATTAATATACAAGTAAGAGTACAAGTATATGTACAAGTAATAGTACATAAAACACTCATTATTATGTATTTTCATAGTTGAATAAAAGCATTTTGCTTCTTTCTTGTTTACATTTTTTTTCTTTTTCTTCGATTGTTTTGGTACCATATTGAAAGTTTTCTTGTGAGTACCTAGGAGTACATGAGTGCATATATGCATTCTATCAATGCAAGCAAACAGAAGCTTATTACTTATTTCTAGGTTAAGGGCTTATTCATTGTTGTATTTTCATAAATAATACATTTTAAGATTTAATTAAATGATTATTTTTCTTCTTCATCCTTTTTTATCATGAAAATCTAATTACATACTCATGTACTCATTATCATTATTAATTAACAATGGAAATGTAAAAAAAAAATGAATGAATAATAAATAAAATCGTATGTGCATTGGCATAATACAACAGAAACGATCATTATACATACTTGATATTTTCACTTGACCAGATAATTGGAAAAATTTTATACGAGGTAAATAGTAAATGCACATGCAGTTCTCATCATATCTATGGTAGGAATAGGACCCAATCAATGCTCATATTCGAATATAAATTGTTCACCTCTTATAGCGAAGGTTTTATAGTTCCAATAACAAATTGAATGAATATTTTCTTTAGAATCTACAGTTTGACATGAAAAATTGCTAATAAGTCCTTTCTAGCTCTACTCTATAACTTATTTTTATTCTCAGCTCTTATACGAGTATGATTTTGATATGGTAAATAAAAATTCATGAAAAAATTTATAATTTGTCTTCTCTCTTTTTCCCTTTTACTATACTGTTTTTCTTAAATTCTTTTATCGTCTTCATAAAGAAACAGACTTCTATCATATATTTCATGCTTTCATATAATCCATGTACATATATCTTTCATTATCATTACTATGCTCCTTATAGCTTTACAAAAAAATAAACTGATAAGGACAAAATAAACGAAAAAGAATCCAGGATAAACAATATACGTGAGATGTACCTAAACGTTTGCTTGTAAGCATTTTAAACAGTTCGATACTTGTCTTCTTTTTTCTACTCACATGAAGTAGGTACATACATATTTTTACCGTGTGAATGTGTTTGTAGTGTGTGTAAATAAATGTGGTGGGTGCTTCTCATGTACTACATTATTCTTTTTAATAAATTATTTATAAAAAATCATGCATTTTTAAAATATCAAGTCGGTAGCAGGTGCATATTTTCAGAATTTTTTTTTTTTAAATATACTACTCGTCGTGCATAGATACAAGATACCTAACATAAATTTGAATATAAAAAATTATTAAAAAATAAGAAAGAAAAGAAAAAACAAAAGCAAGTAGAATAAGAAAAATGAAATGGAAAATAAGAATAAAAAACAAGACAAAAGTGTGAAGAGCTTTCTAATTTCTCATATACTCGTAGATAGTACTCCTTATTATGCATGTACATGTACATATATTTATCCTAAAGTGATGAAAATTTAATCGTTTATGTCATTTTGCTATGTTGGTTCACTTTAAAGGATTCTTGTATGATAAATTTAATTTATCAACAAAAATTTTATAAAATTAAATCAAAATTTATATATAATGAAAGAACAATATGAAAAAGTTTATTGTATATATAGAATATTCTATTCTTATTGATTACAAAGTAAAGAAAGGAAAATTTAATTAAAATGTGTACACCTATAAAATATGTATTTAAGGTGTAAAAACAATTTCGTAGATAGTAAATTAATAATTGAATTATGTATGTATGTACGTAAATACTCAAGAGATTAAGGATTGTAGATTTCAATACATTACTCATTAATCAGATATAAAAGAATTTTGATAGAATATTCGAATGTAGCAGTATTTTGTATATTAAATTTTTTTTGGAATACTCGCATGTAAAACCTGATTAATTTTGAATTGAAATTGAAAATGAATTTCCAGTTTTTAAAAATTTATCTGCAATTGCTATCATTTATGCCGAATTTCTATCATTAATGCATTACGTAATTTGTTTTTTTCAATTTTTTGTTTGGTTTTTTATATAAATTCTGATTGAATATTAAATAAAATGTATCATGTGTGGGTATTTTATTTCAATAATTAATGAAATTAATCAAAACATACATACAAGTCTTGTGTTGAAAACCAAATTCAAATTTTTATAAATTATTTGCTAATATTGTGGCCAACTGAAAATGATTACACTCACAGCTATAAATATATACATGTTTGTCTATACGAGTAGTCTATGCTAAACTACTTAAAAATAATTGAAAATTTTTTTTTTCATTTCACAAATTCAATTCAATTACTTATTAAATTATCCATTAACGATATTTGAAAAGAAAAAATACATTTTCATATTCACCATCAATAATTTGAAACAAGTTTTACATTGCCTGTGGCGATTTTCTATAAATTTTTATGGTGAGGATTGTATATAGTGCGTGTGCGAAATTAAAATTATCAAATAATTTTTGCATATTTAATCATTTAATAAAATCATATAAAATAAATCCAAATCACCTCTGTGTGGGACGTCAAAATTTGGTGCAATGTAATGGTTTTATATTTTTTGGTGCACATTTATATTAGTACTTTTTGAAAAATGAACAACTGCATTTAATGATTTTTATTAAGGACTCGAATTAATTAATTTTCTTTAGAGAAGAGTGTTTATGTATGTGAGACGGAGTCTGAGTAAGGATTTACAAGATGTAATATGTTGGAATTGCATTTATAAGTATCCTACTAATTAGTTCTTGTCATACAATTTTAAAGAAAATGAAAAATTTCAAATGGACCAATATGTCTAATTCCTCAAGATTGTGGTTCCCCCTGAAAACACATATCCTCTTATACATTATTATACATGTAGATGATTCACAGATAAACTTAAATTTGACTTCATATTTTGTATGTAATATTACATCTCACATGGATACATGCATATTAGTTTTGATAATATGTATTTAAAAATTTCATTTACACATGCTACGTAAAAGTAGTTCACATAGTAGACTTGTATATAAAAAGTAAAATTCTTGAATAATAAAAATATAGGTATTTATATTTTTTTTTTGTGTGTAATTCCCCTTGCGAAAAAATTTAGAAATTCCCATACTGCATAAAATTCCAAATAAAAATTCAAAAAATAAATAAAATAAATGAGATGTAAACAAATGTTAGTACATGACATCGCAAAATGCGAGATAATGTAAGCACGTGTAAGTTGAATCGTATTTCATTCATTACATACCAAACACCATTCGCTACAAAACTTGTTTCACTTTCAACTTGTTTATCATTCTTCAGTTTTGATTTGGTTTTTTTTTTTTCATTTTGCCATTCATTCTTTATTTTAAATTGTACGATTAGATGATAGATGATATTTACATTTCTCTGATTTATTATGTCAATTGGATGTCCAAAACAATAATTTAGCATTTCATTAGAAAATTAAACTTTTTTTATACTACACCAAGAAAATATACATTGATACTTGTTGATCAATTTGATACAAGAAAAATTACAAAGAATACCTATAAATTAAACAAAAATATTAATTATGAAATCCAAATTTATTTAATTAAATAGCCATATATATCTGTAGCTGTTTATTTATGTACGAGTATTTACATATTATGCAAATTAAATTTGATACCAGACTATAAATTACCATAAATATAACTTGAATTCATGAATTATTAATTATAGGTACGTATATATGTAATTAAAAAATAATATGTTTTATGATTAAAAAATAATTTTAGAACAAAATATCATTTTTTTTTTATTTGTTAAACAAGTAGGTAATTTAGAAATATTTGTATTTTACAAGTGCGAAAATAAAACTATATTTATTTATCTTGTAGGCTTGTAGTTATGGGTAATCAAATAAGTACATACTTATTTAAGTATATACTTTGTAAATGGCATAATAAGGGTGGTCATAATTTACCAGTTTACCTATAAAATAACAGTTTAGAATCATTGAAAATTCAGCACTGAGCGTAGATTTCGTGCCAGAGTAGATTTATCACACTTAGATACTTCATATTTCACATACGAAATTTTATAGTGCTATCCTGCTATCCTTCTTCCGCTCTGCAACTTTTAGAGCGTAAATTTCACCAGATTGAGATTGAGATTAGGTACTGTTTCTAGTCTCATGATGGTAATAGCAAAAATTACATTGAAAAATTTTATACCAATATAGTAATATACGGCAATAATTTACTCTGAGTTGTGATGAATACAATTTAAAAATTTTAATCCACTCCTTTGGATCTATACGCTGCATTGTAAATCTAACTTTTGGATTCAGTATTGTTGGCCATTAATTCTTTCAGAAGTTTTTTACATTCACAAGATTGTCTTTAGAGCAACTTTAAACAGGTAGTAGCTGTATTTTAGGGAAAATCATTTTTTTTTTCATAAATTGCTCACCAGTATTATACACCATACAATATAATTTCATTGAAATTTTATCTTCAAAGTTATGCCACGTTATATCAATGGTTCAAATGTCGAATTTTCAAAAAAAAAACTTCCAAAAATGATCGTTTTCAAATAAAAATGTCATTCATCAATAATAGACAAGAAAATCATATCGACACCTTAACTTATTCTGTTCTACTATCACTTCAAATTAAAACTGTGTATGTAATGAAGCTCTAATTTAATCACCCTTTACAACATACATATGTAAGTATGTATGTACATGAAAATAAATGAAATAAATAAAAAATGTTTTTCGAATAATTTTAAAATTAAATTTTTTTATGAATTATTTGTGTATACTAAACAAATTTTTTTAAGAAAAAAAAACTAATTTGTGTTATATTCAGTTACTAATAGATACATCTAGAAATAAACATTAAAGTATAAATATTTTGTACTGTTTATCATGTTATAAATGTAAGTGTGTAGCCGATAATTATAATGCAAAATTTAATTTAAATAATTTCTTGTTTTTTATTTTTTTTTTTAGGAAAATATTTTTTATGAGAAACCTGTTGTGAATTTTATGTGTGGTGTTGTGGTGTGTATATTTTATTATTATTTGACAAAAACTTTTGATTTTAGAAAATAAAAATGTGAAAAATAAAAAAGTAGATACCACTATAAAAATTCGAATAAAAATGCAGAAAAACTATTATAAGGAACCACAGCCAATCAACATTTTTATTCTTAATGTATGAGTACTTTCACATATATTTGCAAACGCCATAAAACGAGCGATATCTGTGTGCATCTATGTCTGTTATTGAACTGATTTAATTCTTTTTTTTAGTTCGAAATAGACGAGATCAATTGATTACGTTAATTTATTATTTTGACTTTTTGCAATCAGATAATGATCTTTTTAAAAAAAAATTCTCAAAAGACACTGCGTGAAATATTTAAATTCAAATATCTTGTATTTCTGTACTGCATAAGCGGTAGACATGCTCGTATCTTGTATAGAATGATCAAATGAGCAATTGATCAAAACTTTAATCAAGTTTGCTTTATGGAAATCTATAAGGCTTGTATTATGGCTGAGTTCTAAAATGCATCGATGCGGTTTAAATGCAAAGTAAATAGTTTCTAAATGTTTAAAATAAAAACGATTACACTGTCATAAGTTTCAAAATGCATTGTGAATGTATTTTTTACTCATAATTTAAGCAAAAATTGCATCGTTAATTTGTTTGATATGCATACAATTATTATTATCAAAACTATCAACAAAAAAAATTATGTTTCAAAATGTCAAATTTAAAATTATGCGTTTTTGATACAATGTATTAATGATACGCATCATATTTGCATCACTGCGGTAATACTATCACATTGATGCTTATTTTTTACATTTTAGAACTCAGCCTATCTAACGTGTTGTGATACAATCTATGATAAAATCTGTGTTTTTCTTTTCTTACATTTAATTAGAGTCACCTTGTACATAATTCTATTGCAAAACTTATAAATATTTTTTTTTTATTTTCAAAAAACTTCAAAATAAATTCATATGGAATGAGGCTAATTCGATACGATCATCATTATTATTTAAATTACTTATGTATATGAATAGCGAAAAAGTATTTATGACAGAAATATGCATTCGGAAAGGATATAAATTACTTATTAATAGAAAACCACTCTATAGTAATTTATCTAACAATCTAAAGTTGGATAAAAAATAAAAGTTATTTTTTATTGATTTTTAAGAATAACGAAAAAAAAAATTAACTGGTTTTCGGTATTTGATCAATTTTTTTATCGACAAATTATTGCAAAAAATTTTTGAATGAATGCTCGAATATAATCTCATCTTTTAGTTCATTAACACATTCTATTCACATAAAAAAAGAATAAAAATGCACAACATGTACATATGACCAAAAAAAAAAAAATGCATTACATTTATGAACACATGTTTTTACAAATGTACTTGTACAAATGTACATAGAATTTAAAATTACTGAAAAACTAAACGTTATTATAATCGAAAAGCTAAAAGTAGATCAAATTTACGATAGAAATCAATATTATAACTTAATGTTACGGCACTAAATTAGGCAACATTTTATGATTTTATCAAGTAAAATATTATACCTATATATTATCACATGACATTGCATTAGAATTATCAAGATAATGTCATCATATAATT
The DNA here is from genome assembly GCA_951394055.1 of Villa cingulata. NCBI lineage: Eukaryota > Metazoa > Arthropoda > Insecta > Diptera > Bombyliidae > Villa > Villa cingulata. The sequence continues at coordinate 21,484,171 of OX596025.1, read as the reverse complement.
TTTGACAGCACAACATTCAAAATTACTTTTGAAACACGTTTGTACATTTCTGTATTCGTATTTATGTTGTTAACACGTTTAAGAAAATGTCAACAATATAAATCCGATATAAAAATTAAATCCATTTAAACACCTATACTAATGCTCTGAAAGACGGTATTGGGAACAAGTAGGTACGTAAATCTAGAAAGAATTAAATAATCAAAAGATAAAAAATATAAAATGCATAAAAACATCAGTCAATTAATCATTTTCTAATTACATTTATTTGCTAAAAATCATTAGAACTCGAGACAAAAAAACTACATACATATGTAAGTAGGTACATACATACATACAAATCCATATAAACTTTATGTGTTATATTTTTGTTTTGAAAAATTTAATTAAAATATTTACTAACAAAAATGGAATTTTAATGATGAATATATTTAATGCATTTAGAACTAGTTTTATGTCATTTCGAATTAATTAATTTAATTGATCACTAATACAATATTTTTTAGATTTTTATTTTTTTTGCAATCAATTGCAAACGTTTTATGCTCTTGTATATGAAACAAATTAATGATGTTTTGCTGTTTGTTTGTTTTGCTTTACTTTGAATTCATTTTTTCAAATGTTATCTAATTGTATTTTGAGATCGTATCGCATGCGGTATGACGAATTAATTAAAATCCAAAAATGGCCAATATCGACAAAGTATGTTTATATATTATATGAACCGCATAGCGTTAAATTCATTACAAATTCAATTTGTGTATTTGATGATGAAATAATGATATCAGATTTGATCAGATATTGCAATGATTTTTTTTTTTTTTTTTTTTTTTTTGTAATTGAATAGAAATAAATTTTCCCAGCCACAGGAATCATCAGCAATTTTAAATTTTAATTTCTCATGGGAATTACCTTCTTATTTTAATGAGAATATACTGATAGTTGTTTTTATTTATTTTGAAATGCCCATTTAAGGGATTTTATGATCATCATCACCAAAAATCAAATTATGTTTATGTTTTTTTGAAATATTTTATTTGAAAATACACAGAGCTTCAAATATGTATTTTCTAGTTAGCTAAGCCTATAAACGTACCGTGACCTTACATTCCATTTACGAATACGAAATCCTATATGATCATAAACTTTGAAATTGTGACTTTTATTTACATTCATTTGTTTTTTAATTATTTGATACTTTATGCTAAACATTTTTCATATGAAATTAACAACATCCATGGGAATCAATTTATTTTCGTAGAAATAGCGCCTTAAATTTTAAAAGTTTTTCCCGGATATTTCATTCAATGTATCCTTAACAAGTTTTTTTTTATATACATAACTATTAAATAATATTAAATTTTTGTATCGTATATCAAGGATTTTCTTATGAAACAATGTTAATTTAAATCGTTTTATACAATTTAGGATAACAAAAATTTTATTTTAAAAATCTGACCTGTTTTAGATTATTTCGTATTAAAATAATAAGTAATTCGAATGGAAAAAAAAAGTAAACAAAATTAATAAAGAAAATTCAAAAAAAAAAAAAAAAACAAAAAGGATAAAATTAAGTTGAAACATTTCTGCTGATACACAATTTATCACTTTTCTTTATCATTATAGAATGTTCACCCTCTATCAAGATAATAATAAATTTTTAATTAGAATTCTTTTTAATCGTTTCGAATAAGATTAGATGAAATAATATGTATTTTTTTTTTTCAATATTGAAGGGAATTTTTTTAATTTATTTTCAAAAAAAAAAAAACAAATGTACATACATACTTGTATACTCATAGAATTTCGGGTGTGTACGAAATTCTTAAGAAAGAATCTTTGAAATTAAATTTTAATATTTCATATGATTTAATTCGCTTGACTTTTCTTTTGATATATTCAATCCTTTTCAACCTTTTCTTTTATTTTTCATTTTATACGTACACTTATATATATACATATGATTATACAATTTTTATACAAACGTAAAAAAATACATTATTTCATATATACTTTGACATAAAATGAAATAATATAAAAATGATTAAATCCTTAAACATATGCGTTCGTAGTTATATACTTTCAGAGATGTATACAAACACACATATACATATGTACCTACATTATCTATTTATCTATTCAGACAATTTTATCATTTCATTCAGTTTAAATCTTAAAACCTTTATTTATATGCCTTTATCTAACATGACTGATTTCTTTTCTATGTTCATGAACGTACGAGTATATACAAGAATATTATTATCCTTTTAAAAAAAAAATATATATATATATAAGAAAAAAACTTTTTTTTCCTATGTCTCACACACAATTTCATCTCATGAATATTAAAGTCATCTTGGGATTATATTTCATTTCATTTCATTTAATTTCATCTCAATTCATCTAGTGTATATAAAAGGAATGTTGAATTATTCTTTTCTCTTCTTCTTCTTTTATTTTCCACTTTTACTTTGTTGATGTTGTTATCAGATTTTGATATTATATAGTGTAGATTATATGTACTTACATGTGCACGTAGCATATCATTCATTAATGTGTGCATAACTAGTAATGCATGAATTTACATATACGATGAGTTATATATATTTTCTTTGATTTAATTTTATTTTTTTCAGGCTCCTGTACCAGCCGAACCATGGCATGGTGAAAAATATACGATAGCTGATTCATCAATTTGCATTCAAAGAGATCCATTTCGACGTGATATGGAAATTGAAGGCAGTGAAGATTGTCTTTATTTGAATGTTTACACACCTGAAGTACGTTTTTGAAATGTTTTTAAGTATTTTTCTAACTTACACAAACACACAAACACCAAAAAAAAATAAATAAATAAATTATAATCAAAAAAAATTTACAAATAATACTATTCACTTACTCAGATAATATTTTGTAAAATTTCATGTATACATCATTCAATATTTAGTCGTAATAATGCACATGAATGATATAATGCACACAATCGATTGAGTCAAATAGAAAAGTTTTTCTATAGATTCAATGACGTGTGATATCAGAGATGAAAATTCATTCATGCATTCATGATAGTTTTTCAAGTTTTTTTTTTTCATTTTTTTTTTCATTTACTCGATGTATATATAAGTAGATTATCAATGAAGCATTACCGGTTATGGTGTTCTTCCATGGTGGTGGATGGGAATGTGGTTCTGGTATTAGTGCATTTTATGGACCAGAATATCTAATGGATCACGATGTAATATATGTAAGCGGTAATTTTCGTTTGGGACCATTAGGCTTTTTAAGTACCGAAACTGAAGATTGTCCTGGTAATAATGGCTTAAAGGATCAAGTTGAAATTTTACGATGGATTCAAAAGAATATTGCTGCTTTCGGTGGTAATCCAAATAGAGTGACGGTATTTGGTGAAAGTGCTGGTGGTGCAAGTGGAACATATCACATGATGTCACCATTATCAAAAGGTAATAATCTGACCTGATGAACGGTTTGTAGGTCACAGAAAATTTACAACCTAAATAGCTACGTGAATTACTGAAAAATACATCATTTTATCATACACTTTAAAAGGTTTATTCCAACAAGTCATTTCACAATCTGGTACATATTTCAATCCTTGGGCACAGCCAGCACACAAAGGTGTAGCATCATTTCGTGCTAAAAAATTAGCAAAATTAATGGGCTGTAATACAAAAGATACATGGAAAAATATTTTAAAATGTTTAAGAACGAAACCAGCTGAAAAGATTACAGCATCCGTTTATGATTTCTTTGTAAGTATCATATCACATATAAAGGATTATCGTTCAAATTATTATTCAAGTTGAAAGTTTTTTTTTTTTTAAAAAATATTCAAATAATAAAATCTAACGGTTGGGTTTTATTTTCTTTGTTTTTTTTTTTACCATATTGTTTAAAAGGAATGGGATTATGATCCAATGATACCATTTCCACCATCTGTTGAACCACCACATTCTCCTGAAGCATTTATTACAAAACATCCACGTGATGAAACAGCACCATATGGCCTAAAATTACCATGGATGGCTGGGATAACAACTGAAGAGGGTGCATTAAAAACAGCACGTAAGTATACTTGAAAAAAAAAACAAACAAATCTGCTTACATTCAGCCTCATACATTCATCAAAAAATTATAATTAACGATAAAATTATTTTTAATTATATTTTCGTTTCTCTCTTTTCATGCAAATTTTGTATGTCGTAATGTAATTTCAACATAAAATCGTACATACACACATTGACACATATATAGCATTACTAAATATTCCTGGATTATTAGATGATTTTAAACAGAATTTTGAAAATGTTCTACCTATAACACTTAATTATGATCATCAGCCAGAAAATTTACAGAAGGAAATAACAATGAAAATTAACGAATTCTATTTCAATGGTAAACATGATTGGAATAAAAAAAATCATCAAAATTTAACGAACGTAAGTAGCTCTAACGTTTATGAATGATATATATGCTACGATTATTTTTGTTATATATTCTGTATACTTTGTACTAGTATACTTTTGTTATTACGTAGCTTATAGATAATATTCTTAAAAATATTTGACTACACTTTAAAATAAACGTACGAGTATATAATGGCGAATATGTAAAGCATACAAGTACACATCTGCTCTGGATGAATACAAAATGTATAATATGCTCGTATTTCGTACATACATATGTGCACGTACTACGTAGATATATGGTTATGTACAATGGTACAATTATAAAATAAAATTTTAAAAAGGATATTATTTGTTAGTGGAAAATTTTCATTTTCACAAAAATTTAAAATAGGTACCTATAACTATACTCAAAATGTTTATCTATTATGAGTGTAGTCAAGTTGAGAAATGACTTTAACAGATAGCACAGCACATACACATACATATTTGTACATATTTTAATGAATTAATTATTCAAATGGCATTCTTGTGTGTAAATATTTTCAAGAATATCAACTACATAGCATATACATACTTGTACTCGTAGATAAGTGAAGATTTTTGAATATGTTTTTTGAGAATTTCATTTCATTTTAGCCAAAAATATTAAAAAAAATACACTTATGTTTTAAATTATTTGGATACTAAAAAGCAAATTGTTTTAAAAAATTCAAACTTTGATATTATAATTATATGACTAGAATTTGTTATTGTATAATCCAAACAAAAATTACACAAAATAAATAAATCAACAAATTTTTTTTATTACCATACATGGATAGATTATATAAACCTACATATAATGGACAAGATAAACTCATGAAATAATAGATAACTTGTAAATATTTTTTTAACATAACTGTGAAAGAAATTATGAATATAATAGTATAATTTATGCATTACACATGCATGTTCATACATAAATATAATGCTGTGACAAAAAAATAAGATGAAGTTTTCATCTAAAACATAGAGGCTAAACCAAATAATTTCATTTTTTGACATTAGGTTAGTTAGTTTTTGGTCTAACACACATCTGTGCTAAATTTCATGCCAATAATCTAAACAGATAATGAGAAAAGCAGCTTGATTACCTTCATCCAAAAAAGTGCAGTTATCGATTTTTAAAATGAGTGAAAACGTTCATCATATAATAATGCATCGTATCACACTGCGTTGGGTTCGTACGTGACTGTCTACCTGTATCGTCCCACAACAACTGTTGTCGACTGTGTGACTTCTGGCTATTCAAAAACCGCTCTGGGGATACCGCTTCGATTCGTTTGAGGAGATGAACTGCCTTATCATGATATTCGAAGACGAAACGTTTCGTATCGTCTTGTTAAAAACGCGATCATGATATTCGAAACGTTCCAATTTCAAACGATTTTCATCGTCTACTCAGTCGATAGCATTTTGTTCATCGTTTACATATAAATTTATTTTTTTTTTTGGTTTTTAATAGAATTTTTTTTATTTAAAGCATATTACTAATATTTGTGAATATTAATATTAAATTAATTTTTTTAAAAAAATGGAAATTATTATTAAAAATGATATTTCAAAACATCAACAAAATAATAGAAATGACATCGAACCCTTTTTTCTTACAACAAAATTGGAAATTGTATGAATTAAACATTAAAGCTTCGTTTTTATAAGGGATTTATATTGTACCACTATGTACCACTTAATATTCGAAACGATGAAGGTTCATAATAGCAATTTTATATCGTATCGTTTCGTTTCATCGTTTCATCGTTTCATCGTCTTCGAATATCATGATAAGGCGGGAAAGCTCAATCGAAGAAAGTATTGAAAACAATCCCAAAAAAGAATTTCCGACTGTTTCGAACATTAGAAAAAACGTTATCATAAATGCATTGTGTCGGATGGGGGAATATTTTGAAGGCGATGAAATTAATTTAGAAACAAATAAATAAAGATTTTTCATTTTATAAACAAATTCACCTTATTTTTTGATCACAGTATTAGGAACATATACATTTGTTAATTATATTTAATTATTATTGTTGTTATTTTAGCTTTTTACAGATGCTTGGTTTTTGGGTGGTTTTGATGAGTATCTACGTTTACGTTTATCAAATAAACAAAAGAATAATGATGATGTCGGACCAACATATATTTATCTTTTTGATCATAAGGGTTCTGCAAGTTTTACAGAAATATTTCATGGTGGAAGAAATAATTTTTATGGTATACAAATGAAATTTATTATTTTTTGTTTTTTGAAGAATTATCTTACACCCATTGTATAAACGTGTATGAAATTTATATGCACGTACACATTACACAATATACATATTTGTGTTATTTGTACATGATAAATATTTAGAAATTTATTTCGTAAATATTTTCATCAGGCTTGTGTAACATTTTTCAAATAAAAAATTTTCTCTTTTTTTTCGTGTAGGCGTATGTCATGCAGAAGAACTTCAGTATCTTTTTCCAATAGCAAAATCATTATTCGTTTCGGCTGTACCAACTGAAAAAGATAATTTAGTTCGTGAGGCTATGCTACAATTATGGGTGAATTTTGCTAAATATGGGTAAGTAAATGAATTTATTCTCAAACTCTCAAATATAAACTGTACTCATACTCATACTCGTATATGCATTTAAGAAAACGAGAAAACGTACAAATTTCTGTATATAAATAATTCAAATGAGAATGTACGTACATACAAGTACGATCATTGTACTTTTGAAAATTTTTAAGTTTTAACTCAACGAAAGACCATTACGAAACTAGTTACTCTTAATTTCCTAAAATTACAAAATTAAAATCTCTCCAAATAAATTATAAATACGTACAATACTCGTGTATATCATGCAAGCAATTCGTACATCAAACATGAAATTGTATTCCATTTAATCACAATCCTCTATTTCTCTCTCTTATTTTGTTCCAATGTGAATTATTGTTTTAATTCTTAATCTGGTATTACAGCAATCCAACACCAGCATCATCAGTTGATAAATTGATAAAATGGACAGAAGCAACAAGTTATCCAGACGTTAAATATTTACGTATCGGTAGTCAAAATGAAAATAATTGGCAGTTATTTAATGAAGAAATTGGTTTATTTAGAGAACGTGTTGATTTTTGGCATAATTTGAAAGCACATTTACCAGCAGCATCAAATAATCTGAATCAATCTAAAGATGAATTATAACGTGTAATGTGTAATTATTTACAAAAAACAACAAATATTTTAAATTATTTTAAATGTTAAATTAAAAGTTTTATTTTTTTTAATTTTTTGTTTCTTTAATTTTTCTTTATTTTCATTATTTTCGTTTTTTATATCGTTTTTGTTAATTCACATGAAATATGTAAATTCATTATTCATTATTTATTCAGAAAAAACAAAACAAAACAAAACAAATGAATATATTAGTACAGTTAATTAGAAGATTGTTTTGTTGAGAGGTTTTTATTAAATTTTTTATTAAAAAAAAAATTGCTTGTAAAACAAAAATGTGTACATGCATATATGAAAATTAAAATATTTTTGTTTGTTTTATTTTATATCTTTAAAATCTTCATACATTGATGTTGTCATTCAAACAATAGAGATAAAGATGTGATGTACATATTTTATCTGTTCGTATAAATGTCATCGCTTTTTATACTGATTGCAGCCAATGTGAATGTGTACTCATTTGTATAATATGGAAAATTTTATTCATTAACATTCAAAATATAAAAAATAAAATAAAAGCTGCAGTCCTTTTTGTTTAAAATTCTGCTTCTAATTTAAACTTTATTAAAATTTTTCTTTAGAAAAGTGTTTTTATTTAAGGATATACTTAAGATTTAAATGCATTCAATGACAATTCTAAACTACAGAGAATACATATGCATATGCATACGTATTATATACATTAAATGTTGTTCAAAATTTACTTTTCAATAACAACTACTACTCCAACTTCTACAACAATTAGAATAATCTTAACAAAAATAAAGACTGGAAAACAAAACACAACCAAAAAAAATAAAATGAATGAAATAATTTTTCGGCAAAAACTTTGTCGTCAAGATTTTAAATTCATTCTGTACTCATACACAATGGATAGAATAGTGAATGAGGCATATCAACATAATCAGTAATGCAACATTAGAGATGTAAACATTGTTTATTATTTCTGCTTGATGTTTCTTTACATGCTATAGTGTGAAAGCAACATTTAACAAAATTCTCATTCATAACAGCAAAAATATCCAAGAAAAAGAAAGGAAAGTTTTCATATACACGAAGAAATCCATTAAAAAAAAAATTGTTCTACATTTTTAAAAGTACCAGATTATACAGGATTCACTTGAATGGAAAATATAAACAAAAGGGAAATCCTTAACAAACTTTTAATTGAATCTCGAAAGATTATGGAATATCTTTTTGAATTCATATGATGAATGAAATATACAGAATTATGATAAACAGAAAATTATTTTTTTTTTTCTCAGCCATAAGTACATTATGCTGATATTGACAGACGTAACTATACTGTACAATAGAAAACTTTAATTCGTATAATTCTCATTCAATGATAACACAGATTTTCATAGAAAAAATTATCTTTTACCATTTTTGTAGTTTTGTGTAGAAAGCATTCATTTCAAAAATAATTTCATACACATCAAAAACAGATAATAATTTTCTGATAAGATGAAGATATGCAAATCCTCTTAAATTTTATTTACGTCCTCAATTACAATTTCAATTAGTAAATCGAATGTACATACACACAAAATTATTAATATAAAAAGAATCGTAGTGAAAATATGCAAAAGATTATGATCCTTTATAGTACATACGGTAGATATGTAAATAAAATCATAAATTTATTACAGAAAAAAAAAATTTCTTCCTCTTGCTATTTTTGTTGACTATCCAATGATTATGATTTTATATTGTCATTTTACGAGAGTTTATTTCCTATGAATAAATATTTCAATTCGCCCTCATATTTATAAATGACGATCATTCTTGTCATTAAATTATGAAGTCAAATAAAATTCTAAAGAAACACGAAGACAATGAGTAGAATAGGCATTGTTCTGTATATAATACTCGTAGTATAGTACATGCTTATGTACAAGATACGTATACTATGATACCACGTGATTATTTCCAAAGAATAAAAAAATAACGAGAAAAGAATAAAACTAAAATTTCGTCGTTATTATGATTTCATGGAAAATTAGAGGTCCTTTTAATTCTTTGTGTGTGTTTAAATTATCTTCACGGAAATTATATTTTAATCGATATCAAACGCGAAATTTTCATTTGTTGCTTCTAATACTGCTCCTTCTTGTTTCTTTCTATTCTGTAGATTGTATTTGTATATCTAAAATTTATTATATATACCTATACATATTTGTTCCTTTTTCTGGTTTATTCAAATTGAAATTTAATACTTGTACAACTCGCATAAAATTTGAAATGTAAATGAACATCGAAATAATGTCAATTTATTTTTCTTTTATTTGTTCATTTCACTGCTTCTGTTGAAAAAAAAATATTTGAATTTAATTATAATTTCAGAGATTTTTACTTTGTCATTTTTTGTATGTGAGTACATTTGAGTAAATTTTATAATCTGTTAATGATTTTATTTATTTTTCTTATTGGACGTGAGGCACAAACTCTTTTTTTTTGTCTTATTTATGAGAAATTGTTTAATTATTTACAAGTCCATAAATCATTTAAACGATAAATTTTTGTAAAATTCAAGAATGGACGCAAAATTAAATCAGAAAAATGGACACTATTCAAATTACCATTCACAAATATCGACCATTTTTTCTTCGCTTTCCATTACTTTTATTTCAAAGAATTCCAACAAATTTAAAAATTGTTCTCAACATTAAATATCCGCGTTTTTGTTCATTTCCTTTAAATTTTTATAAAATTGATTAGCTTTAATAAATAAAAGTACAAATAAAACAATAAAAAAATAATTCAACTGTAGCTCAATATATTTTCACCTTAAGTACAAATTGAATTATCCATCAGAGGATCAGAGTAAACAAAATAAAGATTTAAAAAAATGAACATTAATTTTTACAATAAATAAATGATCTGTCTACTTAGTAAAATTTTATACGTACATATGCTAGTTCAACTTTATACATTGTGCAAAGACATGTATCAGTTTGCAGAAGAAAATTCACATTGTAAAATGCTTGTAAACTTGTAATAATTTGTATAATCGTCGTGTTGTATAGTCATTCACAAATTTTTTGTGGTAAATTTTTTTTTTTTGCACAATTATACATGTAAAACCACGTAAAACGTAGGCAGTATAACATCACATTACTGTGCTTTTCATTCTCTTCGTCATCATACCATTGCTAGAATTGCTAGGGCACTGAAATTCTCTATCATCAATCAGTTTGTTTACAAAAATAAAAAATAAAAAAAAACAATTTTTCATCGTCGTCGTTTTCCACACTTTATTTGCATGCTACATTACAAGGTTACAAGGTTTTCGTTGACAAGAAAAAATAATTTTAGCTGTGTGTATATACAATATTTGAGCAGTAAAAGAAATATATATTAAGAATCATTTTTCATTCACAACAGATTTTTTTTATTTATTTTTTTTTAATAGTAGTAGTACTGAAATGATTTTCTTTTTTTTTTCATTTGTTTGCTCTCTTCCATTTCATCGTTATTTTATAGTCCTTATTTTGCTTCTACAATATGTACGCTTTTATACATTGTAACATTTTTATTTAAAAAGAAATTGTGTTTACAATTCATAACCATCAAAAATTTTCAAGGATGCAAATCTGTATGGAATAGTATGGGAGCGTATAAGTAAAATTAAAAACACACACGTAAAATATGCTCGTATATGTAATGTGCAAAAAAAAAAAATGTCTGCGAAGAATAAGAACGATGAGTTCAGAACAATTATTTGGATATACAACACACTTTACACTCGACTACAAACACTAACGGAATTTTTTGTTATTGTAATTTTCATTCCCATAACTTGCACGCATCTCATGTAGACATTCCTGTGTATCTAATATGCGATATGTAGTACACACTTGCTTGCATATAATATCTGAGAAAAAAGATATAAGAAATCTTCAAAAAAGGATGAAAACAAAAAACGATTTTCCATTACTAAAATATAATATTTTATAAGGGAATATCATAAAAAGATTACCACAGCACATATGAGAGCACATAATAACTTCAATAACTGTATATATAAGTCGACAATCATTGAATTTAAGTGAGCTAAAGAGCGTTATAGAGTAGGCAAGTGACGCAAAATAAATTTTGTGATTCTAAGGATTTTTTGAAAACACTTGAGTTGTATTGTATTCAATTCTTAATTTTTTTTCCTTTCTATTTACATTTTTCTATTCATTTCGAAATATTCTTTAAGAAAAATATTAAAGATTCAAGAATGATTCACGATTCATGATTTGATGATACCTAGTTTATACGCAATCCATTTTTATACTGGATTTTGACTTATTTCCAATTTTCTCTGGTATCAACCCGATTAATTCGGAATGTGGAATAAACCGAATTCAATTAGAAATATTCCAAATTTTTATGTACATATGTATAAATGTAGTCAATTTTAACATGGCCATAGTATAAAGTATTTCAGAAAGTAATGCAGTGTGTTTATATCAAACGTCAACCAGTTGTACCGTAATTTAAATTAGAATAATTGTTGGAATACATACACACAGCGTTTACAATGTATGAGTATACCATTTATTGCCAATTCCCAATATTATCCGTTTATACGATGTTCCAAATTCCGAATTTTATTAGGAATATTTTTTCTTGTATCTTGTATGAACTACGTTACCAAAGTTTCGTTGTTTGAATTTTGTAATTTTCACGCAGCATTCCACTTCCACCTAAAATTTATTATAAAATTTATCCTTCATATAAAATCTATTCTTATAATTTCGTAATAATCTGTTCATGTTTTTCTTAAATAATAACTGAAAAATATTAATCCTGTGTAACATGTTTCTGACAAATATTTTTCTTTCATTAAATTTACAGAATGAATTAAGAAAAGAAAAACTTTTTAAACTTTATATTCCACATTACTTTACACTTAAACTCATAACGTCATAACCAAATAAAAATAAATCTAAAAAAAAATTTATAAAACATAAAAATATTCTTATATATCTACTTACAAGAAAAAAAAAGTTCATATAATAATTTTTATTATAGAAATTGGCTTCTAGCTACCATCTACTATATGCAGAAAATAATAAACAAACCTTTGAGTCCTTTGAATAATAAACAAACTATAAAGTGTACTTAGTTGAAAATATGTACACCTGATACCTTAACATAATCAATATAGATTACATGTACAATGGCATACGTATTGTGCACACGTAAACCAAAACCATACTCCTACGAGTACGCAATGTGAAATATTTTTGTTCAAGTATAACATACACTACAGTTTACAGTACATTATATGTCTCCACTTGTGTATATATGTTTATGCTCTTTCCTATACAAGTTATATACTGTTGTTGTTTTTTTTAATATGATTACGATTATAGAGAAGAATATTGTAAAAATTCATAAATAATTTATAAGTTCAAGAGAAGAAGATGTAAATAGAAAATGAAAATAAATTAAAAGATAAAGAAAAAGAACCAAAGTGCGGATAAAGAATAAAACATATATACAGCATTGACATTCATATTCATATTCATGTATGTGTATAAATTCAATAAATAAATGTAATTTTTATCATTACAATTTTATATAAGGATTCATTCGTATTTTTATATTCTTTATTCTATAAATATAATCCATACATATGTATACATAATATAATACTTATATTCTAATATTTATGTATGTATAAAATAATAATATCACACAAAAAATTTACATATGTATACATATGCACATTGTGTAGTGTGTACATTTTATTATTATTGTAGAAATTGCAATCTGTGCACATATAAAATAGACATTTGTATATCGATGAACACCCACATTAAACTTATCTATGAAGGTATTCATAGACTTTTGTATTTAAATTTTCATATCCTTCGTACATATGATAAACTATATGAATACTAAAATTTCTGTAACACATTTAAATGAAATACGATGACATAATCAAATACACAGCTGCTGTGGAGTATGTATTCTCGAATACAAGATTTCACTTCTTCTAAATATGGTTGATTTGTCAGCTGATTATTTACGAAATCACTTATTTCGAAAATCTCAACTAAATGTAGTCTACGATAGGATTGAATACGAAAAAAATGTCTTTCTTCTTCTTTTAGCCTTCTTCTCATTTATTTCCGTTTAACTTTGATGGTAATCACTCCCCACTATTTTCTGTCTTGTATCGTTTCGCATGTTAAATTTAGTCGCTCCATCTTCATGTCATTTTATTTCTTTGTCATCCATACATTTTTGGAGCCTTTTTCACAATATGTTCCTGTTATCACCGCATAATGTGTCCATTACATTGTAGTCTGAGCTCCTCAAATATAGGAAATACGAAACTTTATGAATACCCTGTATATGTATATGATATACACAGTATAAATCCTTCGTGTATAAGGATATCATTATTATAACAAGAGATAAAATTCATATTATTTTATGTGATATTTTATTTCAAATAAAAACCACTCAAAGAATATATAAAGCCATAAAAAAAAGATAAGAGAAAAGAAAAGGAATCCAAATGTAGAAGATATATGTAAAGTAAAATAAACATATAATAGGAAAACCGTAAAAGAATTGGCAAAAAAAAAACAGAAAAAATTACATACCATATACGAGTACATGTTCATAAAATGTGTCTATTATAATAATGTACACTTGTCGTATGTAGTATAATGCGAAAATATACATGTCTACTTTAGTGATATAAAAAAAAAAATTTTTTTTTAAAAAAAAAAATTTTTTTTTAAAAAAAATATGCATATGTATATTTTGCGGTATTCGCACATTCATACAATCAAATATGTTAGTGTGGTGTGTATATACATAAGCAAATAAGTTATTTAACTATGTAGATTCACATGATTTTTTATTTTATTCTGCATCTCTAGTCAGTGTGTTTACAGGGCTGGATTTACGCATAAGCACAATAGGCAGTTGCTAACATGCAAATTTTAGGGGGCAATAAATTGATTTAACTTTTTATTAAAAAATGTATAAAACTATTCGACAAAATTCAGTGCCCTTTAAAAAATATTTTGTAACATAATACGTCGAATTAACTAGCAACATTTTATACTTGCTCCTCCCCTTTATACACACTCTAAAGTATATTGGAGTTCATTGACTATAACAGTACCTATAGTATAATACACTACTATAGTACGAGTAATATTTCACACATAATTGTGTATTTATTTTTTAATTTTCATTTTTAAACTTCGAGTGTAGTTTAGAAGCTCCTAATCGGAAAATCCGTCACTGCTTGCTTATGTGATTATAATACATTATATACAAAAAAAAAGTGAAAAATAAAATATATTTAAAAAATTTGGTATGAAAAATGACATTGCATATATGCATATGTGTATGCTCAAATATGTTTGATATAATATAAAAAAAGATGAAGAAGTAAAAAAAAAAACTGTAAATTGTACACATATGTACATCCTAAACGTATCCTACAAACATAAATATATGCATATTCATCCTATAAACATGTCTACATATATTATTGCATTCCATTCACATTTATAACCTTTATCAAAGGACGTATAGCATGTACACACTCGTACTATCTATTTAATGTACTATATGGATGGACTACAGTATCCAAAGTACATACTATACATACATATATGTGTTTGCATTCATTTCATTTTTTTTAGTTTTCTTTCCAAGAGATTTTACTTCATCATTTTCGATCAATAGAATTTTTTTTTTCGAACGTGTTTTTGTATTTTTTTTTTCAATTTTTAGTTTTTACTTCATATACTACTCGTATACGAGTACATACTCTTTTATATTACATATTTTTTGCATTAGTTAAATTTTTTAGTGAATTACATACACAACAGTTTTTCTTTTTTTTTCGATTTTTACATAACATGACAGTAAATTTAATATAGAATTCAAATTTCTTTAAGAATTTTTTTTTAGTTGTTGTTGGTGTTCTACATATGGATAGAGATAGTAAATGTAATATACAAGTATACACAATGAAAAAAAAATGTACATTACTCATGTAGATAGACAGAATATGTACATATGAATGAATGTAAGTATAAAGAGAAAAAATATTCTTTTATGCAATTTATCATTGAAAAATATATAAATCGTTTCGATAGAGTTCAAAGGAAGAACGTAGTACAACATACGAGTATTTGTTCAATTTAAAAATAAAATAAAAATTTAATTTGATTTGAAAATAATTAATTCGAATTAAAACGATACATGAAAAAGACATGATATTTTGTATAGAAGTAAAATTACATAATATATACGTCATAGAGTATCCTATATATTACGTACGGAAGAGTATGTATGTGTTGGAAAGTAAAATTCAAAAGAAAAAAAGAAATTTCATTATTGATTTTCTGTGATTTTTTTCTCTAGAGAAAATTAAATATCAACATTTATCTATACGATCTCAAGATGTACTCTTATCTAATGAATATGCATGTTGATATATTTTTAATAAACTACAAAGTATCTGAATATGCATTCAAAACAAACAAAAAATAATATATATTTCCGATTTAATATTTATCATGACCTTTATTCAAAGATTTATTGAACGTTGAATGACAAAATTTGAAAAATTTAATTACATAAGCGAGCATGCATATATGACATATAGTAGACAAATAGTATGCATTTAATTAAAAACAATTTTCTACTTCAATGAATAATGAATTATTACCTGTCTTTGGTATTACTGAATGCATGCATGCGTGTGCATTTATGTATTTACGAAAGTATCTCTATCACCTACTTTGGGAGTAAAACATTTTTTTCAGTCATTGATCTCTTGCAAATCTTATGCTTTATGAATCAGAAGCAAAAATTGTTAAGACATGAAAACGTTTAATATGTACTTTGATATTTTTTTTATGTTTCTTTTACCATTAAACTAATCATTGATGCATAAATGAAAGAAAAAATATATCTGATATAATCGAAAATAGAATACAAACTAAAATTTTTAATAAGAATCAAATTGGTTTTATTCAGATTTAACACCTTGACGTGGCATAAGCATATATGGTACGTTTAATTGAAAAGTTTCTGAATGAAATGTGTTTCATTAAATAACTGTCGTCATCCATATATTTTCACTCTATTATACTCTGTTATCAATCATGAACAGTATCAGCTCTTTGACGAACCGAATGTTGTGGATTAAATCAAACTAGGGAGGCTTAGATGGATGGGGCATGCTGCAAGATTAAATGAAGATAACCCAGTTAGCAAACTTATGGAGTATAAAGTCGAAGGTAAAAGAAAACGAGAAAGGTCAAGTAGGAGATACATGGATGATTTCCAAGAAGACTTGAAGAAGCTGCAAATTTAGAATTGGAAAATAAAGGCAAGAACAAATCAAATTGACAAAATATATTTCCAACGTCGCATGTTATTTGGTTAAAATGTGAACGAAATACTTTTAATCAAATGTCCTTTTATATGGGTAACAAGTCACTGAATAACTTTATTTTTGCTAGAATTTTTCCATATCTAAAATTTATGCAAATTAATTCCTCAAAGCATATCATTTGGAAATGTCTAAAAAACGAATATCGACTTATAAAAAAATAATACTCATATATGGATGCTCTATAAAGGCAAAATCGAAGGTCATTATACAAAATTTAATAAATTCTGTTTGTTACACTTAACTTTTAATTTTCACCAAAAAAAAAAACAAATTTTATTAAAATAGAAAATTTTCATTTTCAATTTGCATAAATCTAAATTACCATCATCATCATTTTTCTCATCACTATCATCATTGTCGTCATTGTCTATCATCATTTTGAATTCTATTTTCATATACATACCAGTAATAATAGAATATTGTACATTCTACGTAATAAATAAATGTGTAATAGTAATAGTATAGTGGCAATAAACTTTATCAATGTATAAAATGTTAAAAGAAAATTTTTAAAATATTCCATGGTTTATTTGAGAAATTCATTTTAAGCATATTTTCAACATCATATGGTGGATATTATAGTTTATGTTATTTTCTTATTTCATTTCAAGAATATATTTGCATAAATATATTCAAAGCAGTTTACTTGCATAATAACATAAACATAGGTTGTCTGAAAGGTTTCTAGCCTCGACGTGAAGATTACGCTTCTCGTCGAACTCATTTTGGTACAACAATGGTACATGCCTTTTAAGTTTACTGTAAAAATTGTAGCCATTTTGGACGCACATTTGTTTTTTTGACAGTCATTTATGTTGCTCAATCAGTGTTTTTGTAAAAGTGGGACATTTTCCTGTTTCCTACACTCAAAGATTGGCTCGAAAGACAGAAGTTAATCAAATTGAAAGGTCCACCGTATCCGTAAAAGCATATTTTGCACAGCAAGATGAAAACTATTATTTAGAAGTGTTAAAGGGATATGGGATCATCGTTTAGGAAAAATGATTAGACTTAAAAGTAGTCAACCTTGAAAAATAAAGCATAATTTCAGCGAAAAAATACTTGTTTCTTTGTTCAGTCAGAAACTTTTCAGATGGCCTTCGTATATACAACACATACATTTGTACATTTGTACGAACTCTCTTCTGTATATGAATATAATAATATGAATGAAATTTACTTGAATTAAATTTACAAATATTAAACAAACTGCACATTACATATGTATATGTATACTATATATACAACTTTTATATATAATATTTATATTTATAAGTATTTACCTTCTACACATATAATGAATATGTATGTCTATAAATTTTAATCTCCATAATACATTCAATCTTTTGCAAAAGTACACAATCTCAATCGTATTTGTATGAACCGTTTAAGATATTCAAAATGCCAAATATACATATAAATATGTATTTATCCTTAGTATATATAATTTTAAATTTATAATAAAGAATAATATAATCTGAATATCTACATTATACACGCATGTTAGATATAAGCTCATAACTATATTTATTTTATTTTAAATGCACACATCTCTACGTAACATTAGTGTATATATGTAAATACAGATAGATGTATGCATGTATGTATGTATATGCGACATGAGTTAAACTAAAATTGGACACAATTTTGAATATTTAAAATTTTATTTTAATCTCGAACATATTTATACATTCAAATGTAATGTACGAATATTTACATGAATTTTTCAATATAAATTTTAAGTTGTAAAATTTTCCCTCAAATCAAAATTCACATACAATGCAAGTATACATTTATGTAAATAATGTTCATATGTTTGATAATACATATAGTCACATATAAAATGTAGTTTTATATAAATGTAGGATCACATATGAATGCTAAATTTAACTTTTTATTCTGTATGCAATAAATAATTAATTTTTTTTTTTGTTCCAAGTTTTAGTATTTAGTTTTAAAATATTTTAAATGACAGATTAAAACTTTTGCATACGAATGGATTAGAAAATATAAATTTGAGTTGTTTCTTTTTGTTTTTTAATGTTTTTTTGTTTCAAAATTAGATTTTATTTCATATATACATTGGACATGATTTTGTGAAAATCCATGTAACTCACTGGTAAATCTGTGGTTTTTTTTTTTTTTGTTTAAATAAAAATTAAAAACACAAGAAATTTTAAACAAATATGAATATGAATTGATCAAATTTGAATGGATGTAGAAATGTAATTTATGATGTAATTTGAAGGGTTTAAATTATAAGGAAGGATGGCCAAGAAAAAAGTAGTACAATCATGTAGAAGAGGACTTGACAGCGATGTGGGTTAATTACAAACTACAAAGTTCTGACTCTGGACAGAACGGCATGGTGACAGATTGTGATAGAAGCTATGGCTTATTCTGGGCTCTGTAAGCATACCTGGTTCTTTTACAGGTTGAAATGGTTAACTGAAAGCGGGCGCCAAATCTCGTTGGGGCGAATGAGGACAGACTAAAAGTCACATATTCGTATTTAGAAAAATTATTTCTACAAATCACAGTAAAAAAAATATTCCCCGTTGGCTTGATTGAATCAATTTAAATCAAATAAAACACTGAACGTACATACAACCATATAACACAAAAAATATTGATAAAAAAGCTTGTATTTATTACTCATTTGCTTTGAAAGTTGCAACAATCTGGAATTCTTCTTCATATACACTGACTACAGTGCAATAATTTACACAAGATAAGGAGAAAACAAAACTACTATTCTCGTATTTTTCTATTTATTTTTCTCTTTTTCCACTTCTCAAATACTCGACAGTTCAATAACCATGTTTGTTTACACATGAAAATATATAGATCAAAACACTTATCGGTTTTTCTTGTTTACACGAATTTTGTTTTAATTTGAAATTCTTCTTGAAAAGAAAATGAGAAGAAAAACTACTATTCGCGTATCTTCCTACTATTTTGTCTACATTTATTTTTCTACTTCTCTTGCTGCATCTCAAAAATCCAAGAGTTTAATGATCATGTTTGTTTACAAATTAAAATATAGGTAACAACTATTGGAAGGGAGGGTTTATATAGGGAAAAAAATAAAAAAGAAAATAAAAATAAAAAAATAGGTCACAACATATACCAATTTTTCTTGTATGCACGCATTTGTAGCGTATGCGTAGCTTTATTATTCTATGGTACTACATTGTAGGGGATGTGTATGAAGAAGAATATCAAATTGAAACCTGATCTGTGTATATAAAAAAAATGGATAAATGTTTTCACCTATATTGTCATGTGTAAACAAAAATGGTCATTAATATCTTGGGTATTAAAAATGTTTATAACTATGTAAGATCTTCAATGAATCAAGAATATCACAAAAATATCATTCCAAAAAACAATACTCAAGAATGTAATTAAAAAAATAGTTTTTAATTTTTCCCTTTACATATAGTACAAATGTAATCGTTAAAAATTTTACGAATTTTCATAACAAAACAATAGGAAAATAAAAGAGAAATAACACGTCGTCCTCTTAGGTTATATTTTACGTACGCAGCATTATGCGTACACGCGCATTCATATTATGTACTTTCATTTATGTGTAATAATTATCCCCGATGAATGACAAATTAATACACTCTGTAATTACACATATAGAAAAAGAACTTTCTGTTATTTATTTTGTGTTCATGTGATATTATGTAAACATTTACAAATTTGAAATATAAATAAAATTCGTTATACGACTTTGTATGTTGTATATAAAATAAACATTATATCCAGGTGATATAACCTAAATGCATGAAGCAACATATACAAACATTTGGCAAACATCTACATAATATTTATATAACCACCATCACATTTAAATAATATGTCTTTATATACGGATACGTAAATTTCAAACTCACATCTACTTACTTAAATATGTAAATATATAGATACGCTAATATTTAAGTTTTCATTTAATGATAATATTCAAGCTAAATAATTTATTATTTACATCATCATTGGCGGTTATATTTTAATTTACATTATAGATAGGTACATGTATCTCACACTTTTCACCTATAAAGCCATGCCGTAATAATATATAAAAATATGTACACGAGCATATACGATTATTTACAATTATAAATGATGACGGTCATGAAAATACACACTAAATTCATTCAAATTAACAATCAGTATGTATGAGTAAATAAATAAAATAATTAACTATGTTACAGGTGGTATATGTACACATATACATATATCCTTTTACGATTTGTATCTATTTATACTAGTATGTACATAGAAAATAATTTGTGTGTCTTCTATTACAGTGTGTACAAACTATATTAGATATACGTACTCGTGTGTGTAATCACTTTTCAAATGTTACACAAAATTTTAAATTTTAATAGTTGTCATCAGCTTAAGATTATAATCGTATAATATGTATTAGTATTTTACTTTTGATATTTTTCAATTTTCACTTTGACTAATATAGATTTCAATTTTACAATTTCAAAAATTAAATTTAAGGATTTGAAAGTCAAATATCAAATAACTTTTCACTTAATGTATATACATTTTTATATGTATGTATAGCTAAAAAAAAAAAAACAAATTATAACTTTCATTTTAATCGGATTACCTGTTGATTACTATTATTAAATTTTATTTAAAATTTAAAGTGATTTCATTCATGCGACAAGTATTTGTATTTAATCTTATGATAAAGAAAAAAATATATTCCAAGATTGAAAATGCACACAGAGTGTAGAAAATCATTTAAGTTATGAAGCTAACTATACATTGTTCATGTGTGATGTGATTTTGTGGAAAATGATGAGAATTATTATACGGACGACAATAAAGCTTACTCTTACTGCCATCGCACAATTCCGGCTAAAACTACAGTGTATACAGTAATTAAATGGGACTTTTTACGCTGAAATTTACGCTCTCGCTGTCGCCCAAATAGATTCTATTCTATTTTTCAGCGACAACGAGCCATTCCGACCTAGATTTTGCAGTAGTAGTAATCTATTCACAAGGAGAAGATATGTAAAATTCATATATATTTTACGCTGCAGTTGCGATCGAATTGTGCGAACTTTCGGCGATACGCTTTAGTTGTCGCCGGAATTGTGCGATGGCGGTTATGATTACACACTGAGTTTTAGGAGGAGTTGTTTGTTATATGTTAAATGCATTATCACATTTCTTTTTTTCATATCAAACAAATTAATTACGTTTATGTCAATTCATTCCTTTAACTACTCGATAACATTCAAGAAGACATAAGGAAATAAATAGGAGTACAAGACTGGAAGAAGAAGGTATTGGACAGGGAGTTCGTGGCTCGGAAAGCGCTATAGTATACCGATCTTCATGATGATTCCCTTAACAGTCTTTAAAGTAATTTCAAATATTCATTTTTTACTTTTGTCCTATAAATAGTTTTATTGACTACTTTCAGATTCTTATACAATCCAATATTTTATGTTATTTATTTACTCTCACATTTATTTTTGATTTACAAGTCCGTAAAATAAACATTCAGTTCCATAAAATAAACATATTGCTACACCTCAAAAGCATAATAATAATTTTATTACACGATCCTGTCATCATTTATATTCTTTACCTCCAAACTCCAACAAACTAAGTACTACACTACTACCCACTTATAGGTTACTGCATAAAAAATATAAAATCTTATCGTTAACAAGTACGTACAGTTATAACATGTTATATAGTCATTCACTTACTTAGCTTTTTTTTCAGTTATTTTTTCCTTCATCTTTACTTTTCGGCTTTATACTTTATACTTATGGTTTGTATATAAATTTTTCATTCTTCACAGTCATTTCATTCTGTATATTTATTTTCTCATTTTGTTATTTTTCTTTTTACGTTATTTGTGTACATAACATATTTCAACAGCAAATAATAATGATTGAGGTGAGAGTAATCAAGATAAAAGAAAATTGAAAGCACACAAAATAGCAAAAACAAAATAAAAACGTAAGAAACTTTTACTGTCTACTCTACACTATAACAAACGACAATCATTCTTCTAATTCATTGACAGAAATTTTATTTTGTGTACACATAGAAAAAAGAAAAAAAAAAACAGATATATTAAAAAGCCAAACAAACAAAATAACAAAAATAACAATAAACTACCCACTATGTGCCACTATGTATACAGAGTTATCGATATAAGAAAATAAGTAATAAAATAATAAAAATTTAGGCCAACAAAATGTCACTACATGCCGAGTAAAAATCAAATAAAATAAATAACATAAAAGGACTTCAAAATTAAACTATAAAAAAAAAATTTTTTTTGCTGAATGAAAACAAAAACAAAAAAGTAGAAGAAATTAAATTGAAAACAAAAATATAAAAAATATAACGAAAATAAAAAAATGACATCAGAATTAAAAAATATAAAAAAAAATTTGGATCAAATATTTAATGTGGAAAATTCTGGATATTGTGCGGGTTGATAATAATCTAAAATGGCAAACGTACATATTGTTATCACATAAAATTACTCGTATATAAATGTACACATTATGTAACATACATATGCAACATAAATATACATAATATCACAGAAAATACAATGTACATAACATCGTGATTTAATGTAACATATATTTTATATTTTATTCACATTACATGTACATTATGTGTTTGTGTTTGTATTTTAAAATTCGTATTTATTTATGTATTCGTGTCTATTTATATGTTATGCTCAAATGAACAATAAATTTTTCACATGAGCGAATAGGTCAATTAGTTTAGTTTCAAAAAAATATTTTTTTTTATACAGATTTTCATCATATGAATTATGTATGTGATATCCTTTATTTTGTATATGTTTTTTTTTTATTATTTTCTTTTGTTTTTTTGATAATCTCATTTCGAAAATTTTTGATCCATAAAAATTACTTACAATATTTTGTCTGTTGTTTGTTGTTTGTACATTTTTTTTTAATGTTTTTTTGTACCGAATAGAATCTGTTCCTTTTTATGTTTTTGAAAGAACACCAAAAATATTTTGTTCGTTGAATATTATCGCAGAGAGAATTGTTCGTTATGTGAAAAATGATGAAAGCCAACAACAGAAAAAGAAAAAAATATGTGTAAAATTGAAGATATAAAAATAGGACTTTAAATTAAAAAAAAACTTTATTTTCTTACTTGTGTTGTTATGCTTATAATTTAAATGAATCGCTCACAATAGAATTCCATATATTATACCCCAGTAATACCCAAAGAGGACTATTTTACCTAAATATTTATGTAAATTATTTACTTGAAAATCAGTGGTCTAAAGCCGGAACTAAAATGACTTCAGCTAACTCAAGTCAAAGCTAACGAAATTCACTCAAGTCTGAAGTTGTAACTATAGTATTGGATTGTGCGAATTGAGTAAGCATATGTGAAAGTAAGAATAGTGAATAGTTACATGAACATGATATTTGTTACTAGTTAGAGTTACACATACAAAACATAAAATTTAGAGAGAGTTACACATAAAGGAAATTTTTACAAATGTTTTACATGAACTACAAAATGCGATATTTCATATAAACTTCATATGGCAATTGGTTATGTTTAAATAATACATGTACATATGTACATATTTCAATCAAGTCACTTAAGGTAGAACTATAATCGACATTGCTGACATAAGCTTTGACATATGTCGTAGCCGAACACAGCCAAATCAATGAGCTAAACTATTATTAACATTACCGACATTCGTTAAAAATTCGTTTAACATAAGCTCGACATAAGCAGTACGATCGAGAGCGTACATGACATAAGTAACATAAGACATAAGCTCATTTTGTGAAATTCGTATTGCTTATGTTTAGTATGTTATCTATGTTATTATAGTTAACCAAATGTTACGTTTTAACATTCGTTATTTTTTCTTATGTTTGTTATGTCAGGTATGTCGATTATAGTTGGGCCTTTAATTTTGTGTCGTCGGTAGGCACACTCACTGAAGTCAACGAAAATTCAAAGTGTTTCGTTAAATTCAATGAAGCTGACTTGAGTCAAATATAGTTACACTGATTTAAAACAATGTAATCTGACTTCTGACTTGAGTTAGCTGAAGTCATTTTAGTTACGGCTTAAGAGGATTCAAATAAACAATAATGAAACCGTCCAAAAAAAAAAAAATCAAAGTTTGTAAAAATAATGTCCCAAAAAGCAAAAGTTCTTGTAAAAATTTTTCAACAACTTTCTACCAAGAAAATGATTTACATATGATATTCTTTATAAATGTCTCTAAAGTTTTTGGAATTCCTTACAAAAAAATACAAGAGTATACTGTGCAGTGCATATAAATTTTTACTTTATATAATTTTAAAATAACCTTCAAACATTCATTTATAATCCTCGTATATATACAAATATGCATGTATGTATTTCTTTAAGGACAAGTGCACTTTTATTCCTTTTTGTCTTCATAAATAATGTTTTCGTTTCATTTTTAAATTTTTATGTGTGTGTACACCTTCATTTTATGTATACCACACTCACACACCACATACCATTATAAATTTTATCGAATGTCCTTTCATATACATTTTTTACGTGAAATGATGATATCAAAATGTACAAGTAGTACACCCCACCTATTTGTGTTTCTATAGAATTTTTGTCCTCTTTTTTTTTTAGATTTCAAATACATATTTACCAACGTCTACGAAATAGTACATAAGTACATATTCTTTTTGTGCATATTATAAACTTTACGTATGTTTGTGGATTTGAATTTAAAAAAGGGATTCAGGTCAAATAAAATAAAAAGGAAATATCTATGCTTCTATACTCGTACATTTAATATAAAACCAAATAAAATGAAAACATATAGTAAACGTGTATAAGTGTATGAATAAACAATACAATAACCTTGAAAAATAAGTTTGTTTTTTGACATGAAAACATGTGAAAAATTGTAGGCGACTCAAGTATATACGATGTATAAGTATTTATTTATTTTGTATAATAGATTCAGGTATAAATTCAAATATTATTTTTGTAGCAACATGACGCAGAAAGTAGAACATAATACTCGTAATCGTAAAATCAGCACAAAACATAACAAAATCATGTAGACACTTTTAAAAAAATAAAAAAAAAATAAAAAACTTTTACGACAGAATTTATTGAAAAAAAAAAAAAGATTATTGAAAATTCAACATTTCCATTTAAATTCAAAACTCAATCATTCAACAAAATTAATAATGTTCCCATTTATCTTATCCGTAAATAAAAATAAAAAACGAAATTGTTTTTACATACTCGTTTTTATATTTAGAAAATTGCAATAAATCAGTGCGATAATGTTTTTTCAAATCATCTAAATTACAGAAAAAATTAATAGCAAACAGGAAAATTACAAATTTATCCAATTTAAACAACTATAAAAAAAGAAACCTTTGAATTTATAACGTACATGTATACATATAAGAGATATTATGTACCTTTAAAAAATTTATAATAAAATTTAGAATTTTTATAGCGCAATTATTTTAAACATGCACATCCATACATACTACATGAACAGACAACATAATAATATAAACATCAAAATGTAATTTATTTTTAGCTTTTATTGTGAATTTTATTGTTGTTTAATGGAGCTCAATGGCTTTTATGAATAAATAAATCAAATTTACTCATGAATTACTTAAAAACTGATGAATTACTTAAATGTTTTCGATATGCAGTATTTGTGTTCTCATGTAAATATTTGGATCTATATTTATGAAAATGTGCATATAGAGCACTGTTTTGTACTGGTAATTTGAAAAAAAATTATAACGTATGTAAATCCACAATCATAATCTGCAAGAATAACGTTGAAGAGGTTGTCCTAAATGTACCTGATGAGAAATTATTATTATCGAGTTAGATTCTAGTGGGCGCACATGGAAAAAAAATAAAAGCAATTATGTGAATAGTTTGTAAATTGACTTTTGATTGAAAGTACGTATAATCTTATCTCAACTAGTGTCAAATAATAATTAAACTTTTTTTCTTTTCCTTCTTCTTTGGCATCAAAGTACAAGATGGACCATAGTCTCCTCCGAAATTTGTTTCCATTTTATTCTGTATATAGTCAGGGCTTTCCGATTTCTCACAACCATTCTTACCATGTTTTCCTCAAAGTTTTCTTTATATCTTTTCCGTGGTCTTCATCTGTTTCTGTTGCCCAAAACATATGCATATAATTTTAGAACTTAAAATTAAATGTATGCAAATTTTTAATTGGAAACACAGACACACCTAGAACAAAACATCCCATACAATCTAACAGTTTGTTCTTAATTAAAAAATAATATTACATACTAGAGTTTAATTTTCAAACAAATAACATTAGCAAAATGAATCCTCACTACTACTACTCATAATGCGAACTACGTGAATATTCGCATAGTTCATATTGATCGAACACCATTCATACTAGTACAGTCCGAACTAAAAGTTTATGCATTCACGTACACGGGAATTTATATTCATTTCAATAAGATTATTATTTTTCACTTACACATAAATAATAGTGATTTTTTCATCTTGTTCCATTGATTCATTCATTCATTTATTTCATTTTTTCTCATTCTCGTTTATCATTCATTACCATCATCGTCGTTTTAATTTAAAATGCAACAGTATAATACCGTAGTAGTACTGAAATAAAATGAGAAATGAACAAAAAATCTTCATTGTATTATTATCATTTGTTTTAATTGAATATTTAGTTAATAAAATATTCGTACATGGGGGAAGAAATAAAACAAAAGTATTGAAGAAAAAAAAAAGATAATCGGAATTTTATACACCTTTATCCTTTATCCTTTATGTAGATACGAGCCTGCACATGTTGAAGCATAAATTAATGTATTTATAAATTTTTATTCAAAATGAATTTGTAATTCTGTAAAAAAAAATAATAATACACAAAATGTAATAAAAATGTGAAACGGAAATAAAAAATTTACTATAGAGGATATGAGGATATGATACTGCACCTATGTACATCATAATAAGAAATGTAAAACGAGATAATAAAAAATAAAACTATAGCATATAATAAAGTAAAAACATTTTAAATAAAAAATTAAAATGAATTAAAAACGAACAAAAAATAAAATAAATAAATTTGCATTTAAAAATTATCATGTGTTCCATGGTATCATTTCGTTTTTACATTATTCGTATACATAATGTATATATGGATATGAGTACTCGCACTCATTCATTTCATTCATTTTATTTTTTAGTCATTTTGTTGCATTTCAATTTCCAGTCTGTCATCATCATTTTACTAAAATCACAGTTAAAATAATATTTTCACTGTAAAAGAGAATAAATTAAATGCAGGATTTTTTTTCCATTATTTATTTTGTTTTTATTTTTTTTTTTAATTTAATTTAATTGTTTTTTCTCTCTCTTTTTGTATGATATATAGATGCGGTGAATGTGAGCAGGAATTGATACGTTTTTATATCCTCATTGTTTTCTTTTTTTAAATATTACGTAGATATATTTTTATTTCGGTATTATTTATTCATTTATTTGATTCATTGTTTGTATTCTTTTTCTTTTTTTTTGTTTTCCTTTTCTGCAATCATAACAAAAATAGTTATTGTGATGAACTCAATTATGAATTATGATTTACTTTTAATTAAATATTAAATGGATATCGATGATAAATTTATACAAATTTAAATTTCATATTTACTGAAATTTAAAAAATTTTTTTTTTTAATTATTTTATCCAATTACGTTTCTTCTACTTTAGAGAACAATAGTTCATTTATGGAACTGGACTTAATCACCGAAATGAATTTTGTTAATTATTTTCTGTCACGAATATATGCATCTAATATGAAAAATGAATTACATGAAAGGCGCTAGAGCGTTAGATTGATACATTTTTAGAAAGATCTGATTATTAATACTCGAGTTTGAGTAACTTATTGTAACCAAGTAGGCTCAAATTAGCATATATAAACTCTTTTTTTCCAGCAAACTAGTACCTGGTACTCATTCAAAGCTGAGTGAATTTGGTGTTAATGAAAGCTGAAAATAGCAACGAAAAATTGACAAAAATTATTTTTCTTACTTTTGCTTTAAACGGAAATTGAGAACTAACGACTTCGAGATCGATATGACAGTTACTCTACCACTAAACCATCAAGCTTCCAAATCGACAATTAACTAATATTGTATTAAATTGTTTGAGAAAGTTTAAAAATTAAAAAATTTGTAAAAATATTTTGTGTATTTCTGAATCAATTTAAGAAATATAAACATTTTTCAGAAAACCCCTTAAAACTGCATTATGTTTTCTTACATTGTAATACTTGTACGTTTTATAATGAAATTTCAAATTTTCAAAAATGTTCAATGCTATTTTGTATATTTTTTTTAAAAAAAAGACAAAAACGCAAATAAAACAATCCAATAGTGATTGTGAAATGGAACATAAGGAAATAAATGGTAAAATATTAATCTTCGAATTTTAAACTTAAATTTGAATAAAAAATGTAAAATCTTTTTTGTTTTTTGGTAATCCATTACATAATGTACTCGTGTTTTAGAAAATTTTACAAAAAGAAAATATATTATCGCAAAAAAAAAGATAATGAATGATGTAAGTATACAAATCTTATTTTAATGACATCTTCTATTATCCATTTCATATCATATTTATAAGTACTACATTATATAAGGACATATTATTATTATTATTATGATTTTTATTATCATTAACCTAATATCCATAATATGTATGTTTGCTATGTATATACATATATAATATTTCAAATAAATAAGTAACAAAAAAGGACATTTTACTTTTGAATATATTTTTTCATAGATTATTATTTAAAAATGACCCTTTTTACTTTATACAATTTTTTTTTCTTGTCCCTCTTTAAAACGACATTTCATTTCAAACATTTCAAAAGAAAATCAAAATACCCTTTACGCATTATTACCTTCCATACATACTATACAACATATGTAAAACATATATTTTCCTATCTCTCCTGTTTCTTCTTTTTTTCTCCAACTCTATTATCCTTTTTGTTCCATTTAATTTTATGACAACACAGATAATAATTTTTTAAGTAAAATTCAAACATTCCAACAACAACAAAAAAAATTATAATAAAATTTAAAGGATTCTATTGTTAACCATACATTCATATATGAGTATAATAATGTAGTTTTACGTAATATATACATAATGTAATAATCATGTACATATTATGTATAGTATTTTATAATCAACCAACATAATAAAATGAACAGATTAGATTTGGTCAAATTTTTGCTTTGATCACATTCACATGACATGCACAGAAAAGAAAAAGTGACAGTTTTTTTTTCGTGGAAGTACACACATAATGCGAAGATTAAATAAAAAATGAAAAGATAATCGTTATGGTTAAGAAAAAAAATAAAAAAATAAACATAAAAATAAAAGCAAATGAAACTGACTGAAATTAATGAATTAAAATTTCAGCTGAACCTGAAAATGTCTAAAACATAAAATAAATAACTTTTATTTATTTTATATTTTTAATTAATACACAAAAAAAAGTCTGTATTCGTTGTAATGAAATTTCGATTTACTTTATGATAATACTACTACATACTATTACTACCACCATCCAGACCTTGCTCGGTCCTTGCCTCTTGGAGAATTCGCCTTCACCTCTCTCGATCCCTTGATGCGGACAACCAGTCCCAATACCGAGTTTATTTTTTTATTAATGTCTTCTCTAACAGAGTCCCACCATCTATTGCTATACTTTACGATAATGCTCAACAAAAATACTGAGTGTTGTATACAGAGCGCTTGCATAGTGAAATACAGAAGTTAAAGTTAAAATTATATTATCATAATTTGTTCTGCGATTACAACGTGTTGGTGTATCTACTATATATTGTTGTATTCCCTCACAAACATGTTATAATAATTGTTAAACATTCTGTTCTGTATATCCTTGTTTCATTCATTTTCTAAATATTTTTGTTATTTTCTCATAAAGTTTATAAATTAATTACAATAAATTATATCAACTATCAAGTAATTAATTTTTGTATACACAATACACATCTACATTCAAAGTTATCACACAAAATGTATTTTGTCAGGTACCATGTATAAAGAAACGAATATAAGGAAAGAAAAAAAATATTAATACTCGTAATTTTTTCCTTAAAATATATAATATAATTTCAGGTCTATAATCTAATTAAAAAATTGCAGTTCTAATTTATATAATTGTTTTCAGGACAAAGTCCTGATAATAATTAAATTTCAAAAGTTACACAACACAAATAAAAACCTGTAATACATTTTTATACAATAAATTTCTCGTATAAATTTATATTCTTATAGTCATCATTATTTCACAATATGTAAGACATGTAAATGTGATGTGAATGTGTAGATAAGTAGATTCGTGTTTTATTATCAGGACAAGAATATTTCATTGATAAAATAATTTTTTTTATAATACTTATGTCCTTTTTATGGCTTTTGTTTTTCATACTTTTATTGTCTGTCTAAGTAGAATCGTTTTCATATGAAGACAAAAACAAAATATTTCTGTGTTCCAAATTTTTTGCTTTTAATTTTTTTATTTTTTTTTTATTCTTACAATCATTATAGTTGCATCTAAAAAAACATCATCAGCACCATCAAAATTATCATAGTAAAAGTATGAAGCAATAGATATATCTTCATTATTATGTATTTTAAGTACTTTGTACTAATTCGATATAATTTAATTGTAAATAGATATGTACATTGTAAAGATGGAAAGAATGAGAAAGAAAATTTCAAATTGCATTATCAGCACTATTACAAAAAAATTTTTTTTCTTTAATTTTCATTGTTTTTCATACAAAACATGAGAACAAATAAAACACTAAATGGAAAAAGAAAAATCCATGATCCTATTACAAGTTTTCTATTATCCTTTTATAAAAAAAAAAAAAAATTGCATGCTGTACTTCTTTTTCTAGAGTACATGGTGTATTTAAAGTATTTAGACACGTATAGATTACATCATAGATACTAAGTACTATATGTACGTTATCTTGTCATTATGAACGCATACATTTCTGCTATCAAGTATACACAATTGTTTCGCACATATATAGTGATATTGCCGTAGATACAATAATGCACCATAAGAAGTATAGGAAAAACAGGAAGAGACAGGAAATAGTAGCAATGAGGTTATTAGCTGCTCACCATAGTACAATATTCGATATACGAGTACGCTAATAGCTAATAGTATCTCGCATACCATGCATTCGTATTTTCATTCATGAGGAAAATTCATTTCTTTTTTATACTTGCTTCGCACTGCACACCATAAAGGAGTATACGATAAACAGGAAAAGACAATAAGTAGTAGAGTAGCAACGAGGATGTTGAATGGCAGCTAACTATAGTACGATATACGCTATATTATCTTGCATATTATGAACTCGTATATCTTCATTTAGTATTCTCTTTATATTTGCTTTGCGCTACACACCATAAGAAGTATACGATAAACAGGAACAGACAGTAAATAGTAGCAAGCTGACGATGTACGATACTATACGAATGCGCTAGTAGTACTTCACATACCATGCATGCACTAATAATTCTATATTATTGAGAAAAATTGCACTTTGCCTTCATACTTACTCCATGTGCGCATGCATTTTCTGTGTTGACATTCAAATAAAAATCTTTAAATACTTCGTTGAAATATTGTGAATGGACTTAGTTCTCATTCAAAATAAACATTTCAATTTCATTTTACAATATTCTGAAAACTAATTTTTTTCTTCATTTTATATACTATATATTCAAAATCTGTTACAAGTTACACACGTTATTATTGAGATTTACCTACAAATTCATTAATAAAACATTCATACCAATGATTTGATTTTAAATTCAAAAATTTTTGTATCAAATTAAAATACCAAAGACAAAACCTCAGAAGATTCATGAAATTTTTGGCTTTTCCATTAAAAACCAAATAAACACTAATAAATCAAAAAATAAAAAAAAAACTATCAAAAATAAATAAAATTAAAAATTATTTCAATTTTCCAATATTCGAATATACAAATAAAAGTTTATGTGTGTGTGGGTGTACGAGTATATCCATCATACATCGTATTTTTCTGAAATTCTATTGAAAACATATATCCCATCGAATTAGTATCCTATTTCTATTTCGTATTTATCAAATTTGTATCTATATATACCTCACATATTATAGATATATACCCTCTTTTTCAAATAATCTATGATATTTGATAACCGCTACAAGTGGTAAATTCATTTCTGTTTATTAGAGTTCAGTTGCCAATCATTGTGGATAAAATTGCAAGCTATATATACGTATGTATAGGATGCACATACACACAAAAATATATATTATATCATTTTTTTAATTTTCTGGAAAGAGTTTTTTTTTTTTAATCAATACTGCGTATAACCACATGTACATTTATAGACGATATACGATACGATAGTATTTATACATTATAACCTAACTTTCAGTATTTATCATCTGTGTTTTCTGTGCATCTACATATCTATCTGGTGCACATCAATCGACTGCTTTTTTATTTTTGCAATAACTGCAATATGAATGTTTTTTGGAATGAAAAGTTTTGATTACAAAAATTTAATGGAAAATGAGAAAAAACAAAAAAACAAAATGATATACTTTTGTATGTGTTTAATGATTTTCTCCCTTATTGTTTTTGTTTTTTTTTTTCATTAATATCGCAACAAACTTCAGCAGACAAAAAAAAAATAATAAAAAAAAAATTAATTCTTCTGTACAGACAGACAGTTCAAGACTCCAATTGTTTATGATTCATAAAAGTTTTATATTTTCTATTTCTGCATACATATGCACTTTTCAACTTATCTGTTCTGTTATTATTTTCAAGGAGACATTTTATTTTATATTTTTATGTATTTTTCATTTTTTTTTTTCCTTATTAAAAATGAATTTGTTCAAAATATACGCTTAATTATTTTATTCGTTTAAATGAACATTCAACTACTGTACTTAAACTTATATTTATGTACAAACATATTTAGATAATATTGTGGTATATAAGGTACTCATGCTCATGCAGTCATGCATTATGCATAATTTTTCATTATTAAATTTTTCAATTTTTTCTCTTTTTTTTTTGCTTTCATTACGATGGATTTCTCTTCAATTTTCATTATGCTCAATCCAAAGTTTTAACGTCATTTGAAATTTACACAATGAATACCAAAATACAAAAAAAAAGACCATGAAAAACAAAAATGAAAAATGAAAGAAAACAAATACAAAATGGAGGTATTATTATGATTGATTATGCACCATCCATATACAATTCATCAGTCATTATCAATTACAAGTTACGTACATATAGTATAGTAAATTTTTTTTCCCTTGTTTTTTAACGAATAAAAGTCCTTGTAATTCTTATACATACAATAGATTCAATTAGAATAGAATTGGAAGAAGAAGAAGATGAAAAAAAAAAACAAAAATGTGATGAAATTATATAATGCATATAAAACACATTTTTCTCAATCATTATCGATCAACTATAGATGTCAATATTTTCGTTTAAATAATATTTCTTATTGTTTTTTATCTGTTTAAATATTGATGAATAATTGATAATACACGAGCATTTTGTTTTTCATTTAGATTTAATTACTTTCACCTAAATTATGTGAATTATGTAAAAAAAAATTTTTTTTTTTTTTGATACTTTTTCAATAAATTAAATATTTTGATATTATTATCTACGATTTTATACTTGTTTCTATGTACGTCAAATATTACAATCCTACAAGACTAATAGTTGTAGCTTTGTATAAAAATTCGATAAGGATAAAATTGAAAGGACTTCATACAATAAAATTGTTTAATTTCATCTCAAACATCAGTTTTTTTGTTCGTATTTCACCTAAAATACATATTTGATTTGTGTTGTGATACATTTCGAAATGACTGTAAAAAGTTTCATTATTATTTCATTAAAGAACAGCCAACATTAAGACCTAACTCAATTTTTATTTCCGATTTACTTGTAGGTAGCCGTAATAATTTTTCAAACATATCAATAATTGAACCTCCTGTATACTTTATTGCACCCTAACATCACAATATTTAAGATACAATCTAGCCCAGTCTAGCAATATACGTTTTATTACACATTCACTCTCTCCTTTTCTCTATAAATATTTTTCGTACAATCAAAAAATTAATTCACAATAGCAAATTAAAAATTACTATATTATTATGTATTCAGAACATGCGCTACATTCTCCTATCAAATTTTGCAATAGATATTAGAGAGCTTTTCATTCAATCGAAGGGTGAAAACTTTTATAACAAAAATTCTTTCCCATTTTCATTTCATGCTTATGAATTTATTCTAAAGTTTTGATATAAAAATTTTTGATAAGAATTATTTTGAAACAGTCAAGAATTGTTTGTTCTCGGACATAAATATTTCAAAACTGAATCCGAGTTCAACAAGTTAAACAGTTTAAATAAGTATTACGTAAATTTTATATCTTATATATGAGAAAATGATATACCATAACGAATAAGTGTATAAAAATTTAATTAATATCATTTACATACATTATTATATACCGAGTGTAATATGTAATAAATAATTTTTTAAAATTGTGTAACAAATTGAAAAATTTTTTAGTGATTAATTTTATATTTAAATATTTTTTTTGTTTTATTCCTCTATTTTATTTACATTTATGAAGATGATGATGAAAAAAAAAAACATTAATTTAGTACAAGTGTAAAAAAATATTATACTACATAATTTACATTCATAATATGAATAGATACACGAGAATTATTTTAATTTACAAAATTATATAGTAATTTATTACAAAAGAAAACACAGTATTAATCATTTGTTTATGTATTTTGTGTGCGGCGGCAATACGAGTGTAATTCTGACATGAAAGTGTTTTAATTGTGAAAAACAGTCGGCGGTTAGAGAAAAAAAAATTATATATCTGAAACAATAATAAACAACATATTAAATAATAAATTTGGTTAATATTAATACATAAAAATTTTAAAAATAAATAATGTAAATTATTTGTTAATATTTTGTGAATTTTTAATACCGTTGTTGTTATGTCATTGTCGTAGTTCAAATTAATTCTTTTTAAAAAAAAAATAATAATAATAATTTGTTTTTATTTTTCATTTCATTTGCACCGTTAATTGAAATTTATCACAAAAAAAGTAACAAAAAAAAAAATATTCCACTAAACATTAAATTAAAAGTGTAAAAAATTTGCATATCGTTTATTTTCTTTTATTCTAAAATTTAAAAAAAAAAAAAAAACTCACGTATACAACACATATATAGATCATAATATACGTATACAAGTGAAGTGTATCTCATAATTATTACAAATTTGCAGAATAACTAACCTTTGCAAATTGGAAAAAAAATAAAAGGTAAAATGAATAAATAAAAAATTGAAAATCAAATAACAAATACAAAAAAAAATGTACATTATATCATATCCTGATTTTATTTTTCTGTATACCTACGTACATAATACATAATACTGATGAAAATGTTTTTTTTTCTTGTTTTTACATTTTCCTTTTTTTAATTTTTGTTAATAGTGGTGTTGGTGTTACATTTTATTTGATATAAACATGAAACAAAACAAACTAAAAAAGAAAGGAAAATAATACAATAAATAAAAAATAAAAATTTCACACTTTTTCATGACTGTACAAGGAAGATTTGTATTTATTTGTACCTATGAGTACCAATACACGTACATCTAATGCATTTAATGTGTATATGTTTGTATCATTTTTTTCATATTTTATTCTTTACATTAAGTACATAAATATAAGTAATGTTTGGTAGAAGGTTGCGTGTATCTAAAAATTTTCATTTTCAATTCATTTCGATTTTTATTTTTTTTTTGTAAACATAAATTTACAATATTTATTTATCATACGGTTCGAGTTCATGCAAATATGTACATATATTTACATGCAACTTTAAAGAAAAATGAAAATTGTAGGGCAAAAATTATTATTAAATTCAATGTTCAAATGTTGTATTATTATTATTCCGCTTCACTCCTCAATTCCATTTTCCATTGCATCGAACTCGGTTACATATGTGCGAACGAGGGTTTTAATGTTGTTCCATTGATAACCTCACTGCATCTTTGATTTCTGTTAGTATGGTTCTCTGTCAAGCGTTTCTCAGTCTACCTCTATTTCTATGGCTCTGAGGGTTAAACTCTAGAGCTGTTTTAGCGACGTTGTTGGCAGATCTGTATGTATGTCCAATCCACTTCCATTACGTGTTCAAATATTGTGTAGTATATGGAGGTAAAAGTCAAATAGAAATAAAATAAAATTAAATGAAAACTTTTAATTTAAAATTAAATGAAAATAAACTATTAAACATCATGAAAAAGAGAAGTAAACACATATGTACAATTTAAACACCATCCTGCCATTCTGTACTCCCTAAACTTAAAGTGCATTTTTTTTTTGTTTTTACTAGTATAAGTATAATAATCGGCATATTAAGTATAGAGCATAGCTGCTATACGCGGAATTATAAAATGAATTGCATGCATTGACTCGATTAGGTACTGTTTGAATTTATTTTTATTTTTCATTTTTATTTTATTATAATTTTAATATTTATTAAACTAAGTATACTCTTATAAAGTTTTCATGTAGGTACGTAGTACTTATGTAGCCAACATATTCATGTGCATATAACATTTATGAATATGTAGTATATAATGTTTGTTTTTTTGTTTTTTTTTTTTGTTTTGTTATTTTATAAATTATATTTCTCGTTCTTCATTTTTAATGTTTTATTTTTACCTTTAACATGCACTCTGTTCGATTATTGTGATTGTGATTAGTCATACTAAAAATAAAGGAAAAAATCTAGAATTATGAATCATTTAAAAAATTAAATAATAATAAATTACCTATACTAAATATTTTATTTATCGTTCAACTAAGTACATATACGAGTACAATCTATAATTTTCTGTTAAATTATATGTCATGTGATAACTTACTTACTACATACATATACATACATATATAAATATTATAATAATATTTTCATTCATTTATTTAACTAAAATCTGTTCCAATTCATTCAATATTCATATGTATATTTACGTGTGTTGTGAATGGATGTATGTAAAGTACATCTTTGTAACTAGGAGAAAATTTGTTTATAATTTTGTATTACATAAAATTACACACATTATGTCAGATTTTATATACTTGTTTGTATCTGGTGTACATATAAATCTCTACATAAAATTTATAAAAATAGATTAAAAGTATAAATTTTCTTTTCTTTTTTCATTACATTTGACCTCGAAATTATGACAGAAAATAAATATTAGAGTTGTTAAAGCTATAAACATATAATATGCAGTATGTAGGTACTTACATACACATACATAGAATACATAAAATATAAATTTATTTTTATCAGATTTCTAATAATAATATCGTGACATGATTGTATAAAATTATTTTATATATGTAATGTATATACCGTTAAATTATTAGTTATTAATAAATATGTAGGTAATACATAATTATTCATCGTTCTAATTACGCTTTAGAACAGTGTATAATGACTCAGATTCGCCTTTATTATTTATACATTATGTACATATATGTATGTACATATTAGGTGTATATATGTGTGTATAATTCTTTATTATTTATATTTATTTTAAATGTAATTTTTTGAATCTTTTTTCCAAGAGATACACCACACATTGTATTTGGCTATGCAGTATAATGCAGTATCGCGACACATCACATTATGTGCATAATTCAAATAATACATAGATCCTGAAATTGAATTACTCACTCGTTGGTATGTAAGCATTTTTTAATTCTCAATCTACTTCAGATAAGATTTTATTTTTTGTCTATGGACTAAACTTAATAGCAAAAAAATGGCATTTCTCTAACGTAAAAATAATTGCTAAAAAAAGTTGCAATTGTTATGTACATATATTCAACTATAAATTGGGATTAGACATTTGGGACATTCTCTGGTAACACTAACAACAGAGAACATTTTATGAAGTTTTTTATTACGACAACTAAACTGTATACATGTAGTACTAATTTACATTCTTTACATAACAGTCACGTCAGGCTTCTAAAACGAGGTCGCAGAACGCAGAAGAAAATTTCGTATCACTTTACAGAAAATTTACCATTTTCAATTTGAAACTAAATATTTTCAAATTGGGACTAAACAGTTTCAAATTGAAATAATATATAGTCTAATGTTTAATGTCATCAAACACTCTCTGTTAAGTTTGATAAAAAGCTAGCGTTAAAGAGAATTACTGGACTAGCAATTAAAATGCC
Source organism: Villa cingulata (assembly GCA_951394055.1). Taxonomy (NCBI): domain Eukaryota; kingdom Metazoa; phylum Arthropoda; class Insecta; order Diptera; family Bombyliidae; genus Villa; species Villa cingulata. The sequence goes on along the minus strand of OX596025.1, from coordinate 21,444,528 downwards.
ACAAATTTTAACTGGATAAGGTATAAGGTATATGGCTATAATTGGACTCAAACCGAATATCATTTACAACAGTTGCGATTATGTATGCATTAAGTATGATAGATGTTTGTTCTTAAATTATATTTATTCCAAACTATACATTATAATAAAAATAATTACATACTTCCTTAAATCTTCACTGATACTTATCCATTCATTACTTCAAATTTTGTTTATTCCCAATTTGAAATTGTTTAGTTTAGTCCCAATTTGAAGTTGAAAAGGCATAGTAATAGAATATTTTCTCACTACTAAAAAGAGAAGATGAAGTGTTTTAAGTCTTGTACGATCATATGTAATTAAGTTTTGCAAATAGTTTTTGATCATCATATTATTATTATTTTTTTTCTACTTATTTATACTTATTTACTTGAATTTTTCTAAATGTAAAACAAAATCATTTTATAAAATATGTACAAATTTTATTTGACCCAACAACTACTGTAAAAGTATGAAAAAAAGGTTTATATGCGATAAACTTGTAAACTATGTATATGTTTCAGAGATAATTTTTTCAAGATAATCATCATTAAAACTTTTCTGATGTGTCATTATTCCAATCCAAAAATGTTATGTTTTTTTTTCTATTTCTATTTTGTCGTCATTTTAATAAATAAATGATATGAGAAATTTTTTTGACAATTACTTTTGATCTACTATATGCACAAAAATACTCGTATATTTTCTTTACACATAAAAGGACATTTACAAAAAAAAAAAAAAAAAAGATAATGTCAATCCATAACTTTTTATCATTTCATATAATATTTTACTAATTATTTTCTATAGATATTTTGTTCAACATTTATGTAAATTATTTTGTATTATCGCACACAAAGAATTCAAAATGGATATACGAGTATGTATTATATTTATGGAATAAATTTTTCAAAAAAAAAAAACATTTACACACAAATACAAACTATTAATCATACAAAAATAAAGGCAATTGAAATATTTAATGCGTATAAACTTGTACTGAAATCTAAAGAAATGGCACACAAAATAGAACATAGAACATATAGAACATTATATACGCACAAATCAAAACTTAGGAATATACATATATACAAACATTATTATGGAAGATTAAAGATTAAAACCATCTGAAATAGAATAAAAAATTTTTTGAAATAAAAACAGAAACATTTTTCACGTATTTCATAATAATCGATCAAAAATTTACAAGGGCATCGATGAATTCCAAATAAATAACATTTTTTTTTTCATACATAAAAAAAACATACATTCTTTAAAAAATGATGATTCCGATCTTTATTTGTTTTTTTTTTTTTTTTTTTTCATCAACTGTCTATAGAATATTTAAACATTTACTTTAGTTTTTCTTCATGTGATATGGGCATAAAATAAATATTTGTTCGACTGTTTAAACAATAAAATGTGTCTGTTCATAATAGAAAATCAAAACATTAAATACCCGTACATAAATATTATTTTAATATCACAGACACTTCCATGAACATGTAGACATTTTAGCTTTCAATTTTTCTCTTTGATTAATCATTTTTTTTTACTGATTGTTAGATAAACATTTTTCACAATTTTCATTGATTGATGAGTTGATGATTATCGTAATGGTATGCATTTAAGCAAAGCCTTAATTGGGCCAACATCTTCTTAACTAACGCCTAATGTCTAGTCTCTAGACTCATCATCGCAATCAAGTATTCACACATGCCGTTTGTGTATTAGTAGAACGATCTTATAGCATTTGAGACTTGAGACATTACTTTTACTTGTTGTCCGCAAGTAGATTCGAATCAGTATTTTAAAGTCATTTTTCTTCAGCAAGCTATACATTTGGCGAACTGCAGTATTCAAAGCTTAGGGAACTTTGGTCATTAATTGAAAATTAATTTTTTCTTATTGTTTTTGGTTGTCATCGAGATTCGAATTAACTGGAAACGAAACCACTAAATCGAACCACCCAACTTTCTATATATTTTCATTTTTATGATAATATGTAGGAAACACGAGATAAATATCAAAGTATATACGCCCTCATAATAATACCACACAGACAATATACGAATATGTACAATGTTCAATGTTTACCAAAGGAAAAACTGTCTTAATAAATAAATATATATAAAAGCTTGTTATTTTATTATAATTTTTATAATACTCCAAGGTCAATTTTTATTAATATTTAAAAGATGATAATTTCTATATACAGAGAAAAATCATCTCATCTTGCACACACACCAACACACATAATATGCGTGTACATACATGCGATTTGTTTAATATTAATTTAATGATTTCTAGCGTATTATAAACATATAGATATTTCTTAAATTTATATTTTCATTACCATACACACTTGCACATATGTATGTATACACATACGTTTATGATATAGGAGGCATAAAAATTATGCTTCTGCGTTTCTACTTTATCATATCTTCTTAGACATGTGTTACTTTTTTATGCTGTTTTGTTTGTAAATATTTTTCTGTAATTATTTATTCAAATTTGTTCTATTTTTCTTTTTTGTTGCCTTTACTTCAATGTCTGCATACACATATACAATATTTCCTATGTGTGACGTGTATGTGTAAATATTAAAAAAATAATACGGGTAATTATTTATTTTTTTATTACGTTCTAATTTTTTCTTTCTTTCTTTTCAATATTGTCTACAAAGTTTTTCTACATTTTCCATTTCGATTTTCTTTTTTATATGCTTATTCTTTGACATAATATATAAAGAAATTCTTCTTAGGTAAATACAATTTATTTTAGATTTGTGTACACATAGACATACATTAGCGTATATATACGCACATATGCCAATTGATGACTACTAAAAGCTAAAAGAATATCTGCATTAAATCTCTAGACACTCATTCATATGTACGTACATGTATGTACAAAGTATATTTTGAACTAAGATGATGGTGTTGTTCAGTTCATAGAATATTTTCAGTCTACATATTAGGATAATATTTTCAGTATACATATGAGGATAATATTTTATTTTCATTTATTTTTTCTTTTTATTAAAATGAATTCTTAACATACAATAAGCACCTACGTAAAAATGTAAAATTATTTAAATAAATGTTATGTTGTAATGTTTAAGAAAAACGTCAAAAAACCAAGCAAAAATAATAAATTAGAATATGACTTATTTTTTCATTTCAAATGTATTCTCACTTTATTAATCTACGGGAAATGAAATGAAAAAAAAAAAAAATAAAACTGAAATCTAAAGTGTCATACAAAAGAGTATGTGTGTTTGTGTAGAATTTTTATACAATTATTTTTGGTACATTCTTCATATTACTCCCTTTTTCTTGCAAAAACATACCATACGAAGCCTTTTTACTCACATATACTAGCAACTATAGTACACTATGTTAGATGGGTATGTATGTATGTGTCTAGAATTAAATCAACTTAATTGATGTTTTCTTTACGTTTATTTTATGATCCTAATTTATAGATTCAATCAGTGTAGGTACGCCTTGAATATAGCTGGAGCATAACGAACACAGCACTTAGATGAGGAATAAATATACCCAGATAACGTAATGAAAATAACGTAAACATATTCGTACTTGTACATCATACACTTAACATTTTGTACATAGCTGCATACGCACATATTTAGTTACTTTTATGTGCTCTTCTACATTAAAATGTATGCGTTTAAACATATATCTATAAATCGAATTTATAGGCAAAAAAAAAAGAAAATTGAATTACATCAGTCAAATATAACACTGAATATAAAATTGAATTATCCTTGTTCACGTAATGTATGTACACGTATGTATATATGATTCGAATATATAGCACATTCAGTAGTAGATTTTTTCTATCTGTTTTACCGTAGTACATGCTCGTAAATTTGTACACAAAATCAAATTATCTAAAGGTGGAACAGAAATGAATTTGATTTGTTTTTATTTTTATAAAAGAAAATCCATGTATTTGAATAAAGAAAGAAAAATGGAAAATTTCCATAATTTCAATTTACTTTCAGTATTAGAAATCATGATTTTTACGATTTGGAATGCAGTAAAACCAAATCTCAACATTACGGTTATCTACGTAAATATATACGTTGCGTAAGCGTATTTACATGTATGATGTGTACACAAAAAAAACCTAAATCTGTAGAAAACAAAATCATTTTATTGTTTGTATTACTACTACTGTATCAATTGTAGCTAAGTATGTAAGTATATATACATTGTGGTATTATTACACGATAATTTCTTATTGCCAAAATCGTAATCGAGTTGATTATTGTCATAAGAAACTTATGTTTGGTAATTCCTATTCATTATTTTTTTTTTTTTTTTTGGCAAACAAACAAAACAAAACAGAAAAATAAACGAAAAATATTTTCCAATATGATTGCCAAATTCTAAATCAAATAAGGATAATTGGAAGAGAATATAAAACTAAATATATGTAGGTATGTAAATTATACGAAAAAAAAAAAATAATTTAACATTCTGACGACACAAGCATTATACATTGAACGCAGAAAAAGAAAACCAAGTTTTCTTCCTGTTTATAAAATTATAGAATTTAAAAAAGAAAATACAATAAATAAAAAAATTGATTTACTATTACTTTTAGATTTTATTTGAAAAGAAAACAAAAAAGATATTAAGGATCATAATAAATTTATTTATCTTTATTTAACAGACAAAATATATTCCATTTATGTTTTGCATTTAATGTTCATACAAACACGCACACTATTTTCCTTCTTTTTTTTTCATTTTTATAACTTTGCATATTACATAATCCTCCACCAATTCTTATCAAAAATTTGTGAAAAAAAATCCTGTAGATGGTAAAAAACAAAACAACTTAAATAGAATCATAATTTTTATACATTTTCTTATGATGATGTGTCTCCAAACTTCTGCAATAAAAATCACAAAATATAATTTTTTTTTTATATTTTTTTTATTCTGGCAATAAACCAATAATTTTATGTTAAAACTAATAAAACTGTCATAAGAAGGACATTCTATAAATAACAATAAAGTTAAAATTCAATAATTTTGTAACGAAAAATTTTATTATTGGAAAAGAAATCAATAAAAATTAACAAATATTTCTGTATAATACATATTTTTAAAAAGAGATATAAAAATTACATTCACATCGAATTACTTATATCCTTTTTTGGAAAAAAAAAAAACATTAAAATGTGTTTAGGTGCCAAATGAATCCCAGTTCCAGTTTCCTTAAATACGGTGAGATTCTAATTACAAGTCAGGTCATTAGATCATTCCAATAATAGAGTGTTCACCTACAGTTTAATGTGCATTGTGAATCATTGAGCAGAGAAGCAAGCTCATTTACATTCGATAAAGCTTAAACTCATCTATTATACACATGATTATAATGTAATAAAGTCTGGAAATCACTTCAGTGGTTCACCTAGAGATGTAGTGATATCGAAGAAGAAGAAGAAGAAGAATATACTTCAATGATGAGCGCAGCGCGTACATAATATATTTACTAGTAAAAGTGCGACGTACATTTCTATTATAGAATAAATGAAAAAGAAAACGTAAAATTAGGAACAAATAATTTGTTATTCTTAAGCTGTTAACTCTTTCTATTCCTAGAAAATTTTTTTAAATTGCGGAAAAATATAATAAATAATTATAAAAACAAAAAAAAATCAAATAAAACAAAACAGTTTCATAATATTCTATGAATCTTCTAACTTCACTAAATTTATATTTTAAAATTTATTCAAAACAAATGTACCTACACAATTTCATTTATTTATGTACTTATAGATATCTCGATATCTCTGTGTGAATACATACTTATGTATTTGTTTTAGATTTATACATTTATTCACTTTAAGTATTTAATTTCAATTAAATTTTACAATTTAAATTTTGAAAAAAAAGTCCACATTTATTTTTAATTTCATCTGTAATATAAAGTCTACAATGAATGTCCTGGATCACTTAGTGACTGTAGAGATGATAAAGTATACAATAATATTATAAAATATAGATAAAAGTACATATGTAGAAAGATCTACAAATACAAATTTACATGCCTTCAACAGATGCTGTATATGTACTTGTATGAATAATACTGATAATATTCACTTTTTGCTTTTACCTTGTACTTTGTACATTCATGAGTATGTATGTAAAGAGGATTTTCCAAAGAATCCTTAGATTATAATATTACATGTTGTCAATTTTGATTTTCATATTATACAAATTCATTTTTATACATTTGTATGTACATTTTTTATAAAACATCAGGAAACGAAAATTCCAAATTAACAACATATACGTATGATCGTGATCATTTTTATAGATATATTCCGATATCTTCTTACAACATACTACATATAGGTATACTCGTATTCAACAAACAAAAATAACAGAACAGACTTCCTAGAATTAGATAATACACGTTTTTTATACTAAAAATAATTTCATAATTTTCAATTTTTTATTTTAAAACTTATTCACATATGAATATTTTGCGCATATAAGCATACATAAACATTAAGCATACACAATTATATATATATACTCTAATGTGCTATATTGTATGATAAATACATTATTTATTATCTATATACACGCATATAAGTACATACATTATATTCAAATATAATGTATAATTTATGTAAAATTATAAAAAAGGGATTATCATATTAATAATGAAATCTAATTAATTTTTTTACACAATACACATACTTACTGAGTGTACTATAAATATGATTATAAATTTTGTATAATATTTATATGAAAATGATAAAAAATAATAAGTAGTATGAGTTGTTCACATATCTACGTAAAAAAGCGTATGAAAGTGTGTGTGTGTGTGTGTGTATGTATATTGTAGAGAAACAAAAGGTATTAAAAGTAATACATTCCTATTCCTTATAATACTACACAATAGAATTATGAATTGTAAAAACGAAGCAAAACAAAATTAATGTTGTTATACAGAGACAGATAATTATGTCCTCATCCTCATATACTATTGTGATGAAAAACATAAAGTGAATTTATTAATAAAATTTTTCCAAATTTATTTCATCGACTTCAAAACACTCTTCGTTCAACATTATGCACTTACGCCAACATATTTTCCAAACGGTCAGAGAAATATTTATCGAGAATGGCCTTCAATACTTTCTTTAATTGAGCTTTTATCTCCTCAGTCCAGTCGAAACGGTGTCGCTCAGTTTGTGTTTGTTAAACAGCCAGAAGTTACTTGTTGCTAGATCAACCTTATCAACATTCCGCAAACAAAATTTATTGCAAATTCTTTGGTCAACAAAATCAGACAAATTTAAAAACTTACTTTTGTTTTTATACAAAAATAATTATAGCTCAGCAGGAATCGTAAACAAGTACAACATAGGTATGAAGCTCTACCTAGAGCTCTACGTATAGATATCAAAAACACAAATTACATAATTTTATTATCATCATCTCATCATTAATGGCGCTACAACACTGCGGCCTGCTCTAGGATATCTATCCAGTAAGTCCTCATTTGAATTTTCTACTTCCAATCGGAAATTTTTATTTGCCCGAGATCATATTCAACATCTTCTTAGTGTACCTTCCAGAATCTGCTTAACAATGCGCATTATTATCTTTTCATCTCCAGCTCACTGAACACATGGCCTATTCATGGCTTGATGAGTCTAACTATGATGTATTGGTGTCTTCATGATTTTACAATAGCTGAAAAATTTAAATGAAAAATTCACTTTATTTTTTGATCACAGTATTGTATATGTGCTCAGTATTAAAACTCTTGTGTATACCTTTATTGCTATTTACTTTCATGTAGGTAGGTACAGGATACACATGTAATCTTTGTTTGTTTTTAATTTTTTCATTGTGTAAAATGTGCGAATTTTTCCTTTAATAATTTATTTATTTATTTTCATTAAATTTTTTTTCTCTTTGCTTTCATTTTGTAATTTCCTCTTTGTTTTGTTTACAATGTGAGCATTTTAAAACAAACAAATTTCATATTCTACATTCTGAAATATAAATAGTGTAATATGATACACAATAATCTCTTTTTTATGACAGAGAGATATATGTATAGCTACATACACATAAACGGACTTAATATAATTTCATGAATATTTTACCATGTACGTATGTACTACATATGTATGCATAGCTAGAGAACTGTATTCACACAGAAGAAAGGAAAAACATGGAAATTTTCTACATGTACGAGTGCGTAGGAGCTGTAATCATTATTGAATTATCTACGTATGTATGTATAATGATTGTATCATTTTGTGCTACATTAAAATACTACACTACACTGATGTTCAAAATAATTACTTTTTATAAATTAACCTACAACATAACTGTACGCATATATATAAGCATGTACGTGTTTAAGTACCCACTGCTCATAATTAGAAACATGATACTTTTGTAATTTTTTTTTTAATAAGCAAATTAAACAAATTATAAACTTATTAGCAAAAATAATAAAATCAAATTTGTCGATGGAATTATTCATAATAATCAACATATATGTGTGAGATAATAGCTGATATCAAATCATAATCATCCGTTCATATCTTACAATCTTTTAATACACCATTAATGGTTACAATTAAAATTCAAGAAGAAATGGTTGGCATAAAATTATGAAAAACTATAGGCATTTTGTTGACACGAAACACATTTTCATGTCATGACATGGACATAATTATGTCTTACTATTTTACTTTGTGAAAAATAAATCTTAATTTTTTCATATATAATTTAAATTTTTCTGTTAACAATTTTATTTAAAAGTCGCCATTTTGAAAATCGAATGTTCACTTCGACAGCAAGATATGAAAGGTCATGCAAAAATAATGACCACAATACATTTTTGCAAACCATATGCCATGATGTAAATTATACGTCCTATGTAGACCGCATCCTAACAATAGAACCAATCATACACATTCATACGCATTTGATTAAATATTTAAAAACATTAAACAGATAATTAAAATAAGTAATAAAACATTAATATTATTTCAGTTATTAAATTTGTTTTTTGTTTTTTTTTTTAATTTCCTTTTGTTGATCATAAAATTTAATTTCATATAACAACGATTCAGAAGTAATTTAATTCAATTACACACACAGAATTTACAAAAAATTGTTAAAGTCATACTGTTTAATTTTAATTTAATTTTAATTTTTTCCTTGTATTGCATTATGTTGTATTATTTGTATTCTATTCATATTTCATAATTTCATTTTTATAACAATTAGACTTTGAATTAAACATTGAAATTTCAAATTTGTATTCAATGTACATATTATGTATGTGAATGATAAACAAAATAAAAAGTTAAAATGAAACAAACATTAAAAGAGGTAACAATGATTTTTATATTACACAATTCATATAATATTTTGTAGATGTATTGTTACAATAATTATATTATATATGTATACATGATTTAGTAACACACGAAAATAAATAGAAGTCTCGCACGTAAAGTGTACTACGTATATACATATAGTATGTACATATATTAAATGTAATACTCATGTTTACATTATTCATTATTATTTAACGTTACATACACTTAAAAATACACATTATTTTGTATTCAGATCAAAAAACAAAAAGGTTAAAAATGAAACAAAAGACTTTTCTTACTTTTTTTTAATAAAAAATGAAATATAAATTATCCTTTTGTATAATTGCATAATACAATATATACACAATAATTATAATTGTATTACACGCAAAAATGAACAAAACTATAATTTTAACTATATTTATAAATGTATGTATACGTATGTACATAACATACCAATGTGTAAATGTATATAAAAATATGTTTGCATGGAATTATGTAATAAATTTAATTTAATTTTATTTTATTTTTTTTTGTTTAAAATTATACACAAAAATAATACTTTAATTACTCATACATACATATGTATGTACTCACTCATACATACATTCTATAGAATTATAGTTATGCATGTGTATTCATATAAATATTTATATTGAAACAAAAAAGAACATACAAAACGTATGTACATTATTTTATATTCATATGTATCACACATCCTTTTTACATTTACGTAATTATTTATTTTCTTTGTTTCAAAGTTAAAAAGTTATACACTCATATTCATAAATATATGTAAGTATATGTACATTATGTATAAAATGAAAAGTATACTCGCATTTAACAAAATAAACATTATACAAAAAAAAGAAACAAAATAAAATTAAAAATGAAACGAAACGAAACGGAAGTGTGAAAATAATGAAAGAAAAATAAAAATAAAATTTAAAATAATTAAAAGAAAATAAATAAATAAATGAATGAAAAATAAAAATAAAATACAAAATATTTGTATGTATGTATATATGTATTCGAACATATTGTTTGTACATTTGTGCTTATATGTATGTATGTATGTAAAACATATTTATAACAAATCTTGATTATTAATGCATGGGTACATGATGTGGCATGGACTTATATTTCTTGTATATTTATCTTATAAATTTTCCTTTTTCTGTTTTAATTTATTATCAAATAATGAAAGGATATTAAAACAGCAGCTGTATGCACATATATACGTTTTTGTTACGCATTTATGTTGTTGTTTACTGTGGGGAAGGAGGCTTACACTCGAACTCAGACATGGCTGTCCATTGTGTTCGAAGACGAAGACCCCCGTCTTGTCGAACTTCTTCATCTCTCTCATAGGTAACGAAGAAGTTCAAGCGACATTTGGGACCAAAAGATTCGAGCTAAACGATACCAATACCGAAAAGCGAAAATGCGCATACCGATGGAGGTAGTAGGCAGGACACTCACACAAAAAGTATTTCGTTGCATTATCTTCCCCTCCACAAGCCACGCAAAGCACGCTACTGACAATGGTGGCAAGATGCTGCCCATTAGTATTATGTACTCATGTATACCTAAGCTCGTGTTGTAAAAATTTAAAAATTGAAAGAATCGACATTCTGTTAAATTTTATACAAAATTTACAAGAATTTTATTTTTTAAACTACAGAAAATTTTGTATGAAAAATGATCAAAAATTCTTCCAGTAAATATTTAAATATTTAATTCACTCAATTATTAATTTTTAATATCAGTTTTGATCATAAATGCTACATAATATAAATCAAAATAAAAGCCCTCTATAAATATACTTCTCAGTACTACTGGTCCTTGATTTTATATATTTTACGTTCAAAAAATTAAAACGATAAATATTTCACGCAACAAAAATGATATATGAATATGATATGAACGAATACGACGGAATATATATAAAAAAAAAGTACATTATATGTACAGAGACATAAATTTTTGAAATTCTTGAAATATTATTTTTCATATTTTATCTGTTTAAATATATTAAATGTTAATGTTAACCTGTAGCATTTTAATTTTCATTTAATGTTTTTGTATAAAAATTCCAAAAATAACTGAAACCAAAAGAAAAACAAATAAAATAAATAAAAATCTAAACAAAGGTTTTTTTTTTTCAAAATTTTTTAACAAAAAATGTTACATTTTATTGAAATTAAAATTTTTCTTCTTCATTTTTACATTTGTTTTTCAGTAGAGAATATGTATAATTTTCTTGTTTGATCTTTGTAATTTTTTTCTGTTTTTTTTTTATTTTTTGTTAAAATTAAAAAAATATAGAAATTAGGAGAAAAATACATTTTTGAATCATGTATAGGCAACATCAAAAATATATTATACAATTTATGTATGTAATAAAAATATTAATAATTGAATTTTTTTCTTCTGAATAATGTTTAAAAAAAATGTTTAATTAATTTTTTCAGATATTATAAATTAAAGATATTTTTTTTATGTACATTCCACCACTGTATACATTTCAAAAATTTTTGTATACATTCAAGAATTAAAAACTTTTAATAGTACGGTATTTATACTTAAATGTGTAGTCCATATACGAGTATATGCAGATAATTGTAAATTTTATTTCACATTACATACCTAACTCATGGCAACAATATTTATTCAGTAAATTTATTTAAATACATATGTAGATACATTTTACGTATATAAAATTATACATATTTATGTGTACATTTAATTATTTATGTATGCATACGAACTATAGTACATAATTATCTTTACATTTCATTGTATACATATCAAGTGGTTTGAAGTGTTAACAATTATCATAGTTCTGTTGGATGTTGGATGTAATTACTTAAATAACAAATGCTCGTAGAAAATGAAATAAAATATAACCAATATACTGAAAATGCACTATTAGAATGTTTTTATTAATTAATTAACTTTGGATTTATCTTGAAGTAGTTTATCTATATGTTTATCTATATGTTGAAATTTATCTGTAAAAGTAGTGTAATTTCAAATTTATGTATACACGTAATAGAAATTTATTTTTTTGAAGGAATGATGAAAACACTTAAACCGACTTTTAAAAAAATTATTCAAAATTTGTTCGTATAGACGCCTTTCCTTTGTTTTCCTATGTTTTCTAACTAGCCCGCCGTACTACGTTAAAGGGCTTTTTAGGAAGACTTCTGTTCTCCATTCTCAGGACGTAGCCAACCCATTGCAGTCGTAATAAAAATTTAACACGGTCAAATAATTTAACATCATATATAACTCGTAGTTATATCTAATTATTCAACTTCAATTTTTTTGGATTCATTGAAAATGTCCACTATTTTCAACTATTTCCATTGATATTTGGCTTAAGAGTCCATATTTCTCACCCAAAAGTAACTGCCTATGCCTTACGTACTCTGAGCTTTATACTTCTCTTTACATCTCTTGATTAAAATATTATTACAAGTACAAGTGAGAAGTACTAAGGATTAAGATTTTTCATTTTAATTTTTATTTTAAGTGACGGAGTGGAGTTTATCAGTTCAGTGGAGAGTTTATCAATTTTTGAATAACTTCCGTGTACTCTTTGTAAATAACGAGGGTTATTCTGGTCGAAATTAACAGATACTGTGAGCTTGATAATCTGTAAACTTTCATATAAAATTTCGACGGCTATCTCGTTATCAAATATGAACTTTGTGAATCATTTTCAGAAAAAAGTCAAATAGGAACGACATTGTTTTTAGGTAGAAAATAACTAGAACTTCATATAGAATCATTTTCATTCATGATTCTATGCTCCAAAAAGTAACACAGATTTTTATTGATCAATTAAACTCCAAGTTCCACTATAATAATTTGTAATTTCTATTTTGTAAAATCTAAAATTATTTTCATAAAAATTTCACGTTAGGTACTCAAAACGAAGGATCAAAAATTATGAGATATAACATATTAGTGTGTAATGAACAATCTATATGAAGTAATTTTATTTTACAAAATAACAAATATACATTTACATTTACAAATTTTATTCACATGTACGTATATGTAAATATATGCTAATATTTGTATTTTAAGAAAGTATTTTCAAATAATACAGAATATATAATTTTCCTTTCTTTCCTTTTTTTTGGTTTTGAAAAAATGATAATTTTTTAAAATGCCATTTTTTCTCATTTCAGACTTTATTACACAGACAAATAACATAAACAATAATATAGTAAATAATTTCGTAATTTCCAAAGAAAAAACATAATTTTTAATAAAAAATATTTCCTTCTAACAAAAACCAAAAAGAAAAAAAAATTAAATTAAAATAAATAAATTAAAACATATTTTTCACGATTATTATTATAATAGTACTTATAAGTTTGAGGATATATTTTATTTGATAACAAAAATGAACTACCTCTACTCTGCTACAAAGAATATTTTGTAGGTGGTGTACAATTTAAAATTTTATTTAAGAGAAAAGCAAAGTACTTCTTAATGGTACTTCTAAATTTAAATTTTTTATAACGATCTTCTGTTTATGTTTTGTACTTTTGTATAGGTACATAAATTTAATTCATTTTCATTTTTGAATTTAAATAAACTCATTCATCCAAACGATATTAGTAGATCTTCTACTTTAGAAGATTTTGTGTTTCTTTTTTTTTTGTCTGAATAATTTTCATTTTGCTTTTAATCAAATTTAAGCTTACTTACTCCATATTGTGTCTGTGTGTATTGGAAACATACATTTATTCGTATATTAGATCATTTTTGTCGTTATTTTCTGAGAGGCGTTTAATGAAATCAAAAATAACAACAACAACAACAACAGCTATACACCAAAAGAAAATTCAAATATTCATCGTATTACGTGCATGAATGACTCGATTAAATTTCAAAAAAAAATGTTGAAACGAGAATACAAAAAAAAAGTTTGACCGAATATATTTATACGTATACATATATGCATATGGACATACCTACATAGATCTTCTACTAATATAATATAAATGTATACTAGGATAACGTGCAAATTTCTAAACTCTTATACATATTCTTCATTGTACTATATTGAAAATTTTTTCAGCACATTTCACAATTACGCTATTTTTCTTTTCGCCTTTTCTTCATCTTTTTTTTCTTCTTCTTCTTCTTCTATATTACACATATTTATGCAATACAAAAATAAAATGTACAAAAAGAAAAAAATTAAGCAAAATTGTATTGTACATGAAGCATAGAACCTTTTAAAAATAATTCAATACGTGACTAAATTTTTATTTTGGAAAAAGTCAAAAAAAAAAAGAGAAAAAGAAAAACCAAGAGCATTTTTTTTTCTTCATCATTTCCATTTACTATTATTTTGGACAAAAAAAATTTACTTTTTTACAGACATATACATTGCTATCACATTATACAAGTACCCAAGTACTTATTTCTTTTCCCTATTTTTTTTTTTTTATATCATTTAAGAGGTTATTTGAAATTTGGAATATCTTCCAAAAAATTAGAGTATGAAAAGTATTATTTTGCTTCCACTTTTCCTGTTGTTGTTGATGTTGTTTTCGTTTTATTTTTTGTTTATATTCAATGTTTTGTTATTTTGTTTCGAAAACAATGTTTATATTCTTAATAATAAAGAGAAAGAGAGAAAGATAGAGAGAATAAAAAATAGTTTTTTGCACTTATTTGAGTTAAGTTAAATTTAAAAAGCGAAAATTAAAAAAGAAATAATTTTTTTTTCTCTCTTCTTCAAAGTGGAATATTTTAATTTTCATTCACTCCAAAACACTTTGTATTTTTAACTTTTTTTTTATATTTTATATATAACTCGTACATAGATATTTTTTTTTTTTAAATAAATTTTGTATGAGTATTAATGTAAATAATGATGAAAACTTCTTGATAATAAATACCGACCAACGTTTATATTGATTTTATAGAGACTTAATATTATGACAAATTGTCTGTACATATATTCTTCGATTTTTTACGTTCTCATTGTTCCTGAATTTTATATATTATTTAATGTTTTTTTATATTTCTTTTATATACATAAATGTTCGTATTGATACTTTTTTAAAGCTTTAAAAGAAAAAATAAAGGTATTCATTTCAAATCTCGTTAGTCTCGTTATTCGCGTGAATAGAGTAATTGGTCGTATTTTTATGAGACTTCGTTACTTTTTCCGGATGTTATAAATGATGTATATAAATATCTGTATAAATGAATGAATGTTTTTAGTTACGTATAGATCAACCTCAAGATTTGACAGCTTTCAGTTTCATTTCAGCTTTGAAAATCATTTTTACCAGATGAAATTTGAAATGTGATAGATATGAGTTTATGATTATATTTTAAGAAGATTGTTTGATTCGTGGGACAAAGTAAAAAATGATTTGTCAAGTTAGTTACAATTACGATTCATGTTTTAGGTGTTGCTTTCACGTTCTTTTAGCTTAAGAGGTAGTAAAATTACGCGTTGACTACGTTTAAGATTTGAAATTAATACCCTTAATGTTTTTGATTTTTGTATAAAGACACTTTGGGTAGTATCTATGTAGTAGTTAAATCGGTATTTTGAGTCTAAAGAAAATGTGTGCTCTTTAGATATCGAGATATAATTTAATTTGTGTATGACTTGTGTGCATGACATAATAATATCCGGTATCATTTGAATTAAATTATTTATTTGATATGAATGTCAAATATTAAGAATAATTCTGTCACAAAATTTGTTTTTTCCAATGAGAAGACATTTTTTATTTTTCTTATACATACACGTGTACTATATATTTACATAAAAATTATATTAAAGACATTTTCTTTTCAATAAAACTTCAGCAGATAAGAATTTTTGTATTTAATTCTCCTCTAAATGTGTTGAAATATTCAATGGATTTTCGTAGTTGTTGTCCAGTAATGTATAGGCATAATGTCTCTCAATGCAAAATTAAAAATTTTAATTCCAACGTGCAAGAGATACAATCAAAATCTCCTAATATGCATAAACCATGTACATAAATGTGTGCATGTGTATACGTGAATACTCATATTCATACACACATATATTTTGGATAAAAATTATTAAAAATTATTTCAAATTCATTATATAAATCTGATGATAAAAAGAGCCTGAATATGACAATCTCGATTCGCATTTCATTGAAAAAATTGAAAAGAGATTTTATTTTTCCACAAAATAACAAGGACTATATAATGTATAATAGCACAGATTATTTTATTAAAAAAAAAAAATCTTTATTTTGTAATGCATGGCTATTTATATCAAAACTGTCATATAACATAATAGAGAAGCTTTTTATAAGTGTACTGTATTATGGTATATACATACTACATATCTGAAAATATAAACAAATCTACATATGAATATGTGTATACAAGCATATAAAATATATATTCATATGTATAATCCGTACATAATGTATACATAATGTATATAGAAAAAATATTAACCCTATTCTCTTTACAGTTTTCTGTATATGACATCAAAAATTTTAATTTACACATTTGTATATGATTGTATGAAATGCATGTAATATCTAAATGCAAATTAATATGTCCGTATAAAAATAACACACCCAGTTTTTCACTTATGTATATCACTTGAACTATATTTTTTTCGAATATTCTTATCATAATTAAAATGTTTTTTTTTTTAATTTCTGTACTATACATGAATACAATGAACGTACATGAATAATGTTTTATACATATATGAATGGATAAATTTACAAAAAAAAAAATACCATTCTAATTGTAAATGTCATTTTCGAAAGTAATAATTATTTTTATTAATAACAAATATAAATTTTTAATTTTTAATATATGAGTACACAAATACGTACTTTCCTTTAACCTCCTCCCCATCATTCTAGGGGAGGAGGTTATAAATTAATTTTATGTAGATAAAAATATGAAAAATTATCAGAAAATGTTCACTTTTACTCTTTTTTATTATTTCATTTATAAATGCATGCACACACATCCACACACACATGCAAATGTGATATGAATTTTCGTTTTATATTTTTCATTTTTTGTTTTCCATTTAAGATTTGGAAATTCTCTAAAAACATCTTCTTAAAGTCCTTTTGGTAGGTACTATATATTCGTATATTTTAATTCAAACGAATTATTAAGAAAAAGAAGAAAATAAAAAGATCATAATAGAATACGAGGAGACCCACAAAAATATATATTAGATGAAATCTATTCTTATTTGAAATAATCTTTCCCTGATATTCGATTTTGTAAGCCTTTTTTACCGTTATGCATATACTCGTGTCTCTTACATAAGTATTCTATTATCATTCAGATATAATTTAATAGAAAAAATTCATATGTTTTAATTTTCCTATATGTATTTTCCTCTTTCTTTTTTTCTTATATTCCATATTAGAGTAATTTTTATTCCTTATCTTTTATAAGTATTTAGTGTGTAAGCGTATAAGCAAGTATATAAGAGCGTATTAAATTTAATAAGAATTTTACGTTAACGCGTCTTTAACTCACCTACGATAAAAGCATAAGAATATTCAGATAATAGGCATTAAACGATCATTGTAAATTCTTTTTTTATTCCCTTTACGACTTAGTAGAAAATTTCTATATATATATGTATATATTTGAACGTATAGGAGTAGCGAGTAGATGATGAAGGCGATAGAAATGGAATTTTTGGAACTTATTAAAAAAGAAGGAAAAAAATACTAAAGAAATTTTATCAGAAAATATGTATATAATGCGTGAATTATTTGTTTTACTCTGCTTTTCTGTCTTGAATACTGTATCACAAGTTTTCATTAAATTTTTTTTTTTTTTTGAGAAAAACTTTTAACCACAAATAATTCAAAGATAAATATTTTTAAAATTACTATATTGTAAAATATACGAAATAAATAAGTGGAAACTCTTTCAATCTTAAGCTTTCTTATATAATTAAACATTTTCATTGATTGTAAATGAATTTTCCTATAGTTAGTATTTTCTTGCATCACACACCACACACATTTGAATGAAACTTTAAATGAAATAGAATTTCATTTAAATGAATACTTTTGAAATATACTATCTTGTCTTATTCGAAATGAATTTTATTAAATCTCACTAAACAGTTCATGTATGTGCGACGTATATATATAAGCATACAACTCATATACAACTGACAATATCTGCTTACATACGTATAGGTGCACTATAAGAAGGATTTAAAAGTTCTTGAAAATTTAATCAAATCATTAAACTATTTAATGAAAATTCAATTAATTCTAAATGAATTGTTTATCGATTATATTCCAATTGAACTGACATTTATTTTATCAAAATTATTGTCTTTAAAAGTAACAATCATGAATATATGCATCATACATAAATATTCGTATATAATAGAATGATATTTGATTTGTAATCAATTATTATACCAGAGTATATACTGAATCCCCTTTAAAAATTTCACATTACAAAAAATAATTAAATTAACAAAAAAAATAAAAATATTTTCTTACACATAAATGTATACATATGTACAAAGATTGCAAAATAATAACTGAATCTTTTTCAATTTCTCATTTAATTCTATTATTGTTTTTGTCGAAAGATTGAAATTACAATTCAATTTTAATAATGACTTCGAAGTATACGAGCATATAAATTAAATTTTAAGTAGATTTGAATTTGAATTAAGAAATTTAAGTATTTTATCACAATGTTACATTGAAAATTTTCTGCTTGTACAATTATAAATGAATTAATGCATTATATAAATTGTATCTGTATGTAAGGTAAAATGTTGTGAAAATGTATATTAGAATAATGCTAATCCTTTAGCTTGTTCTGTATGTCAGTTATTATATGTATAATTTTTAGGAATTGAAAATGATTTTTCGAAATTATAATAAGATATGTATGCACTCATATCATATACAAATATATAATTAAATTGTTACACATTTATGTGTATGTATTATACATTATTTTGACATTTTCTGCACAAAATAATGTAGATGTCCTTACAAAAAGTTTGAGAAATTATGTAGAAATTATAAAACTTCAAAGTAAACATGGTATATTATGTGAAATAAATAAGGTACCTATGTCAGTTAATTTATACCATAAAATATGAAAATTCGATTTCCTCTTTGTACTTGCTCTTCACAACACACCATATGAAAACGAAAAGTATATACGTGAAAAAGAAAGAGGCAGTAAATAGTAACAAATAGTAATAACGTAACAACTAACTATAGTATACTATATATGTTAGTACTTAGTAGTACCTCGCATATCATGTACTCGTATTTCCATTCATGAGAAAAATTCATTTTCTTATTATACTTGCTCTGCATTACACCCCATAAGAATTATAAAAGAAAAAGGAAGAAATAGTAGCAATGATGTTATTGGCAACTAACGATATACGTTAGTAGTACATTGTAACGCTATACCTAGTCTATGGCTATACCATATATAGTTAGTAGACTATGTACTATACCATGTGCTCATATTTTGATTCATCATATCATAAGATAGTTTCATTTTCTCTTCATACTTGAAAGAGAAACATGTTTCATTCAATCATTCCTTATCTACTTTATATACCACGAAAGCGAATATAATTTTCAACTTTAAAATATCGTGTCGTGTGATAAGTATTCTATAATTATATACGAGTACTTATGTGAGATAAGTACATTAATATGTTCATACTTCATACATTATGTAGGTTATCTAACTAAAAACAAAAAAAAAGATTGTATAATTTTGATATGATGCAAGTTTACCACTTACATTATCTACATCTTCATATGTGTTTAGTGTTTGTAGTACTGGTAGTACATAAATTTTCTTACAAGTTACTCATTTCAGGAAAGAGAAAAGATAAAACTTTTAAGAAAATTAAAATAAAGATATAATTATTTTATCATCTGAACAGCGATGCTACTAAATAATTTACATGCATAACTAAATGTATATTTTTGTACGGATTGTATAATTTTCATACACACAAAATTACTCCAGTATAAATACTTGTATGTATATGCTTTTGTATTGCATATGCTATTTATATCAACATTCAACCATGTACACATGTTATAACTAATCCACTTAATATATGAATTAATTCCTGAATTTATAAGATTCTTATCTCTGCATAAATCTTTTATTTTCCATTAATAATTCATTTAGTTTGGTGTATGTGGAATGGATCAATATAATATCAGGATACATAAGTATGTATATATGCCAATCATAGTACAGTATACAAGTATGGAAGTATGGAAGTAATGAAAAGATTTCAAACAAAATAAAATGCAACTGTTTTTTACATCTTACATACATGTAGGTATGTACATATGTTGTATAATCTATACTGTGTAACAAAATAACTATACTACTTAATCTACAGCCTATACAGTGATTATAAAAATGTGTAAATTCAACAAAAATCTACATGTAATGAGCATTTACAGTATTAAAGTTGAATGTTTACGATAATTTTTACTGATACTTACATGAATTTTCGCACATAAAAATACATGATAAACATAAAAATAAAAATACGTATGTAACTTATGTACATATTTTGGTAATGATATGCATATATGTATCTATACTCATATAAGAGCATATCCATATTATAATTAGGTATCTAAATACTGCTTGAATTATAAAATTAATTTGAATAAATTTGAATTGGATGAAGTGTATTACCATGCATTACACTGCGCACTGCTCACATATACGAATGTCGATTGTGTATAATTTCGTTTTGAAATTTACATTATTATACGATTATTTTTCAAAAGTAAATTTCTACATTCCGAATTATTACAAATTCTAAATTATACCTACATAAGTATGCTTGCATATTATATTTTAATTTGAATTTTAAATCACAGAAGGAATATTTTATTTGGCATTTTATATTTTTGTAGAATGAAAATGATGTAAATTTTTTTTTAGTTTTCATTCTAAAAATGTATCAGTACAAATGTTATATGTCAGAAAAAAATTCAATTCAATATTTGATTATCTAATAAATAATTTTTGAGTTTTTTTCTTTCTCAGTTTCAGTATGGGGAGATTCAAATGAATATACATATCCTTATTTCATACAAATATTCAATAAATATACAACAGTTTCTATACTCTCTACAATATACTTAATTTGTTTGAATTTTTCTCTTATGTTTCTCATTTTTGTAAACTATACCTATAAGCATAAGCACATTATTCAAATTTGATTCCCATATTTTTCAATTTGTCTTCTAAAAATGCATTTATAGGAAAAATAAGATTTATGTTAACATGAAAATCATTTAAGAAAAATGTATATACTCATTCGTATATAGATATACATTTATGTACATAAGTATATAAATGAGCATACGCACATCCATAAAATAACCATTTTATATGATTTTTAGAGAAAACTTTTAACTTAATTTCATTTCAAATTCAATTTGGGTCAATCAAATTACCGAACAAAAAAAATGTTTGATAGTTTTTTTTTTTTTTTCAAAAGATCCACATTCATACAAGTACACAAAAAGAAACACTTAAAAATAAATTAAAAAAAATTATGGAATGATAAAAACATAAATAACATGATATCCTTTTTATTGTCTTGTTCAATTTTTTTTTTGTTTTCATTTGTTCAAATTATTGGAAAAGAAAACTCCATGTGAATTCGATGTTGTCAAATGTTTGTTTTTTTATAAATTTTTCTTTTTTTTTTTTGACTTTCATACGATGGTCTATGTTTTTGTTTGAAAATGGATTGATTTTATACATAATACAGAATCAATTTAAAACACAAAAGGACGAATAATAACACATGATTTGATTATTATAGGAACATTTACAATATCAATGTAAAATATAATGCGATACATATCTATATGAATAGATGAGACTATAAGAGTGTATGTAGTTCAAAAATGTTATTGTCTTTTTTTATACATACGTATGCTCACATTTATGTAGATGTGTAAAATGCTTCTGTATTAGTTCACTTATAGTAGATAATAATACAATAACTAAATTAAAATGTAATTGTACATAAAAAATTGTACAAAATCAAAAAATGTAAATGTAAATATCGCACGAAATATCCTTTTTTCTTTGTTATTATATTTAAAATGTCTTTCCATTGACAAAAGAATACTTGAAAGAAAATACAAATTAAAAGCAATAAAAAAAGGAACAAAAAATATTCACTTTCATTTTTATTGAAACGTTTTATTAAAAAAAAGAAAAGAAATAAATTAGTACGATAAAAGTTAAAAGTTTCGATAATTTAAAATTTAATTATCATAAAATTATTTTATGTGTGTAATTTGTACAAGATTTATTTCACTGTATTCGTCCATAATTCATTTTATCTTTGTATTTACAAAATGAATTTGTAAAACAGTAATAAGACCATAGTCTATACATATGCTTGCTTGTGAAATACGGACGCTAAGGAAAAGTGATGAAGAAAAATTTCATATATTTGAAAGTAAAGTTCTACAGAGAATATTAAGTTCTGTTTGAAAAGATAATGGTATCTTGAGAATAAGGATACAAAAGAATTAAATGATGCAGCAACAGTAGCAGATTATATGCAAAACTGCAATGAATAAAATTGGCTGGGCATATAGCAAGAATGAAAGAAGATAGAGTTGTGCACAAGATATTCCTGGATAAACCTGATGGATAAAGAAAACAAGAAAACCTCGGAACTAGATAGATTAATCCAGTGGAATTCAACGAAAGACAGAGAGCAATGAGTTGGCGATCTAAAAGAAGTTCTGTACGGACTATCTATAGCCAAAGATGATGATGATTTACAAAAAAAAAAGAAAAATAGTACAATAATGTGATATAAGAATTTATTTAATGAAATATATTAAAGGTATTCACTTAATGAACGTATTTAAACATTTTACTCGGTTTAAATATGCCTTTTACTGCAGTAAGTGAATATCCTTATTTTAATCGTTATATACAAGTACGAGTACACAGTTTAGTCAGCAGAAATAGTGTATAATTAAATCATAAATTTATAAAGATTCAAACTACATGGTAAATGCTTTTAGAAGTATCGAATATTTATATTCAATTATTTTGATATTCATTATTATGATAATAACAATTAATAATATGATTAAAATGAAATCAAAACAATCTAATAATTTCTTATTGACTATAATATACGAGTATTAATTATTATTATTTAAAGTATGTTACTAATATCCAGTAGAATGTATACAGTACATACACTAACACTTAATATATCTTTTCTATAAACCCACATAACAGTATACATAACACTTATTGATATATGTACAACATTCTATATGAATACTCTATATTACTTAATTTATATTGTTTTATGGATGCTTATAATGTCACTCGTATACAATAAATTTTAATAATATCTTTGTATACTCACCTATCTACCTACAGATAAATTGAATTTATCAGCAAACATTGAAAATTTTTGTACTTGACGTAATATCTGTACATTTCATACTCTTATGATGTGTCCATAACGTGCATATTATGATATACAATCAAACGGATATGTATACATAATTATTATAGATAAAATTGAATTTCTTCTATTTATCTAATATCATTTTCATGTGTGTCAAAATTCAATACTTGTATTGAATATTATATATTATTTACATATATGTACATATTTATTTATTGAATTTATTTATATTTATAATATTTTTCAAATTAAGTATAGGTATGTAATACTACAAATATTATAATAACATTGAAATCTGATTACATGGAATATACATACATACATAATCTTTATGTGCGTATTTGTGTTCGGAGAAAATTTTCGATTATTGTGTATAGTTGAATTTTCAAAAATCGATTTTAGATATTATCCACTTTCACATATATATGTATATGTGTGCATATGTATGATATAAGAGATTTTTACGCACACATACATACATATATATATGTGCATGTACACATGTAACATCATATAACATGGGCTATTTTCAGGTCAATATATATTATCCTAATTATTTTTATACATGTACATACGTATATGTATGAGTATGTACACCCAAAAATATTGTACATCTATCAAATTATACGGATATTAGATGAAAAGGATCAAAATTAAATTTAGAAATTTTATCAAATTTAATCAATATATAATTTAATATTTAATACACATGAATATACGAGTATTTTCTTATTTGATATAATATTTGTATGCATATACAATAATTGAATGATTGATATAGTATATGTACATACATGTAAAAGAAAATCAAGTATATATAATGCATTTCAAAATTACTTTCGTACATATTTTATTAATTTAAAATCTCCATATGTATATACATATATGGATTACACACATAACATAGCATGGATGAAGTATCAAAAACAATATCAACATAACGATGATAATCAATAATAATAATATCAAATACAATAGAAATCATCAAATTATCAACATACACCTATATAGTTGGTATAGTACTCATTGCCCTATGCGTATTTAATATAAATAAAACACTAGACATTGGACTTTAAGAATCGAATTTATAAAGTATGTATTTTAATTTATTTTAATGTTTTAAGTGATTATATTAAATTAATTTTTCAAAAATTTAACTTAAAAAAAAATAATGTTTAAACATTACATATAAACATATGTATGTACATTGTTTGTATAATACAAACAATAAAAATATTTTTTACGTAAAAATGATATTTAAATAAAATTCAATATGCAATAATGGAAATCATAATTCATAAATCATAATTTTTAATATATAAGTGGGTAAATAAAAACAAACAGTAAGGGTATTCACTTAACAGAGTAAAATTACAAACTCGTATTAAAGGTAAATTTACACACAGATTTTATGTGAAAAATTTCATTTCGAAATATTTAACAGCAAAGGTACAATGCTTCTAAAACTTTGGTTGTCAAAGCAAGCAAATTTATTGCTTGTTATGGCGGAGGTACAATGTACGCCTTGATTGCTTTGCTTTTTCTATGTTTTTAGCTTTATTTGCTATGCGCGCATTGTGAACAATTCGGTTTGAAGTGTTATTTCTAATCAGCTATCAAAACAAGTAAATCAATTAAGACGTACCTTATACCTTCGGTATAAATTACACGACATTTGTAGGAGGGGGAATTCCAAATTAGCTATCGTATACATAAATTAACAACTGAGACGACAGCTGACACAAATAACAGTGACATTGACAGCAAATATTTTACACAGTACCTCATAAATAAATTACATGACTAATTTAAAGAGTTAAATTTACTCGCTTCGTGCTTCGTGTAAAAAAATGTTCATACAAAATTTTATAAAAGCGCATAAATCATGTAAGGATTTTACTCGATTTACATACCTTTTACTACATTAAATGAATACCCTTAGTATATTTATATATTATGAACAGTACATATTTGTATGTAAATAAATATGAATATTTATTTATTTAATACTCGTATACATGTACTCGTATTTGTCTATAGGTTATTCATATTTTTAAAATTCGTTGTAAACATAAATGTAAAATGATACAGAGGAAAATAAATTCAATTTTTTTTAAATGTAATAAAATCAGAAGCATTCGAGTGTATTGATATATAAGTATATATATGTATGTATAGAGATATGCATGTACATACATATTCTACTCTTAATAAACAAAATATATATTATCTGATTTTCAATATTTATTATTACTTCTGAATTAATATGTGAATATAATATAGTTTATAAGTGCATATTGGTACATATTTATCCATATGTGTATGTATGTGTAATATAAAAGTATATAAATTTTGTTTTTAAAAAAAATATTATTTTACTATACATCAATGTAAATTCATGCAAACTGTATTCGGTTTTTATAAATTGAAGTCATTGGCTCATATAACGAATCAGATAAATGCATTTATCGTAAACAAAAAACAATATTTTTTAAAAATAAATTAAATATTTTAATATAAAAAATAAAATACAACATATAGAAAAATACGCATAACTTAAAGAAACAAAATAAATTTATTTAAAAATTCAATAAAAAATCATTAATAAAATTGAAAATTATTGAAACGAAATAATTTTATTTGGAAAAAAAGAAATAATTAAAATAATGAAAATAATAATTAAAATACAGGATATTTTATTTGTACTCTTAATATTTAATACATATAGCCATATAAATAAATTTGTTATTAAGTAGATATGTATGGTGTTTTTTAATTCCTTTAATATTTAATTAGTGATAAATTAAATTTTAAAAATTAAAAAAAGAAAAATATTAATAGTAAAAAATTAAATCACATGCAGTATAATCATATGAATAAAAATAAATACAGTTTATTGATTCATACATATTTTACTGTGTTCATAAATAATACATACAGATATTAAATGATTAATTCTCATATCAGAATATTTTTATAGAATCAAAATATTACACAAGCAAATATTTTTTACTTTCATACATTCTAAAATGTCCTAAAAGGTATAGTAGAAAGAGAAAGTATAGGAAAGTAAAATTCGATATTTATACATTATTTTTTATTTAACGAAATTATCTAACATATTCATGTACCACATGTACCTATATCCCTATATATCCTGTACCAAAAAATCAAGGTTAATCATTTTCTTACGTCTTTCTCGATTAAGAATTTTCACAAAATTGTTGTTCAAAGAGAAAAAAAAATGAAATAATTTTACATAAAAATTTACAGACAAATTTAAAAGCATCTAACAAGATATGTACATGTATGTAACGTATACGTAATGTGTGTATGAATTTAATTTTATAACAAATTACGATGTAATATAATTTACATAATTTATAAAATTTTCCTTTTATAATATCGCTAATATCCTTATTATATTTTTTTCTTTGATACTCATAATTCGCTTTCATGATCACTTTCCATTTTTGTTGTTTTTTTTTCTGATTGGATTTTCATATTTTTTTTGGTATTCTAAAATTTCATATTTTTAATTTTGGATTCTTTTTTTTTTTCTTTTTTTATTTATTCTATAGATGGAAACTCTTTATACAACTCATATTCATGGATTCAATCCACCGATAAATACATCATCAAATTTTGGTTTCGGTTCACAATGGGGAGCACAAGGTAGCCTAATTGCATTGGGTGTAGTATTAGGAAGCTCAATAAGTTTAGTCGGTTTAGCGTTCGCCTTCATAACATACAGGTAATATGAAATAAAAAAAAAAATAAGAAAATATTGAAAAGAAAAAAAAAATATTATATTTTATCATTAATTTATTTATATGTACAAAAGAAAAGGAATATATTTTACGTTCAAATAGTCTTTTTTTTTCTTAAAATTATTTCGGAGAATTTTTTTTAATTTTTTTTTTCTCATTTCTCATTTTTCACTAATCAGACAATAAATGAAAAAAAAAAATTAACGAGCAAAAATCAGTGTGTAGGTATATGAACACAAAAAGATAATCGACAAAAGTAAAGACATATAAAAAACGAAATAGTACCTCCGTGTCTATATATATCCTTACGTATACATGTCATTATATACCACGTACCACCAATATAGTATACATGTAGTGTAGGTTGGTAAATGAGAAAAAAATAATAATCTACAAATAAAAATAATTATCCTTGTTCTTATTTTATGTAAGATACACGTACTCATAAAATTGAGCATTTAATGAGATAAAAATTCTTGGAATTTGAATGTAGGTGTGTGTATGTTTGTAGTATATGTGTATGTGCATGCTCTACTTTACAGATTATAATGATTATTTAAAAATAAAATGTTTGCTTCTTAAATAAATTAGAATGTTCATTAATCGAGAAAAGAAAATGAAAAGAGAATGAAAATAATTAAAGAATATTTATTGGTTAAATATTGTTTTAAATGTATACATAAAT
Organism: Villa cingulata; assembly: GCA_951394055.1. Classification (NCBI taxonomy): domain Eukaryota; kingdom Metazoa; phylum Arthropoda; class Insecta; order Diptera; family Bombyliidae; genus Villa; species Villa cingulata. The sequence goes on along the minus strand of OX596025.1, from coordinate 21,416,128 downwards.
ATATAAAGTTATATATACTTATGTACCTATTTGTGTATATGAGTGTATATGTGTTTGATAAATGAATTTTCTTTTTTCCATGATAAAATTTTAAAGAATTTTAATTCTGAATGAAAAATATTTGTAAAACGTAAACACATTTATGGATATTTTAATTCGTGTGTCATGTATGTAAATATAAATATGTTACAAGTTTAATTATTACTTAATTTGTATGAACATATTTTTCTGAAATTTTAAAACTTCCTCCCATACCGTATAATGATGTTAAAATATAAAAATTCCATCTCGTATTTTTGGACATTTCCTAATGTTTCATTCTTGATACGAAGGAAACTAGGACTCGATTTATACTACAGATAGCCATTGATGATGGTGATATTCTTTTTACACAGCTAATGCTTGAATAATGATCATTCGCATTTCTTGTTATTGTTATCATCTCAAAATAAAATTTGAATTATCATTGACATCTTCAATGAATGAAAATCGTAAAATAGAAATTCATATCATAAATGACAGAGAGAAATTCATAAAGTTGTATATACTCGTATATAATAAAAGGGTGCTCGGGTGCTCGGTAGCTCAAGTTCCAAATTCGTTTCCTGCTCATGGCAAAATTAAGATAAAATAATTTTCGATTTTCCATTGCCAATCTCCAACTTTCATTACCCAGAAAAGTTCACTCAGTTTTGAATGAGTACCACTACCACTACCAGCACGATGTTGCTAGAAAAAAGAGCTTAAAAATGCGGACGATAAGTATTCTACTCGCTGACAAGTGATAACAAGTAAAGCAAGACCCTAAATAGACGTGACGGGACAAAATAAATTAAACGAACGTAAATACTCGTTTCGTCAGTTTGACAGTTTTCCCTAAATAGAAAAGATTCGAAACAAGTAAAATTGTGTATGAGTATTCAGTACAAACGAATAGAAATGTGTATGAAACAAGTAGAAACGATAAAAAATGTACGACCGCTATGGCACTATCTGTTTCGTCTCGTTTCGTCTATTTGACATTTAAACTTATCGAAATTGAACGAACATAAGAATACTTCCATTTAGGATAGTTCTACTTACCACAGTATTATCGTATGTATCGTTTCGTTTCGTCACATCTATTTAGGTTATAGCTTAAGCCCTGCTCTAACAGCAACTCAAAATAAATAGAATACTCTACAAGGTATGATCAATTATTGTAAAAGAGAGAGTACTTATGTCTTAAGTGACGTCATCGGAAGTAAAATTGAGTAATTATAATGATTTCATCAGACAACAATAATTTTTTTTTCGTTCATAATATCATTTTTAATAAAATTCACATAATAAATTTGAAAATCATTTTGATATTCTGACATTTTGATAATTTTATGATTTTCTATACAATCAAAATATAATAAATTTTTCGCATCAATTAATTTAATATGAAAAATTAATTTTCTATATAATTAAATAATATAATTAAATAATTCTATGTATTTCTCACATATTAAGATAGATATAGATATATGAAATATTAAACGTATAAAAATATAAACATTTACGCTTAATTATGAAATGCACACGGGTTTTTAATTCCTGTTAAATGAATTACAAGTTTTGTATAAGTGTCAGTATATACATATAAAACGTGTACAAACACATAGCACTAAGTGATTGATTGATTCTAGAAATCAAAGAAACAATTCAAATAACAGCGGCAAAAAAATACAAAAATAAAAATCCGAATTCAAATGAAATTGTTAAGGATGAGTAATTATCATTTTGGGGAGAAATCATTAATTATCTGAATTTTGATTCATTACAATTTGATGTGCTTGATATTATTTATGTAATAGTCTGTGCATATGTATGTACTAAATACTAAATACTAAATACTAATACTAAACAAAATGAAATTAAAATTAATTAAATGTTCTTATACTCAATCAAATAATTTCATATACCTAATATAATTTATAATACTCTTTCTTGTTATTTCTCACTGTATTATGCTTATAAGGATTTTTCATTGTCACTTTATATATTTACAGTCGTTATCATTTTAAAATTTCCCATTTTACTTTTTTTATTATGTATTTTCATATAATGAACAAAAATCACGCTTATAATTGATCGTTTTTTATTTGTTTCTTGTTCCATTTTCATTTACGATAAATGAATAAAATTACAATTTTCTTTTATTTTATTTTTTTTAATAATAAATAAAAATAAATCTATTACGTACATGTGTATGCATGTGTATGTAATTTTTTTTCAGAATATGTAAATGAAAAACCATGTAAAAGTTAACGACATTCTTAGTTTTTCATTTATATTTTCTTTTTTCTTGAAAATTTCTGATTAATAAATGAATTTATACATTGCAATAAAAGACAAAAGAATGAATTAAAAAGATAACAAATAGAATAAGATGAATAATAAAAGAAAAATTTCATTAAAAACTTGTATGAAAAAAATAAAATAAAAAACATTTTTTGTATTTACATTTAGATACATATGTATACGAGATACGAGTATATGTACATACATACATAAATATGTATAGTAGATGTACTTATGTATTAGAACTTAAAAGAAATGAATCCTTGAAAAAGTTTTTCGAAAGCAAATTACAAAAGAAAAAAAGTAAAAACACACATAGAAAATTTTCTTTGAAATTGCTTTCAAAAACAAAATTTTTCTTACTTTTGTAGTTTAATATTATTAAATAAAAATATTTTTCTCAAGTATTGCTTTCCCTATACTAGTAAAAATTATGTCAAAGTCTTTTTTATAAAAAAAAAGAAAATTTGCATTCCTTAAATGAAAAAAAAAAATGTTGGCCATTTTTCATAAATGTTCATGAAATACGTATACGTATAGGAGCATAGATTGTATTTATAATACCCCTACTCTGTACCAGAGACGTATTCGTATTTTTGTACTTAATGCATAATACACATATACATATATATACATAGAGTGTCCATTTATACGTACTGGTACTAATTAAAAAAAAATTGAAACTTCTTCTTCTGAATGCACCAGAAATTACTATGAGCATTGTGCAGAAAAAATTTAAAAATTTTATTAAATGAAATATGTACATACATATAATATGTACATATATTGGATAAAAAATTTCTCGAAGAAACCTGTTGAATTTAAATTTTATTTTTTTTACCACGAAAAATGCAAGCACCCACAAAAACTATAATTTTTGCTTGAATCTTCTTATATTTGTTTAAAAAAAAAAAAATTAATTTGCATTATTTTTATTAAACTTTTCGTTATGGTCAGAATCATAAAAAATGCAATGTATGTATACGTTTTTACCAACAAAAAAAAACATAATTATCTGCAAGATCTTTTTTAAGAATTTCTTTACACATTTTTCTACATTTTAATTCATTCGAATTAAAATTTTATTTTAGGATAAATGGAAAGGATAATTTAACTAAATACCCTCTTGGACTACTCAAAAAAATAATAATTTTTAAATTGAATACAAAAGGACATAAAATTTAAAGAATATCCTATTCATCCATTAGTAAAATTTTTATTTTCCTTATACTGATATCCTAAGATTTGGAAGCCAGTGTACGTACATTACGTAAATTTCAACAGTTTTTAACGATTTCACGATGAAAAGCTTCATACTAAATTGAATTAAGTAATTCATAATTTTCACTTCAACTTTATTTTATGACTTTAGTACATACATTTAGTACATACATACTTGTACAAACATACGCCTGTATACATAGTTAAATTATTTCTTCATCGATAAATTAATAAAAAATGTATTCACATCACGAAAAATTACTTACATAATTTTGATTTCAGTTTATGCTCTTAACAAAATTTATTACTATCAAGAAAAGTATAAGATAAAATTGAAGAAAATGTACAACAACAGAAGAAAAACGAAAAAAAAAAAAACATAATAATATCATAAAACTTTTTATATAGGTAATGTCAATACATTAAATATACTATTAATTTGTATTTGTAATTCTTCATTTTTTTTTTTCTTTATTACATAAAAGTTCATAAGTCGAAATTCAATTAAAGTTCTCTTCTCAATTGTCATCGTATGAAATTTTCTTCACAAAATATTGAATACTTTAATGGGAAGAAAATAAAAGACTAAAATTGGTTTTTTTCTTTTTTTTTTCCAATATGGCATACATACATATGAACGTAATAAATAGTGTCATTTTCGTATCTAAGCGTACATATATTTGCTACTACATTTATTAAGCAAATTTGGTATTGAAAATATGTAACTAAAATATACTTTTTAAGGAAACTTATTTAAGTACTTAATGTGTGTTATAGTCTGTATACATATATCGATTCATTTTATCTAAATAGTATTTATACGTACATATGTATGCTATATATGTATATGTATGTAGTATTAAGGAATACTTCAAACTTATATCAAATATACTTACCTTACACTTATAGTAACAAAAAATAAACTAGACAAATTAGAAAGTTTTTATCATTGTACATTATTTTCACATCATTCATCTGAATACTGAATATGGATTTGTATATACATACATGTATACATATATATATATAACAACGAATAATGTATTATGAGTATTGAAGATTATTTTATATTTTCATCTAAGAATGTATAGGAAAATTTTTCCATTTCAAACAATTTTTATCAGTGTAGTGACAAAGTGATACTTAGACATTATCTATATTGCTCCTATTCAATGAAATAAGAAATACCAAAAACACATGATTACATAATGTGTATGTAGTTGTAGTGATATTAAGTGGTATTATTGAGTTAAGATCTTTTCATTTTCAATTTTTGGTTTTCTCCATTTTTATTGAAGACCTTTTCACATATGTATATATTCTACTTTTTTCACTTTTATACTTTTCTCTCTCTCTCTCTCTCTCTCTCTCTCTCTCTCTCTCTCTTCATGTTCATTGAATTTTCAGTAAAACTTTATTCTTCATTTCATTTTCGACCTTCAAGTGAGTGTGAAATGAATAAAATAAAAACTGAAAAATGTTGAATCCATTTTGATTTCATTCGAAGCGGTATGGCATGTGTTTTGCGATCTGCATCTACAAAAAAAAAATCACTTCAGGGCTTTCTAATAATTGGTTTCAGCCCAGGCTGCACATTGTATATGCACTTTATAAATTCATAATTGTATTTTAAATGCTGTTCATTTCGAAACTGAGACAAGTTCAGTCGATACAAACAAGTTTTTTTTAAAAAAATGTTTGATGTTTTTGCCTGAGTATGAAGTATGAGTAAAGTAATTTAATTTAAAATTCTTCAAATATTGTGTCAAATGAGTATGTAGACATTTATTATTGCCCTGATAATTCAATCAAAATAAAGTATACGGGGAAATTATTTTCAAAATTTTAATTAAGTGCTTGCCAATCTATTAAAAATGTATTGTATTTTATTGTTTTTATATACATTTCACTCACTAACACTTATGTAAATATTTATTTATTAAAATTTTCAATAAAATTTATTTTTTTTTTTTAATGAAAAATTAATTAAAATGTTTTTAATTAATTTTGTTTCTTCGTATATCTTTTTTATATGTACGAATTTTATTTAAAACAGATTATTGATTGTTATTTATTATTGAAATTTAATTCAAATTTGAAATATCCTTCAATTAATTTCCTTTTATTACTTTTTTTAAATACATAAAGGCATGAGATTTTTTATATATTTTTCAAATGTTTCAATTATTACTTTATGCATTACCTAGAAAAATTATTACTTAAGTATGATTATAACTTTTTTGTTAAAGAAAATTATCAAAATTAAACGTAAAAAAAGTTTCAAAATGAAATCTCAAGTTACCATATAATCTGAGTTCTAGGACACAAGAACATGAAGGGTAATGTGTAGGCTGATTTTGTAGCAAGACATTGCTCGTCTCTCCACCACGTACTAATGGAACCAAAGAAAATCCCTGTAAGTGGAACAAAATGAGAGATCTAGCTACACTATTCCTATCGGTAGTCAATATGCAGATGGAAGAATCTGTCCATCTGCTACGTGTCCAAAGAAACGTGACCAGAATACAACAAAATAAAAACACAAAATTTCATAGATAGGAACCGACGCAGTATTGCTGGAATCGTGGCGATTGTAAAAGGGCACTGCGGCATTTGGGAAAACATGCAGCCAAGATGAGTCTACCCGTCAACACGCACTGTAGAACCTGCAAATAATTCAAAGGTGAAGACTCTTTTTCATTATCTCTACAAGTGCTCTATCTTGGGCAAAACTAGATGCAAGTCTTTTGGTAGACATTTCTTTGATTGTCTCGAGAATTTAGCTAATTTGCGTCTGGATAGCTTGGTTTACTACCTAAGCAAAACACAATGGCTATAATCTAGAATCTGTACAAGCACTCCCCAAACAAAACCATGCAAAAAGTGTTAATACTGTCACTTCTACCTACCTATCTACTGCAATATTGTATGTATATACGTACGTTGCAATTCTCATAAAATATAATATACATTTGATCTCTATATCTCACTTAATACGTTCGAATCTACGAGTACAGAACGTTTATGTATACTTTCTAATTAAAAATAAACAAATAAATAAACAGTTTCAATAGTGTTATTTTTCACATATAAATTAAATTGATTTTAAAGCGTCAAATTATATCATAAATATGCAATACAGATACACTATTTGTGAAGTATGTACATCAATGAATAAATACAGTGTATTGATTTATGCATAGCAGCAGCATATAGTACATAGAATAAGTAACTTTCATTATCGTCCAATTCAAGTTTAACAACAATTAAAAATAAAAATCAATACTTTTGTGAATTTATTTTTAAAACTTCAAATTAAAAATAATAGGATCATCTGTTGGTCACGTTTAATACATTCTATATGATTATTATAAAAGCATGAACAAAAAAAATTATACAAAATCATTTTGGCTAATTTAATTCTGAATGAAAGGATACAATAAAATAATGGATATATTTCTTCATTTTTTTTTTATTTTATTTTCCTTTTTATTTTTACTTTAAAAAACAAAAAAAAAATAAAACAATAAACAAACATAAATATAAACAAAAAATTAATTAAAACCGAAAATATTCAGTTAAATTTACATAATATGTGGTCATGTTTCATTATAATTTTTAATTTTATTTTCTATGATAATTTTGTTTTTGTTACGGTCGGTATATTTAATTTATTTTTTTATTGTATCTTATGCTTCTCTGCTGTATTATATTGTTTAAATGTTATCCCAGTTAAATGTCACATGTCACGTATAAGCAATCATTTTGAAGGATTTGTACGAATATTTATTTTGTTTTTTTTATTATTATTTTCATTTTAATGGTTTTTGTTTTTAATCTTTTTTGTTATTATTGTACGTATGTACGTGCAATACAAATCCTGTACAATAATAATTTGTACATACGACTGCAATCTGTTATTTATTTATATTTCGCGCAACTACATACATACTGAAAAATACGATTATATGAACATAATTTATATTTTGTTGTGTAGTTTGATACACAAATTTATATCTATGTATATATGCGAGCAGAGGATATCGCCATATTTCGAAACATATTTATGTATGTTAAACTTACAGTTATGTAGTTGTTCGTTTCGTTTTTTATAAAACATAAATCTATAAACGCATTCACAGGAATATAGAAATGCATTTTTTCTTTAAACAGAATCGAGTAAATAACGTAGACTTATCATATAAATAGAGTATGCTATATTGTATATCGGTATCAGTGCCTAGTGCAGATTTACAAATTAGAAATTAAAAAAAATTGTTTGACAACTATTTTTTCCTTCAAAATCTTATCGATTGTTTTGATTTTATTTTTAATAACTTTGAATTTCGTGACAATTTCTTCAGTTCTGAAATGCATACAAATATGTACTATAGTATATCAAGCAAATGTATACAAATTTTCAGAATTTTTACTACATTCTGTTTTCGCATTTACCCCTCTTGAGAGCACAGCGTCACCAAAATGATCTAAAGACTTGTTACTATATCATCTGTCCATCTATACAGTTTAATGCAGAATTCGAATAGTAATTGCAATTTCTACTTCTCTTTCTACATCTCGAATAGTCAAGAGTTTAATGACCATGTTTATTTACAAATGAAAATATAGGTGAAAACATTTATCGGTTTTTCTTGTTGGATCTTATTTTGATTCTAAATTCTTCTCCGCACTCTTTTCCTATTACAGCGCAATACCCAGTACACACAAGAAAAGAAGGAAGAAGAGAAACTACTATTCACGTATTTTTCTACTTCTTTTCTAGTTCTTAAACTGAGAGGTAGAAAGAAAAATAAAAATATATACAAAAAGCAGGTTTTTTTTTTCTCCTTTTCTTGTTTAAATTCAGTATTAAACAGTAGTAACTGTGTACAAAGAAGAATTTCAAATTGAAACAAGATCCATGTAAACAAGTAAAACCGATTATTGTTTTGATTATTTGTCAACAAACATGGTCATTGATCTGTCGATTATTTGGGAAGTAAAAAAAGAGAAAAATAAGTATGTAGAAAGAGGAGTAGAAATAAAAGTAGAAATATACGCAATAGTAGTTCTCTTCTTATTTTCTTGATTCTTGTGTATTAAGTATTAACAAGTATTAGGCAGTACACTGTAGTATGAGATTACGAAGAAGAATTTCAGTAACAAATATGAGCTCTTGGTTCGATATCTTTCAATATTTTCGTTTGTTTTTCGATTTTGATAATTTTTTATCGTAGCTCTCCATGAATATTTTGCTATTCGTACGTTTCAATAAAAGAGACAAAATGAATTTTTCTTAAGAATGAAAATTCGTGATAAATGCAATGATAATAAATCAATTGTTTCTAGAAGAAATACTGGTCACATATCATTGAACTTAAATTGTCCCCCATCCATTTCTATGCGGTTCATTTACTTTTTATTGATAAATAGGAAAAAGAAAAATAAATCTAGTTCGTGTGGTAGCACTATTTGATGTGTGATGTGTGCATGTACATAAAATATAAGATACAAAAAAAAAAAAGAAATTTGTTTGTGTTGTTAAAAGTGATCAATTACTTACATACGAGTGTAACATAAACACAAATGTATATATTCATATATTATCTACTTATATTGTTCGATAATCGTATATGTACATAATGTCTATATGAGGACAAATGATAAATGTATGTCAAATAATATATACAATAATCTGAATATAAAATAAAAATATAAGAAAAATTTTACACACGTGTAGATTGTATGTGTAAACAATAGAAAAGAAAAATATATAATAAGTGACAAAAAGAAAAATTGAATACAAAGAAACAATAGCAAAAAGTAACACAAATTCTTAATATTTTTCTGTGTTCTATATTTTTTATTTCCTATATAAAAATAATAATAAAAAATTTAAAACGAAAGTACGTACGTGTACATAATAAAATTTTTTATAATGAAAGATATACATATATATACACTTTAATTTAGGTACATTACATACATTTTATCATGTGGTAGAGAAAAGTTTCAGAAAACAATAATGGTGAACAAAAGCACTTGCACATTAAATACACAAATACATTTATATGTACATACAAAAATTTATATTATATAAATGGATATATAACTAACACATATGTATACTAATGATGCATACGAGTATAATATACAGACAACATTATGTATACAAAATACAAAAGTATACTATAGATTATATATGCCTGTACCTCATATTTTCTATAAAATTTCAAGTTTTATTTTATTTTACCCTAAATTTAATGAAATAGAAAAAAGTAAAAGATAAAAAAGAAAATCTAAAATAAAAAAAAAAAATTGGCTTTTAACATTATTTCAATCCTTTCTCCTGTTGCTTTTTTTCTTCCTCGGTATATCATCTATTATCTATTGTCATTGTGCTATTAAATTACCACAAAATATTGTTATATCTGCAAACACCTATGCATAGCTTTACATATATAGCTGTATATAACTCTATATAGAGCTCTAACCGTACAAGCATATGGCATATAATTTATACATTACATAGAACCTATAAAATCATTTATGTTATTCACTACAGACGTACAGACCTACATATACCTACATGTATGTATACTAAAGCAAATAGGTAGCTACTCAGCTTATTTTGTTATGCAAAATGTCTATACATATATATTGTATTTATATAGCCCTAAGTATGTGTAACTACATACACATATGCATTTATATAAATACACCCACGACCCACTCAAATCCTATGCATGGAAGTATGTAAATATATGTATCACACTGCACCAAAAAAAAAAAAAAAACTGCTATCCGTTTTGTATTAAACACCACCCCCAATGACTAAATGAATGACAGATACACACATGTACAGATACACATATACAAATGTGTAAATATATGTACAGATATATGTTTTTTGTATATATATTTTTTAAAACACACATTTTTAGGTAAATATATAAAAAAAACATAAACATAAAAGAAATGAAAAAAAAAAAAAACAACAGAATGGAAATTTCAGAGTGAAAGAAAATATGTAGATATATGTTGTTGGTCCTTAAAAAGTAAATATAAAACATTTTTATTTTTTACTTTTTATTTTTTTTTTATGGTTTTCCATTCTTGTGTTTCTCTCATCATAAGAAATAAGAAAATAAAACTATGGCAGTATGTAAGGGAAAAACTAATACGAGAACGTATGGTACACATGGTACATACATATTTTTCATAGTTTACATATTTGAATGAAAATGATAATACAGATAAAGTATTCAAGATTCGATTCGAAATGTAGAACAATAACTCTTGAGGACATGCAAAAAAAAAAAAAAAAAATGAAAAGAAAAAGTGATGAAAGAGAATTAAGAAAATGATCGATACACATAGCACATATTCAACAATTTTATGTGGGTTCCTCCGTATATATGTGGCTGATAAAATAATAAGTACTTGTTTCATAAAAAAAAAGTGAAAAAATGAAAATTTTATACTGAAAAATAAAATTTTAAAGCATAAAACCTGCTTACATGCTTGTAAGTAGATAGAGTTTCGTACTGTTTTTCATTACCCATCGTTCAATACATTTTTGTTAACGGCGGTGTTCACATCATATGACGAAATTTGCACACAGGGCAAACCATTCTACCTCTACGTACTCTTTTCCGTTCACATCAATACTTTTGTGAAAAAGAAGTGCCCTATAAAAGTCGTGCCCACTGGCATAAACACCAACCGGCAATGCCTTCATTCTGGAAAATAAAAACAAAACAAAAATTATAGCAAAGAATAAACGAAAAGTAATTTAAACATCAAACAAATTGAAATTTTTTTTATCACGTTACGAGACGAGTACTATTTGTTTTTTCTTCTGTCGTCCTTTTTAGTGTATTATTTTTATTTTGGTCTTCTTTTGCTTTCTTTCCTGTTTCATATTTACTAGACAATCTATACAATAAATTCAACAAAACGTTTACAACAATAAAAACCTCAAAATATGAACCTTAAATAATTTAATATAGCAGGACATATGGTCATTGTTAGACTCTGTTTTAATTTTATTTTAAAGAAATTGAAAAAAATATATATATAAAAGGATCTGGTGATTTGGAACAGAAAAAATCGTACCACCATCAAAATAAAAGAAACCAAAACCAGAAATTCACTATATGGATTATGGGTTGTGTTGGGCTTTTGACAGTTCATTTTTTTTATTACACGGTAGAGGCTATAAAAAGAAAAATTAACACAACACAATTAAGCGTTCATGTGTGTATGTTTTGTATATAATATATGTATAAGTAAATTAATTCATAAAAGAACATTACTTATATAAAAAGTTTTTTTTTTATTTTTTTGCCGGTCATATTTTAATTAGTCTCTCGAGGAATATCATTTCAGTTTTTTTTTTTTTTAATTTTTTTGTAACATTTTTTCTATGTTTTCTTATTCATTTATTTATTTTGTGTAATATTACAACTAAAATATTTTTTTGTCATCAAATATTTTGCCTTTTTTTAATCTTTTCTCTTTTTTTTTTGCGTGTGTACAGTTTATTTTCAGATTTACGATCTTTAGCTGGTACAGCACTTTTAAGTCTTTTAGCATCACTTTTTATGGCACAACTTTTATTTGTTATCGGTGTTGGTGGTATTCAGGTAAGGATATTAATTTATTATGAAAATTTTCACTATAACCTAGCACCAAATATTTTAGAAAAAATAAAAAAAAATTCATTTCTAAGTATATGCCAGATGAATCAATTCAGTGTAAAAATTATAAGAAGGAATAAAGGATAATTCCTGTATTGATAAAATCGTAATTAAATGAAATTTTTGTCTTCTTTTTATATATGTTTAAAATACATAGACATGAAAATGTAAAATACCGTTAAATACTTATATATAATTTAATCAATTAAGTCTTGTAAAAATGGACATTTTTTTTTAATTTAAACTTTTTTGTTTTTGTAAAAAATTAGAAGAAAAATGTCTAGAAAAAAAATGATTATAAAACGTAAAGCATTATCCTTTAGTTAATCTTTAAATCTTAAAATTGAAATTTAATTGAAATATTTAAATAATTTATGTTTAAAAATTTGTATAATCCCTTCTGTTATTTCCCTTTTAAATTTCATAAAAATATCAGACGGGTAACCATCGCATAATTTCTAATATACATATGTATATATTTATTTTTCATTCATTCCTACAGGATTCGGATTTATGTGCATCACTATCGTTGGCATTATTATTTATGAAATTAGCATCATTATGCTGGTTATGCTGTTGTTGTCATCATGCATTAACAATATTTCGTAGCAGTGTTAATTTAATACCGCATCCTGAACCAAAAATGGGACGAATGTTAGTACATTACAGGTAAAATAAAAAACAAAAAAATAATAATAAAACAATTTCAATTATAATAAAATATAAAATTAAAATAAAAAATTCAAACTAGTATTTTAAATATTATACCGAAGAGTTTACGTATCTGATTTAAAAAGTCAAATTCGACAAAACTGTAACCTTCATGTGCCTTCATGTATACATAGGTACTTAAGAATGCTGATATTTTAATGTTTATTTTCCTTCTATCAAATATATTTATAATTATGTAAATTCAAATTTTAAATACATATTCATATATCTATTCATAGAATACAAACTAATATTCATGTGTAGGTTAATAAATATGTTCACAAGAATACATACATACATTAATGAACAATAATTTTAGAGTAAATTTGTGTATATACGTATATTATCTATACATCGAAAAAGATAAATGTCACACTAAATTTAAATAATTTTATGGAAATAACATGGTATAAAAAGAATGTTTTTCTGTTTTTTTTTTGCTTTTGTAAAAATAAATTTTAAATAAAAATAGGAATTAGAACCCATTAATATATGTACATATACAAGTATTGTACACGATAACAAACTTGCATTTATAAATAGATTGCCTTGAAAAATGAATTGAATTTTATTTATTGAAATACAAAATTCACTTTGTATTATATTAAACGAAAATTTATTTTTACAGACATTCACATACATTATGTGTAGGTACGTAGACATTTAAAAAAGGATTCTCTTATCTAATGTTCTTTTTTTTTTTTTGTTATTTTTAAATTTTGTTTTAACGTTTTGATATTTTAACCATTTTAACGACAACGTTAAACATTTTGTTTACGTGTCTTATACCACATTATATAACACCACACAGAAGTACATAGGTTAGGGTTAGGTACATACATGCATACGTACATTTGCTGTACACATATTTATACATTCTTGAATCTTTTAATAGGTGTATACGTATATTTAGTTATTTATTGTAGGCTCTATTCCCTATACGAGTGTGTAATGTAATTTACACTTAAAAATTTTACAAATTCTAGACCAAGTATGCAATATAATATTTATTTATTTATGCTATAGGATAGGTAACTCTTAACTTTCACTCTTACGGTCAAATTTACAACACACAGCATCTAAGGCCATTATATGAACACTTAAAGTAATTATAAATTATTTATATTCAGTAGACCGTATATAACTCTTATTGAACATTCTCATTTATATTAAATGTACATATAATGTACATACAATTTATGTACTCGTACATATTAGTGCATATGTACCAATCTGCCGAAAAAATTTAAAATAAAAATTTATTGCTGGATGTCGTAAATTTTTGTAGATAAAAAACAAACCGATAGAAAAAAGTGAAAATTAAAATGAAAATGAAAATGAAAATATAAGAAAAATGATAACAATTCGAAGAATTTTCTGACCAATATTACTATATTTTTTGTCCTTGAAATATTATATAATAGTGTAATAAAGTATAGAGGTATTGTGTTACGCACTAATTAGAAGATTTTGTTACATATTCTCGTATAAATATATTGTATATTTTTGTGTATTTGCATATAGATACATAATTTAAAAGTTTACAAACATGATAACTAAAGCCCTTTCCGAGCCACGACCATCTGTGGAATACTCTTCCAAGCATCTCTGTGTCCAGTGCCTTATTCCTCCAGACTTGAAACCATATTTGCTTTTATATATTCTTGAACATCATCGATTCTTAGGTCTACCTGCACTTCCTTCATCATATCATTCATTTTGTAGAAGAGAAATCTTTTTATAGGATTGTTTTCGAGTGCACAAAAATAAAAATTATTTTTCTTAATAAAAAATTTTTCTTAAATAAATAAATTTACCTGTTATACGAGGATATTATATAAATATATGTATAAATATCTATAAACTTTTTATTCTAGGGTACTCATTTTTTTATATCATAAAAGATGTTTTATATATAATGTAATAAATGTCAAAAAGAAATTTCTATTAAAATGCAAAAAAAAAAAAAGATAAATAAAACACACACACATTAAAATTTCAAAAACATCACAAAATTAAAAATAAAGATTTTATCCTTAATCAAAATACTATTTGTTATTGTAATCGTATAAATTTATAATAAAATATGAAATTCAAATATGTACTTACTACATGGTATCGATATTTATCTTGGTTAACCATAAACTTATTATGGGGTACATTATATCTATACATATACATTTACATAAATAAAGGAATAAAAAATAATGAAAAAATAAATAAATAAATAAAGTAAAATCCCAGCAATATCCTTTATTATATCCTTTATTATTATTAAATGTAAGCAAATGTTGTTTGGAAATAAATTTAATGAATTTATTAACTACGATGATCATATGTATAGTTGATAGGATGTTACGTATAATTATGTAATAAATAATGAAAAATGGATTTAAGTTAAATAAAATTAGTTAATTAATTAAAAATGAATTCAAAATCGATTGAAAATGATATTAAATTATATAAATTATACCAATTAACCGATTAGGGATACACACATAAATTTAACTAGTACCTTATTACATATAATGTATTATCATTGAACATTTATATGGACATATACTTAGATATATGTAAATAGTAATGTAAATCGATAGTCGATTACTTAAAAAAATGAAGTTACTAAGGAAATTATTATATAAATACTCAGGGTCGGATTATGACATATCCTATAGGTTCACTAAACACTAAAATGCTTTTGATGGCTATTTGAATATATAAATTATTTATCAACTATGCATTTTTTTTTTCTAAACTTCCCTATGCTTTATGTTTTAAAAATTATCTCATACTTTTGCTTAATAAAAAAATCTTCCATGAAATTTTCAGAATTTATCTTCCGTATAATACGTTCTTCTACATACACAAATAAAAGAGACAATTTATATCCAATAAACTACATCTTTTCGCAGAAAAATCAAGCTGCAATCTTTCATTTTTGCCATATTTTCTCCATCTTTTCTACACTCATCCATTTAATAATTTTTTCCAATGTTTTTAACAAATTCAATCGAACTTGAAGACAAAATGACATCTGTTAGTAGTGAGGCAATAATGTCACATAACGTTTATCTTAATTCATATACATATTTATTTTTCTTTTTTAAATAAAATATGAAAAAATTAATTTTGAAAAAACAAATATTGCTGTGGCAAATTGAGGCCCCCATTTCCTTTGCGCCCTGTCTACAACTGCTTATTTAACTTAAAAGTTAGTACGACTCTGTCATATGGTCATATTTATGTACACAACATGAGTTTACTCACATATACATTTGTCCATATAAAAATGTTGAACACGATTAATGGTAGTAAAAGTAACACTTATTGTTAGCTACTTAATTGTTATAGAAAAAATATAAAAAAAAAAAAAAAATAAATAAATCTTTCGTTCCCGATTATTACACAAATATGTATTTTGTACATTAAATGAAAGTTGAAAAGAATTTAATAAAAATAAATAGAAAATAGAAAATAAATTTATTTTCTTCTACATTTTTTTGTAAAACAAAATTATAAACTTTTATTTTTTTTTTTTTTTTACTTTCAACGTAATTTAAAACTAATTACGAAGAAATATATCATAAACATTAAATCATATATTTTTTCAGTCTTCACTGTACGTTATACGAGTAGCATAAGTTTAAATGACTTTTAGTTAAAATATAATTTTAAATTAATTTTATTGTGTTCTTTTATTTTATGTTTTCGAATTATATTATATAACGAATTACATTAACATTTAAAGAGTTTATCTATTTAATGTAAATAACGAAAATCAAACACGAATACACCATAAATTTGAAAATGATTTTAATTCTGTTTAAGAAGGTTTAAGTTACCCACATACACAAAATTAATAACCACACAGGATTTTTTTCATGAATGATAATACGATTACATGGTATGTAAGGTGTATTGTAGCGTATATCGTACTCGAATTACAGTAGAGACAGCTGTCAATAGCCTCCTTGCCACTTTTTACGCCTCTTCCTGTTTCTCTTATATTTTTTCTGATGTGTAGTGCAAAGCAAGTGTGAAGAGAAAAATAATTTTCCCCATTAATGAAAATACGAGCACGTGGTATGTAAGGCTAAGCTACTACTAGCTACTAGCGTACTTGTATATTTCATTGTTAAATGCTAACAACCTGATTGTTACTACTTACTGTCTTCTCTTCCTTTTTCTCGTCTACTTCTTGTAGTATTTAGTGCGAAGCAAGTATAAAGAGAAAATGAATTTTTCTTGTGTAAATGAAAATACAAGTATATGGCATAGTATATAATAGAGTATAGATACCATGCATATGAACATATTCATGAAACTAAAAATTATCTAAATCTAAAAATTATTCGTTGTCAGTATGTCTATATGTACACATACTCCTACACAATATAAAATAGAATTATTTTCAAAAAATAAAAATAACACGTACCAGTAGAATTTAATTTTCAACTTTTATTCATTCATACATTTTATATTTTATCTTTCTCATTTTTATTTTTTTATTGTAATTTTTTGTAACATATTTTGGTACCTATACCTATACATATATTTTCTTGTTTTTTTACTTTTTATACATGTGTACATAGCATAATGTCATGGGGATTCCCTTTATTAATGGTTGGCATAGCAGTAGCATTCAAATATAAAGAGAAAGAAATTAAATCGAAAATGCAACTAACTCCATCCGAAATTATACAAGAACTTTTAGTTAGTAAACATTGCTGGTAAGGATAATTAAAAAAAAATACATACATACTATATATGTATTCTATATAAAATCTGAATTTTAAATTTAATTTGAATAATACTCGAGTTTATGTGGGATGTTTGTGTATTAAATAAAATAATTTTTTTTTATTCTTCTTCTTTTTTGTTGGAAAAAATATAATTTAAGGTTAACAGAAGGTAAAACATATATATGGTCATATATGGTACCGGCTATAATTCTTATATTTGTGGGCTTCCATTTAGCTGTACAAGCACGTAATACAGCTAAAATATCATCACAAATGCAAGTTGATGCTAAATCACGTAATAAATTAATGAAAAGGCGACTACTTCAGAGCACGTTATTTTTAAAGGTAAATTTAAATTTTGTGTATGTGTGTTGTTTTTTTTTTTTTTTGTAATTATAGTGTATAGGTATACCCGTAATAGCCACTGAGACTGAATAAATTTTACTTCATTATTACTCAATATATGCACCTAATACATGTCCATCTATACGCAATATTTGGTAATTTATTTTTTGCATATATTATGTACATATATGTATACATAGTATGAACGCGTGTATATAAATTATGTGTTCCTGAAATTGATGTACACATACATATACATATGTTATCATTACATAACTAGAATAGAATTCAGATAGAAATTATTGAAGCTATATACATATCCTGAGCATTATATTCTCGTAATATGTCTGTATATTTTTGTGCATTTTTGTACATTTGATCCTTAAATTTTCTCATAATTTTTTTTTTATTTTGTATTATTTATTTTATCATTAAATTCAAATTATCAGTAGGTGTTGACATATACATGTACCTTACATATATTTAAATTATTATAGATTAGATTAGATACATATGTGGTGTGCTTATATGCTCGTATATAATGTATGTATATTCATTAGTGTTGCGATGAATTTTTTATTCTATCATCAAATGCTTTTAATTTACAATATCATTAAAATTTTAATGTATGTACAGTATGCACTGAAATCATATATAAAATGAAAAATATCCTTTATGTATATACAATATGAAATCTAATCAACAGAAACAAAAGTATATTATGTGTAGTAACAATACGCACATAAAAAAAAGAAACAAATAATAGATAAAAATTGACTCCTTTTTTTATTGTTTAAATAAATGATTTAGTAGAAGCATATTTTAACTCAACCAACATTTATGTACATATGTAATGTAATGTATAATAAATATTTTAACGAATAATAATAATAATATTATATTTTAACATTACACACATACATAAATAACACACTGTGTATTGTGTTATGTGCTGGAGTGTACAGAAAATATTTTATGCACATACGTATCTTACAAATATTATCGTCGTAATACTCACGTACATGTGTACATTATATTGTCATAATAATATTATACGAATATATCATGTCATTTTGTAATTTTTGATTTTCTCTAGAATATTATATATTTACTCTGTTTCATAAAATAGCACATAATGTATTTATATGGATATTTTAGTATATAGAGAATGACAGTCACAATATACATGTGTGTACAGTGAACGTAGTTATGTCTACATACTATATATACGTATCTAAATTTAATGCACATAAATATAGTATATGAGTTTTAGAGGTAATGTTTACTGTATATGCTTACATATATTATACTTGTGTGTCATATTAAGTCCATTTTATATGTACAACCATGTACAACGTTAACGTTTATACTATATAGAGTCACTAAAAGACTTTATGAGATCCATTTTTGGATAAGGTTTTCATACAGTTTATACAGGAAAAGTCATAAATTTAAGCCATTTTAGGTACACCGTAAACATTTATCTATCTGTACATATTTACGCATATCACATAAATGTACTATAGAAGTATAGCTACTATATCTATATACTTTGTATAGAAAATCCTTAGAGACAATAAATTTATCTTTAGTTCTTTTTTTTTTGTCATCCTTTTTTTTAGTTTAGCTCATATATAATACTACATACACCTATTATAATATTATGCTACATATGTATATAACCTAACATAACCTAGTCATATTAAAAAATTCGCATAATTTTTCTGTCATATTATGTCATTTCTTAGTATAAAATATGGCATACACATATGTATTATTTATATATGTACCTACATACATGTGTATATTATTTATATATTTTTATTATATAAGGATTGTGGTTAAAAATGAAGAAATTGTTATATATTTTATATACGTGCAGGTGCACATACATACAGTACTACTACATATATTAAAAAGTTTATAAAAAATTTGATAGTAAGAATCTAAATATCTACATTATACAGTTTGTTGATAATGGTTGAGACATGTGTCTTTCTTTTTTGTCAAATGCCTATTAAAAGCATATAAATATAAATTAATGAATAAATAAATAAAACATATAGGAACAAAGTAATCTTGTTAATAAAATATGTTAAACGTTTTTACGTAACAGTAAATCCAAATGTTAATGGATAATAAATAATATACATACATATGTATTAATTTCAATTAAAATTTAAAAAATATAAGTTCAAAGATTTAAATATAAAATTAATTTAAATTCAGGTTTTTTCACAGGATAATTTTCTTAAATATTATCAAAAATTTGTATCATACTCTTCTTCTTCTTTTTTTATCGCCATTTTATCCATGCAGTTTCCATACAGTTTTCATTCATGTCTTTTCGGATTATATATATAGTACATACTATATATCCATAATGTCATTTTTGGCCTCCTGGTATTTTCTTACTAACGCCGTTACTCTCTTCGTTCATCAGCATTCTCTTCGTTATATCATTCTCATTACATCTCATCACGTGCCCAGCGCAATTTATTTTCCTAAAACGTTTTTCTTATTGTTTTAACTTTCAGAAGTCTGTATCTACATAAAATAAATATACAAAACCACAAAATACTTATTTATATTCAACAAATAAGTATTTACGTTCGCATTATATTCCACTCAATGATATGTGTTTTTTATGTTTATTCTCAATTTTACAAAATGCAGGATGATATGTATATTTACATCATGACATCATCACAACTCACAACCTCCTGCCCCCCCCACTGTATAATGGCTTACACTTGCATTTATCACAATCAAAAAGAATAAAAATTTCAAATAAAAATAAATAAACTTTTATATCCTGTTTTGTATAAATATTATTATATACATACGAGTTCATACGTCATCATATTTGTATCCTATGTACATACATACAGTACATACATACCTTATAAATGGAAGACAAACAAACCCATATCCCATATCATATTCGAGCCCGTCCCATATGTATGTACATACCGGTGTTTATATAAAAGTATAATTTACTCGAAAAGCTAGTTGACATTTTCGAAATTACTTTCACTTTTTTAAAAAAATGAAAAAAATATAAAACAAATTATCAAATTGCATTTATATAGGGTGATCATTTTATATATATCTTATGTGGTTGATACACGACATCAATTCATTATAATCATTTTTCCAGTCTTCTTTCGTGTAGCTGTGAATGATCATTTGAAAAACCCCTGATGATACACGACACTGCTTCAATGATCATTTTTGTCATTGTCAGTTTGTATATGCACATTTTTAATTTTTGTTACCTAAGTTATAATCTGTATATCTGTGGTATTTGCTGTCATTCCTCTTTCAACCACTAGAAATTTCCAATTTACAATCTTCATTCGTCGTTGAATAAAGTTCCTGAAACTTATTATTCGAACTTCATTCGAACTCATTTAAATGAAGTTAGAATGAAGATGTCATTAATCAATTTAATCATCTTTAACTTACATAGTTCGGAGTGATAGAATGCAGCAATCAAATGATCATTCGCTGCAAATGATCATTGAATTGATGCCGTGCATATCAACAGTATTATTTACAGTCTTGATTTTTCTTTCAACTGCAAATATACAACTCTGATTTGTTCACCATATATTTTACCATTTTACTTTACAATTTTTCCATTATTTTGTCAATCGCATATGTATATGCTCGTACTTTGTAGTTTGCACTTATAACAGTCATACACAATGTTACATTTATGTGCGAATACTAATATATACAATATATACGTCCACATGTTGATGTATACATACATAAGTATATAAGTTTACTTTTGGAATCAAATTAAATGGATACTTTTTGACATATTTTCAAATCGATTATACATATATGTGATTGTATTTTCCACATAGAGTAAATTTTTATCCTTTATAATCCTGTGTATGCTTATAAATTTTTTTATTCGTAGACGTAAAACGTAAAATATAACCGACAGATACCCAATATTTGAAAGATAAAAATAAAATTTCACGTATTTTGGTATCTAAAAAAATAGAAATCAGTTTATTTTTGAAGGATCGATTTTTGGTTGTTTGTTTTTAATTATCAAGCACCTATCTATAAATCTTCTGGTTCTGAGTATTAGGTAATAGCACAGACAATATAATAACCAGACTCACAAATAAACATAAAATCTAAAAATTGCTTTTAAAAAAAAAGATGTAGATATGCATATCAATTTTTTTAAAAATTCTCAAAGATAATTCTAGAAATGTATATGTCTATATAAAAATGTCAAATAATCGTCTGCTGTCTAATAATCAAAATCTCTGGTGTTTACAAAAATCAAAAAAAAGGAGAAAAAATGAAAAAAATAAACTTTAAATTTTCATTTTTAAAAAATCACTGACAATAGTGACAATTCAATTATGTGTACTCGCAAAATATGTACGGGTAAATGTATTTTTAATTGTGTTCACAAACACCATATACTCTTAGCTGCTACGTGGACGTGCTGCTGCTGCTACACTGCGAGCTCTGAGTCTGCAGCTGTTTTGTGACTGTGATTTTGAGTTTGAGTATACTTTTTGCTTCTCTTTTCAAAAATCAATTACATAAAATTCCATTTTCTATGTGTATATTAAACGATTCTTTTTTGCGTTTTATCTTCCAAAATAAATTGAAATATTTTTTTTAATTTTCATTTAATGTTATGTAATGTGAAAATCTGCATTTCATGTTCATTTCAAGATAGAAAGAAAAAAAAAGATAAAAATCAGTGTAATTAATTACTTACATAACAAACAGAAAAAGATTTTATTTAATTTCTTTCGGGATATTTTAGGTAATAAAAATAAAGTTTCGGTGATATACATAATAGCAATGTGATGTAGATACCATAGATACTTAATATAGCTAGAGGTGCACTCAATGTCTCTTAAATGCTCTTAAAGTCTCTTAAAGTTTTCTTTATTTCCTTTCAATAATGTATAGAAGCAAAATACTTACATAAAATAATGATGTAAAATTTAAGGACAAACAATAAAATTTTTATTATCCTGACAAGTAATTTAAAGTTCAGTTACTTATGTGTACATAAATTTAGAGATTTTTAAATTTTTCGAACTTTAACTTCAAATTGAAATATTTTTGGAAAGGCATTAAAGAAAAATTCCACATCAATCTTCTACAATATTTTATATTTTCTCTTAATTTTTTTTTTCTCTTTTAGATACTTTTATTATTTACAATCGTCAATATTTTTGGATCATTAGCAGCATTATCACGTATAAATTATTTATGGGCTGCATATAGTATATCACAGGGTATTCAGGTAAAAATAAAAATTAAATAAATTTCATTAAAAAAAAAACATCACATTTTCCCGTGTATCCTTTTACCATGTCTAGTCCTTTATTCCTTTAATTCTTTTCGCCTTTCAGAAGCTGCAATTCATATTTAAACATATTTCATAGTAAAATATTCACACATTTTTATTAATTTTTTTTTTCAATTTTTCCTTTTATTCCGTTTACTTCTTCTTTTTCTTCTTTTTTCCTGTACATATTTATATATAGGGCCTGATAACAGCAATGCTAGTCACATGTAATTGTAGAGTATTAAAATTGTATACAAGCTCAAGGGGACATAAAGAACGTCGTGGCATATATAATTGTTTACGTGACGGTGAAGGTGGTAGATACGGTGTATTAACGGTTACAAATCCAAATTATGATGAGAATACACATACAGCATACACCCCAACTGAACCATCAGATTTAAATAATTTTAGTCATGCTAATTACAGAGAAGAATCATTTGTTGAACGTCGAAAAGATCCAAACAAATATATGCAATCGCTGGCAGCAGCCAGTACAGATTTAACGAGCTCATTACCAGTTAGTGAATTATGTTCTGGTCCACCACCACAATCTGTGTAAAAGAAAAATAAAAAAATATATTTATAATTTTTGTAAAACACCACAAAAAAAAATGTAAATGAAACAAAATGAAAAAAAATGTATTGGAAAAGAAAATAATTTGAAAAGTGTAATGGAAAACTAGGAGTAGTAATGCAAAACCTTCCTTCAATGTACATAAATACGTGTGCGTTTCTTTTGTACAGAGTACACATACATACTCCTATATAATACAAGAACTCTACAAGTTTCAATGAAAATTTTTATATAATTACAATTTTCTTATCCTTTTTTTTTTTCCTTTACTAATTGCTTGCGTATATAAATCATCATACTGCTATTTTACAGGCAAAATGAAAAGTGAAGTGAAAAAAAAAGATGTTTACTTTTATACGTAACATATGTAACTATACATTACATACGCATACATATACATTCATGACAGGGTCGTTTTTTTTTTCATCCAACTTTCACATAAAAATATATACATTTGTTCTTTATGTTGTATGCATGTACATTTCGATTTAATCAAATTTTAATATAATTAAAAGTCCTTAAAAGTAAAAAAAAAGAAAATTTAAAAGTATAAAAAGTTGTATAGAACCAATAGAACTAATAGAACCATAGAATAGAACCACAAGAACATGGTTTGAAGTCACAATAAAATGAAAAACTTATTACATATAAACTTCGTACAATATAATTTTATGTGTGATTATGTGATTTTTCTTTATTTCGCCATTAAAAAATTTATTTTATTTTCTATTACCTTTTCTTTTCTAATATGAAATAAAATAAATATAATTAGTTGCAGTCATATATGAGCATATACATACATACATACATATATCGTACACATATCCTTTTGAAAAAAAAATAAAATAAAATAAAAATAAAAATTATAGGAGAGGACGATAAAAAAATTATGAAAGAAATAAATAAAAATAAGCAAATAAAAGGTAATAATTTTGAAATGAATGACAATGAAAGAAAAAAAAAGGATCAAAAATATAAAAAATTGAATTATGACATATAAAAATAATACATATGTAATTATATTTTTAAGTTATATAAAATTATATATATTTGTATATACATAAAAAAAAAAAAAAAAAAAAATCGTCATTATAACCATATATAACGATATTCAAGGGATGTAATACCTGAGACACACATGTGCTATATTATATTGCGAGAGGCAGAGGGTATATTCACTTAACGTGTAGTAAGAAGCTCGTAAACTGAGTAAAATGTATAAATACTACTTGTATTTTACTAAAGGTATACTCAGTTTAAGAGACGCTTACTACGTTTAGTTTTTACGCTAATTGTTTTTAATTAGGCAATACACAGTTCGTTGTTAACTCAATGCTTGTATATATGTTTGAACTGTGACTGTGACCGACCATTAGTGAATATTTTGTATTTCAGCAATTGTAACCTAAAACTTGCTCTTTTCGAAAAGCTGGAAAAACTTCACAATCAGCTAACAATAATTGTTGTTCAAATATAAGATCAGAAAACATGAATCGGATGAATACTTAAAATACAACAATCGTTGTATTTCTCATTCTGTATGGGAAATGAAATACAAGAAACGAGAAACGAGATACTTTTTATTTCCGTAAAAAGTTGTTCGAAAGTTCGTAATTACAAAATTATTCGTAAGAGCAGCATGAATGAGTTCGTCTTACATAGAACATAGAGACGTCTTAACGAGAGTTTGCTATAAATATATACAATGATCAAATACAATGTAACTGTAAATTGTCCAAATGGATACACGATGTATCAATATCACATGTCTGTCACAGGTACAATAAAAAATCAAACAATTAAATGTAAAATAAAATGTGTACAACATGTACATCATAGGTATATCACACGTATGACGTGTAATATTATATTTTATATACAAAAATGTAACGAAAATAATACACAAAATATATCTGTTATTACTTATTAATGTAAATATATAAAAAAGAGAAAAATATGAGAAATGTTAGGAGAGAAATCCTAAAAAAAAAATGAATAAAAATAAGAAAAACATTAAACAAAAATAAAAAATTTTTATTTTAATTTATTTTATTTTGCAACCATATTATTCATACATATATAATATATTTACATACATTATATACGCATAAGTAAAATCAAACTCAATATACATATGTACATAATATTATAAACACACAAACAAATTATGTAGTGTAAAGAAGATAACAAACGAAAAATAAAGCAACTATATTGCATACATTTATAAAAAATATAATTTAAAAAAAATTAATAAAATAAAAATAAAAATATTTGTGTTTATTTAATATCATTAAGTCACCACATTCTATTGCAGTCGCAATGTAACCTATGGGATCTCAAGAGACCTAGGATTTTTTTATCATTTTAAGAGTATTTTTAAGAGTGTCCCAAATAGGCATGATTAAAATGATAACTGTTCTATAATTATAGATGTTTCCGCTAAAACTAACTAATGAATTACACATTCGTTTCGACATTTTATCCACTTTTATTGTTGTTGTT
This sequence comes from Villa cingulata, assembly GCA_951394055.1. Lineage (NCBI taxonomy): Eukaryota > Metazoa > Arthropoda > Insecta > Diptera > Bombyliidae > Villa > Villa cingulata. The sequence goes on along the minus strand of OX596025.1, from coordinate 21,389,659 downwards.
TATCGTACAAAACCATAAAAACGAACCATCTGCTAAATGTTTGTAAACAAATGTGTCGCAACCTATCAAAATCTATAATAAATTGTCTTACTTATACAGGCAATTGAGCTACAAAGTCTCAATTGTATAGAGTTAAACATAAAAAAAATAAATCTAAGAAATCAATTCTCAATTACACAAAGATTTAAAAATTCCCGCAATAACAGAAGTATTTTAATGCAAAAGAGTCGGAACTTCATTGTAATTATCAGTAGTAGAGAGGCCGAGAGGCTTCTATCTAGGGCCCACTTAACCATGGCTTGCACTGTATCCCAGCCACACACCCACCAAAAAAGAAGAACGATTAAGAAATTATTTTGTGACTTTTAAATTGATTTACAATAATCAAAGAACAAAACATGTTATCCATTTTAAATCTTTTCTGTTTTTGAGTTTAAAATATTTTCTTCTCAACAAAAAAAAAAAAAAAACAAAAGAATTTACTATACACTTATGGTTTGACTGTGATATTGTGAAACACATAGTATAAGGAATGATTATATTTTTCATAAGGATTTTCATTAAAATGATATTCCCTTTCTTTAAAAATGGAGTTTGATCACTGGTACTGATTTGCTTAATATTGTATAAAGAAAAAGGATACAAGTTTTAAATGTACAAATGGCTTTTAAAGAATTTGAAAATATACATTTAATATACATATATACATTCACATGTACATATTCTTGTATGAAAACAAAAAAGAAATTATGTAGTTATAAAGTATAGAGTTTATTCATTTTTGTTCAATGTTCAATTCAATTTGTATCATGAGATTTGAAAAACTTAAATTGCTCATTTTATGGGTAGTTTTTGTTTGGGAAAAGTTAGAAGTGTTTTTTAAAAATTCTTGTGAAATTTTGTTTACAATATCAGAACATTTTTTACTGCCAGTACAAAAAAGAATTTAAGTTTGATATTTGTTTTTGAACTCCAGGACTTGAGAGAAGAGTTGTACGTTTGTAAGTTGTGATACATAGAATGTTTTTTAAATTAAATACATTATATACTTTCCAAAAATTCAAGGATATCTGATAAATACGAGTATGTAGCTAAGATTATGATATGTGTATAAAAAAGAACATTCATTCGTTGTTATTGTTGTTGTTTTGTTTTGTTTTTCTCTTGTTGTTATAAAGTGAAAAATATAGAAAAATATTTTCTTGATCCTTTGATTTAAATGTAAAAAATCTTAATGATTTTCGGATGCTTACTTGTAACAGTTCAAAACAACAACTACAGTGTGTGTGTAGTTGAAAATTAAAACTGAAGAAAATTTGTCGAACAAAAGATGTACATTTCTTTTTAATTTCAAAAATATATTCTAGAAAATGTTCATTATTTTATGAGATTAAAAATTATCTTGAAAATCTTTCAACCTGAAAGACTCAGTCACAGTTTGTAGGATAAAAATGTATTTAATATTTAAATTGACAGTTAAGCTGCGATTCCACTTATTGACACTTTGTCAAATATTTGACCATATTTGATGTCATAGACGTGTAAACCCTTGTCAAATATTGTCAAAATGATGTATGGCAAGTATGGCATCAAATATTTGTTGTCAAATATTTTGTTGTGTGTAAACTCCTGTTTTCATATTTGACATCAAACATTTTGTCAAATAAAATATTTGATAATTGGATGTCAAACAGTGTCAAACAACGTCATAGTTCTACCGCCTTTATACTACTTATTTTGATTTATATACATATTATTTTACTACTGTCCTGATTTAATTTAAAAATTTAATAAAATTTTGTTTAATAAAATTGAATTATTTTAATAAAATTGAATTTTTTTAATAAAATTGAATTTTTTTTTAATAAAATTGAATTTTTTTTTTGTTCAAATTGGTGTTAATTGTGTTTGTAAAGAAAAATTTTGAATAGAAAAAGGATTTATATACTATTATTTTATTACTGTTCCTGATTTAATTTAAAAATTTAATAAAATTGTTTAATAAAATAATTCAGATTTATTTAAAAAAAAACAATATTCAGAAATAAAATTATAAATTATTATTTGTAAATAAAATAAAATTAAATAATCTAACTCAAAATTCGTTTTAATTCACTTCACGACTGTCGTAACACATTATATTAAAATGTCGACTATGATGTCAAACAAAAAATTAACGCAATATGTCAAATAGTGTAAACCAACGTCATATAATGATGCCATATATTTACTTTGACACTCTCTTGGTCAAACTTTTTGACGTCAAATTGTTCTGTAGTGTAAACTCCCCGTGCCATATATTTGGCATTTCTTTGTCAAATATTTGACGAATTGTCAATAAGTGGAATCGCAGCTTTAGTGTAATGACGTCAAATAATTACACGCATAATTCCAACTAAAAAACGCTTATAATTTTTTAAAATAGAAGAAATTCGTTATGATTTTCGTATAAAATTGTAAGAAAATGTCGAACACCTCATTTCCGCATTTAACATCATTAACGCATTTTTTTCATGTACAGCGCCCTCTACCAAATTTAAAATACAAAAATGTAAATTTAAATTTAACATTTCGTTACTTTCGTAATGTATTTTTCAAACATTGTACAGTCAGGTAAAAAATCATTTTGTTTTATTTGCTAAGTTTTGGTTTGAGTCTGTGCTATATTTGTTATATTCACCACGAAAAGAGTAAAAAAAGAAAATTATAATACGGGAAATGACAGGTTGACAGCAGATAAAGGAGAAATGGAAATATAAAAAGTAAGAATATGCAAGAAGAAGAAGTAAAGTAAAAATCTTTGACTTTTTCATTTTCATATCTTCCATATATTCATTAAGAAAGTGATTGGAAATTGGAATTGAAAGTTGCAGGTTGCCGTTGCAGTTCAATTTAGCAGGTCAGGTCAGACGTCAGACAGAGTAGCTATCCCTATCATGCCATTGACATCGTAATATAAATAAAGTGTAGTTAGAAGCAGACAAAATATGGTGTGGAATTAATTGGTAATAATTCATATGGTGTATTTTCTTTTGTGTTTTTACAATTTTTAACAAGACGACGCCGCTTAAATTTTTTACAAAAAAAAATTTATGCTTGTATAGAGTACATAATTTGTGAATTCGAAAAATTGTGACCAATAATAATAATGTTAAATAAAAGGAGAAGAGCTAGTTCAGTTGCTAGCAGACAAGAAGAAGAAGTTGTGGATGACTCTACACCAGAGCAATCACCAATTTTATCAGTCGGAACAATGGGATCAGGATCTGGAAGAAAACGTAAAAAATTAGATCCAGTAAGTACATTACATACATTTTTCGGTGTCATAAATTACTATACACATTTATTTTAAAAATTTTTTTTTTTTTTTTTTTTGTAAATATACAAACAACATTTTTATTTGTAGTCGGAATTGTGTCAGCAATTATACGATTCAATCAGAAATATAAAAAAAGAAGATGGCTCAATGCTTTGTGATACATTCATTCGAGCACCGAAAAGACGTCAAGAACCATCTTATTATGATGTTGTAAATCATCCGATTGATTTGTTACGAGTACAACAAAAATTGAAAACTGATTCATACGATGATATTGAAGAATTAACATCTGATCTAGAATTATTAGTGAATAATGCAAAAGCATTTTATAAACCCGGCTCAACTGAATACAGTGATGCATGTCTACTATGGGAAAGTTATAATACGAACAAAATGAAATTACTAGAATCAATTGGTATGGAGGATGAACCACGTTCGAAACGTGTCGGTAGACAACAAAGACGTTCAACAGCTAATGAAGATACACAAAATTCATCTCATAACAGCGGTAATAATGATGATGATTTTGATCCATACGAAGAATTGTTTGCAGCTGTAATGACAGCAACAGATCCAATTGATAATCGTTCATTACACACAGAATTTCAATTGTTACCATCAAAAAAATTATGGCCAGACTATTATGATGTAATCGAACATCCAATAGATTTAAGATTAATTGCAACTGAAATACAGAAAAATGGATATTCAAATTTAAGTGAAATGGAAAAAGATTTACTGTTAATGACAAAAAATGCTTTAACCTTTAATGAACCAGGATCACAAATTTATAAAGATGCAAAAACTTTGAAAAAGGTTTTTATTGCGAATTATAAAAAAAAATGATTATCGAATAGAATTTCTCAATTAATTTATTATTAATTTTTTTTTTCATATAACAGATTTTTACAACAAAAAAAGCTGAAATAGAATTGGGAAAAGCTAAACCAACAGTATCTAAGAAACGTGGTCAATCATGGAGTGCTATTACGGCTGCATTAAAAGATGAACCTGAAAGTTCTGATGACGATAACGAGGGAAATCAAAATAAATACGGTGAAGGTCCTATGTGGCAACTATTTGATACACTATACAATGCTGCCAGTGTAACGGGTAAATGAATCAAAAGTGGAATAATAAATAAACAACCCAAAATGTCTGCTATATAAAAATTAGTTTATCATCATTAATTTATTTTTCAATTTAGTTTTGTAATTTAAATTTTGATTTTTATGGAATTTAATTTTCATTAGTTTGCTTCATATGTGCATTTATTTCATGCCGATTAGATTTGAATTGCGATAATTTTATTTTTCAATTTGATTTTAGTTTCATTTTTATTTTTATTTCAATTTTGTTCTTTTTTTCTTGTTTCTTTTTTTTTATATATTTTTCCTCCCTATCAATCCAATCATAAATAAAATAAATATAGATGCTCCTAATGCAACAGGGGCACCACTTGGACAATCCTTATGGAAATTACCGATCAGAAGATTTCATCCAGAATATTATGAGACAATCAAGAAACCGATATCAATGGTACAAATTCAAAAGAAACTGAAACGTGGTGATTATGCAAATATGAATGATCTAACAGCCGATTTATATTTAATGTTGGATAATGCGAAACGTGCATATCCACCATCACATAAAACTCATAAAGATGCTGTAAAAATGTTAAAATTAATGAATACGAAGCTAGCAGATGCAGCTGCTGAACAATCAATTATTAAATATGTACGTTATTGATTTGAATGAAATTTTTTTGATTGAAACTTTTTCGTTTTCAATTTTTGTTTAGGAACAAAGTGATATTGATGAACAAGATCAATCAAATGCATCATCAACATCATCGAATCGTCAAAAGAAACGTCCAAGATCTAGTTCTACAATTACACCACCAGCAGCGACAAATATAGCTACCAACAGTATGAACAATATCACAAATATAACAACAACAACGACAACAATAACACCAAAAAGTGGTGGAAAACCACCATTACAAGGACAAGCATTAAAAAGGAAATTATTAAATTTACAAAAATATTTAACAGATTATACGATAAGTAATCGTAAACCGATGGGATTATTTATGGAGAAACCATCAAAAAAATTATATCCAGATTACTACAATATAATACAGCATCCGATTGATATGAATACAATCGAAAATAATATAAGATCAGATAAATATAGTACAATCGAAGATTGTATATCAGATTATAGGCTAATGTTTGATAATTGCCGTAAATTTAATGAAGAAGGTTCCATGATATATGAAGATGCTAATTTATTGGAGAAGGCATTAAATGAAAAATTAAAAGAATTATCTGTATACAATGACAACAAGAAACCAATAACAAAATTGTAAAGATTATTTTTTTTTCCTCGTTTTTATTTTGCGTTGACAATGAAATTTTAAAATAAATTATTTTTTTCTTTACAGTACAAAAACAGCACGTAAAACATTGACGCCACGTGAAGCAAAACTTTGGCAATTATATGAAACGATACGTGATTATCATGAACCAAAAGGAAATCGACAATTATCATTGATATTCACAAAATTACCAAATAAAAATGTAAGTAAATTTTTAACAAATATTTGAAGATATTTAGATTAAAAAAATAATAAAAATTGATATCAGACTAATAAGTCTTTTTAAGTCCATCAATTAATAAATTAATTTATTAAAGGAAAAAAGAAAAAAAAATATAACTGAAATAATATAAAGTGGATGCTTATTTTTAAAAAAGTCATGGATTTACATGGCTTTAAGATTTCAGTTTTTAGATTATAATTTATAGAATAAAAATTTTCATAGTAGTATATAACATTTTTAAACATACATATTTCCTTCTTCATTTCATTTTTATCACAACTTTTTTTCCATTATTTTTTGGTATTTTGATTTATTTAATGTGTAATTTGTCTCTATTAAAAGTAATTTTTGATAATTAATTTGAAAATATTTGCTAATGCTATCGTCTATTAATTTATTTTATTTTCAATGTTTGTCTAAATGAATGTTTTATTATGTATTCATCACTTATAAATAAAAAAGTGGATGTTTTCACTTTTGCAAGCTCGTATGCGTTAAATTAAATTTGGTAATCTGATTGTATGCAAGTAAGCAACAAAAAGCAGCTAACTTAGGTGCTAAATACAATTAAAAAAGCTAGCAGAAATCTTCTACAATCAACATATCGTTTAGTGCTTTATAAATGAATGCTAACTCAATTACAGCAGAAGCATTGAAGCAGAAAATCTACTGGCTGTCGGTCGAGTCTGAGCAACGTTGAAATTTAGCCGCCGCCAGCTAGAGTATGAAAAGTATAAACAAGTTTAAGTACAAGAATCAGTATGACAACTGACAACATAATCTGCTTTGAATGGGGGCCGAATTTTCTGCGAACACCACAATATTTTTGCTCCTGCTGTATGCTGTCTCCTTTGATTGTGTTTAGCACCTTAAAGTAATTGCATAGATTGCGTCAATTTAACAGCAAGTCTGATTAAATGAGCACATAACGTTTGTATGCACACTTTGCAAAAGCAAAATTATTTTATAAAATCATCACAAAAGTGAAAACAGCCAATATTCTAAAAATATCCTGAACTAAATTAAATGAAATTAGAAGTCTTAACTAATGATAAATAAATTTAATTTTTGTGAAGGTTGGTGAATGGTGATGGTGGAGGTTAGGTATTTTGGTGGCACAGCGGGTAATGCCGCAAAATATTTTTATTTTATTTTTTATTTATTGATTTCTTTTTTTTTTCATATCTTTAAAAATACACATAACAATATAATTACAATCATAATTAAAAATAAAAATTTATTTTTCTTCAGAGAATGAATTTTATTTCTTAAAAAAATCACAAATTGCTTATGACAATGATTTATTTGGCACTTGTGAATTTTTTTTTTTTTTTTTTTTTTTTGAATTTAGAAAAAGTATTAAAAGATAAAAATTAATTTGAAACCGTTTTGGAAATTTAAAAGAGACAAAAAAAAGACGAAAGATTATTGAGTCTTCTAAGCTTGGTAATAAATAAATTATTATTTAAGGAGATTTCTTCAAATTTCCTAATTTCATTTTAATAACAGTTTCACTCATTTTACTATTTAATATCAATCAGTAATAAATTAATGTATATAATAAATGTGTGTGTGTGTATTTTTTTTTTCTGTTTTTCGTCTTTATACTATTTATTTAATTTTATTTCATTTTCTAATTGATTAAATTTAATTTGAATTATAGGTAAGTATGAAAACTACTCTACTACTAGTACTACTATTATAATTAGAATTTAAAAAAATTAATTATTATTTAAAAAATAACTCAAAATAAACAATTAAATAACACAAAACTTAGATATTTAATTGAATGGAAAAGTAGAAAGAAAAATACTATGTATGTACCTAAAAAATGAAAGCAGTGAGCGGCGGCATTATCACGTTGTGCACTCTATAGTCTATATTAGTTATTATTTTAATTTTTCATATTTATTATTATTATTATTATTTTTTTAATTTATAGATGACGTAATTTTATTTTTGTTTTGAAATTATATTTTTTTTATATTTTGTTTTGCATCATACTAAAAATAATAAAAAATTATAAAATTTAATTATTCTTTTTCAAATAAAATTTATACATAACATATTTAAAAGAAATCAAATCAAACTACTGACGCTTCTCCTATTCCTTAAATAAAAATATTAAAAAAATATGTATAAATTACATAGAATATTAGATAAATAAATAAATTAAATTCATAAATATTTTTATATAACACATGGATCGATAAGTTCCAGTACTAACTACCAAAAACAATAGTTTTTTGAACACAAAAATAAAAAAAAAATATTTTTCATTAACATAGTACATATATTATTTCCATTTATCTTTGGTCTCAAAATAGGCGGCGTTATTTTCGGCGATTACTTCTTCATTGGACTCTTATCTCTTTTCCTGAAGCATATTTTTGAAATCTCCAAACAACCAATTATCGATATTGGCCAAATCTGAAGAATACGTTGGGTGTGAAAATAATTCGAAGCACAATTCGTATAATTTTGCCATCATTGATCCGTTGTTGTTTTTGCTCCAATGAAAGAAAACAAATCCGGCACACCGTTTGGAAAAAAAGATTTTTCATGCCCAAATGCTCATGAAATATTATGTGCAAATAAATACTACCAAACGATATCTTTAGAATGTCAGCTACTTCACGAAACTTCAGCTTACGATTTTCCACAATGATCTTCAGTTTTATTCAGCACTAATCTCATTTGGTTGGCCAGAACGTTCAGTACGTTTGAAATTAGCATACCATCTACAAACTGTTGTTTTTACTGGGATTGAACAGTATTTTTTTCTCGCGTTAAAAAGCAATGTTTTATCAATACACGAAATTCAGATTTTTCCATGTTGTTTTGAAGAATATTTATAAAAGTTGCGTCCACATAAACCACTGTAGCTTCACTGCAAATGATCGAAAAGTTATGAAATTTTAAGACGTAATTCGCAGGATACTTATGTTAATAATTAAAGAAAAATTTTATCCAAAAAATCGTTGTATTGATAGTTAGTCCAGGGATTTATTGATTCATGTAATATAAACAAATTTATTAGTTAAACACTAAACTACATGACTTGTATACCTACCTACCCTATATTTATATACTACATAGACATAATATTATAATATTGTAATTGTAATAATAATAATATCTAATAATAATTATTTATTATATAACTTTATATTATGTACTTAGATAGTAATGTGAAAGAGGAAACAAAACAAAAAAATATTATTTTTTTTTGCATAAATAAATGTATTTGTTATTCTTTTTTTCAATTTATTTTTCTTGTTACCTACTATTTTTTTTTCGTTTTTTTTTTTTTGTTTTTTGTTTCTTTGTTTGTTTGTTTGTTTGTTTTTCTTTCTTTCTAATTAAATTTTTTAATATAGAATATCTTGAAGAATATTCATAAATGCTCATGGACAATTGAACAATTTGATCAAGCAGTGGGATTTTTAAAAGAAGGCAAATCATTGAGACAAGTAGCTAAACAATGCGGAATACCAGAATCAACATTAAGGGAGAAGCGTCGGGAGTTATTCAAATTAAATGTAAAAATCGTTAATAATAATAATAATAATTTCTAGTTCAAAAATTACAAAAATTACAACAACAAAAATAACAAATACAAAAAAATAATTAAATTTGCTTTTTTATATATATTTTTTTTTTCTTTAAAAATTTATTTCATTTTATATTTTTAATTTATTTTCATTTTAATTTCATTTTAACAAAAATTAATGTGTTAAGTTATGAAAATTGGAAATTAGTTTTAATACAATTGGCATTTTTTCAAATATCCTTACAAAAAATACAATATTAACAAAGAAAAAATGTAAAGAAAAAAAAAACAACCAACAAAAATTAGGATAGATTTAAAAACACAAAAGAAAACACCCGCTCACTGCAAAATCCTTTCTAACTAAGTTATAAAAATTTTTATTTTTTGTTTCTTTTTCAACAAAAAATAAAAATTCCTAAATTTATTTAGTATAAGATCAACAACAAAAAAGTACTGATTGGCTTAAATTGCTTTTCGTATTTTTAATTTAATTTAATTTTTTTTTTTTTTTTTAAACAGAAAATAAAAAAGATCAAAAAAATTGAATTTTTCCAAGGCATATTTTTAAAAAAATTTTCTGTTTTCTTCCTCCTTCCTTCCCTTTATTTTATTTTTTTTTTTTTTCTTATTTTAGGATTATCCAGACTATTATGATATAATCAAGAATCCAATCGATATGGAAAAAATTTTACATAAATTAAAACAACAAGTATACGAGAATGTCGATGAAATGGCTGCCGATTTCTTGTTAATGTTCGAGAATGCATGCAAATACAATGAACCAGATTCACAAATTTATAAAGATGCTTTAGTATTACAACAGTTATGCATTCAAACGAAACAGAGTTTAAAGTAAGTAATCGTCCATCAATCAATCGAAAATTACTACCATAAATTATTTATTTTAATTTTTCAAAATTTTTCATTTTTAAATTCAATATAGGGATAGCGATGAAACAGTACCAGATGTTGGTTTGGCTGTACAAGAACTTTTACTATCATTATTCACAGCATTATATAATCATCAGGACGAAGAGGGTCGTTGTTATTCAGATTCCTTAGCTGAATTACCAGAATACGATGAAATCGATGCAGAGAATAAGTAAGGAATAAAATTTAAATTTTTTTTTTTACTTTTTTTTTTCGCAAAAAGAGAAGAAAATATTCGTTATTTTTTTCCTCCAAATTTTTGTAGAGTACGTGGAATATCATTGGATCTTGTAAAACGAAGATTAGATAAAGGACTTTATAAGCGTTTAGATATATTTCAAGAGGATATATTTTCATGTCTTGAACGTGGCAGAAAATTATCCCGAACTGATTCACAAGTTTTTGAAGATTCAATTGAATTGCAAGCGTTCTTCATTAAGAAAAGAGATGAGGTAATAAAGAAATCAGTCATCAGATAGTATGATCTAAATGCTTTGAATATTATTATTATTATCAAATTCAAATTTTACTTTTTACCCATTCAATTTAGCTGTGCAATGATGTACTTACCTCGACAGCCTTAAATTACACTTCACTTCATTTGAGTGCTGCCGTTGAAGCTGTTCGTCAATCAAAACTATTGAAAGAGGAAGATGATTCAGAGGATGTTGGCGAAGTTGTAAGTAAAATAAATGATTTTTTTTTTTCTAAAATATTAATTTTATTTTTTTTTCTCTCTCTCTTTCTTTTTGTGTGTGCGTGTGTGTAAAATAGGCTACAGGAGAGAGCATGACTATCGATCAAAAAGTCTATTCTCCTGGTGATTTTGTATATTTTGATTCAGCTGAAAATAAAAGTACATATTATGATAGTTGCCCAGAATCTAATAGGTCAACATTAAAACAAAACAAAATTCCAATTTCAGTTCCTGGTATTGCATACATTGAACGATTATACACCGATACAAATAATGTTAAAATGTGCTATGGTAATATATTTTTACGACCACCAGAAACATATCATGTAACAACTAGAAAATTTTTGGAGCAGGTAATGATTGCTATTCAGTATTTAAAAAGAAAAAGAAAAATAAAAGAGTAAAAGATCACAATTCAAATTTAAAAATCATAAATTCATTCAATCATGGATCAAGACAACACAACCAACACTTTTATCATTTTTTTTCGATTCTTCATCGATGTTTCTCCAGTCAACAGATGAAAATCGTACAGCCACAACAACCACAAAACACAACTTACAGACACTACTTATTTTTTTTTTCTTTAATTTTATTTTCGTCGTCATTTCACATTCAATAAATAAATTTTTTTAATTTTTATTCTCTATATTCTTTTTCCTTTGATTTTATTAAATTTGTATTTTAGGAAGTGTTCAAAAGTGATCAACATCAGGCAATTCCGCTAAATAAATTATTGAATAAATGCTATGTGATGAGTATTAAAGATTACATAAAATTTAAGCCAGAAGGATTTCAAGATAAAGATGTGTACGTTTGTGAATCACGTTACACTTTAAAGGCAAGATCATTTAAGAAAATTAAAAATTGGCCATTCGTTAGAGATAATGATGCCATTAAATTTATACAACGTGAAACACCGCTCGAATTGAAACGTATTATGTCTGTATTCAAAGAGCGCGTTGAAAAGCATAAAGGAGAATTAGCTGAATTACAATTACAGGAAGCTTTGGTTGAAAAAGAGAAACCGGTAATTTTTTTTTTTAATTTGTTGTGTAAAATTTTGCACTTTTCGATTTTATTTTTTCTATTTTTCTTTTAGAATGTGGCATGTTTCGTTGGTAATGCCGAAGAAGGAAACACATATTTCGAACAGTATAATACAATTTGTAGTGGTGTTGTGAAAACTGGAGATTATGTGTACGTTGCTACACAATCAGGAAAACAGTCAATTGCTCAAATTCAAAATATTTGGGAAACGATTAAGTCAGCAAAAAAATGTTTTATTTATTTTCATTTTTTATTGAAATTATTTTTTTTATTTTATTTATTTCATTTCATTTTTATAGTGGAAAATCTTATTTTCAAGGACCTTGGCTACTAACACCAACAGAACTTTCTATACAAATAAATCGTCATTTCTATAAGCAGGAATTATTATTGTCAACAGTTCAAGATATAAATCCGATTATTGCGATTGTCGGTCGATGTGCAGTTCTAGATTATAACGAATACACAACCTGCAGACCAACTGAAATACAAGAAAGTGATGTTTACATTTGTGAAACAACTTACGACGAAATCAAAAAAAATATTAGAAAATTTGTTCAAGGACAAGCTTTGAAAAAATATTCGTACAGTAAATTGGTAACACAAGATGAAATATTCCATTTCAAGAAGCCAATCAAACCGAGAAAAGTAAAAGATTAGATTACGGCGACGCGATTTTTTTAAGATATTATGAATGTTGAATATTTTTTTTTGTTTTGTTTTTTAAGGTTCACATTAGCGCTTTAAATGCTAGTCAACAACAGGAACAAATAAAATCACCATTAAGTGTGGTAATTTTTATTGTGAATTTCAATGACGAATTGAAATTGAATTTTCATTTAAATTTATTTTTCTTCATAAAGGATGTTAAATCAGAGCCAAGTGACGGTATTGGAATGTTGGACGATTCATTAGATGATGGTGGTCCACCGTCTGTTAATTCTGACATTGTAGCAACATCATCTCCAGCTCCGTCAGTAGCATCAACACCATTAACATCGAAAACTAAATCTGGTAAACCGCAGAAAAAAGTCATTACCGGTTATATTCTGTATTCGGGCGAAATTCGACGTGGAATACGAAACAGTAATCCGGACGCATCATTCGGTGCTGTGTCTCGAATGGTAGGTATCGAATGGAAAAATTTACCGTCAACAATCAGACAAGCCTGGGAAGATAAAGCAGCAAAAATAAATGAAGAAAGTAACGCTAAATATCTTGCAAATGAAGAAAATGGTAATAGTCCAAGCCCAGTTACAGTAACGGCAGGCGAATCAACTGGACCACAACAGGTTTTTACATTTCACTTCTTTGCACAAATTCTGTCTACATTTTAATTTTTAAAATTTTCATGAAGATTTACGAATGTCTATGGGATAATTGCGATTATCAATTCGAAGATCCGATCGATTGTATGCAACATTGTATCGCTGACGGTACCGGTCATATACCAACATACTATACCGATAAGGGAACTAGCGAAGGTGAATTCCAATGCTTATGGAAAAGTTGCATGAGATTCAAGAAAAATATGCCACCATTTCCGAATCTTACACGTCTCATTAAGCATGTTCGTGAAGTACATTTAAGTAAAGGAGGAAAAGTTGTTCATGTCATTGACAAATCAAAGTACGCAAGAATTTGAATTGAATTGCAAAAGAAAAAAACATAAAAATAAAATTATTTTCAATTTAACAGAACAACATTTGTGAAAAGTAAAAATCCAATACCACAAACACTACATACACCAACATCATCATCAACACAACAGACATTGGGTGCAGCTCAACAAGTTTCACCTCAAGCATCGGGTTCTAATCAAATTAATGGTAAGTCAATTCTAAAGAATATTATATTGAATTTACTCCTATGTATTTTCTGCATAAAATATTTCGATTTTAGTTCAACCTGCAGCACCACCAGAACCATTATTCGTAACAGTGCCACCCAGACCTCAAAGAGTTATACATTCAGAGGCTTATATCAAGTAGAATTTAGAATGATTTTTAAAAAAATGTTTTTGTATACAAATTTTTTCGTTTTAACTTTTTCTCTCTAGGTATATTGAAGGATTACAAAATAATGCAAATCATATAACTCCATGGGAGAAAACGTTACGTGCAAATCAACAAAATGTCCCACCAGTTGATCCAGCAAAACTTCCAACACATTGGTTAGGTGCAGCTGCAAAGGATAGGCCAGAAGAAGTTGTGAATGCATTATGGCATTTAAGAAATTTCATGATGAAAGATGTACTAGAAATAAGACGTAATTACTTTTAAAACAAAAAATTTAAAGTATGAAAGAATTTTCAGAGCATTTTCCTTGTTCTAAATTTAAGTAGAAACACAATCTTTTTTTTTTCTTTAATTATAAAACAAAAACTATTTCTCTCTTTTTTCTAATTAATTTCATATATTAAAAATAAATGATAAAAAAATGGTAATTACAATTTATTCTTTTTTTCATTGATAATATCAAGAACAGTCGATGCACAACCCCATGCCAGTGTAACACCGCTTCCTCCATGACCATAATTATGAATTACAACTTTACCATTATCTTTAAATAAAAATTCCCATACAAAGAAAATTTGTTTATTAAATGAATTAAAAAAATGAAAATAAAATAAAATTTTTCTTTTGCATCTTACCAAGCAATTCTTTTTCTAAACGAACTTTTGGTCTGCCTGGTCGTAAACCAACCCATTCTTTGATTCTTTTGGCATTCACAAGACCAGGAATAATTTTTGCACAGCCATCATGTATGAAGCTGCTATCTGATGGATTTGGTGCTGTATTATAATCGTTAACTTGATGTGTACCACCGAGAACAACAGAATTACAGCTATTAAGAACGATGCGAAACATATTTTATGTGAAGAGTTCAAATTAAAAAAATATAAAATCATTTTAACTACAAAACTAAATACAAATGAATAAAATGATCTGTAATTATGGTAGATCTAGATAATGAATGGTCGTCCTTTAAAACGTGCATACAATAATTATAACCTACTACTTTCTCTACTATAATTTGCTGATATTTTTGCTGGAATCATTATACATTTATTTATTTTCCCTTGACATTGATTCAATCAGGATAATCATTTAATTCGGTAAATATACTCATAAATATGCGAAATTAAATAATTTTTGTTTATAATAGCATAGCACACATTCAAGTGTTCTACTATCTGATATTTAGTTAAATTTAATATCAAACTCATGTTCTCGTATTATTAAAAAAAATAATAATAATTTACAGAAAGTAAATGGACGTTTAATAAGAATCACGCGAATATTAAAAAGTGAAGGGTAGTATAGCTGCTATCTATCTTTTAGCAAATAGAATACAAGTCACACAAATTAATATTCAATTGATTTTATCGTAAAGGAAAAACAAAACACACAAAACATCTACAAATAAGCATAAATGCATGCATATTTTTCCGTTTCAATTTTGTGTGCAATTAAATTTGTATTTAAGAGCATTTCATTTTCGTCTAAATTGATTTCAAGAATCTTTAAATTGTAAATTAAATTCTAAAAAAAATTTTTTAGAATCATCATCAGTGGCTCGACTACAGCTCATGGCGAACCTGTACCTTCGCCGGAAAGATCTCTAGACTTATTGCTATCATGGTGTGCACCTACAATTTAACGTGGATTGCGAACCACTGAGTTGTTGGTAGAGAAGTAAAACTTTTTGAATCAAACAAACCCTCTAGAATTATGTAATGCTCTAACAATTCTTTGTGGTATTTGTTATCAGCAGCAAGTAGACTACTTAAAGAATGAGGATATTTATACAAAAAAAATAAAATTTTTCATTTTCATTCAAAAATAACGACTAAAAATATTTAAATTAAATTCATAATTGGCTGGCAATACTAACTTTGGTATTATATAATTTCCATCATCACTTTCATCTAAAAATGTTAAATACATCCATGGTGCTTCAATTCTTATAACTTGTCCACGTATCGAATACATTTCATTATCTGGTACTACATATTTAGCTGATAAACCCAAACAATTTATAACGATATCATAATCTGTGCTATTCACAAATTCTTTAAGATTATCAATTTTCATTTTTTGAATATTTCCATTAGAATTTTTAAAACGTTTCATCAAATATGGTAGCAATTTAATTGGTTCTGATGTGAATGTAGCAAAACTTACACCATTCCTTCAAATAATAAAAATGTAAAATTAATCGAATTTTAAAAATTTTAAAAAAAAATTAAAAAATAAATTTCACTTACGTAAAATTTTTACCACATTCCTTTGATAAAATTTTCAAATGTTCAGACTTTAAATTTGTACAACCGTATACGATATAACGCCAAAATGTATCGAAATCATCTGGTAATGTTGTTACTCTTATGACTGGTACTAAACAGATTCCAGCCTCACCGGCTTTATCCGATATCCATAGATTATAAAGAAATTCATGAGTTTCTTTAGACCATTTTCTTATTTCGTATACGGAAAATAAAAATTTATTTCAATAGATAGGTGATATGTGTACGTAAATGAAAAACTTACATAATATCTTCTTTATCAGTTTCACTTAATAAAAATGGTCCCCATAATCCAGCTGAACCATCGCCAGTTGTATTCGGTGTAAAATCATCAGATATAACAGTTACTTGTGCTAAATTCTTATAAAATTCTGATATTTTAACAGCACAACTAAAACCGATTATACCACCACCGAGAATTGCAATTTTTAAAGTCATTGTCGTTTTTTTTTTATTATTTTTTCTTCTGTTACAGAGTCCAGAATAATGAAAAATTTTTCTAATTTTCTTCTTCTTCTTTGAATTAAATGAAAATATTATTATGTGTCTTATCAGAATGTGAAAATATTTTCATTCAATGGAATGAAACTGACATAAAAGTTCATATCAAATTGATAAAAGTAATAATAAATAAGATTTTAATAGAAATACTGATTAAAATACAAATTGTAAATTTGTGCGTTTATTCTTTTTTATTTTTGGATTTTTGGATTTTTGAAATATAGAAAATCAAACGTTAACGATAATGTTTTGAATGAAGCGAAATAAATTTATTTGCTTAGCAATTGATTATTAAGAGTTATTTACATATTTAATCTTAAAAATAATAATGGATTTGAGTAAATGACAATGAGTATGAGATATGAAAAAGTAAAAATATATATGAGTATGTACATAATTGGGGAGAGCGTATTAAAATGTGTACAATAACTCCCAAGCATTTTTAGATTATAATATATGAAATAAGCGTCTTCAAGTTCAATGAAAATGAAAAAATTCAAACACTTTCCTAGTTATCTAAACACTTTTACTTACTTATCAATTTTTGTGTGTAACATTTTTCTACTTTATATCATTATGTACCACCTCTCTCTCTCTCTCTCTCTCTCTCTCTCTCTCTCTATCTCTGTCTCTCCATAGTGCTACAGCCCATCCAGAGCTATGGCTTCCTTTAGAATGTCTCTCCATTGCGTCCGGTTCTTTACATCTTCTACCCAATTCTGCACGTTTAACTTCTTTATAAGATCTATATCTTAGGATAATCCTCTAGAATGGAGATTGTCCTTCCAGAGTCCAGCGTGGGGCTGGAAAAAGTAGGTTGTTTAGGAACCTAATTATGTATCACCAACAGTCCATAACAACGGCTACAATACAGCCTCCTTCATTTATTGGTCTTGCCTGACTTTAATTTTGCAGATCGAATTAAGTTTTTTTGTTTTTCAAATTTTTAGAGATGTAAATCTAATAAGAAGCTCATTTTTCTTATTACAAATTTTAGAAAAATTTTTTCTGGCAAACATTAAAACAAACAACAAACCTATCTGTAGACACTGATAAATACATATTAAGTTACATTTACAACTCATCTCCTTCATTTTCACACAAGAAATCCTACAGCGCTATATATTTTTCACCCTGCACCTTCTAGCGTAGATTTCACCGGACTGACTGAGATTGAAATTAGGTTCCATTTCTAATCTCACGCTGGTAATAGCAGAAATATTATACTGAAAACTTGTTCACACCAAAATAATAACTTACGGCAATCCACTCTGAATTGTGGTGAATACAAATTTAAAAATCTCAATCTACTCTACTAAATTTACTCTGGATTGCAAATGACCTCTTATGTTTTATTTCTTTACAAAACCAATGAATTTTATATAAAATTTTGTGAATATTTTTTTATTCTTTCTCTCTATACAGCAATAACATCATAACACATCAGTTCGACCCGACTTCTAATATTTAAATGCCCTATATAATTACGAATGTGGCAATAGGTGAACTACAATTTTCATTAAAAAAAAAAAAATGAACATATTCTCAAACTTTTTT
Organism: Villa cingulata; assembly: GCA_951394055.1. Taxonomy (NCBI): domain Eukaryota; kingdom Metazoa; phylum Arthropoda; class Insecta; order Diptera; family Bombyliidae; genus Villa; species Villa cingulata. Next base: position 21,371,140 of record OX596025.1, on the reverse strand, counting down.
TGTTTGTTTGCTTATTATTTTGTCACCATAATAAATTTTAATGATATATAATTCATAAATTATTTACATTTAAATACATACACTTACACATAATATGTACATCGCATGTAAAGTCAAATAGTTCTAGTGTACATACAATTTATAAATAATACGTAAAAATGCATATTATGATTGCGATGTAATGTTTATGGATAACGTACATGAGTACAAATATGAGTTCACTTAATATATTATATTTGCAATAGCAATTATTTGATCAAAATCTTTTAAAAATTGTCTATTTATTTCAAGTTTAAAATACCTATCCATTAATGTACCTATATTAACTGTACATTTAAATAATGTAAACACACATTCACATAGAATACTTACGTGAAAATAAAATGTGCACAAAATGTTAATTTTCCATTGTTCAATGTGTGTGTACAAGAAGCAAAATAAAAGGATTTTTTTCTATTATTATTTCTGTACAAAAAAAAACTAACAAATAAAGGATAAAAAAAAATATATTAAAAATAATTCACATTTATACTCGTTCACATGCAAATTAATGTACAAAAAAAAATTATTTTCACGTACTTTTCACTTTTAGAATATTTCTTTTTAGTTCATTTTATTCGATCTTACTGGAATTTAAAGAGATTTGTGGTACTATAGTAGTTTCGAATTTTTTTTTTTAATTTCCTTACTGCTAACTGCTAATTATCATTTGATATTTTTTTAGTTTTCAATCAATTCAAAAGATATTACCGTGATATTGATGCGCACTTAAAGTAAATTAACAAAAAATAATTAAAAAAAAGTAAAAATAAATGTTAATTAAATCGTGATTTTTCCATATAAACTCGTACAAAAAAAAAACAATTTTTTTTCCATCCTTAAAGAATATTAATTAATTAAATTGAAACTATATATATGAAAGATATTCGAGTATATGCGTACATTATATCCTTGTACGTAACATATTATTAAAAATAATATTCATTTTATATACAATAATTTATATAATAATTGTTCTTTTTCATTGTAATTACTTACTTCCTAAATATCCTTAAAAACCAAAGTAACTAAAACGATATAGACAATAACAGGTAACATCATGTATACTCAAACTGTAAATAGGAAGCAATTTATTTTATTTGTCTTTTCGTATTTTTCTTTTCTACTGTAGAACATTAATTAGAATACTTTTAAAATCGTTATGGCTGATTATTCTATGTACAATAATAAAGTCAGAAGAGGTAAAAAATTTTTACAAAAATTTTACAATAATATTTTAAAATAATTTTTTTTTTAAATAATAGAAAATATATCAAAAAAAAAAAAAAATTCCGTTATATTTTTTCTCTATATTTTCTCTGTACTTGTACAGTAACTCCAATTAAAATTAAAATGAGACCATATCAAAATAAGAATAAAAATTCAACAAGAATACAAATACAAAAATCCGATATAAATAATAGCAATAATTTATATGATGATTATGATGATAAGGATAATAATAATATGAAATTTTCATGTTTAGAAAATTTTTATGAATTCTGTACAAAAACATCATTGCATGGTTTAAAATTTGTTGGTGATAAAAAATTGATGAATATCGAAAGGTAAATATGTACATACATATCTCCATAAAATATGTCTCAAATTGTTCTCATTTAATGATTTCATTATCAAATCAAAAATATTTAACAAATCACATAAAGGATATAAGTGTATAGTATATAAATGTACGTTATATACGTGTATAATTTATATATCAAAAATTACTATTTATTTTTATGCACAGGATATTTTTTGGAATTTCATTTACAATTGGATTATATTTAGCGATATATTTTATATATTTCATTTATGATAAATGGCTATCAACACCAGTTATAATTGGTTTCAGTTCATCAGCAACATACATAAATAAAATACCATTTCCAGCTATAACGATATGTAATATGAATCAAGCACAATCAAGTAAAGTTAAGGATATTAATGTGTAAGTATTAAAGTGAATATATAAATAAGTATAAAAAACAAAAAAAAACAAAAAAAAAAGTGGAAGAAATTTTGTGGAAAAAATTTTAATGATATAAAGGAAGTAATATCGTTTTTTTTTTGTTCATTTGCGTTTGTGTATATACATACATGCAGGAAAACAGTACAATATTCAATTTTACAAACTTTATGCTCACGTGAATCGGATTTTCAGGACGTTGAATTGAATTCAACCAAGGATTGGACAATCTATGAAAAATTTTTAATAAAAGTATAAATAATAATCCCTAAGAATTTCCTTGAATTGTTTTTATTTTGTTTCTGATTTTTATTCGTTCTTTTCTTATACGTTTTATATGTATGTAGGTCTCACAATCATGCCAAAAAATGCTACTATCATGTCAGTTCGGTTCAACACCAGAAAATTGCAGTGAATTATTTCGTACTGTTATCACAGACGAAGGTTTATGTTGTACATTCAATACTGTTGATCCATCATTAATGTACAAAAAATCTCAGTTAGTATTATATATGTGAATGAATTGTTGTTTGTTGCGGTTTTTATAATTTTTCTTTGATTTTAACTTCCTATTTTTTCTTTTCGATTTCAAATTTTTTTCAAATTTTAAAACAGAACAATTTTTTCTGATAATTATCAATCACCAAAAGATTATGTTCCTGTTGATTGGACACCAGAAAAAAATTATCCAAAAAAATTACCAAAAAAATTTTATCCACGTACAGCACAAGGTATTGGCTATAATATGGGACTATCGGTTGTATTAGATGCACAAATAAATGAATATCATTGTTCATCAACGAATGGTGCAGGATTTAAGGTGTTTACATTTTTTCTATTTTTATTATATACAAAAAAAAAAAAAAGATATATATTTAATTAAAATTTTAAGGTCCTTCTACATAATCCAGTTGAAGCAACAAATGTTGGTAGTTCGGGTATATCAATTAAAATTGGTCATGAAACACGTATCGTTATAAATCCACAATTAAATACAGCTGCAAATGAATTAAGAAAAATGAAACGTAAATATCGTCGTTGTATATTCGAGAATGAATCAAATCTAACATTTTATGCAACATATACAAGAAGAAATTGTGAATCTGAATGCGAATCAAGATTTATTGCAAATGAATGTAATTGCGTTAATTATCATATGCCACGTATACCACCAAATGTAAGTGTATGTACAACAAATGATGCTGAATGTTTCGATTATGCCAGTATAAAAGTACAAAATCTTGATGAAGATGTAGGTGAAATCGATTGTAATAAGGAATGTATAAATAGTTGTTTCGATTTAACATTTTCACCATCTTCATATACGGCACCAATCGGTTTCGGAAATTTCACTGTAAAAGATACTCTCATACAGGATATGCCAAATGATTATATTCAAAATAATATTGCTGTAATACATTTTTATTATGCTGAAAAAGCATTTCGTGCTAACATTAAAGAACAATTTATTGGTTTAACAGAATTTTTATGTAAGTTTACAATATTTTCAATTATAAATTTATGAAAAATAATATTTTAAATTTCACATTAAGAAAATAATTATTTTTTTTTCAAAATTTATTTTCTATAGCCAATACAGGTGGAATAATCGGTCTATTTCTTGGTTTCAGTGTTATATCATCGATAGAAATTATTTATTTTATGACATTGAGACCAGTTTGTGTTTGTAAAAGAATGGAAATGGAAGCTAAACAAAATGCAACGCAAAGTTTAAAAATTGTAAAAAAAAAAAAACATTTTTCCCAAATATTCAAATTTAATTTTTGCTTTTTTTCTTTGTGAAATAATAAAATGTCAAATTATTTTTTTTTTTCTGGAAAAATCTGATATAAAAATCTAATTGATTTTTTATAATTTCAATTTACAGGATCATGTATCAACAATATTCCGTAGAAATTATCGACAAAATTTAAATGATAATCATGAAAGTGTCGTAAATAATATGTGGCGTACAAAAAAATTTAAATCAAATCGTTCACAGCAAGGACCAATATTTCGTTTGAATAACAGACAAACATTACCCGGTGTATTACCTTTTACTGAATAAAAATTTTTTTACAAAATACAACGAAAGCAGGACTTTTTAATGAGTATGTACATAAATGCATTACATTTCGTATATACGCGTGTTTTTGAATATGAATGTGTTAAAATTTTATTATAAGTGTAAGAGAAAAAAAAAATATTGAAAAGAAACAATAAAAATATAAGATTTAAATTTTACATTTAAAAAAAAAAGAAAAAATGATAAAATCTTTTTCATTTTCATTATTTATACCTCCTAGATAATATTTAATTAAAATCACTATGTATGCACGTGTGTCATAAGGCAACATATTATTTGTAGGTATATGGGAATCAATTAATCAAACACATTAATGTTTTCTCGCATGATACAAATAATTTGATTTTTTTTTCTATTATAATTTTTGCATATCAAATGAACTGAAACTTACATTATATGAAAATAGTAAATCAGTATTTAGATTTTTATTTAAAATAATAAAATGAAAAAAAAAAAAAAAAAAAAAAAAAAAAAAAAAAAACAATAAAAAAAAATAATAATTAAAATGAAATAAAATCCTTTAAGCATTAAACTGGAAAATTATAAATCAAAATACAAATTTTTATTTCGTTGACAATCCACAAAGAATTTGTTAATTAGTTAATTAGCGAATGAATTATTTAAAAGGATACATTATGTACTCTTACCACCATACTACATACATATCTCTCGAAGAAATCTTTCAAACTCGAACAATATGTAAAAATCTATAAATGTATTGAAAAGAAACCCATTCAAAAAAAAAACGCATTTCGTCTAGCTATATAAATGAAATGTTTACTTTAAGTAGTTTCTAGTTGAAATTCGGACTTTTGTAGAAATTACATAATTATTAGGGAAAAGAAAAAGTATTGAAAAGTTAAAAAAAAAATTAGTAAAATCGTTAATTTTCCTTTAAAATAAAAAAAAAAAAAAATAGAAAAAATGGATGTGTCCAAAAACGGTGAAAATAAATTAAATTTTATTGAAATTTTTTGGGAATTTTGTGAAACCACAGCAATGCATGGTCTAAGATTTGTCGGTAACAAGCAATTGAGTGTAATCGAAAGGTGACTTTTTGTTATGATTCTTAATAAAAAAAAAAGGATAACTAAAATAAAATATTTTTGAGTTATTTTTTTTTTTTTTGATTTTGTTTGTTTTTCCTGTTCTTAATATTTATCTTTTCTTTAGATTATTTTTTGCAATATTTTTTATAATTGGATTTTCTATATCGGTTATATACACAAATAAAATTTATAATAAATGGAGTACAACACCAGTTATAATTGGTATTAATCCAGAACCGACATTCATAAATGAAATACCATTTCCAGCCGTAACAATATGCAATATGAATCATGCAAAATTAAGTAAAGTAAAAGATTTAAGTCGGTAAGTGGTTATATATATATGGAAGTTTACACGCAATGATAATACGATATGATAGTGTATTCTTATATAGTGATGTTCACTTTATATCACTTCATGCCATCCTGATGCACACAATAAGTGTTTCGATTTGGCAATTTCAAGTAATTGCGAGTACTAAAATGTGTCTAGGATAAATTGTTAAAACGAACGACACAAAAATTATTCGTAACTATACTTCCAGCTACTTGAAAAATTTTGCATGAGTAGCTGCGAGTAGATGGTTTAGCATAGACATTTACTTTTCCTACTCCCAAGTACTTGAAATTGCCAAATGGAAAACACCTAATATTACAAATCTAATAAGAAGTCAAGTAATATAGAAAGGATTTTATTTATTTAATTATAGAACATCCGCTGAATATTCAATACTTCAAACACTTTGTAATCAAGAAAAATCTGTAGAGGAATTTATACCGACTAGAGAATATAGTCGTTATAAATCGTTTATTTTGAATGTAATTATTCAGATTTAAAACTTTTTCATTTTTTTTTTTTTGTCTTTTCAAAGTACATAGTACTTGCTTCCAAGTTGTTTACTTCTGAAATTCTGAATTCGTTTTCATAGGTTTCACAACCATGTCAGGATATGTTAATTTCATGTGAATTCGGTTCAATTGAAGAGAATTGTAATGATATTTTTGAAGATGTAATTACGGATGATGGACTGTGTTGTACTTTTAATTCAATTGACAAGAGATTTTTATATAAGAAATATTCAGAGTAAGTATGAATATGAATGACATAGGCCAGAGCATAATGTATAGATACATGAGTTTAATTATGTACATACGCAGAGAATTTTTAAAATTAATTAATTAATTGTGGCTCATTTATTCATTTTTTTTTTTTGTTTGTTCGCTTGAATAAATTTCTAGAATAAAAGTTGCAAATAAACCAGAAATGGGAAAAAAATACATTCCAGTCAATTGGTCACCAGAAAAAGGTTATCCAAAAATTTTACCAGAAAATTATTATCCAAGAACAGCGGCAGGTAATTTTATTTTTTATGTATGTACTCAATGTACTTCATCACATCATCATGGTCTATACCCTAATTAATATCACAGTCACATAGATAATACAATTCACTTTTTATGTACATATATAGGAGGTGTAGAACCTATAATTAAGTTAAAATTAAATTTACTATAGGTGTTGGCAGTGGAATGGGTTTAAGTTTAATTTTGAACGCTCAACTTGATGAGTATTATTGTTCGTCAACAAATGGAGCTGGATTCAAAGTGAGAAAAAAATGTTATTTACAATAATTTTTAGTTATTTACATACATATATGATTACAATCTCTCAACAATCTCTCTTTATGCATATATACATAGGTACTTTTACATAATCCAGTTGAAACTTCAAATGTTGGTAATTTAGGTATATTCTCGAAAATTGGTTATGAAACGAGAACAACAATAACACCAGTTATGGATGTTGCATCGGATGCATTAAAATCGATCAATAAAAAATATCGAAAATGTATATTTGCTGATGAATCACCTCTATCAAGTTATGAAATATATACACGTCGTAATTGTGAAATGGAATGTGAAGCAAAATTATTAGCTAACAAATGTAATTGCCTTAAATATTATATGCCACGTATATCACAAAATATAAATGTATGCAGTTTAAATGATCAAGAATGTGTTGAAAATGTAACAATAAGTGTACAACGTTTAACTGATAACGATTTAAATGATTGTAATCATCAATGTTATGTTGCATGCTATCATTTAACATATACAACCGATTCATATTCATTACAAATTGGTCGTGGAAATTATATAATACAAAATAAAAATTTATATAATATATCAAAAGATTTTATACGTAAAAATATTGCCGTTTTACATTTTTATTATTCACAAAAAACATTTCGTAGTAACAATAAAAAAGAATATATCGGTTTTACAGATTTTTTATGTACGTATACATGTATGTATGCGTATATGATGAGAGATTTATTTTCCTCTTTTGAATATATGTATTTATTTTTTTATAAAATTTACAGCAAATACTGGAGGAATTGTCAGTTTATTTTTAGGTTTCAGTTTTATATCACTTATTGAGATTTTATACTTTTTAACAATCCGACCAATTTGTGAGCACAGAAAATATTTGAAAATGAAACGTAAATCATATCAGAAAATTAAAAATCATTCGGTAAGTATCCATTCTGTTAATGCACAAAATCAAAAAAAAAAAAAAAATGAATTTTTTTTTTCCTTTTCTTTTTTTTAGAACCAATCAATGAAAAGTCAAAAATTTACAAACAATAATCTTCATAATCTCAATCATAATCATAATTATGTAAATTTTATTCGAAATCATTTGATTCTACAAAAATTCAATGGAAATTTAAAATATTACAATCAGAACAGCAACAAAATAAATTATAACCGATCAAGGAAAATATCAAAAATTTACTATATACCAAATATAGTATACGATAATGATTTACCATATTTGAATTAATTTTATGTTTTTGTAGTGAATTGTTTCTCAATATTATTCTCTTAAGTATTATTGCTTGTATGAAATTAAACTAATAAAAAAATTAAATATTATTTATAGTACCTATCCTATATGTTTATGATAACAGAAATATGATCACTTATTTTTCACAACATTCATTGATCAAATAATCAATAATCGGTATCTCGCCTATCGATATCATACAATCCTAATGGTTCTAATTTTAAAAAAAATATTTTTTATAAAAGATCCAATCATTTCAACTTTTTTCAATTGTAGATTTCTCGATTAAGCGCTTCTAAGCATCACTCGAAGTTTCAAAAATAAAATTCAAAAATAAATACACATGATGTGTACTCGTATATGTATAGAACACTATTCGCACTATCGTAACCAGTGGCGTAGCTACCTAGGGGCTAGGCGGGGCAGTGCCCCGGGGCCCTCAAGCTCAGGGGGCCCTCGAATCCTTACCAGAAATTCGATCGAACTGAACTTTTGGAAATTTCTCCCATTTTCAAAATAAATATGACAGGTTGCAACCCCACTTTAATCATGACAACTAGGTTGAGAGAAATTCAAAAGTTATGCCTAGGGAATTCCCCTAAATTCTTTCTGTAGGTTGGCAGTGTTGTCAATTTGACGGATAGTGATATGTGCGTTTTATTATTCATCGATGTGCGTTTTATTGTGAATTCGAGTTAAGATTTGTTTTTCGAAAACGGTTAAAAAATTAATGCTGTATCAGGAGTAAGTAAGCTAATGTCAATAAACTTTTTTGTACTGGTCAATATAGTGGTTCAATTTTATTTGATTTTACCACTCATATTGATGTCCGTTAAGTCAATAAATCGTGTCAAACCTATAGATTTCGGCTACAGCTCATTGTACAACGCGAAATATCGTGAAAAAAATGCAAGTCACCTGCAGTAGGTATATTACAACAATATTGTATTGTTTAAATTGTAGTAAGCAAAATTGTAACACGTGTGTAATTGTATTTGAACACCTGCAAAAGTTAAAAGGAAAATAGTAAATAGGAAAAGGAAAAGAAAAGAAAAGAATAAAGAAGAATTGTAGATACATAGAAATTAGAAGATTAAGCATAAGCATTTGATTATTACTGTATAATTTAATTTTTAGTATCATTATCATTTAGTTATTGCTTATTGGCGACTCGGCAAACTAAGTAGTTAAATAAAATTTGTTAGAAAAGTAATTTGTGTTTTATTTTATATATATTAGAAAAAAATTTTAGAATTATTTATATTAGAAAATTATGGATAAAAAGAAGAAACCTAGTGGTGCATTTAAACGCAAACAACGCCAAGAAAGAGAAGATAGTAAACAAAAATTTCCCAAAATTGACAAGTTTTTTAGTCAGCCTTCTGCAAGTACATCTAATAGCTAATAGCAATTGAAAACAAAACCGCATCAAGCCTAGATTTAAATGTAGTCATTGATACTTTTGCGAAAACTAAAGCTAGGAAAAAATTGTAAATATAATTGTTATTTAATAATAAATATGATTGTTATATAATAAACCCTTGAATCTCCTCTATTTCGTTTTATTAGCCAAGCCTACACCAACTATTAATTGTAATTTATGTTGTTACTGTTTAATATTTTTATTACCTGCCCTGCAGTGCACAAAAAAAAGCTTAAGTAGCTTAGCATTTTTAAAGTATTTGTATATTTCATATTTTTATTTGATAAAACCTAATCAGTTTACATAGCAGTGGGGCCCCATTTTTTAATTTGCCCCAGGGCCCTTGGTTACCTAGCTACGCCACTGATCGTAACCTCAGAGCATAGTGTATAAATCATTAAATAGTGAATGCACAGAGAGTCAACTAATACATTCATGATTTCCTCTCTGATAAATTCAAAAAAATCCCTTTTAGTTAGAAGTACACGCTATAATGACCGTCCCTTTAATGTAAATTTCTTATAAATGTGGATGAGAAAACACTATTGTACTAAAATTTTGTTTATATGATTACTCATGTTATTTTAATACATACACAATTTTTTATAAACGCGTTTTAAATTTGGAACCTCAATGTGCGCTTGTATTTGTTCTTAAATTTTTAATCATATACAGTAGCCCGAAAAAGTATTCGCCTCTAACACATTTCATGAATTAAGTGTCATAGTTATAAAAATCAATCATTATTATTTTTTTATTATTCTTTATTTTGTTTTCGATGTATCAAAACATAAAAACGCAACAAAATTCCTTTATATAACAAAATAAAAAAAATCATTTTCATATTTCATATTACTATTTTAATGAAATACAGTTTGAACACCATGTTGCGTATTATGTATTATATATTACTTGTTTTTTGCTTCATGCTATAATTTTTATGGTTGATTTAAATTCGAGTAATTAGTACAGGCATTGTAATTTGGTAAGGGTTGTAATTATTTTGATTAAAAAGTACTATTTTTGTATAATTGAAAAAGAAAAACTTTGCAAACCATAGCCCGTAAATCAAAAGGAACAACTGTAAAAAATAAGAATAATGAGAAAAATAATAATTGATTTTTATAACTATGACTTACAGCTACTTAAATTACAATTCATGAAATGTGTCTGAAACGAATACTTTTCCGGGATACTGTATGAATAATCGTGTAACATGTATAAACACGTTTTAGAATATACGGAAATTTCCATTTGGAACCTCATTTTGAGATTGTAGTAGTAAACAAAATCTAATCATTTCTAGTACAGGGTGAACTACAATCTATTTGTGAAAAGTGTAATAGACTCAATATTAAATGAATAAATTCTTCAATGATTGATCTTAACCGCTGGTTAAGTTTTAATGCATTGAAGATAATATGAACTATATTTAAATAAAAGTAGAAATGTGTTATTCTGAATTTCAAGGAATTCGGTAATTATTGATATAAACCATCGCGTTTAGTTTAATAATGGAGAAAAACACAAGTATGTTATAGATTGAGACAATAATAATTCTAAAATTTATTATTTATATGATTCACCTCATTTATTAAAATCTTTTAGAAACAATTTTGAAGCATATGACGTTGAATTTGAAGGCAACAAACGCGCTTCTTGGCGAGACATAATTTAATTTTATAATTCTGAGAAAAACAATCAATTCAGGTTAGCTCCCAAGTTAACTTACAACCATATTTACCCTAATTCTTTCAATAAAATGAAAGTTAAACTAACAACCCAGGTTGTTAGTGCCACCGTTTCTAGTTCTCTGTATACTTTTGCTTCTTTCTCTTCATGTAGTTCCACTACAATTAATACAGCTGAACTTATTGAAAAGTTCGACAAATTATTTGACATTTTTAACTCATGTAAATTTGATGACCCTAAGCAATTTCGACGTCCTTTTTTTGCAAATGATGAACAATTACAATTTTTATGTGAAATGTACGAATTTCTTAATGCCATGCGATTTTATGATGGTACAAAAGATGTTACAAAAACATTAAAATTTATAAACGGATGGCAACAAAACATAAAAGCGCTATTATTAATGCACAGCGATTTAAAATTGGCTGGAATCCCATATATTTTTACAAGACACCTTAATCAGGACGCCCTGGAACACGCTTTCGGTGTACTTCGCAAACACGGAGGTAACACAAAACTCTTAAGCCCAATACGCTTTGCTAATGCCTTTAAAAAGTATTTTTCTGCGAAATATATGGAAAATGTCCCATCATCTGGTAATGTTGAGCCCCTTGAAGAAATGCAATTGTCTAATACCGATATTTTCCAAACACCTCCAAATACGTGTAATCCTCCATACACTTTCCATGTAGATATAGACTCCGAAATAGACTTTTGTACACCATCTGTCCAAAATGCTTTCTCTTATTTTGCAGGTTATCTGTTAAGACGGTATAGACAGTATCACAACTGCACAGCACCAATACCGGATGAAAGCAGCGCATCTAATGTTTTTATAGACTTCAAGGAATATTCAAATGCAACACTAATACGCCCCACAGAAGAATTTTCAGCACAGCTTAGGAATTTAGAAATAAGATTTGTAGAACATTTTAACAATATATGTATAGAAAATAATATAGAATATAAGTTGTATAATTTGTTAAAAAATAACATAGACTATAATTGTTGTGTAAATAAAAATAATGAATATTTAATAAAAATGTATATTAGAGTAAGAATACATATGATAGTTAGACATTTAAGTAAAGCATTTAAAAAATTTGATAATGTACATAAATGGTTAGTTGTTCAACATTTGTAATTAAAAATTTTAGATATTACACCCTGTGTTTTATTTTTATTTGTAAATATTTGTTTTCCATTTCTTTTCTGACAATATTCAAATTGTTTCTATCACCTTTTAGCATTTTCATAAAAATTTGAGAAAAACACTTTAAAAATTATTTTCAAAGAGAGGAAGCCACGCCATGTGCACCTACTATGTAAGAATATAATTCTTTATTATATACTATGCCTCAGAGTATGTATAAAGGGGAGGAGCAAGTATTAAATGTTGTTAGTTGATTTTCCGTGTTTTGTTATGTGCAATATACGCATTCTACTGAGGGGAAATTCAACTTTTTCGGAAGACTGAAAATACGAGTACACGATGTGTAGAATATTATTCGTACACGTACTATCATAGCGTGCGTATACTATAGAATAGAGTGTAGACACTGTTAATGTTATATATACAGTCAATGGAATTTCGCTGCTTCAGAGAATGTACAGAGTAGATGAGCAAGAGCAAGTATAAAAATATGTTGTCATACATTTTACTATCGTATATTTAATATTAGAATTAGAAATATTATTATTACACTATCGATCGATGTTAAATTATCTCATCGACTACATGAGAAAATTTTTGTTCAAAAGTACATATAGTACATACTTATATAAATTAAAAACTTACAGTAATCCATACATTTTTTTCACTATTTATTGCTCTGATTTTGAATTTAATCTCAAACTTACACTAATTTATCTTCTTCTTAATACGCGAGCATGTATTTTTCCTCTTATTATATATGATTAAACTCAAATTTATTTTTAAAACTTTTTCGATATCAGTATATGTATTAATAAGTAACCTTTGATTTTATTTTGATTAATAATTTTCTGTAGTATTTTTGTAGTTTATCCTTTCTCTCATTAGGTGCTTTCGATTTGACAATTTGAAGTGCATACGTGCGAGTAGATAAGGTAAATGTCTGTGCTAAACCATTTACTCGCAGCTACCAGCTACTCATGAAAAATTTTTCAAGTAGCTGGAAGTAGATGCAAGTAGTTACGAAAAACCTGTGTCGTTCGTTTTAACGATTTATCCTAGACACATTTTAGTACTCGTAAGTACTTGAAATTGCCAAATCGAAAGCACCTATTATAGTAACTCTAGTTTGTGTTTATATCTATAGTTGGTATGCTAAAATTAAAAGATTTCATTATCTTGTTAGCAATTATTTTGTGAGTTAAATAAATAAATAAATATAACCTTCATATATCCTTAATTAAAAAAAAAAAAGGAAAAATACACACTCATATGTATAAAAAATTAGATAAATTGTCTCATTAAACTTAATCGAATTTATTTTCATCGAATCGCTTAAATAACATCGCAATAATTACTATGTTTATACCATTCCATACTACATACGTAATGTATGTCATTTTTCATATTTTACGTAAATATTATTTTTTAAAAAAAATAAATTTTATTTTCAAATTACAATAAATAAATTTAATTAAATTTAGTGCAGAATATTCCCATTAAATGAATTTTGTATAATGAGGATATGTATGTACATAAAATGTAACGATATCCACTTTAACGTTTGATTTATGTACAAAAAATAAACATGTCCTAGTGAAATTCCATTAAATTTAAATATGATATTTATTTAGTGTCCGCATTATATTCGTATCATGTCATTTTCTTCATCAATTGCATTCTAGTTATGTATACAATTCAAAAATAAATGGCAAAAAATATCACGTAAGTATATTTACATTTTTACATTAATTTACGACCAGATAACAAATCAGAATTACTTGTTATACCACTGATTATATCCTAGTATCCCCTCTCCTAAAACGTTATGAAGAATTTTATGCTTATGTGTGAAATTCAATAAATTTCACAAATTAAAATTTTTCCGTTTAGTTCATTATTGAATGTTCATCAAATTTTACTCAAAATCAAAACTAAATTTACAAAATAAAATATTTTCTATCTATAAAAATTCAACAAAATTAAAAGAAACTATATAGGAACTAACTTAAGGATAAAGTTAAAAGTGTAAAGAAAAAAAAAATGAATAAATTGGAAATTTTGGACTATCAATATCATAAGAATAATTTTAAATCGAATTTCGATAGGAAAATGTACAAAACTAAAACGAATGGTGATTTCTTTCGAAATGGTAATAGAAGAAAATAAATTTTTCTATATAAATTAGAAATTGAATGAATAAAATATAATTTGTATTTTTATTGATTTCGCCAACGATACCCGTATACAGAAGATATAAGATCAACGAACAGTGATACAAAACCAATAGTTGTTGAAGATTATGGAAAACTTGCAATAAAAAAAAATTTTAAACAATTTCTACAAAATACATCATTACACGGTTTAAAATATACAGCCGACAAAAGTATTTCAGTAACAGAAAGGTTCACATTTTCATACAAAAAAAAAAAAATTTATCATTCATGAAAATGAAATAAATACTCCACACCACTATATAATTTTCTTTGTGTTTTTCTTTTGTTGTTTTATTTCTTTCCATTCGTTTAGAATATTTTTCGTTTTTTCCTTCATTTTTGTTTTAATTCTATCCGGTTATTTTATATTGAATGTTTATAAAAAATGGTCAGAAACTCCAGTTATTATCAGTATAAGTCCGACACCAACATATACATCAGCTATACCATTTCCGGCAGTTACTATTTGCAGTATGAATCAAGCTAAAAAATCCAGAGTTAAATTAATCAAAAAGTATGAAAATTTTACATAATTTAGAAAAATGAATTTCAGTTCAAAATAGAAGAGAAAATGATTTTTACTATGAAATCTTTCGTTTTTTTATCGTTACGATAGAGGTACACTAGAACATTCTTTACTTCAGAGTTTATGTGCAAGAGATGTTGATTCAGATAGTTCACCAACAATTTTCGGAAAATGGACATTCTTTCGGAATTTTGTTATGAATGTAAAGCAAAAAACGAACGAACAAAAAAATGTTAATTTTCATATTAACGTACACACAATTTTAAGGAATTGAATATTATTGTTTTTTAAGGTCTCAATAGCATGCAATGAAATGATAATTTATTGTTTATTCGGTGGAGTTGAAGAGGATTGCAGTGATATTTTTGAACCAGTTCTGACTGATGATGGTCTTTGCTGTACATTTAATAGTGTTGCACCGAAATTTATGTTTAAAAATTGGACGTACGTTTTTCTTTAGATTTATTTCTTTCAATGAAATATATTTTATAATTTTTTTGCATTACAATTTTTGTAGTGCAGAAGATACGCTCGAAATAGAAGCTGAAGAAAAACAAAATTATAGTATTGTTGCTATTGATTGGACACCAGAAACTGGTTATCCAGAAAATTTACCAGAAAATTATCATCCGCGAATAACGAAAGGTACTGGTAGTGCAATGGGTTTGACGGTAATTTTGAATGCATCATCTGATGAATATTTTTGTTCGACAACACAGAGTGTTGGATTCAAAGTACGTACCATATACCATGTACCTAAATATTTTTCGTTCGAAATTATCAAAATTTTACAATTTAAAATCATTTTTTATCGTAAAGATTTTAACACATAATCCTACAACACAACCAAAAATTGCTAATTATGGTATTTATATAACGACTGGTCAAGAAGGACGTATTCAAATTACCCCACAAATTCAGAAAGCATCTCCGGCATTACGTAAAATCGATAAATTAAAGCGTCACTGTTTATTCGCTAACGAAGGAAATCTTACATATTTTCGGACATATTCAAGAAAAAATTGCTTATTGGAATGTGAATCACGTCTGTTACAAATGAAATGTAATTGCTTTTTATATTATATGCCAAGATTATCAGCTGATACCAGATTATGTGGTCCAAATGATGATGTATGCGTCAGTCGAATACAAAGAGAAATCGAATCGACTAGTAATAAAGAATTCAGTTGTGATGATTGTTTATCAGCATGTTTCGAATTAAGCTATTCGACAACATTATCAACAACAAAATTAATACAGAAAAATTTTTTAACACGATACAATTATCCTGAAAAAATTTTTAAAAATACCACAAAAGATATATCATTGTTAAGTTTATTCTACGATAATAATTTGGCATCGAGTAACACAAAGGATGAACTAATCGGATTTACGGATTTCTTATGTATGAAATTATTGTATGATATATATGTGTGTGTGTGTTTTTTTTTTTTCAATATTTCCATTTCGAGATTGAAATTTTCTTCTTTTTTTTGGGGGGTTGGTTATTTTGGGTTTTGGTTTTTCGATTATTGTTTACAGCAAATACCGGAGGTCTTTTGGGACTTTTTATGGGATTTAGTATATTTTCATTAATCGAAATTGTTTATTTTATGACAATTCGACCATATTGTGCAATAAGAATGTTAAAAAATGATCCGAACAAGAAATTACGAAAGGATAAATTAAATCATGCGGTATAGAAAATTTATTGTTTTTTTCTTTTAAATATTTAATTCAATAATATTTTTCTTGGTTTTTTTTTCTCTCTCTCTCTCTCTATAATTTTTTTTTCTTCTTTTCATATCTAGATAACAAAATTTAAAAAAAATTTTTTAAAAAGAAAATCAAATCAATTTTATGATAATGATAATAATAAAATATCATACAATACAACAATAAAATGTGTAATACCATTCGAAAAAAATGAATTAGAAAAAACGAAATTTCGAAATCGAAATACATTTTTGAAACGTGAAAGAGGAAAACAAATAATTTTTCCATACTACGATTAAAAGTTGAACTGTTTTGGAGAATTTAATGTTCAAAAAAAAAAAAAAAAATTTCTTAGAATAATAATATTTTAAAGGAAATTTAATCATAATAAAAGTTTATTTATTATATAAAATTTATAAAAATTATAAAAATAGCTTTGAAAAAAATATTGTTTTAAAATTTACAAAAAAATAAAAGCAATTATTACACAATACTGATGCCCAAATTCACAGTGAAAGTTCAAGCTCTTGATAAGTTTTAACTTCCGCTTAAGAGATCTTTTGATATCACAGTGGTAGTTTAAGTCTTAAACTCAGGTTATCCAATAGACTTGAGACATAGTTTAAGCCTTTTAAGCAGGCTTAACTTAGCTCAAGTTTAAACTTTCAATGTGAAATCGGGCATAATAGTTTGTTTTTAGAAATGATTAATTTACAATTATTACTACAATTTTATTAATAAATATTTAAAATCATATTCATCCATTTTGAATTTATAAAAAAATATATTTAAATATTCAGCATATATCTGAAATAATTAGTGTTTAAAGTGCAAAAATACATAATTTTAAACAAAATTTTTTTTTTCCTGTAGATACCAGATAAAAAAATTTAATTTTAACGACCAAATATCAAACGATAACTACAATTCATTAAAATATTAACAATTCCATCCATTGGTTTTGATAATATTGGTAAAGCTAAAAAACTAACACCGATCGGTAATAATTCAGTATTTTTAGTCATACGAATATTAATTCGTTGCAATAGTTTTCGTGTACCATATTGAGAGCTACAAATTAAATTAAATATTTGTAAAAAAAAAAAAAATAAATAAAAAAAATAAATAAAAATTATCTTTAAAATAAAAATTTAAATTTACGTACTATTTAACTGCAAATCTCGGAAATATAATTGATGCACATATATGAAATACAGCTGCATCACCGAATCGTGTTACTGTTTTTATAACGCCACCATCTACTACCTAAGAAATTTAAAAACAAAAAAAAAAAATTCACACATAAATTATAATACACAAATATGATAATGATTGTCGATAACGATATGACGATTTTAAAAATAATTTTTTTAGGAATTTTTTTATTTATTATTTTATATTACAAAATGATGGCGTACATTATAACCAGTTGCTGCTTTATGAAGCATATCCATTACATAATATACACTTGAGGCACCATAACAATAACGTACTGTTTGTTGATTTAAATTAATAACTGGTCTCAGGATTTTACCAAATTCATGTGTATATCCTAAAAATCACATATTGATATGAATATAAAAGAGTTTCTTCAATGTGTGTGCGTGTGTAGTTATGTAGTGTAAAATTTAATATTAAAAGAAAAATTATAAATTAGCAAATTAATATAAGTAATTTACATTTGTAAATGTTAAAATTAAATTCTTAATAAATCATAGAGAATAAAATTTAAACTACTACAGTCAACTGTATTGCTTTAAATTTTAAATATATATGTACATTATTTCCAAAGTCTTAAATTATTTAAAAATTTCTACCATATATATATATATATATATATATAATATATATAGAAAAGAGGAATACTATGTTAAATAAAAGAAATTTATTATTTTTATTTTTATTAATTTATTTTTTTTTCATTTTTAACAATTTAACAAATATGTCATAACTACATTCTTATAACAAGTATTTTTATACTATTTACATTTTTAGCGCAATTTTTAATTATTTTATTTTAAATATAATTAAAGCCTTGAAATTCGATTTAGTTTTAAAAACTATAGATACTAAGAAATTAAAGAAGCTATATTTTTACTTCTGTTGTAAATTTTATCTACCTAATTCGAATTAACTCAATTGTCATATTACCATCACAAATTGATTTTACGAAAATAATTATTTCAATCACAATTTGTTTCAATTTTATTAAGTATACAACGATCCTATGTATCTACAAATTAAAAAAAAATAATAAAATTCTCTATTGAAATTCAAAAACAAACAAAAAAAATTTAATAAATTGTTAACTATAATTTTGTCTGCAATATTTGATCATTTCAATTTATATTTATTATAATTATTTGCTATGAATTTTGTATTCATTATGATTTTCCTATATATTCTCGGTACGATTTATCCATAATTAAATCAACAAAATTATCAATTGGTTTTATAATGAATGGTATACAAGATAAACCTATTATCGTTGGTATATATTTAAAATGGCCACCACGTAATTTTAATGATTTTATTGCATAACTTGATGCCCATGTTATTCTAAAACAGCATAAAGGAAATTTATTTAACGCACATATTTCATTTTTTTTATGTATATTTTTGATTTTCTTTTATTTTATTTTTTACCTATTTATTGTATACCCTGGAATTATGACTGAAGCTAACATTTGCCATAATAAAACATCACCACCTTCAATTACTGTTGCTTTTGGATTATTTGTCTTTGTCTATAAATATTTTTGGATTTCATTTTTAAAATTTGAAAAAAAAAAAAAAACAAAAACAGATTGTTTTATTACGTACGTGAACTTTATATGATTTATCGCATGTATCTGCAATTACGTATGCTGTTGCTAAACCGTAAGATAAACGTACCAAATTGACTGGTATTAATGGTCGAAGTGCTTCTCCAACTTCATTTGTATATCCTACATAATATGTATAATTCGATTTGTTTTTTGTTTTTTTGTTTTTCTTTTTTAATTTTAGGAAAATTTAAATAAGTAAATAACACACTAACAAACAAACAGAAAACTAGCATTTTAAAAATGCCTTTAAATACCTAATTTAAAGACAAAATAAAACTATAAATGTAGCAGCAAAAGCAATCGTTAATTTGTATTTTTCTTGTTGATAGGAATTAAAACGGAAATTTAAAATGTTAATTCAATTTTCATTTTGAATTTTAATAATTTGTAACTTTGTATGTCCAAATTACAAAGTTTCTAAAATTTTATTTACTAACTAACACAGTCAATAATTAGCACAAGCAATTGTGGAGGGCTACATTTTCATATTAAAGAACTCTGTAGATTGTACAAATACAATTGTTGTTCTACTGTTCGTAAAAATTATTCATAAAAACGATTTGGATTTTGAAAAAGTGGTTGTTGTTTTAAAGGTGGAGAATAAGGTGAAAAGAAAATATAGATGTTAATGTAAAAATGATGGGTGCCAAGACGTAGGAGAAATTGTCTCAGGATAAAAATAGGTTGCAAGACCAGATGGTATAAGCTAAAACGTAAGACCTATGACTCACAATGGGTGGTGAAGCTAAAACGAAGGAAATGTTGCTTTTGTAAGTATTGGTAGTGTAGAAAATTTGTATTGTTTTTAGTTATGCTTGAATATTATAATGTATAGGAAAAAATTCAGTAGCAAAACAACAGGGAATTTAAAACAGTTTCAAAATTTAAATCAAATTTTGGTTATTTGACTAAAAAAGATTATTAATAGATTGATCATTTTTCAAATTTATATGGCAACCGGTGAAATGCATAAATGAAAAATTTGAATGTGGTAATACATTTTCTAAAAATATTTAAAAATTACGTAATATCCTTATCATTATATAAATTACATACTAAATCTTTTATTTTCATCTAATTAATAATTAAATAAAATCCAAATATTTTGGTAGATTTAAATGTTGGTATTGCCGACTGACTATACTATATTTAGAATGACCTACATATAAGCAGCTGACTGTCAATAATAATAAATAAAATAAATAAAAAAGAATAAAAACATAAACATAAATTAATAAGAATTACATTTATAATCAATTGAAATTAATTATTTTAATAATGAAAAAATTCAAGCAATATTAAATTAATGCGAATTTGTTAACTATTACATTATTTAATATTTATAATCTGTACTCATACATACCCATATATCTTAATGCTGAATCTCTAAATATATCTTTTTCTTTGGTTACCATTTTTAATTGATTTTATTAATCTAATAATTTCTTTTTTAATTTATCTAATTTATTGTATTGTACTTTTTTAGAAAAATAAATAATTTGGACCTTTCAAATAAATAATTTAACTAGACTAGAAACACAACACCAATGACCAATTAATTAAGATATGGACTATACTATGGTACTATGGAGCTATTTTAATTTTTCATTTCAAATTTCTTTACCCTCTAGCCTCTACTATAATAGTCAGTCAGTCAGTTGATTTTTATTATTTTGATTGATTTGACAATTCATTTTTTTTTTGTCAATTTTCTCATTTTCGTCACTTTCCTTCCATTTATCGACTGGAACTGAAAATTCGAAAATTTTGAACTCTCAAATCACAGTGCTGCCAGATTTCAATAAATTAATAAATGTTTACTCTATGTGTTACGAATGCTTTTGGATTTGCGTTATCAGCATTATCAATACAAGCTAATACATATAAATAAATTAGGCATAATTTCAATCATTAATTAAAATAATAGAAAAAGTGAATTCTAAATTTTTTTTTATTTTAATAATTTTTTTCATTAATTATTTTGATTGGCACATCATTTACAAGATACGATAACCAAACTATAGTCGGTTTACCTATAGTTTTGTATATCTTGCATCATTTTTATAGGATTTGAAGATTCTAGTATGAATTTACCTTAAGTTTTCCATTCTTTTTAGTGTTTCAACATCAGTCGGTCTCGGTAGATGTCGACACTTTATTTTTCACTTTTCAGATTGGAAATTTTATTTCAATATTCATTCTAAATAGAAACAAAAACATTTTTCATTCTAATATTTTCCATTCCAAATTCGAATATGATTCTAATTTGTCAAGTTGCCGTCATGCCGTCTTATTTTTTTTTATTTATTTTTCGACATTTTCATTAAAGAAAAGAAGAAAAAAGTTGTAAAAAAGTAGAAGAAAAGAGTCATATATTTTTCGAGTATGATATATATTTAAGATTTTTATCCAGTTTGTGAGTGAAGTAACATTTTAACAATTTAATATAATAATTTGGTCGAATATCAAATACAAAAAAATAAAATAAATACATATGTAATTTGAATAAATAAAAAAAGTAACTAATCTGTAAAAAAACGACTACAACTACTGTCTGTTTTATAAATGTAATGTCGTGAAAAATTTTAAGAAAAAATATTTTTTCGTATTTTCATTGTTTTCACAAAGATTTTCAAGATGAAAATAACTACATTATAATAAAACAATGTGATGTAAAGAAAATATGTGAAAAATAAATGAAAATAATTAATTTCAAATATTAAATTTTTAATTTGTATTTCATTATTATTAAATGAGAAATTATAATAGAATGAATGAAATACTGAATAAGTGAAAAAGAGAAAAGAAAAATAAATTTCAGCAGAAAAATAAATAGTATAATAAGAATTTTGAAAAAGAAAAAATCTAAAAAGACAGAATTAAAAAAAAAAAATAAAAAAACTTCAAACGTGTCCAGGGTTAAATTGGTTAAATTTTATATTACTATTTATTGTGTGTTAATGTGAATTTTTGTTTCTGAATCAAAATAAAGGCTAAAAAAAAAAGAAAATAAAAGGTGACTAAAAAAATAATTTCGGAAAACAATTAAAAAAAGGGTAAATTTATAATTTTTAACGAAAAAAAAAACAAAATATCTTAATATTATCTATAAGAAAATAATATAAAATAAATACAAAAATAAAAGCGATTTTCTTTTGTAAAATAATTAAAATTTTTTCATTGTTTATGAATAAAGAGATATATACGTACGTACATATACACGTACAAATCTATAAAATCTGTATTAATTTGTAGTAATATGTATAGTATAAATTTTTTTTCTATTATTATTATTATCGAATTAATGCGAAATATGTCGTCGAATATAATATGTGCGATGATGATAAATTTTCTATTTGTCAAATCAATTTTATTGTTTATTTTATAGTATAGTATCTAATTAAAAATTAAAAAAAAAATGAATTGAACATTTACATACATATGTATAATATATCACAGCACAGTTAACGATAATGATAAATGCAAAAATCTAAAAATGCAATATGAATGTAAAGTAAAACAAAAGCCGAAAAAAAAATCAGATAAAACATACATATGTACATAATACTGTAGTACTTGCATATGTATGGATCTGAAAAATGGACGAAAATGCATTGTCACTCTATTTTCTTATAAATAAATTATACCAACATAAATATACCTACATAATACGATATTTTTGTAAATGATAATTTCATCAAAAAATTTCTTTCACTTCGATTACGTTGTGATTTGCTTTTTATTATTTTTCTTTGAAATTATTTTGCCAATTCAATTAAAAAAAATTATACATTATCATCATATGTACATAAATCTCACCAGTCACCAAAGATCAGACTATCTATACACACTATACATACAGACATTTATATATAATACATAATATACAACCTACATTGTGCTGTACGGATTCAGATTGTGCATACTTTCTTTTACTGCAATTGCAAATATGTTGCATGTGTACATTAGAAATGCAAGATATTTTTTTTGTTTTTTTTTATTAATAAAAATGCCTTTATTATTTTATTTGCATAAAGCCTACATACAAATACAATGTATATGTATGAATGAATGTGCGTATAAATATATCATATATGTAAAATGTATGTATGATAATTGAACATACATAGAAGAATTAGGTGTAATTTATATATAAATGTGTATAGATTATATAAAATTTTCACTAAATTTAGATACCATATGTATATACAATCATACATAAATATGTACGAGGAGTATGTACATACACATATAATGAAATGTATGCGCCGCACGGTATTTTATACAATACATATATCTGTTTATGTACTATATTCGTATATACATACACAGTATAGTGTAGTAAGTATA
The DNA here is from genome assembly GCA_951394055.1 of Villa cingulata. Lineage (NCBI taxonomy): Eukaryota > Metazoa > Arthropoda > Insecta > Diptera > Bombyliidae > Villa > Villa cingulata. Next base: position 21,347,242 of record OX596025.1, on the reverse strand, counting down.
TATAGTAACATATAAAATTATTACGACTTTTCCAATAACATTGTATTTGTATTTACATACATATCTACGTACATTACTTCTTATCTGTTGTTTATATATCAGCTGTATTTCTTTCTATAGTATAATTTTTGTCTCGACTGTGACGACGACATAACCACATAACATATTGCCTCCTATAAAATAAAAATTCTTTATATAAATTTATATTTATAAATAGTATTAAATATATGTAAATGTATAATGTGTATTATATTATTTTATAAAATGAAAAACAATAAGAAAAAGTAAAAATTTATTATGATATGATGAGATGAGTTTGTAGATATAAATCTTGGTATGTGTATATGTGGGACTACTACTGTTATGTTGTTGATTCAAAATATAAGTACCTAGTAGATTCAAAAATAATGTAGATATTATAATGTATATAATTATTATTGCTGGTTATTACAATAGATATTTTCAGATGATAGTATAAATCTATACTGAATCCATACCATCTACGGATGAACGGATCTTCTAAATTATAATACTGTGATAAAAAAAAAATTGAATTTTTCATTTAAATCATGGGGGACTAAATCAAACGATTAGATTTTTTTGCCCTTAGTTCATTAGTGTAAGTACCCTAATAGACATTTTTCCTAAATTTCATGGAAATATCTTAAGCAATTTATGAGATATGCTTGATTACTTTCATCCAAAAAACTACATTTTATCGATTTTTCAAATGAATGAAAAAATTCTATCACAATAATGCACCGTCTGATACTGATTTCCGTGCGACTTTTGGCTGTTCAACAACACCATTTTCAGTCGATTGAGAAGATAAAAGCCTAATAGAAGAAAGTCAAAGTATTGAAGGCCATTCTTCCATAAATGCATTGAAAGAATAATTAAAGATTTAAAGATATAACCAAATTCATCTGATTTTTGATCACAGTAGTATATGATGTACGATGTAACTACATTATGACATGCATTTATGCATACTAAATGCGTAAAAAAAATTATGCATATATCTTATTTCGATGTGTATATACATTAACTACGTTTTATGTTTTTCATACTCTACATACGGATACGATACACATTCATTTATGATATATGTATGCATATGTACATATTTAGATAATAATAAAAATAAATAGTATGTAGGTACAATGTGCATATATATACATATGTGTAATATAACCTCTATTCTAAAAGGTAATAAGCAAAATGTCGTTATTTTAAATATCAGTCAGACAGAGTAGTTAATATGCATAGCTATAGTAGTAGCAGATATTATATAGAGTAAGATGATTATATATTTAAATTGTACATTACATTATGTTTATGATGCAACCTTGATGATTTTTCCCCTTTCCTTAAAATGATTTTCTTTCCTTATTTCATTTTTATTGTTTAAATTTTCCTTATGTTATATCTACATACATATATGCACAAATGTTATGTATATATATTTATATTTAATTTTTTATTTATTTATTTGTCAAAATGTTTCTATTTCATCCTTTATTTTTATGTGATAAATATTACCTGTACATGAATTTTGATTGTTCTACATCTACATGCATGTTCTTTTCATTCAAGATAATTGAAAAAAAAATATTTTGCAAATAATAATTACCTACTCAGTTATTAAATTAATTTAAAAATACTTAGGCTCAGGGACAATAAATAGATGAGAAAATAAAAATGAAAACTGTTATGATCATGATCAAATTTTAATGATCATCAACACTACACTACACTACAACTAAACGTATCTACTCACACACTGATATTCAAAAATCATTTGACAAGGATTAAAAAAATAAAAAAAAAATCTAAATTCAATACAATATTTAATTCATAAAATTTTGAATTAAATAAATCTCAATTTTATTTAAAAATAAAATCATCATCATCATCATTAGAGATGACACAATGAAAATATTAAAAGAAATTTATCCTTTTTTTTTGCAATTAACAATACATATAATATATGTTTGTAATTGTATATACATTTATTTCATTAAATTAAAATTATTTTCAGTTCATTAAACACTCATATATTTATATTCATGTGGAAGAACATACAGTACATTTAAACAGTATGAATTTTAGCACTCTATAACAAAAAGAAAAACAAATAATATATTCTTACATTTTTTTTTTTTTTGCTTTCCATTTGTTATGATTTCCAACAGATTTTACAATGAGAAAATTTTTTCGTTTAACTATGGGTGGTATGTACCTATATATAAAAAATAAAAGATAAAGAAAAATAAAATATGAAAAGTAGCTAAATTTGTAAAAACTTTACAATGTTATATTCAATTTAAAAATATGTATACATAATATCCAATTAAATAATAGAGATATTAAAATACTTGTATACCTATATATTTAATTTGTTATCTTGTAATAGATTAATATGTATTTAATATGTATGCTATCATCTACAAAGTTTTTACATTCGTTGGTATTATTTACGAGATTATGAGTAAATTAAAATTTGTACTTGCGTATTAAACTATCAAAATACTTATGTACATCTACATATAACTTTATTACTTTTGTGACTTATTAACTAGCTAATAATATTACATAGGTAGTATTTTTTTTTTTAGATTTTATTTCTAAATTAACCTACACAATTACAGTAAACATTCATGAAAAAATGTATCAAAAAATCACATATCTACCTAGTACTAGTACCTACCATAGTACATAGTATCTACATAAATTCTATATTATATACTATTGTATATACATCTAGTACTATATATGTATGTACATCTAGTCTAGTCGTAGTGTTAAATTTAAAGTATTGAGCAAAAAAGAAACCGGAAAAATAATGAAAATTCATTCTCACAATAATAAAAAAAAAAAAACAAAAAAAAACAAAAAACAAAATCCACCCCTTCATTTCACATTACAATATTTCTTATCGTAGATCAGTTACATAATAATTCGATTTCTTATGTGTATTTATGTGTGTGTGTGTGTGTGTGTGTGTGTACATAATTAAATTTTGTCAACTAAATTTTAAGATCGACTGTGTAAACTGACTGTGTGTGTAATAAAATAACGAATAAATAAATAAAAAAAAAGGTAGGTATGTACTCGTCATTCATATATATGTAATGGATGTATGTATGGATGTTTGTTTTGTACTGTCAAGAGAAGAATAACAAAAAAAAACACCACTTGTTTACGTATCTCTATCTCTATATAACCATATACTTACTTGATAACATGTAGTATATTTTCATACATAACATACTACATGTATGTATATTTGTAGATAAATATATATAGTGTATTAAAAGTATAGAATAATATAATATGTACTACCAACTACATGAGTAATATTATAGAGGTGTATAAATATGTATGTACATATAAAGAATAAATACATATTTATAGTTGCGTTGCACAGATAGAGTGATAGAGATAGAAATGAAATGTATATAAATATATGTATAGTATATTATAAGAATTTATAGTGAATGTGCTAATAAGTTTATCATCATATCGATGACGATGTAGACGCCGACGACCTTTCTCTCTTTTATTGTTATATGTACATATCTATCTATATATGTACTTAATAATAATGTATAAATATGTACATTATATACATTCATTACATTATACATAGTACATATAGTGAGTGCTAAAGATATGAGTATATACATGAACATGTATGTATCATATGTACACAATTATAAGTTTTTGCTTTTGTATATTACAAAAAAGCAAAAAAAAAAAAAATTTTTATTTTTTTTTTTTTTTTTTTTTTCAAATACATAATATGTATCGTGTAGATTCTAAAATGGATAATCAGGTCAAACGGATGATTTACTTATTTATTTACAATAAAATAAAACTGTATCTAATACACGTTATACCTATATACCTACATATACTTTTTTTTAACTATTCTTTCTTTCGATATTTTTTTAAAATTAATTTTTTCATTATTTTTATTATTTTAATTTTAAATTATTATCGATGGTGTTTAAAAAAAATTTCGATATAATGTAAGTATGTATACCATAACCTAGTATAATGTAGCTGTATATTATTTTCATTTTTTACATAAAATTATTTTTCAGAAACTAAAAAAAAATTTTGATTGATTTTTCAAAAGAAAAAAACAAAAAAAACCAACAAAAACCAACAAAAATAATGGAATTCGAATATTTCGAATATTGCTTCAAGGAAATTCGAAAATTTAAAGAAATAACAATTTGAAAAAATAAAAGAAGAAAGAAATAAGAAAATAAATTATGTTTTTGGTACTCGTAATATTGAAAAGTTTTTTTTAAAAAAAAAAAAAAAAAAAAAATTTGTTAAAATGCATACGACGAGTAGATTATATTCAAATGCTGATATGTATGTGTGTAATATTTTCTTGAATATACCTACTTTTCATAGTTTCCATTTTATTTATTTATTTATTTTTTTTTTTTCAATTTTATGAAAAACAAAAAACTTCAAAATAAATGAAAATAAAATGCAAATACAATTCATCAGATATTAACATAATTAAATACATTACATACATTTATGTCCACATACTTAAAAATTCAACGAAAAAAAAAGTGAATCTACTAAAAAAAATGTATCGGTATTTAACGAAATATTTACATTGCATATTGCATACATTTTTAATATTACAGTAGTAAATTTGAATTTATTTATTTAAATTAAATCATGAATATGTCATCACAATCATAGATTAATTTTTATAAAAATATGTAAGATAGTACATTATATTTAATGTAATTATGCATTTATGTATGTAGGTACCTATTTTAATTTATAATTAATTATATTAATTTTATTATTGATAATAAATTATATATTTTTTTCTTTTTCTTTTTAAAATATACCTTACATACTAATACATATTTTGATTTTAATTTTTAGCCCATTTTATCGGTTAACCAAAATGAAACGAATGAAGAGAAAGAAAAAAAAAACATAGCTCAAACCTCTAAAATGTATTTACATGGAAAAGAAAACCGATAATTTTTTTCGATTTCCATGTATGTAGATACTGTGCATAATGGTATAGGCAGTCTTCATAAATATGTAGTTTATATTTACAATGCAACGATGACGATAACACATTAGATTATAATGAGTATAGCTTTGGTATTTGATAAATAAAAGTGTAGATTGATAAGAATAATGATAAGAAAAAATATTTACATATTATATGTAGTATTAGACATCATATGTATACGTATTTATGCACATTTTTATGTTAATTCAAAAATATTTGAATACATTAATGAGTCGTATACATATTATGTATATAAATTATCTGTAAAAAAAAAAATGTATTTGTATACAAGTACGTATACGGATATGCATACCAGATACCACGTATGTTGAAATCGAAATAATGTAAAAATTTTGTAAGGTATATTATTTAGTACCTAATATACTATCAATCTAATATACATTTTTATTAATAAATTAATATACATATACAATATAAGTGCCACTTGAAATCGATTCAATTAGTAATTTAATACAGGTTATTCACATTTTTGTTCATTTTATATGAATATTAGTATGTAATGTAATGGTAATGTACTACACAAACAAATCTATGAATATGAATATGATTGCATGTAATATTTATGCAGCACCTAGTATGTATATTATTTCATTGTAATGTGAACAAATAAAAATGACATCTAGATGATGATTTCGATATATTATATATATATATTTTTTTTATTTAAAATTTTTAAATAGATACAATAACAGACACATATGTACCTTTGTATGTTTTATTTTTAAAATTCGATATTATTAAATTGATGCATAAATGCATACACATATGTAACGTACGTATACAATATGTATTTATAAAAAATAAGTAATATATGGTAATATTCATCCATGACTAGTTTTCATTCATTATTGTAATATTATATGATGACCATCATATTATATTAGTATAGATTGTACATATAATATTATAGATATGTATATTTGAATGTAATAACAATAAAAAATTTATTTTTTTTTTTTTACAAAAAAAAATTTGAAAAGAAACTTAAGAAGAAAAAAATAAAATTAAAATATACCAGAATATATGTACATAGCCGTAGAAAAATCATGGGATCATCATAATTTTTCAAAATAAAATCATCTGAAACGTATTTTTTTAACAAAATATTTTATTCAATTTATTACATATCTATAGTATATATAATAAAATTTTGTAGATAAAATTTTATATTTCGCTATTATTGAAAATATTATTTTTCAATTTAGCAATTGATTTTTCCTAACATATTTTTCTAAAAATGATCAAAGATGGTTTGATGGGGATGGGATCTACTATATAAGTTATAGTTAGGGTTAGGATTTTGTATAGAAGTTTTCCAACATACGATAGCAATTATGTTTTATCCTATTAATATGTGTGATAAATCGCTAAATATTTATATCAGTATGTTTACGTTCTTTATTAATGAAAAATTATGCTTGTTCCATAATTTTTTCAAGCTTGTGTATATAATATGCATGAATACAATTTTATATGTACAAAATAAACGTGCATGTATGTGAATATAAATGCATTTTTATAGTGATACCACACATAATTACATAAATGTAAGTAGGTATATACATATATATATATATATGTACATAATATTTTTTTTATCATTTTTTATTTCATTTTATTTTTGACTCATTTTTTTTTATTGTTTCTTTTCATTTTCAAGATACATATGTCTTAAAGATATAAATAGATAGAAGGAAAAAATTTTAACCAATAATAAAAACGATGTCTATATATATACAAAAATAGAGAACGTCTGTTGTACATAACTGGTACATATGTATATATGTATGTAAGTATGTATGTCAAAAATGTAACTTTTCACAATTAAAATATAAAAAGAAATACATACATATATATGGAAAAAAGGATTGTGAAAAACAACGACAAAAAAAACAACGTCTAGATGTACTTCATGCATATAATGTTTTATGTAGACACTGGAGGAAAAAAAAATTGTTGAAGATGCTGCATTCTCTTCTTCTTCACATATAAGTACATATATTTTTTTGTTTTTGTTTGAATTTTTTCTATAAATTCATGCAAAAATTCATAATATACTTACATATCATATAAAAAGCATTCATCATCTTCATCAATGATAAGAAAAGATACAAATGGTACTATATGCGTGTACTACATAATTTACATACATACATATATAATCACATAAGTTCATATATATATATATAGGTACATATATGATGATATGTATTGTACATTTATGTAATATAAAATAAGAAAAATAATAATAGTGTCAATAACATAATGAATTGTGTACCAAATTGGATACATAAGTGTACATAACTTTATGATTTTTACTTTACAATATATAGAGATAAAATAATTATTTTAGAACATGTGCATATACACATATGTATGTACGACATATTATTGTTATTTGTAGTAAAATGAAATTTAGTTTTTTGTATAAGCAGAAAATATGATTTTCTATTGATTAATAATGCTCTACATAAGTGCATACGAATGGCAAGAATCAAATATGAATTTATCGATTAATTTATTTCATTTATAAAAATTACAATAAGTTAAGCACATAATTTGAACTAATTTAAACTATATTTTAAGTAGTAGTAGGTAATACAAAATGTAATGTAATATATACAATATAATTCAAGATCTAATATTTCACTTAACTAATATCTAATATCCTTTTCTATTTTATATTTGCGTAAATGAAATAAAAAAAATTTTTAATTTTAAATAATCCTAAATTGAAAGCATTGTATACATTGTACAATAATTCTATTACTGTACTGCTGTATGTACGTGTATATATAGCATCTCTTCCAGTAAATTTAATAATTTAATATCTGGTAATCGAATCAGGAGTATTATATTGGTGAAATAAGAACAAATTTATGTGAAAATTTGGTAAAAAATCAATGTTTCAGAATTGAATTGATAAATTCAGATGCGTCGATTTACACGGAATCAAATAATTTTTTAAAAAAATCTTATTACATTAACTAAAAAAATTAGGTCTTAATTAATTACAAACCAAAAAAATTATAAAAAATAATGCAAGATGCATGCATACAAATCAAAGTTACAATAAAATAAAGATTATAGCATTAGTGTGTATATACATATTATGTACATAAGTAGAAATTGTAGAACGTACGAGTAGCATTGGATCTAAAATTTTATTTACTATAATAATCTACTAATATACTCATTAGAATGTCCTTTAAAATTATTTTATAATCCTTTCTACATATATGTATCTGCATTGTATATGCACACACATAATGCAAATATTTTTAAAAAAAAAAAATCTGCATTACATTTTTTCGAATTTTTAATTCATATAATTTTATAGTTAAAAGTTTTAATAGCTGTATACATACTCGTACATTCGTACTTATGCATTATGATGATAATAATAATTAAGTAGATTGTAAACAATATAATGTACATAGTTGAAGAGAAAAAGTTAGCAAAAGATTATAATAACAAGAGGCGTGTTCACTGGAATTTATTTGCTAATAAACAAACAAAAAAAGAGAGAAATTAAATTAGATAATATATTTTTTTTTTTTATAAAAAGTGGAAATAAACATTTCTGAACGATCTACATATGTTTGTAATGTATTTATGTGTATAAAAAGGAAGATAAAAAACCTAAAATTGATCTAATTTTTATTGTCATTTTTTTTTTTTTCATTTTAGATGACCTATTAATTTTCAAATATCTACACACTTATGACAAGGTAATATCTACGTGATAAAAATACCAAACAATTATAATAATGCATAATCAATAAAATTTTAAGTTATTTTATTTTTTTTTTATTATTATTCGTAAAAAGAATATATATAGAGCATACTTACATAATAGTATACGGGGTGTCTTTTTTTTTCTAAGTACCACTAGGTATGGTTGACCTTCAAAATGTAGAAAAATAGGTTGTGATACAGTATTACAATTTTCATAATACAAAGTTATAATGCTTATAATATATACATACATTGTATTATGAAAGTACCAATTATATAATTAGTGCGATATTTGCTCATTGAATGCGTTTTAAATACATTTGACAAACGATTTGGAACATGTGACATCATCAAATACTATACTTTGACATTTCGGAACATATGATTCTGTATCTAAACAGTTTCTGATGCATTTTGAGAGTCACCCTAAACCGCGATATTTTTTAGACAATTTCATAATAAAAATTGTGCTGATCGATCGATAAAAATTTCCATCGATCTTATTTTTGTCGCTAGAAAGCGTTAACAATTTTGAGTTTTGTGCAAAGCCTTATAACAAAAAATCATGTGTAACTTTTTGTATATCGTAGCATAATTTTATGTTCTAAATAATGATAGTAAGCAAAATAAACTTTCTTTTGATATTACCACAATACAATTTTTTTCATAAAATAATTTGGAGAATATCACGGTATATTTAGTTGCTGGCACTTAGAAAAAAGACACCTTGTATGGATTTAATATTTAATGTACAAAGTCTGTAAGAAGTATAGTAAACGAGAAATTATAGAAAGAATAACGATATCATAAAATCAAAATGTAAATGTATGCGTATGTAATGTATAACAAAGGTACATATTGTTGTAAACAGGAAATTATAATATATTTAATAAAAATAAAATGTTTAATGAAAAATAAGTAAGTACATAATCGAGAGAAAACAAGCTAAAAAACGAAAAACCAAAAATTAAAATCAAATTATTGAAAATTCATAAATTTTAATAAAAGAGATCAATTAAAATTTTCATTTTGAATTTGATTCAATTTAAATTGGATAAATGAAAATGTCCTAAATTGTTTTTTGTTTTTTCCTGACCTACTAAAATATTATACACATTTATATATATAATGTATGTGTACATATGTATTTAGACTAATGTATAAAATAAATATATGCATAATAGTGATAAAATCATACACATATACGAACGTGTATATAATGTAAATATTATGGATATTTGTAATATAAAAAAAATATATTTTTTTTTTCGTAATGCTAACAGAATAATTATTTTATAGAATCCATTGTTCTAACTAAAAAAAAAAAGGCTATATGTATATATGTACATATGTGGCTATTATGTGCTATAGCTATGTATGTATGAAGTACGAGAATGAATGTAGCTGTAGGTAGTACTAGATATATAATATCATCATATCATATTATATAATCGATAAAATGACTGAATTTTCCTAAATTAATTTCAGGTATTTGTGTATACATACAAGCCATTTGAATTATGAAAATAACATTTAATTTACATACATATACATATTTATGAGTATGCATGTTATTTAGATAGATATAGGTACAGGTACAGGAAGTATTTATGGATGAAAATTTCATTTTAATTCGATTTTTGGTTTTATAATTTTACGAAAATTAAATACCTGTATGTATACCTACATAATGTGTACTTATTCTCATACACAAATAAATGTACATATGTATGTATATAATGTATAGATACGTTTTTAATATTTATGTATTTGAACTTTTATGTAAAACCGTAGACTGTAGATTTATATATAATTCAACTTATTTTAAAAGGATTATAAAATATGTACGATTGAAAAATGATCTTTAGCTCTAGCTAGATACGAGTATAAATTGAGATAACTTGTTAATTGATATTTAGTATTGAATTATTTTTTTGTTGAATTTAATATAATGTAACATTATATATATATATACATACGTATACGTATACGTACATATGTATATTTATGTATGCAAATTACATGTTCACCCATATATGTTATTCTTTTCGTTTCAAATTATATGTGAAAAATATGTATGCATTACATTTCTGAATACAAAAATTATTATTCTTATCAAGAGTTTTATTGAAAAATAAAATGAAAAAATAATAAATACATAGTGGCACATAGTAGATAGATAGTAGTTTGAAATGAGAACAAAATATTTCTTGCAATTTTATTTCGAATTGTAATTAAAATTATATACAGTGAATAAAAAAAATAAATAAAAAGAAAAGATAAATTCTACTAACAGTTCAAGCCATACAATACTATACACATTGTGATATTATATATATACTATAAATTTAATGTATACTGTATAAATTTATTACCATTAAAAAGAACTTTGGATTATTGATTAAAAGAAGAAATTTATATGTATTACTCAAATAATGTACATACACATACATTTATATAATGTATGCAATATAATAAAAATTATTTACATATAATATGTACGTATGTATGTACATACAGACTGCAATTATTGCATTCCAGAAAGAACATTCATAATATTTCAACCATTTTCCAGATTTAAAAGAAGAAGGCACAAAAAAAAAATAAAGTAAAATAAATTTATAATTCAGTCAGAGTCATTAAGAGTTTGCGATAATATATAGAATACATATAGCTAAATATATGTATGTTTTGCATTTACGCGGATGCAATTTAGACACATTATGTGGTATACATATATGTATCTACATACGTATCTATTATACTACAATGTTTTACCATTACCATTATAATTATTGTCTGTGATACTTTTTGTTATGTTGGTTATATATATACACGACGCTGCTAGACGTACATATGTTGTAAATACGTCATTGAATCCAGTTAAATCCGAATGTAATTGAGAAAGTATTAAAAAAAATTTTCATATTACATACATTATATAGGAAATTATAAGACAATAAAAAACAAACAAAAAAAAAACATACGAACATATTATGTACATAAGTGTAGGTATATATGGTGCATAAATTTATAGCGGAGTTATCAATTTTATTTAGGCATATGTACATTAATATACTTTTACATTTTAATATTGTATGTATGTATGTATGTATGTATGTTTTTTTTATTAGATATGCATTTCATATACATACATATGTGAATTTTCTTAAGGCAAAATATACAAATCCAACTTAGAAAACAACTTTTATTATACCTATATACAGTATACATACTAGAGTGCCAGAGTCTCATGTCTCATAGTTACCGGCAATATTACCGGCTTTTTTCAATTTAACCGGAATTTTAATATTATATACGTGCATAAATGTATATAGTAAATAACATGTAGGTAGTAGAGTAGATATGTATATTATATGTTCATATATACTTATCTAACTACCATACAAATAATTGGAGAGATGGAAGAAGCAAAAAATATGTAATATAAAAAGAAATTTCGAAATTGTCCTAAATTCTTTGGAAAAATTGTTTAAAAATAAATTTTTATTAAAGTAAATACCTAAATTACAAAAAAAAAAACCAGACGACATTTAAGTAGAAAATTTTAATTTTTATTAGCTGTTTTGGAATTTTATGTACTTACATATATATGTACATAACTGTGTAAATATATAATTATATTAAAAATTACTTATTTTTTGTCAAAATTAAAAAGAAAATCAAATAACAAATAAAATCAAGTACATACTGTGCATACATTAGTGTCGTGCAAAACAAATACATACATACAAAATCAACCATTCGAATTTAGAGATAAAAATTTAATTTTTGCGAAATTTGAATTCAGATTTCAGATATAGGGGAGGGGGGTTGGTTGGCTAATAATGTCCTAACCGACCTTCCTAACTCTAAAACATTTATAAATTTACTATACAATAAATATGAAAAAAAAAAAAGGAAGACCTAGAACCAGAATTAGATGGAATTGATTCAGTATAAGAGAAGATGAAAAAATTAAATATGTATATAAATCTGGATAATAAGAACGAAAGACAGAGAGCAATGAAAAGGCGATCTTATAGAAATACCAAAATTCTATGTGGGGACTGTGGAGCTAAGGATGATGATGAAACATCAAAACTAAAAAATAGTCAATTTTTAACATACCTTCCTTCCCACCTACAGCCCCCACTTGAAACTACTGACCATCTAACATGATACATCATCATTATCATACACTTTGTGCAGTACCCTAAACTTTTTCTATGACCTGTATGGCAGTTTTCATAAATACACAACTCGTATATACACAAAATTTATTAAGGAGGACCCATTACATGTAATAATATTTCTTTCAAAAGCACAGAATTAGAAAACAAACAAAAAAAAAACGGTTGAATTAATTAAATATGCGGGTGTGATAAGTGTGAAATTTCATTCAAATAATGAATTATAAAATTCAATTAATTAAAGTAGGTAAACTAAAAGTGTTGAAAACACACAAAGTACCAAGGGTATAGTACTGAGATATTCTGATACCAAACAATGGAAAAAGTTTTGTATGTATGTAGGATATTTTGTCTTTCTTTTATAAAAATATAAAATTAATTTCTTCAACAATACATGGTTGATTTACGATGAAATTTCTCATATACATATATGCATTTATGTGTGAATGAATGATAATTTTTGGGGAAAGCAAAAATGAAAGAAAAATTATTAAAGCTCATCTACATGATTAAAATTATTATTTATGTCTGAATTGTAAGTAAAAAAAAAAATTTAGAATAAAAAATACCGAAAATCATTATAAAAATTTTAATAAAATAATTATTATACCTACTCATATTACGTACATATACTGATATTGTTTTACTGATAAAATTATATTCATAAATCTTTTTGTTTATTTTAGAAATTATCGATATTATTTTAAAGAAAATAAAATTAATATAGCCAGTAATATTATCATTATACCGTATTTAAAAAGCAAAGTACACAGATACATATTCGCGCATACAAGATGCAAGCATTCATTTCTGATAGCACAGAAAAACGAAATATCTTTTTGCAGATATTATATTTTTTTTTTGTACGTGAATGTACACAAATGTATATGGATGAACAAGCATAATTAAATTGTAGCCATTATACAGAAGCAGAAAATGTTCCAAATTTTTATGTAGAAAACTCACTCATCTGAATCATTAAAAAAAAAAAAAAATACATAAATATAGTCGAGTATTGCACATGATAAAATTCCAAAAGAGCCAGAAAGATACGAGTTTGTGAAAAAAAAAACAAAAAATTAAATAAAAAAAAGTTTATAGATACAATAACACATAACACGGTAAATTATTATCAGTAAATATGTATGTAGGTAATATGACAAAAATTCAGACTAAAAAACAAACAAAATGCCAAAGAAAGCAAATGAAAATAAAATGCTTGCAGTAGAAAATTTGTTGCCAAAAATCAAAATTTTACTTAAATAAAACTATACAAAATACGAGCATTACAAAAAAATAAAATTAAAAAAATAAAATAAAAATTGTAAAAATGAAATTTAATAGTTTCTCTCTTATTTTATGTGAATTGCAAATATAAAAATGTATTTTAGTTTGTATGTATGTACATAAAATAAATAGAAGGTAAATGACATTATTAAAAAAGTTCATTTCATATAAATTTACCGAAATAAGAACGTAAAATTTTCTTATTTTTTTGTAAGTTGTAAAACAATAAAGTATGTATATAGGTAACTACCACATTAAATGTACATATATATAACATACAAGCAATACAAGCATACAAGCAATACAAGTATTTATATATATATATATATATTAATGTATAATTAAAATGAATATGTATGTATTTTTTACGATATACCTACATATATGTTGGTAGAGTAGTAGACAAAAAATACTCGTATGTGTAATAAATATTCAAAATGATTATAAACTATACACTGCATTAAACATACATCTACTCGTGTACATAGATATAATGCTACTTAAAAAATATAATTTTAAATGATTTATTGATAATAATATAGAAAAAAGTTTATGTACTACTATCACTGCTATTACTACACCAAATGTAGAGTATATCATAGTACTTAAGGGGTGATTTATTTAGTATTATGATTTTTCTAAATATCATATTAGCCATATCATATTGCCTCCAAAATTGACATTATTTTTTAGAATTTTTTTTTTTTGCAAAATTGAATAAAGACTGGAAGAATGATCATTGATTTGATTCCGTCTGTCTACCGCATAAGTCAATTAGGCCATTGACAGACATCTAATATCGATACCATGGTATGAACCAAGGGTATGAACAATACTAGCATGGTGACAGACATGTAATCTAGTATAAACCTAGTATCATTTGACATTTGTGAATTTTTGTTGTATGGAAAATTTATATTTGCATTTAAATTTGACTTTAGGTGAATGTAATTATTATTGTAATAAAAGAAATGAATGCGGATATTGAAATTATAATTCAACAAAGTGTATAGAGAAAATAATAGAAATAAAAAGAAAAACTAAAAAGTTAATATTTTTGGCTTTAAAAGCAAAAATGAGATGTGATTTCCACTGAAGAATGTGGTTATTAAACAAAATTCAAACACGATACTGTAAAAACTAATTTCTCTATTTGCCACAGCAATAAAAAATGGCGCTACGTTTAGTAAATTTTTTGAATACTATAACTTTATACTATAGACTAGACAAATCATGCTGGTTTCAATACCACATTTATACAATCTTGTTTTCCTGATATAAAGCTAGTATAGGGTGACAGACATGTAATATAGCCAATACCATGGTATCGATATCATGTTTATACTACATAGATATCTGTCTAGGGCCTTAAACATTTTTATTGCTAAAAAATTTTCCCGATTAGACTTTAGATAAACTTAAAACAGATTTATTTTTAATTGAAAAATCATCTTCATATTTATATTGTGAATTGGCCGCACCAATAATATGCGTTTTGTTTTTTATTTCAAATTAAAAATAAATTATATGTATGGAGCTCTGATTTGATCACTCTTCACTATAATACATGTATGTATATGTATATTCCTTGAAAATTTTTGTATCCACATAATATGCAGACCGATAAGCATACTACTATAATAAATGTTAGAAAGGGAAAATAATTGCCTAATTTTATATTCATGTTACTTTTATATTTTAAATTCGCTAGACATTACTATATTTCCGATATGTGTAGATTGTAATACTCATAGTCGGGCGTTTTT
The DNA here is from genome assembly GCA_951394055.1 of Villa cingulata. Lineage (NCBI taxonomy): Eukaryota > Metazoa > Arthropoda > Insecta > Diptera > Bombyliidae > Villa > Villa cingulata. The sequence continues at coordinate 21,331,172 of OX596025.1, read as the reverse complement.
CACTACCACTAAGTGCGCGCTAACACTATCTGACTTAGTGATAGTGCAAACGAAAATTCACTAGCACTAAACATTTAGTGGTAGTGAAAATCAAAATTCACTAGCACTAAAAATTTAGTGGTAGTGAAAATCAAATTCACTGGCACTAAATGTTTAGTGCTAGTGAATTTTCGTTTGCACTATCACTAAGTCAGATAGTGGTAGTGAAAAACGCCCGACTATGTGTAATATGAACTTATTGGGCATCTATAATAAATATAATAATGACATTACATACATACTTATAAAAATATACATGTGTAATGTATATAATTCTTTTTTCTATAACTACGTATTATATGTAAGAAAAACTAGATAATAAATTATATTTGAATTAACTTTTGAATTGGTCTGGATCAGGCTAATTTATTATTCCGTATAATAACATAAAATATGTATGTATGTATATATGATGAGTACTATTTATACATATACACATAAATTTATGTTTATATAAGTTAAATAAAATATTATCTATGTTGTATATAGACATTTTTAATTATGTCTGCATTGAGATTAGATTTATACATTATATGATAGATATTATATAGATATTAACTTTTCTTTGAACTGAAGGATGTCAAGGATATACTAGTATGTATGTACATGTATATGTATATATAGAAGAGTAATAATAATTGTAGAATACATTTTAAATTATTTTATAGGTTAATTGATTAATTTTAAGACATTATATACTTGAAGCACCTTTAGATCCTAAAAGGTCTCCTATTTTATTTTTTTACTTCTTGATATGTACTATTTTTCAAAATAAAATGACACACTCTGTATTTATTTATTCATTTATTAGCAGTTACATTAAAATAAAACATTTAAAAATAAAATAAAATACGAAAATAGAAGTAAGTTGTAAGTTCGAATGAAGTTTCAAGTACTTAACTTCATTCAGCGACGAATGAAGAATATGAACTGGAATTTTCAAGTGTGAAAACTATAAAATTGACAAAAAATTAAAAATATATAGCATTACAATTTGAAAATTTTCATTTGGATTGTACAAAATTCCATTCCATTTGCATTAAGTTTCATTTAAAGTGGTAATGCTATTATATGACAGCCAGGAATTATCATTGAAACAGTAGAGTAAGTTCGGGTAATACGGTATATTCGGGTAATGTGGTACAACTGAGGTAACAATAATGCCAACATCTATAATACAAAATATGCTTCTTGACATTTATCATTTTTATTTGTAGTATATGTACAAAGATTATACAGTGCTGACGAAAATTATTTGTACTATGTGTTTGTACTATGTGCATAAAGTGTTCTGAGGAGTAACATGACTTATTTATTTATTGATTTTGGTCAATAATACGAATACTAAGATGAAAATAATTCATTTAATTTAATTTTCAAGTGCGTTTAGTGAGTATTGGAAGTAAAAATGTCATGAAAAAGTGAATTATCGATAGAAAAAAGAGCTGCTATAGTTGCTGAATATAACAAATGGTATTCCTGTTACTGTTTAATATGATAATAATTTGATTTGATTAATTCATAAATTTATTGTTCACTATTTTTGTTAATTTTTAAATTATCACTACTGTTTTTATTTTTGTAAAATTTAATGGCCCGTGCTAATAACATTCTACTAAAGTCAGCTTTATATTAGTGTCTACTAACATGAAGTTAACTAAATTTAAAGTTAGCTTTAAATTTCTGTACTAATAACACTATATCAATTTGAACATTATTTTAATATATAGTTTGATGTATTTCAATCATAGTATGCGCTTTAAAATTTACAATAAATTCAATAATAAATTTTATAATAAAGACTTTAAATAATACCATATTACCCGAATTTACTCTATTGTGTGTCAGGGGATTTTTTTTAATGATCAATGTTACATGAATGTAGACTGGAGGAATTATCATTAATTTGGTTCCGTCTGTCTACCGCATTAAACAGTTCAAGTATTAATATTACAGTTCATATTGAAAATATTGGTGATTATTTTCATAATAAATTTCAAATTGAAATTTGTTATTATAAATTTGCTTTAAAATTTACGTATGAGTATGCAGACTATGTAGATACTACATGTGCACTTAAATACGAAAAAAAAAACAAAAATTGTCAATATTTAAGTGCATTGCATTTTTTTTTTCTCAGAACGTGCAATATAGATAGATAATGCATAAATTATGAAATTTACGAATTTTAAATTGTTTAGAAAGTTTAATCTTTTCTTTTTTTTTGTCTTTCAGCAGTTCGTAACAATATTACGAGTATCCATTTGCCATTATCTATAAAACTGGTCTAATTTAACTTAATAATTTCTAATTTATGATTGCATGGATATATAAATGTATCTACATATCATAAAGTGGTAATATATGAATGAAAGAAAATAAAAATACATTCATATCATACTTGAATTTCAATAAATTTAAATATTGTAAATGTTTTGTTGGTTTGGTTATACTTATATTTAGCGGTAAGAAGAATTGTTTTTAGAAATTGAGGTTTTCATTTTCACAGCCACAGAAATAGACAACAGACAGTCATATGTACATATAGCATAGCATTTTTTAAAGAGAAAGATAAGAAAAAAATAACACATATATAAATGTATGACATTAATAACCACAGAGTGTCATATTTAATTATAATTATAATTTTATTTTGTTTTGTAATCTTTGATTCATATAAATATGCATAATAATTTTATTATAATATGTCATCAATTTTTTTCTTCTATTTTTTTACTATATTACATACATATATGAAAATTAATAAGAAAAAATATTTATATATACAGTAGAAGATCGGTAATTTCAACCTCCAATCTTTTCAAAACTGAAATTTCTAACATTTCCTATATTCGAAAATTAAAATTTTCAAGCATATGTATAAAAACCATGGCTCCGCAGCTCATATTGAATCAAGGACTCCTGGTGGTTCTTTAGGTTGTTGGTCAATAGCGCGATCTCTATTAGAGGAGTGTAAAGTGTTCTCACTTCTTCGGTTTTCTCACCTTCCAAAGGAGTTGTTGATTACTCAATCCAATCTCTAGTGAGAGTATAGCAGAGCAGCATCACCACGTGAAAGCGAATTGAGAGTAAGCAGGTTAGATGAGAGGCATCATTTCCACAGATCAGTCATTCGGTGCACATCACTACCTAGTCGATGATTTGACTTGACACCTTCGTAAAATAATAGCAAGTGAAAATATAAAAGAAATTCAATAATTGTTTAATTCAATTTAATCATCTTTGACAACAACCCGATATGGGCATTGTCTTCGTCCAAAATCTGCTTCCATTTATCTCATTGTCTCGCCAATATCTTATAAGAACGAAATATGTAAACAGTTAACTGTACTGTGAGCATATTTGAATAAAAGAGAGTAAAGCAAAAAGTAAGTTTTATGAACGCAGAATACTTCAAGAATATCCTGAATTTTTTAAAATGAATAAAGTTTTGTTTTATGTTCAATAATTTTTCAATATTTTTAAAATGGTAAAACAGAGGAAACTTTAATTATCGCGATTCTACTGTGCATACATAATTTATTGTGTATTATATGCATTTTATAAAATATATTTTTTTTTTCACGATTTATTTCTTTTCTATAGAATATATGTATAATAGAACATTTTTTTATATAAATATACATATATGTAGGTATGTTTCATTTATACGATTATCTACAGTGTATGTATGTACAGTATAGATTATGTCAATGAACTTTTTTTAATTAAAAACTGTGAGAATAATATTAGAAAGTTTTGACACATACATTCGTCTATACGACTTTGTATACATTATATCAAAGAATATATAACTAACGTAACTAGTAGATATATATTCTTTGATTATATACACAGGTTTAAATTTTAAATAATTCTGTATAGTAATTGCATAATTACGAGTATATTGCGTTTCGATATAAACATAAACTAATAAATTGTAACTGAAAAATAAATTTTGATCCCTCCATCCGAATTTATTACTATGTGGATAAAACCAAAAGCAAAAAAAGACAAAAATAAAGTTAGGAAAAAAAGGAGCAAAAAAAAATAATGCCTATTTTTATAGTTGTTGCTTTTTTTGTGTCGATAAATTTCTTTAATAAAAATCAATAATAATTTAAAAAAAAACAAAAAAAAACACTTATTTATTACATTATACATTTGTTTATTTTTATAATATACAATGTGCATATACATATACATACATACATACATATATATAAATTTCAAATATGAGATAAATCAAGTTGAATAATAATTCAAGAACATAATCAAGTATAAAGCATAAAATTATTCATGGTCACTCCTATTATAATATATGTGCATATATAATAATATTTTATGTACATTTCATTATATGTACTCGTAAATAGTATTGACGGTATTCATGCAATGTACGCAACGCAACGTAATTTTACGACCTCGTAAGTCAAAATGACATGAAGACACCTCGTAAAATAATAATCGTAATCATAACTTAATTTACCTAACTTTTTTCAGTCTTCACAAAATTTTTATTTTATCACACAAATTCAACAATCTTCTCAAAATATAAGGGGTTATTCTGGTCGAAAGTTAACAGATTTTGTTAACTTTTTTGACAGCTATCAAAATTTTATATGAAAATTTGCAGATTGTTGAATTAACCGAATCTGTTAATTGCGATCAGAATTAACTCCCACAGTCAAAAGCTCGATTTTCAAATTTCAGCTGGTAAAAATGACATTAATGACAAACTGTCAAACCCTGGTTTACACAAAATTTATTTTCGAAATTGATATACGCGGCACGACTAAAAAATTTCGTTCATTTATACGCAAAGCTGGTAATTCTCAAAACAAAGTAAAAAGTTATGAAGTTTCGTAGAGTTCAGCTTTAAAACAGTTGATATTTTTATAAGTGTTAGTAAAATTTTTGTATACAGATAATATTTTGATCTTAAAATAAAATATCATGATCTTCAAAAAAATGTTAAAAATCTTCAATTGAACATTTATGTACATATCTCTTTTTGTTTATTTTTCGCTCATAAATGTTATGCATGTGTAAGTTCTTTTCTTCTGCGCATATCAACCTAGTGTAATACGAAATTTTCAACTGTTTTGGGCATATATCTTTATCTATCTATAAAAATACGATCATTTACGATACTTACGAGATTCGAAATGAATACCCTTCTTATTATATGTATCTGGTTTGTGTGTAGTGTAGTACACATTTGTGGATACAGATATGCAATGGACTTTGTCACCCAGTATTGTATTGATTTCATTTTCGTTTTTCTTTATTTTAATAAAAAAATAAAAATTAAAAATCATTATGGGTAACAAAAAAATAAATAAATATTAAATTTAAATATGTACATACAGCCAGCCATACAGGTATTATTGCTCTGAATTATTAACGCATTGATTTCGTTTTTCGTTTTTAATTTTTTATATTTATTCATTTTCTTGTATGCATAAGTAGTTTTGTATTGATATGAAAATTATTTTCCAAATTATGTATGTAAATAATTTTTATTTCATAAATTAAAAAAATATCATTTAATGCATAAAAACGCAACGAATAATCCAATCCAAATGTGCCCGCCGCTGTATACACCTAGCGCGGTGTTACCATTAAAAACAATTTTTCTTTTACATATTTTGCACACTACTAAAATGTTATTAAAATGTAGATTTAATTTCAAGATAGGATTTGTTTCGTTTGTATATTTTGATTCAAGAGAAAAATGAATTTCAATTCTCAGTAAAAAAATTTGTTATCCTATTAATTTGATCATCTCAACCCAAACCCAACTGTATAGAAATGATTGAAAATGAAGTCAATGGTAGATGATTTGAATCTAGTACTAGTATCACCACTAGCCAGCAATATCTACTAAAATATTTTGAATAATTCATTTTATCTCTCAATAGAAAACTTAAAATAAGATTGCTAGATCACGTATTGAGAATAGATGACAACAGAACAGTCAAAAAAAGTATATTTGAAGCCACTATAACAGATACCAGAAAGAGAAGAAATGTCTAAATGTAGATGGCTAGATGGTATCAGGGAAGATTTGAAGAAATTGGGTGTGGAGAATCTGAATGTATCAGATAAAGACCGGAAGGAATAACAGTGAGTGATAGAGGAAGTTCATAAAAAACTGTAATTGCTATAAAAGAAGAAGAAGAAGAAAATACAAAAATCACAGATCGGATGGTTTTCGTCTGTAAACGGTAACTGGAATAAATTAAAGAGAAATCTTCAAACCACAGCCACAGTGTTTGAATGAGTTTAATAAATGAATTTTATAACTCGGTGAATGAAATGAAATGAATCTCTATCTCTATTTTCTATCATTTTGTCTACGATTTATCTGAGCTAATTATCCATAAAAAATCTAGAATTAAACCGAATTAAAACTTATGAAAATTTAAGTTTAAAGAATTACAAACTTAAGTATTTTCTGTTTAGTTTCATTTTAAAAGGATTTTGTTTATTATCTCTGTTACTTATGTGGTGCTTGTACAGATATTTTTATATTCATCTGATAATACAAGTGCAGGAAATTCTTTACATATCCTATGCTATAATTATCATTACCCTATACCAAAGGATAAGAACATAAATGCTGGTGCAATTACTCTCTATAATTAGCTAAATAAATAATAATATGTGTACATGAATATATCAGTCGTTCTATACTCGAATTTGATAAAAAAAAAATACATACTCATGTACATAAATGTAAAGATATTTTTATGGTATTTTAATCCTTATAATCTGATGATTTTTTTACTTTTATTTGTAAATGTATTAATATGGTGTCTATCAGAAATCAGAATCAAGTATATTTGATGTGTGTAAACAAATTTATATTCATTATCATTTCTTTGAAAAATCTGTTTAAATTAATTATGAAATCAATTTTATTTTATTCATTTATTTTTCATTATGTAAGTAATCATGTATGTATGTATGTAAATACGTATTTTTATGAATTAAATGTAAATTTATTAGAGGATTCTCATTTAATTAACAGTGTGATCGCATGTATTCACACAACATGAGATTTACGAAAAAATTTAACCGAAAAATTTATTTTTACTAAAGAAGAAAATAAAAATTCAATCAAAAAAAAAAATAAATATAAATAAATAAATCACTTACATACTCGTGCTCATGCACAGACAATATTTGAAAGTTAGACCGTCTAAAATGTGGTACAAAAATTTCATACACAAGATTTCACATCTAATTGAATGTATTGTCAATGCGCTACATAAATATTTTTATTCAAGTCAAGTAATACTCCATAAATACAATTTATAAAAGACAAAACAAAATAAAATATAAAATAAAATAGAAAAAAAAAGAAAAACCAAAACAAATCAAATGAATCAAAAACATTTACAAAGTATAAATGTACCTACTTCTATTTTTGCAAATAAATACGAGCATTTGTTTGCATGTACGTTTGTAATAAATGATTTATATATCATTTGAATTGTACATACAATTTAGCATGATTATATATTGAAAATGATGTTTAATGTAATATAAAAATTAAAATTAAAATCAATCCATAATCATTGATAATTCCTTTTAAATAAAATCAAAATCAAAATCAACAACATTATTATTTCAGTTAATTAATTGCTTTAATCGTTATGTGATTCATCTTTGCGGCGTATAATATTTTCTTAAAATAATGAATAACAAAAATAAAACAACAAAGAAAAAAATTTATAAATCGTATAATTATTTGAAAAACAAAAAATACACAAAAAAAGAATCTTGTCTTCTATTTTATTTGAAATTTTTTCATTTCATTTCATTTAATTTCGTTTCTTTTTTTTTAATAATTTATTTTTAGCCGATGGAGGGATCCGATGGATCTCCTCCTTCATCACTCTGGATGATACATGCAGCTGAATTTTTTCCAAAACCACCAATGGAGAAAGAAGATGAACAATTGACTGTACCATTCCAAGAGCGTAAGTGTCTCTTCTTATATATATATATATATATATATATATATATGTATATATTTTTTGTTTCATTTTAAATTCGAAATCAAATATTTAATTCTTTAGAATTAGAATTTATAATTTTTTTTTTTTCATTTTCATTTTAATTTATTTGATTGCAGTTGCTGGAGAATCAGTTAAATATTTAGGCCGTACTGATGATGGTGTATTAGCTCTATCGAATTATCGTTTATTTTTATTAAAGAATTCAACATATTCAGAAACTTCAGTACCTCTTGGTTTAATTGAATCAGCACAAACACGTGATCTATTTCATTTAATTATTAATTGTAAAGATGCAAGCACAGTTAAATGTTCCTTTGAAACAGCTGAACAATGTTCTGAATGGCAACGTCGTATTACATTATCAGTAGGTGTACCTGAAACATTAGAATCATTATTTGCCTTCCCGTTTTATTCATGGACAACAGATTTACAACATCATCAGCAACAACAACAACAGCAGCAACAACAACAACAGCAACAGCAGCAGCTAAATAATCAGCAACAACAGCATGGATGTAATGGGCAAATAATCGAAATAAATAATACAGTTTCAATTAATGAATGGTCTGGTCGTTTACAACATGCCGGACGTTTTGAAGATGATTTTCGTAAGGAAGTTGAACGTTTACAGTTCGATTTGAATGGTGTTTGGAGGATAAGTAGTGCAAATGAAGAATTCAAATTATGTCCATCGTATCCACCATTAATACTTGTTCCTTGCTGTATACCGGATGATACATTGCAACATGTTGCAAATTTTCGTGGTTCAAGACGTTTACCGGCTGTTGTATGGCGTCATAAGCAATCTGGTGCAGTTATTGCTAGATCAAGTCAGCCAGAAGTCGGTTGGTTAGGATGGAGAAATGCCAAAGATGAGCAGCTGCTTAAAGCATTAGCTGATGCATGTGCATTTGATCGTGGTGAACAAAGTCGACGTCAAAATTTATGTACATCTGGTGAAAGTACACCATCAAGTGCCGAGGGAAGTCATGAAGAAGTTTGTATGGATGAGATTAGGGTAAGAATCGATTATAAGACACAATGAAAAGCAATTTAAATTATATTCTTCATTTATTTTATAGAAAATTTTAATTGTTGATGCACGATCCTATACATCAGCCGTTACAAATCGAGCCAGAGGTGGAGGTTGTGAATGTATCGAATATTATCCATGCGCCGAAATAGAATTTATGAATTTGGGTAATATTCATGCGATTAGAAAAAGTTTTCATGCATTACGACAGCTTTGTGCATCACCGCCTGACGTACCAAAGTTAGTTCATTTTTTTTTGTCTCTATCTGGTCAGTTGGTACTCAATTAGAAATATTTTTTTTTTTGCTATTTTTTTAATTCTTAGTTGGTTGGGCTTACTAGAAAGAACAATGTGGTTGCAGCATCTATCTGGTTTATTGGCAGCATCAATGACCGTTTGTCATGCAATAGAAAAGAAGGGAAGACCAGTACTGGTACATTGTTCAGATGGTTGGGATAGAACACCACAAATCGTAGCAACTGCTGAACTTTGTCTAGATCCCTATTATCGAACTGTAGAAGTAAGTCATAATTAGCTATTTAATTTGTACAAATATTTACATTCTGTTCATTTCTCATTTTCACACACTATATTTTTGTTCACTTTTTAAAGGGTTTTCGAATTCTAGTAGAAAGAGAATGGTTAAATTTCGGTCATAAATTTGCTGATCGTTGCGGTCATGGTCCAGGATCTGATGAAGTTAATGAAAGGTGCCCAGTATTTTTACAATGGCTTGATATTGTACATCAAATTCATCGACAATTTCCATGTAGTTTTGAATTTAGTATGGCATACCTAGTGAGTTAAATGAGATTGCCGATCGACAACAAAAAATCCTGTTTTAGAAAAATTGATTTTTAATTATTTTTTTTTTTCCTTTTCTTTTTTTTTGTTTGACACAGATAAAATTAGCTCAGCACTCACATTCGTGCCTTTTCGGTACATTCTTATGTAATTCGCTTAAAGAAAGAATTGATAATACTGTTATTGAAAGGACATTTTCTGTATGGCCTTTTTTGTCTGGATCAATTTATAGAAATCCTTTATATGTTCCAAATAAAGAAAAGGTAAATAATTCCTGTTCGTCTTTTCAAATTTCTTATTTTATCGCCGCTTTCTTTATTAATTTATATAGTATATATATATTTTTTTCTTTTGAATATTGTAAAGATTCTTTGGCCTGCACATAATGTAAGAGACTTAGTAGTATGGAGTGAAGTTTATTTAGGAAGTTTAGGTAATCAAAATTCATCAGACTGTCCACCAAATACCGATAATAATCAAGGATCAACAAGTAAATTACAACCTTTTTTTTTTAATTTAAATAAATACTCAAAAAACAAAATTAATTCATTTTTGAAGGTCCAATGACCAAAACAAGATCATACGGTGATCTTATGACTGTTGGCGGTATACAGAATGGATTAACAAGAAGATCAAGTGATCCAAATATGACTGTTGAATCACAGTAAGTATCTACGATTACGATAACATTTTTTTTCAATTTTGATTTAATTGGAAATTTTTTTTTTTAAAGTTTAATAATGCCAAATAATAATCATTCGGATAATAATTCAATGATGGATGCATCATCAGATCGTGATGATGTTGAAACACCAGATATAATCGCAAATATAATACATGACACAACTGAAAAATTACAAAATCTCACAAATGAATTAAATCAATCAGATGAAGAAATTTATAAAATAAATAATTTTGATCCTGATAATGATAATGACAATGATAATGATAATGATAATAGAAATAGTAATCAACAAGAACAACAACAGCAATACCATAGACATCAACAGCAACAACAACTAGAAAATGATATTAAAGCACTGCCAGATAATAATGATATGAAATTTGATAAATTCGAAAATAATTTATTATTAGCTGGACAAAATATATTAACAGAATCATCTGAGAAAATCATTAAAACGACTGGATGCTTTAATATTATTGATAATAATTCATCAAGTCTTATGAGAAGAAATGAAATATTAATAACAACAACAACAGCAGCAACAGAAAATGGAAATAGAAATGATAATGATGACGACAACGATGATGATGATAATAATAGTACAGTAATTTTAAATGACAATTTCAATTCAAATTTGATAGATAGAAGAAAAGAATGTATTGATATGATTGATGGGCAAGAAATTTACGAAAATAATATGATTGCAATTAATCAGGATATGTTAGAAAGTGTTGATTTAAAAGGTAAAACAAATTAATGCACAATTTTTAATTCACTATAACTTTGATATTTTTTATTTCAATGTTTTTTTTTTTTTATGAAGACTTGAACAGTATTCAAACATCACCATCAATTCTAAATTCATCATCAGAATCACAAAATTTATGGTATGGTTCAATAAATACTAGTACTGATACACTGGTACCAATTGAATCGCAACAACAACAACAACAACAGCAGCAGCAACAGCAACAATGTGATATAAATAATTGCGATAATTGTGATGGAGGTAGTGGTGGCGGTGGTGTTGATGTTGGTGATGACATTATCGATATCGGAATAGATGGTATTAGTGATGATCAAGAAGTTACAAATACGATTAATTCAACAATAGGAATTTCGAATCGAATTCTTAATAATAGTCATAATAGTAGTATAGTAGATGAGGTATATGTATATGTGTTTTTGTGCACATAAATAATTGTGAATATAACTAATTGATTTTATATTAAACTTTTTTATTTTTTCGTTTTTGTTCATTTTATAGAATACAAATACTTTGAATACAACACAAAAAAGGATTATAACAAGCAATATCCTGCCAGAAGTGCACTGTAACAAAACGATAAATAATTTTCAAAATACGAATATAATAAAAAATAAATTAAATAATTTGAATTGTAATTTAAACAATGCAAATAATACACAAGTTACATATATATCGACATCAACAATAGTACCATCATTAATAACAACATCAACAACAGGAACAGGAACAGGAACAGCAACAGTTACAGTAACATCATCATCATCATCAACAATACCTGAAATAATTGGTGGTGGAATGATGGATGAAAGTATTTTAATATTACCAGAACACCAAAAATTAGAAATTTCAAGTAGTGGTAAATGTGAAACGATTACATCATCGATTTATAATAATTTATCATCGTCCGCATCAATTATAAATAATACAGCTAATAATATGCCATCATTTTCATCATCATCATCATCACACAGACGAAAACGTACATCATCCATTAATTCAAAAAATGATCAACAATATTTTAGAAATATAAGTGGAAGGTAATTTTGTGTAATTATTGAAAAATGATACATCATAATTATTTTTCTCTCTATATTTAGTACCACAAATCTAAGATTTACAACACCTGGTATTAGATCATTACCATTAACACCACAAAGTTCAGCATTAGATCGTGTTCCGGTAGCGATCACATGTCCAGATGGTTTAGCACATGCATTAAGCGAACAAAATATAAGACTTCAACAAATTGTATATGAACATAAGGTTTGTTAAAAATTTAAAATGAACAACAGAAATAATTTAATCGAATAATAAATTATTATGTTTTCTCTACAGTTACGAGAAGATGCATTATTACGTGAATTACATGGCATGAGAATGGCACTTTTAAAGAAAACATGTCCACATTGTAATAATCAACAATTAGTCAATGATGAACAAGTAAGTAAATGTACCAAATAAAGAATTTAAAAAAATAAAAAATCAAAAATTCTAAAATGTAGGAAGAATATATTTGCAACACACCTCCCTCACATTATGTAAGATAATTTCCACAAAAAAAAAAAAATTTTGCTAAGTTGATGTTAAGTTGCGTTATTTTTTTGTTGCATATGAAAGTGAAATTCTCGTATGCATTATTCTGGTTTCTCTGAAATCAATTTAGAAAATTTTTTAACAGATAAATGCACAATGATTTCTTGTTATTGAAGCAGGTACCTAATTAAAAAGCTACACGTTTGATTAGAAGTATTTTACATATTTTTCTTTTGGAATGCCATTATAATTTCCTGTTTTAATTTTTGATTTTATTTTATTTTATATTTTTATAAGTAAAACTGTTTTTTTTTTAAAAAAGAAAAAAAAAAATGTTAAATTAAATTTTAAAATAAAAAAAAAAAACTATAAAAATAGGTAAATGCAATGATGAATGATGATGGGAATAGAAAATTATTTGAATTATATCGTAATTTATCGTCATCATCTGAATATATTGAAGAAGAAGAAAAAGAAGAAGAAGAAGAAGAAGAAAAAGATAATAGTTTTCATAGTGATAATGATAATAATGATTCAGTGAAAAGTTTTGGGAGTAGTCCAGAGTTGTCGGTTAGTTTCATTGCGATTTCGTTTTGTTCTTTTTTAATTTTGTTTTTCATTTTATTTTTTATTTCCTTTTTTTCCTAGATTTTATTTTTTCTTATTTATTTTTTAAACGATTTTTAATGTTTGCTTTTATTTTGCTTATGTTGTAATTATATCATATATTTTTTTAACGTAAAAGTAGAAGCGAAATATTAAAAAATTACTAATATACATAATGGAATATTGTTTGGTTATTGAAACATTAAAAAATAAATAAAATAAAAAAGATTTTAGATTGAGAAAATATCAACCATCGAACAAAAAATTAATTTACAAATAAAAATGTCAAATTAGATTTTGTCAGAAATTTAAAATTATAAAACTGAAACAGACAAAAGAAGTACTTGCGAGCGAGTATTATCGAAGTTCAAATGGTTGTCTTAAAATGGGCTAGTTGTATTTTCAAAGAGTAATTGCTAAAAGAAACCGAATACCAAATGATTTATTGATGCTTCTCTCTTTAACACTACATATCTGTGTGCACTGTGTTGTGTGTAGTGTAGGTGTACTGTGTGCTGTGTGCTTGATTGATTGACAGCAGTGTTCGCCTTTGCTTCTGCTTTTTCATTTTGCTGCATTTTCCAAAGTTTTCATTTATTTGTTCACTTTTACAAATTTCGCATGCTTGAAATGGATTTTTTCTTGAATGTTGTAATTTATAGGTTTCGATCTATAGTTTTCGATTTGTTTTTCTTCAATATAAAAAATACGTAATAACATTTTAAGTTACAACTTTTATAACGAACACACTGTATCATTTTCTAATTGATTTGTCTTCATTTTTGCTCTTATAATTTACAGAATTCGATTCTAGATAATATGGAAAATTTATCGATATGCTCATGGGAGGCTGTAGAAGATCGTAGCGGTCCATCATCTGGTGCTAGTTCAACACAACCACCAGCCGGTGGAGGTGGAAATAGTAGCAGTGTATTATGGGTGCCAGATCATGCAGTAACACGATGCACAGGTTGTCAAACGGAATTTTGGCTTGGTAGACGGAAACATCATTGCCGGTGTGAAAATCGATTTAGTGTGTTATCAAACTATCCCCCTTTTTTTTTTGTTTCAAATTTTAAAATTTGAGAAAAAAAAATTAATTTCTATTATTATTTCTCAATATATTTCTAATATTTTTTCTTTCTTTCTTTACATTTCGATTTCGTTTCGTTTCGTTTCGTTTTTTTTTTTCGTCTCCCTTTATTTTTTTAAAATAAATTGGTCAATAATTCTAATAAAACACATTCTTTAATAAATTTTTAGATCCTGTGGACAAATATTCTGTGCCGACTGTTCAGAATATTGGGCACCACTCCCTGATGAACGATTATACACACCTGTGAGATTGTGTGGACCGTGTTATCAAAATGTTACAGCTGGAGTTCAAGTGTGTAATAATTGTGGTTTTTGTTTTTTATTTATCCAAAATTTTATCTTCAATCAAAAAAATAATTACCAATCGATTTTAATTTTTTTTCTTTCAATTTAGCAACAACAGAATCGAACCGTTAATAATAATCAATATCAACATCATTCAATGGCGACATCAACAATGACTGCAACTACAACAAAACCAACAACAATCACACAATCGTTTAATGTCGACAACACAACATTGTTAATGTCGACAACGATGGCGGCGATGACATCGACGTCAACAACAATACCAGGAACAGCCACAAAATTAATGACAACAACAGCTGCGTCATTCTCAAATCCGTCAATAACTACAAATGCAACTACTTCAACATTATTTTTAACTTCACAAAATAAGTCACTGCTAACGAATTCGTCATCGTCATCATCATCATCAATGAATGTACATCACGCAGCTGTAACATCTTCAAGTAATGCTGCTACAGCTGCTGTTGCTGCTGCCGCTTCTTCTGTTAAACCGATGGAAGCTTGTAAACATGCCGCAAATCCATCAAGAAATGATCGTGGTCCATTTAAAGCTACAGCAGCATCGAATTGATGATTCAATCATCACAATCAATTACTACAATTATCATCATCATCATCATAACCATCATCACCAATTCATAAATGTGTTACTACTATAAACAAGAAAACAAAAACTAACAAAAGCAACAAGAAAATGAAGGGGAATACATATTGAAATTTTATTTATTGTTTTTATGTTGATTGTTTTTTTTTTCTTTCCTTCTTTGTATTTAAAATATATAATATAAATATATAAAAAAAAAATGCAGATTCAATTTTAAGTAAATATGTAATAATAATTATAATAATAATAATGAAAATAATACGATATGTGAATTATAATATGTAAAAAGAAAAAAAAAATGTATAAGAAGAAGATAAGGAAGAAAAATTTAATTAATTATTTTTTTTTAGTTATAATTAAAATTTGTTTTTTAAGTATTGTATTTAATAATAATTAAAATAAAAATGTAATTTCTGTATTTATTGTTGTTAAGTTTAAAACAAAACAAAAAGAAAAAGAATAAAAATAAAAAAAAAATTAAAAATAAAATTTATTAGTAATTAATGATGTATTGTAAACATGAAGATGAATTTAATTTTTTTAAAAGAAACAAAACAAGAAATAAAATATTAAAAATATTTAAAAAAAAAAATAAAAATGAAAACTAGTTACTTTAGAGAGAAAGACGAAAGACAAAAAATAAATGAAGAAGGATGAAAGTAAAGAGAAAAAATTAAGATACGATCGGATACAAGAAATAATAATAATTAAAAGATGATAATATAAAATAAAAGCATTATTTAAAAGCAAAACAAGCAAACAAACATACTAAAAGGCAAAACAAAAAAAAAAAGAAAACATCAGGCATGCAAAACAGAATTAAAATACAAAACTAAAAAAATATAAAGAAAATATAAAAAAAAATTACAATAATGCAGAGAAATGAAATTATTGCTAGTTATACAATATATAAATATTACATATATAAATAGTTATATATATACATATGGTAAAGTTTGACTTTTAATTTAATGATAAAAATTAAAATTAAAAATGCAATTTAGGCTGGGATCAATAATGTTTATGTATACAAAATAATTCCAATTTCCTAATATTTCCATTTCTTTTAATTTTTCTTAATTTAGTAAATCATCAAAGTTTAAAGATATGTGAGGTAGTCGTAGACGCAAGATAAAATTTTAATAAAAGTTTAATCTGTCCCCGTAGGTGGAATCAGAAATCACCAACAAAACATATAGCACATAAATGTACATCTTGAGTACATCTATCATCCATGCATTTTTTTACGTTGTTTTTGAAAAAATATAAAAAAAGAAATTTGCCGTTCACACTGTAGATAGCAGTGATTCATGATTGCCCCTGCGGAAGTCGCAAAAGTACAAACTAACATATTAACATGACGTTTTGATGTGGTCCATTGTACTTGTAAATAAAATCTGTATAAAATTTGTATAGATGAAAAAATTTCACTTTTATTCTAATCTATTTTAAATTGAATATGGGTGGGGTAAGTTTTTCTAAATAAAATATAAAATCAAAAAATCATTCGTAAAGTGCGTCTCGAAATCTATTTAGAATCTATCACATTGGTAAAATTCGACAAAAAATTGTTGGCCCAAAAAAATGGAAAGGCACCAATATTTTTTTTAAAAATTTTATGAAAATTTTTTTGTTGAATTTGGCCATTTTAATTGAGTTACTTTATGTATTTTTGGATGCTCTTTCCAATGGTGCTAATATCTTCTCGCTGTGACCTCTAGTTCCTGAGATCATTTTTCTCACTTTTAATTTTCGTACCACTTTCTCTAATTCACGCGACAATTTTTCAAAAAATTTCAGCATATTCTTGATTTTTGTAAAGTATCAGACGGTTTGCAGCAAGCAAATTCTTTCAGAAATTTCTAAAAATTGATACAGAATGATATTTGGCCAATATGGCGACGTCGATACCGATACTCATAAAGTTCGCACTTTTTGCTTAAACAACTAAATTATTTCCCAATTATTGATTCAGAACAAGAGAATAATTTGGAAATGATGAGAAAATAAATGACAAGTCTGGACTAATTTTTTTTTTACAAAAATTATTTTAATTTTTATTTAACAATAATTATGATTAATAATAATTTAAACATATGAAAATAATTGTTCAATTTGATTGAAATTATGTCTGGGCTTTGGTTCTGATCATTATTACGATCCACCACTACCACCAGCACCACTACCTTCTTTACTCTGTGATAGACGATGCTTTTTTAATGCATCAATAACACCAGCAAAATTTGCAGTCTTCTTTTTAGCAGAACCTTTTGGTGTTGAATTTTGTGAACGTACACGCATCTGTGGTAACGATATATCGTCCATAAAATCGAAATCTGTTTTTGAAACAGGCCTTTTGTTTGAAAAATTAAATTTAAAATAAAATAAAATGAAATAATGAAAAGAAAATTTCAATTTTGAATTCGTTTAATAATAATTTTTGATGTAATTAAAAACTTACGTTTCTTTTTCAACATTTTTTTGTATTTTTGGTTCTTCTTTGCTGGTTACTGGTGATATTGGTCTTCTACCTGGACATTTCCATTGTAATTCTGGTATATTACCGTTTTCTAACATCACGTAAAATGATTCTAATTGTTCAATTGGTGGTTCAATATCTTCGTTATCTGAAATACACGGTACTGAAAAATCTTCGATTGAATTATTACCACCGTTATTATTATTTGATGTATCTGATGCCATTTGGATTTGAATTGAAAATGTATTGTTGAATTTTGAATATATGAATGGCTGAATGTACTGTTATTTATTAATTGTTACAAATTAATTACACAATTGTTTTTTTTTTTTGCTTATTTGTTTGATATAATTGATATATTTGTATATAATAAAAACGAACAATTGAATATGAATGAAACATAACTAACCAAATTCTTCCTGTTTATTATATGACATATATAATATATGTATACCCTCCCTACCTACTTTATAATTCATTCGCAATATTCACAATCTGTCATTTTGATTGACATCACCAACTCACCAATTATGCCAATTATCTATTTCTATAAACATCTTATAAATTATTTTAAAATTGGCAGAGACATCTGTTGTGTAGCATTACACATATATAATATTCATTACGTAAGTATTTTTGAATATCACATTTACGATAAAATTTTAAATTTGAATTATTTTGTTCATTTTCAGTTCACAGTGTATTTACATTTTACATTTACCTATTTGACATACTTACACATTGGAAATCAAGAATAAATAATTTCGTTTGAATTCGAAATTTTAGAGAAAAAATATTTTTGTAGAATAAAATTTAGCTACTATTATTTGGAAAAAAAAGAGACATACATATGTATTATATTTTCCAAAACTTTATTTATAAAACCATTTTACACATTAATTTCATTTACATTTTCTTCTCATAAAATTTTTTTAAATATGCAATTAAATTTTGTATTTTAGTTTATATAGGATTTTCATGATTTTATTTTTAGATTATTATTATTTTTTTTTTTTTTATAATGTTGGGATACATAATTTATTAATGAAATTTTAAATTTTTCATTTAAAATTAAATTTACAATTGAGTCATTTATAACTAAAAAAAAATTAAAATATAAAAATAATTAGAACATGATTAAGTTTTTCTTTTATAATAAAGAATATTTTTTTTTCTTTCTTTCTTTCTTTTTCATCATTTTCATAATCATAAATATCGGTAATAAAATTTATGAAGAACAATAATTAATAATAATTGATAATTAATTTATAACGGAAATAGTCTAGATTTGATTAAAATATCAAAAAAAATATTATAGCTTGTAGATTTTAAATAATTTTCAGCAAATTTTTCAATTTATATTTTCCTTTTTTTTCAATAAATTTTATACTGATTTATATTCTTGTTAATATTAACATAATAGAAATTGTCAAATATAAAAAAATTATAACCATGTATGTATATATTCCCGTTTTTATTTTTCTCCTCCTTTTTTATGAACGTAATGCAACAAACTGATGGAATACATCAAGTATATGCGAATCTAGATCCGATGTGAACAATAAAGTTTCTAATGTACTGCTGTATTTCTGAACCTGTTCATGATGCTAAAAATCAAACAAAAGAAATAAAAGAAAAAACAACATTTACTAAACAAAAGTAACTGAAAAATTTGATAATTTTTAATATTTACCATAAGGAATACTTGTTGTAATCTTCCTATTGTCCATCGATACCAATCTGTATCGTAATCACGACCATCTGTATCGCATCTAACTAAATGTTCCGATAATATCATTATGAATCTCTGGAATACGATCAAGAATAAACGTTTCTGATCGACATTAGCCGCTTCTAATTTTTCTTCTAGCTGCTCAATCATCTATGAAAAATTAAAATCAAAAAATTACAAAAGTTAGAAAAAAAAAAAACTAACTGTATATCGAAATATTAAAAGATTATACACATTTACATGCGATGTTAGTTTGACAAAAAAAAAAAAAATGTTTCAACCATTAAAACTGTTATTATAAATTTCATTTCGTAAAATTTTTTTTCATAATTCATTCAAGTAATCGAATTAGCCTGTTTACATATTATTATCAATATTATTGCCTACCTCTTCAGTTGGTTTATCAGCATTTTCTGTTTGTTTTTTACGTTTCGATGTACCACCTTCCTCCTCTGATTCACTGGACGATGAATCCGCTCGTGCTAGCTTTTCTTTAGCTTCCGCTAATTCAGTACCTAAAATTTTGTTTGTTTTTGTTTAAGTTATTGTTGAAATTACAAGCAAAAAAGTTGATACACAATAAATTATATTTTTTGGTAGCAAAAATAAAAAAAAAAAATTTATTAGTTCGAAAAACTGAAATATCAGAATCAAAATTATAAATTTTATCAAGGTTCTCCATAACTTTCTCATACATTTATTTTTTTTTTCAAGCAGAAAGAATGAAAAAAGAAAAATAAATAAATAAATTAAACTAAAAATATTTAAAGAAGGTCATACATACAATAAAGTATGAAATACAAAAATATGAACTAAATACAATTATTATTAATGGCCTAAAAGAGTATGGCATACATAGTACTTTACTTACTCAATTTAATTACGTGTTTATTCATTTTTTTAATTGTCAAATGTAATATCTCCCATAAATACATTTTAGTGAATTCACTTTTCATTTCGTTCGAAAATATCCATGTTGCAACAGCTGAACATTCTACAACTTGTGTTTTTAATAATTTATCAATAATAACGCACATCATCTGTTGATGATTTCTCCATAATTCGAATAGATTATGTAAAACACAGATTTGTGCTTCTTCAGATTCAGCAATAACCTAATCCCCATCATCCGTTACATAAATTTGAAAATAATTAAAATTAAAAAAGAAAATAAAAGAAAATTTTATTTACATATTTTTATTTATTTATTTTGTTTTTCATAAATTTCATTTTTTAAATTTCGAATAAAAATAAAATTTAATCAATAAATCAATCAATCAATTACCTTGAATACATAATGAAATTTTGATATTGCAGCAAAACTATGTGAAAATGATTTTGAACCCAAATTTAATAATGTTTGAACGAATACATCAATTTTTAATGGATTAAATTGTGTATCAGATAATTCATTATCACCGTTCTCACTGGAACTTGGTAAATCTTTTAGAACATTTAAAACTTCTTCTGGTGTACATTTTTTACGTATAGATACGACCAATTGATGTGCAATAGCTGTACCAGGAAGTGATGCTATTAAAATAAGAAAGAAATAAAATTATGTATATACATATATAAGTTTATTATTTTATAATTTTTTTTTTTTTTTTTTTTTTTAATGAAATTATCATGCAATTACATATATTTTTCTTTTTCAAGGAAATTAATAATCTGCTAGCTAAGCATTTAATTTGCAATTTTTTTTCTTTTTTTCAAAAATTTTCTTTGTACACATTATTTTTGTTTTTCTTTCTTATACTCGACAGAATATAAAATTATAAAACAATGTAGAAAAAATAAAATTGCAAATTACCAACCCGCTTGTGTGCATTTAATTTAAATTATTTGTACATTTTGTGTACATACATATATATACATATATTAGACATCATGCAATTTTGTAAACACCAGAGAAATCAGATTAAATAATAACTTTATGGTATAGTTCAGTCCAGTATACAATATTATTTATTACACATTACAATTACATTACGATTACATATGTATACTCATGTATTTACATGTATTTACTTGTATGTACATTTATGTAAATACATATGTACAATGTAATAAATTGCAATAATTTCATAATATTTTTAGACTCTTATTAAAGTGACTGGGTTTTCAATTTCATTAATGGTTGGCTGAATGTAGGTGGATACAAAGAAAGATAATTACTGTTTATACTAATTTATGTGTTTATTTACTTATTTTTTTGAATTATAATTTAAACATACATATTTTGAAATATTTTAATCAGATTTTCATTTCAACGATGGATTTCAATAAAATTTAACTAGAACTGCATAAGAATAATTGAAAAGTAATCAGTTCTCTAATAGAATCTCCGTTACAATTTTTTTTTTCTAGAAGAAATCGAGAATTTTTAAAAATATTTTCTTCAAATTTCAACCATTTTGTGATTGAATAGTTTTTCCGCATTTATCATATCTGCCATCTTACTTTATTTATGGCTAATCGGCTAATCTTTTTATTTCTTAAAAATTTTTTGTCATTTATTGAGCTTTTTTTAGTATTACTCTCTGCCATTTATTCTTTGGTCTACCTCTGCTTCTGCTGTTTCGGGGATTCCATTTTAAGGTTCGATGTGCTATACTGGTTACTGGCTTTCTTAGTGTGTGACCAATCCAACTTCATTTTCTGCATTTAATTTGTTCAATTTATTGGTTTTTGTTCACTAATTCGCTATAGTTTTTCATTTGTGATCTTTCTTGGCCAGTATATGTAACTATTTTCAATATTTGTCTTAAACTATGACACTGAGATTGCAACATCATAATTGGATTTGGACCAGGATTACAATCAAATGACAGTCGTTAGTCGATATGGTTATGAAGTTTGATGGTTACGCTTTGATGGTTTTTCTTCTTCTTTTTTTGGTGATGGTTTGGGTCAAATTAAAAATTTGGTGTTTTCATTTTTGTCCCAAATACTCGTATAACAAATTATGAAATTATAAAATTGTAGATTTGTCACATAAAAAAAGATCCAAGCAAATATTAAAATTATCCAGACATTTATGTACAAATTCGTGTATGTATTATGACAAATTTTTACTATAAAATATATGAAAAGGAAAAGAAACTGAAAGTACACGAACGAACTACAGACGTACAGAGACGTCAGTGTCGTAATAAAAAAACCACAAAATAAAAATTTTATGCTTCAAACGATTCTGTTTTTTTTTTCTTATTCTTTCAGAGGTAACTAGGCGAATAGATAGATGGAAATGTGTAGATATGTAAATTGTTGTAGGAAAAGAATTTAAACATGAAAATGAATTTATCATTTTATTCATATGTACGAGATACGATGTATGTAGATATGTATGTGAATTCAATTACAATACATTGTAATTGTGTCTGTGAATGTTTCTTTTTTTTTTCTTTACACAACAATAATTCAAAATATATTATACAAAACGGTTCGTCGAATTTTTCAAATTAACTTCCGAGTTTTATCATTTAACACTATAAAAATGTACATATTCGTGTCGTACAATTTACGACGACGTATGATGTTGATGTACTTTTAGATCAAATAATGTACATACATATGTAGCTGTGTTGTTATGTATGTAATTTTCCACAATGTTCCATAAACAATTAAAACAGTTAGTTCAGTATGTTGACATTTTTTTTTTTTTTGAATAGCTAAAACATGCTATAATACTGTGATCGAAAAATAAAGGTAAATTTCCCATTTAAATCATAACCAAACGATTAGATTTTTTGCCCTTTTGCCCTTTGGTTAGTAGTATTGTAGTATCTATCCTAATTCCTAATAGACATCTGTGATAAATTTCTTGTCAATATCTTAGGCAGTTGATGGAGATACAATTGATTACGTTCATTCAAAAAATTCAGTCTTCGATTCTTAAAATGAGTGAAAAAGTTCATCACAATAATGCACTATCTCACACTTCATTGGGGTTATGCGCGACTATCACTTCTTTCTTCTTAGGGTGGCACTCCATTACGGAGGATGAAAATCACCACCTCAAGTATGATTATTTTGTCAAAAATTCAACTCATATCGTTCCATCCGTAATGAGAATTCCACAATTTAATCTGTGACTCAGTTCGTTCATTCTCATTTACATACATGCACCAAATACCACACTGAATTTGGTATTATTCAGGATTTGTAGGCTTGAAGTGTTTTTTTCACATTATGATAATTGGTGTGATCATTAAATAATGAATGGATTTTATTTTTTTTGTTTTCACTTTCACCATATTAAAGAACTTAATCAAAATATGTACAAAATTAGTTCAAACTTAAGTGTTTTTCCTTGTTTTTCTTTTTTCTTTTCATTTTTTATTTTTTTTATAATAACTATAGAGTTTGTTTGAATAGACAAAGCAGGTAGTCAGTCACCCACTTACTTAATTAACGATGATTAATAGTATCCGTAAATAATAACTTCATTTTATGAGTGAGAATTATTATTAAAGTCGAATGAAATTTTTTTTTTAAACAAAAGACAAAAGGACATCGATATGTATACGTATACAAATGTATACCGCACCGGAATACAGATGTATGTAGAAACGCAAGCATGCATGATGTACATATTATAATTCTACATCTACCGTAATGAAAGTCAATTTGAATTGTTAAATTAATCAAAACTTTATTCATAAATTTATTTAATGTGTAGTTATTCAAAATTAATTTTTCGTAACAAAAAAAAAAAAAAATTAAAGAAAAACCAAATTTCATCTTCTTCTTAATATTTTTTTTGTGGCGCTTTTTGTATTTGAAAAAAAAAAATGATAAATGGAAATGAAAACAAAAGTTTAATTCTGTGAGATGAATTTAATTACGAGGGTGATTTGATAAATCAGTGACTTTTTGTAAAATAGCATTCTGATTGACTTTTTAATTTTTTTTTCTTAAATGGTAACTCTGTAGAGGTAAACAAAACAAATTTCAAGCTGATATGTCAAACAGCTTATTATTTATCGAACTTTGAAGCAGATAAGTGAAGTAATTTTTAGAAAATATGGAAAAAAGTGAATTCAGAGTATTAATAAAGCATTATTATTTAAGAAAAAAAAACAATCAAGGAGACTGAAGAGAAGTTGAAAAAATATTATGGAGACTCTGCTCCATCACACGGTATGGTTTGTAAGTGGTTTACAGAGTTTCGTTGTGGTCGTACGAGTACAACAGATGCTGATCGCCCAGGACGTCCAGTTGAGGTGACAACTGAAGAAATGGTCGACAAAGTCCACGATATTGTGCTAGATGATCGTCGTGTGAAGATAAGTGAGATAGCTAAGATAGTGAACATCTCAAATGAACGTGTGTTCAACATCCTGCATGAGCATTTGGGAATGAGAAAGCTATCGGCAAGATGGGTGCCGCGTTTGTTAACGGTGGATCAAAAACGAAACAGAGTGAAGCAATGTTTGAACATGTTTAAACGTAATGCAAGCGAGTTTTTGAGGCGTTATGTGACTGATGATGAAACTTGGATACACTATTACACGCCAGAGACGAAAGAACAGTCAAAGCAGTGGACTTGTCCTGGCGAAAGGGCTCCGAAGAAGGCAAAAACTGTTCCATCGGCGGGAAAGGTTATGGCTACGGTATTTTGGGACTCGCAGGGCATTATTTATATAGATTACTTGGAAAAGGGTAAAACAATCACAGGGCAATATTATGCTGACTTGTTGGATAAATTTAATGCCATTTTAATTGAAAAGCGGCCCCATTTGGTGAAGAAAAAAGTGTTGTTTCATCACGACAATGCTCCATCGCATTCATCTGCAATTGCAACAGCTAAATTGGTACAGTTACGCTACGAATTGCTGCCTCATCCACCTTATTCACCAGATTTGGCTCCCTGTGACTTTTATCTTTTTCCAAATATGAAGAAATGGCTTGGTGGAAAAAAATTTGCTTCGAGTTCTGAAGTAATAGCCGCAACAAATGCGTATTTTGATGAGTTTGAGAAATCATATTTTTTGGAGGGCTTAAAGAAGTTGGAAAACCGCTGGGAAAAGTGTATCGCTCTGAAAGGAGACCATATTGAGAAATAAAATTAATTTGAGTCAAATATGTTTTTGTTTCATTTCAAAGTCACTGACTTATCAAACCACCCTCGTAAATAACAAGAAATTTTCATAAGAGAAATGAAACATAAAATTCACCTCTGAATAAAAGTGATACACAAAATCAAATTGTCAAAACATAAAACTCAAAACTGTAACAACTAACAAGCTGCTTTTTAGTTTGTTTCTATAAAGTAAAACAAATGCTCAAAATGGATTCCATAAGAACACAGAAAAAAGTCGGAAATAAGAAAAAAATAAATATTCGAAATAAAGTAATTAATTACCATAAACATAAAATTTACTTATTTTTTTTGTCTGGATCTAAAGGAAGAAAAATATTAAAAAAGTATGCAGCTATTATGACATGACATTAAAATTTTTCAATTTTTTCCTGTTACTACTAAACCTTGAAACCTTTGATTATTATTTTTGTTTAGAAAAATTTTGCTTTTTGTTTCAATTTTTTTTTTTTAAATAAACTTGAATCCATCAATTAATATCATAATAATCATCGTCTCGTCATCATGAAGAACAGCTCTTTATCTTCCACTACTCTATTTCAAATCACACAGCTACAGCAGCAACTCATCCATCGCACGCATCACACGCACACCAATTGATGAAACTTATAGTTATCAAACAAAATAATCTGCCTGCATTTATTTACTTGCCTATAATGTCTACTACTTACTAGTACCTCATCACATAACACAGACTTCTTGAATCAAGTGAATGCGGAATTTTGTACAGTAAACTTTTTAATTAAACTACGTGTACCATCATGATGCCGTAGAATTTCTACTACACATTTTTGTTGTTTCTTTCTTAATAGTTTTTCACTCTCATTTATCAACAGATTGTTTTTAATTCATTTTTTTTATTTTTTATTTTTGATTAAATTTTGACTTTAATTTATCAAAATATTGAGAGAGCAAAAAAAAAAAACGATTAAAACAATTTTTCAATTTTATCATTTACAAGGTAAAACAAGACATTATAACATTACTCCACACTATACATTGGTACGTACATAAATAAAAGAATCTTGGGAAGTTTTTCACGATTATTTCCGCCTTATTCTGAGAAGCACAATGAAAACAGAAAAAAAAATTATAAACGATAAATAATTCAACTCAACAATTCTTCAATGCGATAGATATTCAACGTAAACAATACTATACTATACAAACTACTTAACGATTAATTTAATGGATGGATGAAGAAGTCTGCTCTGACGTAAAATGATCTGGCATCGTACGTATATACATACATATGTACAGAGTACAGTACATAATTACTTGTACTTGTAATTATGATGTTGAACATATTTTTCAAATGTTTCAATATGAAACGTAAATTTATCTGAGTAATTGGAACACTTCCATCAGAACAACAATACGTAATGATGATGGCTCTGTCTGTAGATATTTTGTGTACTGTCGATAATTAATCAATTGTTGATCTCTTCTATTTGGAATTTGGAAGTAAGCATACAAAAAACAAAAGCTAGTAAAAACCTTGAACTTCCTCTTCTATTGCTACTGCTATTTTTCCTCATGTGTATCAAAATCAATAGGTGTACGAGTGGATGTTCAGTTTAATTGAAAATAAATCGATTTTAATTTAATTTTTATTTTTCTCTTCAATATAAGTGTTTGTTTTATTTGAGTGAATATGTATAAAGAATATAAAACCAATTATACGATCCTTGTGGTGTTAGGAGGTACCTACATCAATTTAAAAAATAAAAATATAAAAAAAAAAATTGCATGTAATTTTAGATTATACATCGATATAGGTACCAATAATATACACATATCTTCGCCGATATATTCGTAGGTATAGGTGCATATAGGGCAAGGTTCATTCATTTATGGCAATAATATGCATATTCGTATACACACTACTGACTCAACACTTCAAATTTTTAATTTATTCATTTATGATTCCTTTTGTTTGAAATTCAAATAAAAAATAAAAATAAAATTTTACGAAATTTCAAAATAAAAAGTATCCAATTCTTAATAGATGTAAGAAATACATATTTGGTAATTTTTTCACATCACTTGTTCATATTCAAATGCATTAAATGAATGAATGCTAACCTCTTACACCTCTACAATGACAATAATTTTCTAACTAATATAAATAACCATATTATTTTGCCTTTATTCTTATGACAGCATTAAAGTGTATAATAATAATTTTTATGTCCTTCATAGTTCATAAATATGTACATATATATAATGCATACATGTATGTTTATGTATAACAATGTCAATTATTATTATTTTTTATTTTTATTTTTTTTTTTTTCTAAGGCAAAACTAACGATTCTATGCGCTAAATCACATCACCTTTAAATTTTAGTTATGCTTTATGCATTCATATGACATTATAAATTTATGTATAGATACGTTACATTACATACATACATTTGTGTGCAATATGAATGAAAAATTCTTTTGTAACAAATATACTACAAGAAAAATTTTATTTTTTTAAAAGTATTGTTTATTAAAAGAATTATGAATTTTTATATCAAAATTATCATATAAAAAATGAGAATAAAAATTAACAAAAAAAAAAACCCCTTTTATCAATAAATTATTATTATGAAACGATTAAAAAGACAAAACAACATCAAGTATAATTTACATATATTTTCTGAATTTTAATTTTTATTGTTAGACGATTGTAATGAATTTTCATTTCACTGCATACATCCAACAACATTTTTGATCATCACCACATACATATTATATGATATATGTACGATTGTTATGGTGGATCAATGCAAATAAAATAAAATAAAATATATTTTTGGATAGATTTTCTTTTCGTCAAGTCATTTTCATCATGATTTTGTACATAAATTCAAAAGAAATGTGCTACTGTTATTGTATTAGTTAATTTACATATTCAATACAAAGTATCTATGCTATGTACTACCAGTACTACGTATACATCTACTCGTATACTAGACCGCATAATCATGTGAGCATATTATGCAGATGTATAGTATGATGATAAAGTACGATCGTAGATGTATAGTATCTTACATACTAACTAACTGTAGTATTTTTTATTTTTGAATTCATAAATTACACATCATGTAAAAGGTAAATAAAAAGAAAATTCACTTTTTTCTTCTTCATCATCCAAGCTGAACCATAAATATAACATAGGTACATTTAACTATGTAACATTTAACATACCATATACTTATATGCCTCACATGTAGATAATTATGTATAACAGCTTAACCATCATATGAAAAATAAGCTTAGGGTGGTTAAAAAAAACATTTATTTTTTTTTCTTCTTTTAAAAAATAATCAAAGTGGGAGTATAATAAGAAAATATGAAGTAGAAAAAAAAAATAACAATGAACCAAGAAATCAAACCAAGAAAAACTCATCATCAAGTTTTTAATAAAGAATCCGTTTTTTAAGAGGTTACTAGTAACTATTTGAAATTCATACGTTTTAGACGATAATATTTAACTAAATGTGTTAAGAGTAACATTCATTAAATGTAGTACCTATACTTATAATGTGAATTAATTTTTTTTTTTTTAATTTTGATAATTAAAACGTTAGACTTACGTATGAAATAATTAATTTTTTTTACGTCTCCTTACAAAAAAAAAAGAAAAAAGGGAGAAGCAAGCGGATATTAAAGGATTAATAATATTGAATGAACATTTGACCGCTTAAGAGGATTTATATTCATTTCAAATTATATAAAGATAAAATATTTTTAAATTGAAAATATAACATGTGAATTATAATTCGTGTAAATATGTTCAGATACTCGATTATCATCGGAAGGATACTAACATTTCTGATAGTGACTGTAATTATTTAAAGTTTATTTTTTTTTTTTTTCAATTTTAATTAATAAAATTTTATATAATAAAATAAACGATAAATGCAGCATGGTAGTATTTAAGTTGCAATCTTGCAATACTCATATTTTGAATACAAATTTGAATTCTTTGATTGCTATGTTTTTGTATTTTTTCGAAATTATTTATATTCAAATTCTAAGTGATATTCTATTTTTGATGAATGTTTGTTATCGAATTTAGGAATAGAATGTTATTACCACAAGTAAAAATTTTATTAAAATTTACAATAAAAAAAGGAATTCTAATTTTGAATAAAATAAATGATCGTTAACTAATGTCAGGTTAGATAGACAGACGGTATAAAATCAATGATAATTCGTTGTGACGAATTATCATTCATTGGTCATCTGTCACCCTAAATTAAGTTAAAATGATCATTACATCTTTATTTTAATGTCATTAAAGTAAGTTCGAATGAAATTCAGGAACTTAATTCAACGACAAATGAAGAATGATGAATTGGAAATTTCCAGTGATGAAAAACAAAAATTAAAGCAAATCCCATCGATATAATAATTTAAAATTAACAGTAAAAATGACAATAAAAATTGAAAATATATGTATGATAGTCAGAATGATCATTGAAAAAGTGTCGCATGTTAAGGGGTTTTTGAATTATCATTAACACGAATGAAGACTGGAATAAATGATCAATGATTCACTTTCAATCTATCTATCACATAAGTGTTACGTTATTGATTAAAATAGGAAGAAATTTTTATTGAAAATATTTAAATTAAAATCAAAATTTTCTTTGTGTGTACCGAAATTCTAAAATATTTAATGTTCAAAAATATTCTGATCAGAAATTTATGTTTTGCAATTTTCGTGTATGCGTAAAAAATAAATTATTTCCTCTAATGAATTTGTAATAATTTTTCTCTTTAAGAAATATAAATACATATTTAGCAATTATGAAATTTGATATTAAAATTTCAATAATGCAATTAAAAAATGTGTGTAGCAACATATTAATGTACTCTAGATAAACTGGATATGGAAATAATACAATTAAAATATGATGATTGTGAATGATTTGTGGTTTTATTTTTTATTTCGATTATTATC
This sequence comes from Villa cingulata, assembly GCA_951394055.1. Classification (NCBI taxonomy): domain Eukaryota; kingdom Metazoa; phylum Arthropoda; class Insecta; order Diptera; family Bombyliidae; genus Villa; species Villa cingulata. The sequence goes on along the minus strand of OX596025.1, from coordinate 21,300,387 downwards.
AATAATAATAAAAATTATTATTATTATTATTTCTATTGTAAATTATACGTAAATATGATTATAAACAAAATTTTACAATCGGAACAATAATTATAACATTACATGCATGCATGAATATGAGTATGAATGTGTATGTATGTAGGTACATAATTTTTTGGTGTGGTAATATGATAAAATGAATGAAGAAATTTTTAATTGCAAAATTATTGATAATAATAAATATATATATTACATTACATACATTATATACATACATGCATGGTGTACATATGTGTAATGTACATGTTCAGTATGTGTTAATGTAAATAAAATACTGTTCGGTTTTGTGAAATAATTTTTAACTTTTCTTTTTTGGTACATTTTATGGGTTTCATATTTGATCGTAATAGAATTGTGATACATGTTACATGAGTATACGCAATATAAGTATATGTGCATACATACTCATATGAATTTTTACATAAATTTCATAAATAAAATATAAATTTTATTTTCAATCATTTTTATGTTTGATTCGCTCAATTTAATGTGCATTGTCCCATTTATCAATTTACGTACCCATACATCTTAAGTCAAGTTACATGTAAATTTTGTACATTTTCACTCTCAATGATAACGCACACGCACATGCACTAAGTGAATAATCAAAACAAAATATGAAAATAATTTTTCATATAATTTAGACGCTCTAATTTTGTCTCAAAAATATTTATCTTTCACATTTTTATGTGCGTATATGTGAATGTACGAGTATATAAGATTTCAAAACTACCATATCACAATAAATTTGTACTTATAATTTTTTCAATTTTATGTGTTGAAATGCGTAAAAGAAAAGTTTATTTTATAATCTATTGTAACAGTAAATATGAGATTTTAGGTGTTAGTGTCACACAAATTCTAATTTCTAGTTTTTTTTTAATTTCCAAAACTGTTAAACTTATATTTTACCAAAACTTAAGAATTTCTTTACATAACAAATAACTGACTAGTATTTTGTCTTTATTTCTTTTGCATTTAGATAAATTTATGTTTGGCTCAAATTGAAAGAGATATCATTTTAACGCCAAAGCTTTCATTACATCGAAACGGAAAAATTTTATATTATAAACCGATATCGAATGATATTCACAACAACAACAACAGTAGTAGCAGCAGCGGTAGTATAAAAATACCATGGGAGCAAACACTAAAACATGTCACATTTCTAACGTTACTAAATCGAATCGATGAAACATCTCATAACATAAGGTTTGTCCTGCTTTCTAACTAATAACTTTGATTTCTCCTTCAAAAGATTTTGTCTATACTTTCTTTCAGTAATTCCACTGATTATCGAAATTTTCTTAATTCAACGTACATTCAATCGAATGAATATATTCCGAAATTCGGTGATATAATAACTTTAGCAAGAGGACGTTTAGAAAGATTACCGAACAATCAATATTTTTTTGTTGAAGGACAATGCTTAAAACGATGCACAGAAAATCAATCAAAAATAATCGCTTATTGGGTGGTACAAAAGATTCGACATCGTGATCCCGAAAGAAAATTTCGATATGAATTGAAAATTGACGTAATACCGAATGTTGTAGAAAAAACTGGTGAATCAAATAAACGAGATATCGGCAATAAATATGAATCGAAAGCGTTCATATTGCGAGAAGATGATTATCCAGAGAATTTTGCTAATGTCGAGAAACATATCTCACAAAGACGTTCTGACGGAAACATAGATCATATCCATCAGAGATCGTATAAATTTAACGATGTGTTCATACAACCAAGATATTTTCAAAATAATGCGTTCAGTGATGATCAATTCGTTAAAAAATCTCATTTTCCTGAATTGAATATTGGAGAATATATGCCAGAAGAACATGCGATAGCGGTTAATTCAAGAGTCGGTATACCATCAAATAAATTTTTGTTCCCAACCACTTTTCATCCGAAAAAATTCAGCAGCAAATATAGGGATCCAAATCAAATTCGAACAAATTATGATGTTAAATTCCCCGACGAATCATCTTTAGATACGAAAAATTTAGAAGCTTCACCACCTTTGGCTCATCACTTACACCATCATTATTACGTGACAAGAAATAATTATCCAGAATTAAATTCGGACAGTAACTATCAACAAACATTCGTAAAAGACAATCATCCTGTTCTAACAACTTCAGGACAACAGCAATTAGATTTACATCAGTATCATACATCAACACCAATTGCAAATCAAATTCCTGTCCCGCCTGATTTAATTTCTCATGATCGTTATAAAATTCCGGTGACTAGACCCATTATTCCTCCATCATCTGTGATTTATGTGCAACCAATACCAATGTATCCTTTGTATCCCATACAAGATCACGTCGATACGAAAATTTCATATACTGAACCAAGAAAACCATTCATTGAAAGCCCTGAAATACAAACTGTACGCTATTCTGATCCAGATCCGCTCTATCACAGCGATTATTACGGTATCAATAACATCAATCATGCCCCGATCACAATTAATGAAGAAAATCAATCCGAAGAACGAACATCGAAATATTTAAATTCAATTACACAAACAACTGAAGACTCCGAAGGATCAGAATCTACTAGAAATCATAATTCGAATGTAATCAATGTACAGCATGCACCAAAAAATTCAATTCATCATCACTCAGCACCTACAAAATCTTATTATGATGTTTCTTCTCAAACACCAACACAAAGTTCTGTAATATCTGTAACTTCTGCATTTTTGGCCCCACCAAAAACATCAACTGAACCATCTACAACTGCAGCTGTAGAAGCAACAATAAAGGAACCATCAACATCAATTGAATATATTAGCAGCACAGAGAGAGAAGTGAACGATAATGAGCGGCTCATAAAAATCACAACGGCAACAACAACGAATCAATCACCAATCATGAAACGTAATTATAGACCAACAACCGAACGACCTATTCTCAGATGGAAGCCAAAACGCACAAAATGGTCAAAAAATTCACAAATTACGTCTGCCCCAACTAAAGAAACAACGTTTGAACAGTATCACCAAAAACCAACCAAAAGTGATATCACTGCTAAATATGAATTTGAAAAAATACCTGTAAATGCAACAGAAAAAATAATCACTATGCCATCTCCCACTAATGATCCGAATGGTGATAATGGTCAAGAAATATCAACAAAGCAATCTGTTAGCACTTCGATTAGTATTAAAGTTGGTACCGAAACACAAGAGAGACCATTTACACCGACTATATCATTACCAAATGTTGAGTTATTTAAAGCAAATTTAGAAAATGTTAAAACGAATTCATCAAAAATAAAACTGTATAAAGCCAGCAGTGATATATCAAGAACATCATCAAACAAAAGCGAACAGAACGAGGAACATGAGATTGCTAAATCAATTGTACAACATTTTCAAAGTTTGACATAAATTGCCAAATTAATAAAAACTTCTAAAAGTCTGTTCTCTCACAATTTGGTAATTTTTTCCAAATTTTTAAAATCTGAATTCAATCGTAACGTTAATTTTGTTGTGCACTTATTATCAATTTTAAATAAAAATCAAAAAATCAAATTCATATTTTCACTTACCTGCTCCTTCACTTGCGTATTTATAAATTGGTTGTGGTGGAACTGGAATTAATTTAGCATAGGCCTCTGGCATCATTTCAACTATTCTTTGATGATATGAAAGTCTGAAAAATGCAGAATAGTAAAAATTAAATTTATAACAAAATGTTTAATTTATTTTGGTAAATCATACTATACCGTACCTTAAACATTTCAGTAAGACTTCTTGTATAAATTTTGGTCTTGGATGTTCTGGATCTAATAATAAACAGCTGTCCCATTCATCCCATGACCATGTAAATTTGAAATTGCTCAAATGATATGAAAACCAATTAACGAAACGATCAAAACATGATGTATTCATTGAATCGATTCTCATGAATAGAATTTCAGTAGCCTGTGCCAAAACTTGTGGTAATGTTGCCGGTTGTAATTTACATAATTCAATTAATATTGATCCATAACATATATCTAAATATCTTGGTGTTGGCATATGAAATAGTTCTGAGAATATCACTTCAACAATGCAATATTCTAGCGGGATTTTATTCTTGTATGGGAAACTAAGTAAATGTGCAGCACAATCTTTACGTTCCAAATGATGTGTTTCGATTATATGATGTAAATGTTCTTCGATTAAAAATCGTTCAATTGAATGTGCACCAGGTAAATTAGGTCCATCTGGACAATCCGTATAATCAAACATTCTGTAGACTACCCATGGCATTGGATAGGTATAACTTTCATGATGTGGTGGAGGTGTGATTACGGGTAAATTGTGTTGTAAGGCTTCACACAATATTGAATCGAATGCTAAATATGGACGTGGAATATGTTTTTCAGCCCAATTATCTTGACGTAATTTTCGTATTTGTGCCCACAAACAATCTAAATATTCTTCTTGTGGATGTGGAGCATCAACTGACCATACCCTCAAAGCATTATGATGTTTCTTAGTTCTTTTATTTAAAAACACTTCGATACGAACCAAAAGATTTTCTAATGCTGATTCTTTCTTTTCGTATAAATCACGACCGACCCATGGTAAAGTTGATAAAACTGCAAAAACATACCAATCACGTCTTACCTAAAAAATACATTAAATTTACTCATGTTTTCGTTTTAGAAATTATATATACATATGTAATTTCAGTTATTATACCTGTGGTACGCCATCTTCATTAGATACATCGATCATGTTATCCAATAATTGTAATAGTGATGAAGCAGAAATTACATGACAATTCACTAAATCAGCTAGAAAACGTAATGAATATCGTGCTGCATCCCATCTACATGATTTCAAACTATCCTTGAATGTCTTAACCATATGATCAACAAATTCACCGCCAAATTTATAGTTTTTAGCATTTAATAGTCCCACCAATGTTGTATAGATTGTACATTTTTCTGGCATTTTAACAGCACAATCAGACAATATTCGTAAAATTTTCAATCGAAACGTTCCTAAATCAGCTTCTAAAACTGATACCAGACCTTCCAAATTTGATTCTACCGATGATGTACTTTTTTCTCCAACACGCAATATAAGAGATTCCAATCTATCTTCAATTTCTTGATTTTCAGATACACGACGTCTTTTACGATTATGCCTCTCTGTAAATCAAATTATAATCAAGAATTTTTATTTATAATCTTCATGCATTATGTTAGTTAGCAATAAACTATTTTTCCAGTCCTAAATTTATATTTAATATGATTTTTTTTTTTGATTTTTTGATATAATGTACATATTTATCTTTGTATGTTATGCAGACACATCACAATTTATAATTTTTTAACATTTTAAGGTTATGAGTTAAAATTAAAATAATAATCCTTGATAAATTATATTTACCATATCCATCTTCATCATCATGGGCTCTTCTTCTATTCATTCCAATAAGACCAAACCAAAAACTAATTACACTTTATATTTTTTTAAGAAATTATAGTCAAATATTATTTTTTTTAATTTTGCAAGCTAGTATCAAATATCAATATGCTATAATTTTTACTTGTAGTTGTAGGTTGTAGTTGTAGCTTGTACTTGCAGCTTGCAGCTCGTCTCGTACAGTCGTACTTGATTTATGATTATGACTTAACAAGCCATTTGTATTTGATTTATGACTTAACAAACCATTAATTCAGCGAAAACGAAAAGTAAATTCAATAAATGATACATCATTTTATTATACACAAACACACAAACAAATTGGTGCGATTGCGTTGCGATTACAATTTGTATACAAACAACTACAAACACAAACACAACATAGTCTGACGCAAACACGAATGAAAAATGTCAAATATCAAAAAACAATTCATGAAAACAACAAAGAACAAATAATGAATAATAAATATGGAAATGAAATACGGAAATTGAAGCTGAAAATGCTGAATGCTGCATAATGAAATTAACAGTGTTAACAGTGTTGATAGCTTCAATATCAAAATTTAAAAATGAGCTGTTTCGATTTTACCATTTAAAATGCAACTGAACTCACCAAACGATTAGTCATGCTCAAAACCAATGAACTTATTTCCGACTTCTCCGTACTTCCGATAGATTGACTACCATTGAAAATCTCGTTATTCTATTTCTAGTTGTAGTCTCGTAGTTCACAGCAACCTGTTGAAAGAATTTATCATTGAAATTAGAAATTACATTATTTAAATCATTATACAATTAAGCTGAAAATTAAGATGAAAATTGGAAATAAATACAAACTAAAAGAGAAATTTCAAATATCTAGAATTAAAAAACTAATAAAACAAGTTAATAAGTTTGTATAATAGAATAGTAGTTATGTAAAAACAAATGTATTAATCTTCTTTTGTATCTGTATTTGTAACATCTACTTTTAGGAAATATAATTTTCAATTTTATTATTTTATGTTTGTTTTATTGTGATATTTTTACCTCTAGTGCATTTTCATTAATCACAATATAGTGTATTTGGTATCAAGAATTCATTAAAAACAAGCATTAAACTTTTGTATCCTTTGTTTTTTACGTATAGCCAACAAAATTCATTGCCTGATATGCTGATATGTAAATATGGATGCATTTTCTCTCTACAAATGTATACTGCAGACGTAAGTAAGTTTATGAACAAATAAAAAAAAATAGAGAAAAAGAAAAAGCAGAAAAAAACCAACCAAATGCACAATATTGGAAGGAACCAAGGAACATATAGTATAAAAGAGAAATATGATAAAGGATATTCGTTATATGTAAATGTTGATGATCCATTAATAAAGCTTTGTACTTATTATACGAGTATTTCATTTGCATGCATGCAAACATGCATCAACACTTCACTTAAAAACCCATAACAATCAACATTATCATCATCATCATCATCATCGTCATCCATTTACGTTTCATTTATTTTCTCTTCTCATTCCTTATAATATATTTCTTTTGTGTATATATGAAAATGCAGTCAAACATATGAATCGCTTCAAGCAACCAAACACCCATTATCTATTCAATGTTATACAGATAAACTTACAAATTATGTCTATATTAGGTACATATGTAAATGGTTTTTTCTTTCTCTTCATTTTTTTTTTTTATAAAATTTTTACACCAAACGTTTTTTTTTAAAAAATATTTTTTTATTTTTTCATAGCAGAATATTAAAAGCAGTTACATAATAGAGACGCAAAATCTGGATCGGTAACTAAACTGAACCGAGTAAATAAATTCGCAAATTAAAAATAATCTGGAACACGAGAAAATTTATGTCTGTATAAATACGAATAATATTGAATTTGTTTTTGTGGTAATGAACAAAAAAAAAACAAAAACTGAAAGAAAATCTTGAAAATTTTCCAGTAAAATAGTAACTGTAAAATGTATGGGAATAAAAAAAAAATCTGATACCTCTACTATACTGTATATGCTTTTTTTTCTTTAATTTCTTACAAAACGTAAAAGAAAAAAGAATGAAAAGTAAAATACTTCTTCCCAAAGAACAATAAGAGTACAAATCATACCAAACCAAACAGAATATATGTACATACAATGATGATTATGATGTCCTTCTACAGAATTTAAAAAAAAATTTTTTTTTTGCTTCTCATTTAAATTCAATACGTTTTTTTGTTTTCTTTTTTTCCTTTTAGCGTGTATAATTTTTTTTTTCTTATCGTATGGATTTACAAGCTCCACCCTTAATTTGTGTGATAATATTTTTAATTGGGGGTTTTGTATTTGAATAAAAAAAAACCAAAGAATAAAAACTTTTCGGAAATTGTGTAGATGATATTTCGTTTTTTTTTTGTTTTTTATATTTTTCTTTGATTTCTTCTTGGTTTTGTTTTTATTTTTTTTTACATTTTCATTAGAAGAAAAAAAATTAAAATTTTATTTACAATATCTGGAAGCAATGAAAAGCTTTTAATTTTACATTGTCTTTCTTGAAAGTAATTGATGAAAAATTCATAAATAAATGGACTAAAATTGATTATTTGTGGTTTATTATATGTTTTTATTTATTTTTTTTATCCTTTGTTATTAAGGATATGAATTTTAGATATTTATAATGTCTATGATTTGAATTTAATTTATAATCGTATTCGTATACATATATGTACTTGTGATTTTTTTTTATGTTGAAAAGTAATGGTTACATTTTTATTAAATTTATTTCGTTATTTTGTTTTTCAGTAAGCGGTTGAAGTTAACTTTTATATTTCAATTTCCTATCCTATGTGATTTTATTAATATATGTCACACATATCACATTCATATCGCTGTAAATAAATATCAGTATATATATACAAATATGATGGTGTGTTCATAATGAATTTATGTACATTTTACAGTCAGTTACCCATATGAATTAAAAAAAAACAAAATTCAAAAAAAAAAAAAAAACAATTGAAAACCTTAATTCAATTATTTCGTACATTTAATTATAGATTACAGCATTATATCCTTTCTAAAATTTCAATTGTTTTTTATTTTTATCTATCTCGTTTCATATATGAATGAATGGTTTGCTTAATAATTCATGGACAGGAAAAATGCCAAAAAGAAATTTCTGTTGACAAAATGTATGTTACCATTTACCAATATACTAATATGTAATACGTACGTACACATACAAGTATGGACGTATATGAGTTGTATATTGGACAAAATAAAGAAGAAGAAAAAATTGAATTTATCATCAGTCACAAAAAATTCAAATGAAATAAATGCACGAGTATACGACTATACACACAATATGCATACAACATACATACAGATCATTGTAGATCCTCATGTACTCGTAAATGGTAACTGAAATGTTAACCGTGGAAAAAATAAAAACTTAAAAATATGTGTTTACTTTTTTTTATTTGATTTGTTTTTTTTTACTACGATTTGTAATTCGACAAAAATTTTTACAAATAGGACTCGTATACGACTATATACATATAGCAACATAGATCCATTCATTCAAAAACGGATATTTAAAATGAAATTTCAGAAAATTTTCAACTACAAAGTACTACCATGTACTATGGTATACACATACGAATATACATACATACAGATATATATATATATATACAGTTGTGTATGCATGTAAGTACATGGAAAAAAAATCGAAGTGCAACATTGATTAATAACAGAAATTGGAAAAAAAAACAGTTTTATTTTTTGTAGAAAAAATTGCGAAAAAAACGATAAAGGACATTTTTTTTGTTCACTATTTTGTAACTTTTTTTTTTTTTTTTTGAAAATTGAAAAGTGATTTTGAATCACTTTTAATTCATGCAGATATAATGTATGTACGAACATGTGCGGGTAATAAAGGTACATCTATAAATGTGTAGAGAAAATTAAAAAAAAAAAAAAAATTGATTTTATTTTCAATTTTTTGGAAAAAAAAAATTGTAGTGAAAATCAAAACTCTTCTTGCATAGGCAAAAATTTGCTGTGTCATATAGTAAATGATTTATGAAATTGCTTTCAGATCTTCATCCTCAATTAAGCAAGCAGAATACAGATAAAAACTACCCATACATCCAACCACCCAGGCACCCACACACAATCTATAAATTGTGAATACTGTACTGTACGTAATATAACACATTACACATACTCTACTCGTATATCTGCGTTAACACTAATTCTTCGTCATCATCATCGGTATATAGTACCGCAATCACCTAGAAATCATCATGATCGAATGAGCTCAAGCTATTTGAAGAAGGATATGCAAATTTTTATTTCAATTTTTGTTTTTATTTTTATTTATTTTTTCATACTTACGTATATGTATTGTGTATTTGGTGATAACAAGGATTTCTTCTCAGACTCATTCTTATTTAACGATAATATTTAAAGTGATACACAAGTGATGACACAACAAAACATCAAAATATAATCACTCATCTCTCTACTCTACTGCTGTATACATCCTGTATAGCTACACTACATCACATTAATTCACACATATCACCGCCTCATTTCCATCCAAATCCGAAAGTATTTAGTACTGTTGTAGCCTGTCATCACTTCACTTCACTCCATTTAGTATATAGCTAGGAAAAGCGAAAGCGTCAAAATTATAAACAGAAAAACGCACTGAAGCATTGAAATAATAATAATGCGGTGAGACTTTATCCCTGTGGGCATTTTTATTTTTTGTTTTTTATTTTTTTATTTTTCCTTTTTTTTTTCTTCTGATTTCATTTTGTTTCGCTATACATGGTATTTCGTTGTTACTTTGTCTGTTGTTTTTGTACGATGATAATGAAGATACGGTATACGGATACGGTATGTATTTTGTAGTAAAATACTCGACATATTATTTTTATACCGCATTTTCTCAACTATGGAGCCACCACAACCATTTCACCACAGGTTTTTTTTTTTAGATTTTCTTTTAAAAGAAGAAATTAATATCCGAGTATGTACTTAGTTTTTTTCCTTCAGATTTTTAAATTCATTTCGTTTTTTGTTTTCTTTTCGCCAGCGATGTAATTTTTTTCCTTCCTTTCTCGTTTATATTGTTGATTTTTTGTATCATTTTCAAATGGTTGACAACAATTTTGAACAATTTTACGGTTACATTAACATTGCATTAAATTAAATATGCAAAACAAAGAAAATTTGTGTGAGGTTTGGAATAAATTAAAATAAATTTTATTTTTCTGTATTTTTTATTTCGTAGTTTGTTATTTTTTTTATTTTCTTGAAATTTAATATTTTAGAAAAAGGAAGAAATGTGTACATATTTAACCAGCATATATAGTTTAGCATAGTTACGTATAGTTCCTGTTTCACTAAAAATACTAAATCTACGTATCCGTATGTATGAAGTATTGGATGCAATGCGGATGTGACATTCGAAATATTCGGTATATGATTAAAAATAGAACCGAGCACTATATTAATTGTCCATTAGAATACATAACATTTATTCATTACATAAATTGATCCTTTTTTTCTTAAATAATATTAAAAGAAGAAAAAAATTTCAATTTTCGAAATTAGCCACAAAATAAATTTACCCTTCTAATAATTTTGTTTTTCATACTTCCTCCACACAGGATTCAATAACAAAAAATAAAAGAAGAATAAATAAAAATGTTTTGAAATTTGTATAAAAAAAAAAAAAAACAAAGGAGAAGAAGAAGAATTCTAATTTATTTGCTATTTTCTAAAAGGATTCGGATTTTTTTTTATATGTTTTGTTCATATTTATCCAATATCAGACCAAACTTTAATAAAATTCACAGTTTCTTCTTCATCGTCCTTCTCCTTTTTTTCTTCTAATTTTTCTTTTTTTAATTTTTTATGCTTTAATCGAAAAATCTAACGAAGATAAGTAACAAGAAGGATAATAATATGGCAAATTGAATAAGTTTGATATATACATATAAGATAGGAGAGTTTGAAGGTTTGAAGCGAATCACTGAATGATAATTTTAATATTGAATGGATGAGCACATAATATACTTCTGGTCCTGCACACGAGTACAGCAATTTTTTAAATAAAATATCCAACCCATACCCACTCTATACCACCATATACACATACACACACGCAAATAAACACAAAGCGACAACAACAACAGAATTATGTACATACACACAAACACATTCCTACACAATTGATGGTTGTACATGGGAATATTTGTGAGTGCGATTGTAATATAATGATGGCTTTATAATGATGAAAATATTATGCGATGGTAATAATAGGACAATATATATGTACCTATCTTATATCCAAATATATACGTGTGTATATGTATTTCGTTTTATTTAAAAAAATTTTCTTATTTTATTTCATTTTTTTTTTCTTCTCTGCGTATTTTATTCAATTTCTTGTCATATAATTTCTCTTCTTCGCTGTTTGCCAAAAAAAAAAAGAAAAAGAAAGGAGTGTGGAGTTATGCGGGCAAGGATATCTGCATATATATGTATGTATGTATAGGTAGCTAACTACTTAAGAAAAGTTAAAAATGAATTATTATCCTCGACAACACAAGGAGATTTATGATTTATGTGCGGTAATGTATACCACAAGTTTGTATGTATGTGTGTGTATACACAAAGAATTTTTCATATAATAATCAAAAGTATTAAGTAAATATTTTATTTTTGACGAACATGGCATACGGACGGGTATATATACAATATATTTATGAATGTACATACTCGTATTTAAGTATATTTGTTTCCTTTTTCTTATTAATTTTTTTTTCTTTATTCTCCATTTCCAAAAGAACTCCGTTAATAAATTAAAATTGACTGATGGTAAAAAGATGGAATATAAGGAGAATAAAGAGAAAATAATAAAAAATAAAAAATGACACAACATTATTATGGAATTTATATGAAAATTGATAAAATATGAATTTTAATTGTAATCTGAGTAACTGTATGTAATCGCGATACGCCTTATTTAGTTACTCATTAAAATATATACGCATATACACACACGAATAAGAATATATAGTAATACATAGGTTGTCTGAAAAGTTTCTAGCCTCGACATGAAGCAGATACTCATCGTCGAACTCATTTTGATACGATGATGGTACATACATATGCCTGGCAAAATGACTGTAAAAATTGTTTAACAGTCATTTGTGTTACTCAATATCAGTGTTTTTGTAAAAATGAAAAAAAAAGTCGAATACCACTCCCACTTCAGCAGTTGTCATGACGAAAATTCTTGAACTTGGATTTAAATTGATTGATCTTTAGCGACTTTTTCCTGTTTCCTAGACTCAAAGTTTGGTTCGAAAGACAGAAGTTTTCATTAAATGAAAAGATCATCGTATCTGGTATAGAAGTATATGTACATTTTGTAGAGCAAGATGAAAACTACTATTTAGAGGGGTTATATAGACATGAGAGATTTGTCGGGAAAATTGTATAAACTTAAAAGAAGACAATGTGTTGAAAATACTTATTTCTGTGTTAGGCCAGAAACTTTTCAGACAACCTTTGTGTATCGTGTATAAAAACAAATTTGTAATAAATTTTAAAATTTAACAAAAATTCAAAACCATAAGCGTCTCTGTATAGTACTCAGATTTTCAATTGATTTTCTAATCATACAACATCATTTTTGCACTTAATTTTAATTAAAATTTTACAATTTTTGTTTTCAAAATATGAAAAAATGTGAATTATCTCTTTGATAGCTTCTGTATAGAGTATAGAGTTTATTTCGATTAGTAAACACATTCAAAGCATTTTCAAATCAATTTATAACCTCATATACTTATTCGTATACATATAGGTATATGCACATGTGTAACGTACGCACACCTAAACATTTTTTTAAAATTTTTTCATATGCATCTCTGTGTAGATACATGTATCTACAGTACGTTTACCAGAAATCAAGCGTATTTTTTTATTACTTCAATGTTTGTGAATATATTTGAAGATGAATCTGTAGATAAAAAAAAAATACCATGGCAGTAGAAAAAATCGATCATAGAAGAGAAAATTTATTGCTACATACATATACAAAAGTGTACCACTTATCACACAGCAACAACTCTAATATCACAATCGTTTTTTCAGTACAGATTGAGATTTGTAGATGGAGGAAGAAGATTGGGTTCGATACATTTTTTTCTTTCTTCTTTTTTTCAGATTTTTTTTGTGAATTGAAATTTTCAATTATCAAGAGATTATACACGATGTGAATCAAATGCCACCCTCTCCATGTACTATGCATACATCTACTAGATCTATCTACTACTACTCTACCACCTGTATCATCATTCAAAAAAGCGACAATAGCAAAAACAAAAATAGAAAATGTACATAGAAATCGTATACACGAACATGAGTACATATAGGAGGATAGGTATCGCGGTTTCGTTGATTACAATTTTATTGAACAATTGAAGCGTACAGAGACAAGAAAATAAGATATGGAATTTTTTTTATTGTTTGTATACACGTCGTATATGGAAAGTTTTGTTACACCTGGGAGTGATTACATTACATTACGAGTATCGAGTATTTGCAGTTTCACACATACATATTTATGTGTTGAATTCGATTTGATAAAATCGGTGTTAAAAATCACAGTGAATTTCAATTACATTGAACATTTTCGATTGAAAATATACGATGGAGAAAATGTAAAATAAAGTAAATAGCTTGAGAAATTTTGAACTTAAACTCAAATATGTATGTATGTATGATAGTTTATATTTTTTAATATTTTCAGTTCTAGATTTTGTTTTGGTTCTGGTTTAACTTGTGAAGTCTCATATGTCAATGACTCCGATAGATCTGGATTCAATCTGAGTTCGATTTTGAATCTTAGCTTAACATCCAATATTTACGATTTCATAATATAAATGTTATTTTCGGCCAAATACTTGTTCTACACTACACACCATAAGAAGTATATGAGAAACAAAAAGAAGAGAAATAAATAGTAGCAATCAGGTTATCCGCAATTAACTATATTACGATGTAGGATGTACGATACACCCTAGTAAACTATATTTTCATTTTTGAGAAAAATTCATTTTCCCCTTATATGTACTTGCTCTGCACACTCACACCATAAGAAGTATACAAGAAAAGGGAAGAGATAGTAAGTAGTAAGAATCAAGTTAGTTAGTATCTTACAAACCATGACTTGTATTCTCATTTATGAGAAAAATTTATTTACTGTTTATACTTTTTATACTTGCTTTGTACTATACACATCATAAGGAGTATACGAGAAAAGATAGACAGAAAGAAATATGAAGAAGACTGTAGGAATATTACTAGAGTACGATGAGTACTAGTATAGTACTCAGAAAGAGAATCGTGTTTCATTCCATCATACGTTCTATATACCATATGGGATGGGTTATAGATATAGAGCTATTTACCTATTTTTTTTTTCATACAGCTATTAGAAAAAGAGTGAAATTATTCAATTAACGAGTACACATTACATATACAAGGATACAACATACAAGTTTATTTTATAAAAATGTTGTGTCCCTCTCACTGACTAATAATCAAATTGTAATTTTTTAAAAAATCATTAAATCGAACTAATAGCTCATAATTCAAATAATTCTAAGCTCTTCATATACTATACATATTTTCATTAATTTATTTTATTTATTTTTTTTTATTCAAAAAATTAATCCTGTATTCCTGTATATACGAGCATGTATAAAGCAAATTTTAAATCTCTTCAGTTAATATGATTAAATCTCATAATTGAATTATTTTCAAAAAATATTTTTACACTTGTACTACTCATCCTTTCTAATCCTATAAAATTTGTGTTCAAAATAAAAAAAAAAATAATAATCATATGTACGAGTGTATATTTTTGATTGTTTTGTTTTTCGTAAACGAATAAATTTCTAAATTCTCATTTTACAAGTGTATATATATTTGTTCGTATATGATACAGGATGGAAAATACAGCGAATATCGGTATCGTATCATCATATCAACATTTCATTTGTCCTTTTTCTTATATATATATATAAAGAGGAAAATATTCCAAACAATTGAAACATTTTTACTTTTTTCCTTTCTGAAATGTGATGTTATTATTACACTTACACAGCATCATGATGTTCTCGTTCTCCCCCGAAACCCGAATAAAACTGAATGAATGAAAATCTCTTTTGTATATGTATACATATACGTATGTATATGTATGTTTTTATCATTATATTTTATATACACTAATCGGATTTGTTAACATATGTACGTGTATAAATCTACAATACATTCATACATAATATCTTATAAGTTGTTTTCACAAAATTATATGTGAAAATTCTGACTAAATTTTACACTGTATTACTAATATAGACGTACGTACTTACGAATTGTACATATACTATAATTTCAAAATTCATTCCAGCGTTTATTTCGAAATTTTCATAACAAAAACGTTGACAACAATCAACGTATTATGCTAATATGCTTATTGTCGGATCGGATGATGATGTGTATACTATTTTCATCCATATAGATATACTCGTATGTTTGTAGATAAAATCCATTTGGGAAACACTAAATTGCAATATATACCATGTGACAGGAAAACAAGGCAATCCTCAATTTATATGAAATCTTCCAGAGCAAATGATAAAATTTAAATTCAAAAAAATAAAAAATAAAACAAGAGAAAAACAAAAGAAAAAAAAAATACGGTAACTATGCATCTTTTACCTACGAATTTTATTAGCTGTATCATCATCATCATTCGAATCGCATAATGCATGGTATAATATATGTTACGCGTCTATGTATACATTAAATAAAAATACTGTGAATGCACCTCATCATCAATGAAATAATGTAACTATGTACATATCACCAAAACTTAACTGAACCACCCCATAATAAATTGTCAGGCATGATACATTATATCATACTACATGTGTTGTATACTTTGGATGCATTTAAAGAAATCCCACAATATAATAAAGTACTGTTGCTTTCACATTACACTCGAATGAAGAATAATACCTTTTTTTTATTATTTTTTTTTTTTATTTTACTAAATAAAATATCTTTCAAGTGCAAATTGAGAAACCGACAATCTGTTATCTGTGTACACATCTTTTCTACATATACTTACTTCGTTGAAACGAGTATGTATATATTTGATGATATCTTAATTTACCACGAATATTTGAATCCGAGTCACTCTATAAAATTCGTTATTCGTCCTTATGCTTATGTTATACAGTACACAGTATACATAATATATATATCTATTATAAATGGTATGGGTGGAGCGACATAAATACAATAAAGGAATCGAAAAACAGATTTTCGCGATGATGAAAATTTTAATAGTTAAGCAGGCTATCATTGTTGTTTATTTTCATTATATAGTATATATATTAAATAGTGGTATTAGTAGTATAGAGCATCGCCCAACTTAACTATCTTTCGCGCTTTGTATCCGTCGTGGAAATTACAATACATAAGAACGAGTCATCATATCATATACATTTGCATAGAAATAAATATTTTCCACAAGTTTATTTTTTATTTTATTATTTTTTATTTTTTAAGGAAAATGCTTTTCATTTGTTACGCGTGCCTGATGTATATAAACGTACATTATGCAACATACATGTATACACATACCCATCCTTATTCAATGATTATGCAAAAAAAAAAATATATATATATATTTATATACAATGCCTATTACGGGAATATGTGCCAGCAATTTGCAAATATGAATTTTTTCTCATACCACATGTGCATATTTCTGAATCCTATATAGCTACAATTCTATACCTATCTTCTCTCACTACACATCCTACATATTATCCTCATTTTTATTATCATCATTTTTTTATTTTCATGTAATATATGTTTGTACATATTAAAATCAGACTTCAGAAAAACAAGAAAATCTCTGATACTATGATGATGATGATGGAAAATCAGAACAACATCAGCAACAACAAAAAAAAAAAAGAAAATCATTCTCTAACAATGACATCAAAACCACAAACAATTTTCCTATCGTTGTTTTTCCATTATTATTGCATGCATACAGACTGTTACAGGCATATGGTACAACACATAATACAGTACACCTTCAATGCACAGAACTAGACTTCAATCTACAATTATTCATACTATGGCGTCAGCAACAGTTTTAGCCTTTTGGGCGCCCAGAGCACTTCTGAACTTTTCACAAGCATGGTTTTCATTTTGTCAAAATCCAGTCATTTTAAAAGTCACAATGAAAAAAATACCAATTTCAGAATACGTTCTTAATTCATTGAAGATCTTACATAGTTTTTAAAAATTTTTAATTTTCAATAGTTAAATGGCCATGTTTGTTTACAAATGAAAATATAGGTTAAAACAAACATCGGTTTTTCTTGTTTACGCACGAAACCAATTTCAATCTGAAATTTTTCTCCATACTCCCCTACTACAGTGCGGTATGACTTTCGTACTATCCCTAATCGTGCCCCCGAGATTTGGAGCCCGGTTTTAGTGAACAATTTCAACATTTGAAAGAACTCGGTAGGTACGGCATACTACAGTACAGTATATAAAATCTGTATGCACATTTCTCTCGCTAATGGTGGTAACACACAGGATATCTACGTATTTATTTGAAAAAAAAAATATATATAAAAATGATAAAAAACATTTTTTAAGCTTTTAACAGCTGTTGAATTTTAGAGGATGTCATTTTTTTGTTGTACCACAATATACGTTCAGATAAATTTTTGAATCTCAGAATAGAAAATTTTCATTAACGCTATACATTATACATTTATGTGTATTCGCATATTATATTATATGGTGTGTAGGTGTATGTATAAATTGCATAGAAATGAATGAATGGTATACATACTACTATAGTATTTTTGTACTTTAAAATCTGTAGAGATAATTTTTGTATGCATGTATGAGTATGAATACGTATATGCATACTATTAACATCCATATACATATATCTTTGATTTGTTCTCGTTACGTACATAATATAAGTATAGTTCTCATATTGTAGTTATATCATTTCAAACAACCCTTAAATTAAATACCAACTGGAAAATAATTCTGAGGGTGGATTTTAAAATTTCCTGTGCCTCTATACATCTTTGATTCATTTGATTTTAAACTGTCATTGGAGACGGACTATAACATTAAACTAAAAAAATTATGTACGAGTACATATTTCAATTTGAAATTATTATTTTCGAGCCAAGTGAATTTTGTTGTAAATTTTGAAAATTTGTTTGCCATATATACACGAGTACCATATAAAAATTAAAATCGGAATTTCGAAATTAATTTTAATTAAACGTCTACGTACAAATAGCATTGAAATCGTAATACAATTCTGTTCGTTTTACAAATTCAAACAAATAATAACACGAGTAAATATACCTACGTGTAACGTATCTACATATGTCTAAATGAAAATTAAATTTCCAAAAAATTATCTCAATCAAAAATATTTCAATTTCATGAAATTTGATAATGTGATTCGAAAAGTGTAATGTGTGGTGATTTAACGGTGATAAATGTACCTATATATAAATCAATAAATTATAATGTAATTATGGATATGTATACATTTTAAGGTACCAGCTAACCGTATATACAATTTATCATGTGTAAATTTTTCGAAATAGTTGCGTTGTTTATACATAAATTATATACGGGGCGAGTATATGTACATTAGTATTTAATTCATTGCACAAACATTTTGTTATAAGATTTTAAATTGATTCTCTATCAACGCAATGATTTAGTTTGTTGTGTTGGCAAATTATTGCATATATCTAGAATTAATTATTCGAAAATGTAACGGAACTGATGACATTATAAATGTGTTTAAATTAAATTTGGAATTCAATTTATTATTGGCAATTTATAGACTGTAAATTAATAATTATTTTTGAAATTAATTAATTCCAATTTATAAATAAAAATAAATTATATGAGGAAGGATATAATAATTTGAGTGTGCTGCAGAAAAAAACTAAAATAAATTAAAACGGTAATTTGAATTTTTGAATCTTATATGAATATTATATTTGAAACATATTTTTGAAAATTTTAAATTTAAATAAAAAATAGATCAATATTTATATAAGAAAAATTATCACAGTTAAAAATTTCATATTATATAGTATTACACGGATCAATAAGTGTTGACACTAACTATCAAAATAACGATTTCTTGGAAAAATGTTTTTCTTTATTAGTCTTCTAATGCTTTACTGCAACATCTTTCCGATCATTTGCAGTGAAGCTACATTTATATTTTTCAAAACAATGAAAACGAAACAAATTTTTGAATTTTATGTGTTGATAAAACATTGCTTTTTAAAACTGAAATAAAGACTGTTCAAACTCTGCAACGGCTTGAAAAATATTATCTGGACTCTACTCTGCTGCAAGAGTACAACTGACTGACTGAAGTGTAGTATGATAATTACAAGCTAACTGACATCTCTGACATATATTTTGTATAATTATTTATGAGATTTCTATAATAATATTTTGAAAAATATTTCAATGCCGTCGGTTGTTTTGTAAATTATTGATCATGAAACATTATTTCATTTTTTCATTACCGCATAAGTAATGTTCTTGAAAATTCTAAAGATAATCTCGTCTTTCAATTAAGGATAATTTATTGTGAGAAACTTTTGGATGCATTTTAAATTGTAAACCCAAATATCACGCATTGACGATCTCATTCAATTTCAGTACAATTTCATTCTAAGCCAAATTTTGTTTAATGTGTATACTAAAGAAAATTTCAAAAGCAAAATGAAAATTAAAAAAATTTGAATTATAAAACAAAAAAACAAAACCATAAAATTTACATAAAATACTCAACATATTTTTTGAAAATTTTATATTTTATATCTTAAATTTTTTACCATGGTAATGAATGACTTTCAAAAGTTCAGTCAAACAACACATGAAAAACAGTACACCTTAATTTATCCGCAATAAAAGTAAAAGAAGAACCTGTGTACATCAAATCTAATTGAAAACATCATCTTTTATATACATGTACACGTTGGTAAATTAAGAACTGAATAATTTAGAACAATACACACCAGTCCAGTAATATACTGTGAAAAAGGTTTTTTGAAATAGACCAAAATAACCCTTCATATTTCCTCATCGCATCTATACAAATATATTTTGACATAAATATTAAAACATATACAACATTTATATCATATATACACATATCTAAGCAGATATATATGTATGTAGTATAGAACAATAAAGAGCATTGAGGTAAAAAATATTTGGCACTAACTTTTATATGTGTATGTATATGTGTACGCAAATTTATAAAAGGGTAACTTTTTAGCCTTATATGTATGTGGGATATATAAGTATATGTTCATGTCCTTTATTTATTAAATTCAAAAACATCACAAATTTTCAACATCGCACATCATTGATCTAAACTTGTACCAAACTTATATGCACTTTGTACATGTTACATTACACCATTTATACATGTATCCGTATACATGTATAAAATTTTTCCTTTTAGTATTCCTCAAACATTCATATAATGATGAAGATTATGGTGATATGGTGATGATGTGATGATGACGATGACGATGATCCAGATCGTCCCAAGATAATTGAATTGAATTCGCACATATGTACACATACGTATGTAATATTATAATATTAAAACATACTACATATTATATGTAATGTGTAATGTGATAAGGCCATGCCACAAGTGGTGTTCAATATAATGAGGGGCAATATACCGTTCATATAATAATAATTTGTTAAAAGTCTCGTCTATTTGATAGACATTACATACATACATGACATTATGAATGTGTGTATGCATCAATGAAATATTTATCACATACATTATACATTTATTCGTGCGTATATATGTATGTATATGTAAATATATATAGTTCAAATTCAATATATAATTTTATATACTATGTATAGTATATCTGCCCTTTTGTGTGATGTTGGTTTATTTTTTTGTCTATGTCAAATTTAATGTGATTGAAATGAATTGAATTTTTGGGTGTTTTAAAATAAAACCCATACGCATTTTTTATCATTGTCCAAATTCAACTTTATATAGAGTTGATAGAGTGAGACTGACTAGTAACGAGACCACAGTTCAAAAAAAAAAAAAAAATAATAATAAACTCAAAATCAAAAAAAAAAATGTTTATCTCATTAGACTTCCTTTTTTTTGTTCTCGTTCAATATGTAAAAATTTTTTTTTTCAAAATAAATCCTCGATTGTGCTGTAATCATGCATATAATCTCTACAGATTATTGCTGTATAATCGAATGTATACATGCATGCATTACATTTTAATTTACCATTCCTGATTCAGAAATACGTGCAATATCATGGATAAAGTAAAGTACACAATAAGCGTTTTTATTAAATGATGTGAGGATATACATTATGTATATTTAATTCTGTCACCAAAATCGAATTAAATCGAAATAATATACTCACTTAAATGAGATAAACACGATACGTAAATATCATATAAAGTATTTAATTTTTTCATTCGAATACTCGTACATTCCTAAACTTTCCTCAAACAAAATGAAAAGGATTTTTAATTTTTATTTGTTCAGGAATTTTTGAGTTGAGATTATAATAAGAAAACCGGGTGGTGAATTCATTCAAGTGAGTTAAAAATGTTGCAAATTTCACTAAATATCATCAAGAACCAACCGAATCGGTATTAATAAATTTGATTCAATGGATTCAGTTCAAATTTTGTACTAAAATTTCTGCGAACTTAAAGGATGACTGTTAACAATTTTCAAAATACGATTAAAATTTAGTTTATTTTTAGAATTTTTAAAGTTTAAAGTTTTCACTCACAAAGGATTTTTAAAAAACAAACTTAACCTGCATCTAAAGAATTTTAAATTCTGTTTAATATTGAAAGGATATCAAATTTTTTATTTGAATAAATTTAAAGAAAATATTTTTTTCAGATCCTGCAATTAAAAGATATTTTATTAAAAAAATGCTGTGTTTTCATCGTAATAAATTAACTGTAATCAATGAGTAGACTGGGGTTCCGAAAAGGTCCCCCCGATTAAACTGAAATTTTGTCCAAAATTTATTTAATCAGATTTCTCGTATTGTCAAATACAACTTGTTGTCCAAATTTCAAGAAAATCGATGGACTGGGCGAATACCTTCTCGAAACTCCAGCCCATTGAGAACATTACAATCCTTGTTCAATTCATTAAAATTGTAACTATGTCTTAAGTTGGTAATACATAAGATGACAAGTTTAATGAATAACACTTCTGAAATATTTCTCTCTAAATATTTATATCCATTTACATGTACATATATACCTTATATTATGTACAACGATTTTTATGTAGAATTGATAAAAAAAATAAGTGATAGATCATACTAAATAAATTTGACTATGATTTTAAGTTTCAAATTGCATTCCACTTAAATAAAAGTTTTCAAAATTTTAAAACAAAAAAAATGAAAATAAAATAAAAATAAAATATAATAAAAACAATCAGCGGAAAGAGGAAATTTATTTTTCATTACAATCCTTTTTTTCATTTAAAATTTATTTTTCTTTTATTTTAGTTTTTTATCCCGGCATAAAAACAACATCTACTTCTACTACTACTACTACTGTAAATAATACTGAAGATGATATAGATAGAATTTTTCGAATAAACTTTTTTCTTTCAAGCAGTAATTCGTTTTGGTGTGTGTGTGTGTTTTTTTTTTTTTATTTGTAATGAATTATGCATTGAAGTAATTAAAAAACCGACAACTGAGCAACAGCAATTCAAAAAGAATTATCTTCAAACTTTCTTATATTCGAAAGGAAATGCATTTAAATTTTTCAACAACAATAAAAAATAAGACAAATAAAAATCATATAAATATTCGTATAAATTTATACTATACGAGTATAGTCTATGTAAGTTTCCTTAAATTTTCTTAGATTCGTATTTTGAAAAATTATTTCATAGCAGAATAAGAAGAAGTTTGACGGAAAAAACATTCGAAATGTTTTTAATGCTGAAATTGTAATGAAACACAAACAAATGGATGTTTTTTTTTAAAAACAAAAATTCTATTCAGTGCAAGATATGCTAGTAAAGTAACAGAAAAAATTAAAAGTTTGTGAATTTTGAAAAAAAAAAAGATTTTATCTTAATTTAAAATCGTAATCTTATGTAGTTACTCATACAGCGTGGTATATAAGCACATATTTCTCAACACTTGGTTTTTTTTTTTTAATTATAATGTTTTTTAATTTTTTTATTCATTAAGAACCTCGTTTATTCATATACCCACCACCCACCAATATTCAAGTTAATTTTTATGAAATTCATTAGCTTTGGTATTACAAATTTATTTCGATTGAAAATTTTGAAAAAAAAAAAATGTTTTCAGTGATGAGTGGGAGTTAAATAATTTTCAATTTCTTTTTTATCTTTTGAATTTATTGCAATTGAAGAATATTTTTGAAAAGTACTTAAGAATTAATGACAATTTATAAAAAAAAAAAATAAAAATTAAAAAATATCTTTCAATTTATTATACTCGCCATCCGTCGGTATGATATTCATTGTCACTCGATATAGAAAATGATAATACCATAATACCTTTTACACATAAACATAAATCAAAACTACTAACAAATATAATGAAATCCAAAACACAATAACAAAGCACTAATTGTCAAAAATAAACTTAAAATGTTTTAAGTTACCTGTCGAAAATTAAATATGCGCATATTTCAGTTTTGTAGCACTGTAGCAGGCGTCAAATAAATTTCAAACTTAATTTCATGGTTCAATGTTTCTCTTCTACTTTTATTGTGCTTGCTAGTATATATTAATGTCTTCTTGTACTGGGTCACGTATACGTCTGGTCTGAGTATCTTCCTTTCGAATCTTCTTTGCTTTGGTGAGTGTTCAGCACTCAGCTCCATATATATAATACCACAGGAAGAGTAAGTGTTTCTTATATAGAATCATTTTTGATGCTCTTGAGATACTTCTTATTAGGCCATAAAAGCACCTATTTCCCAAAATTATAATTTCATATATAGTACATCATCGTAAATGAATAGCCCGCTGTTTTAGGCTGTGTTTGGAAACGTCATTTGCAAGCAGACTGCATTTGCAGTTTGTTTGGTAATGCATAATAACAACTATTATTGTATTACGAATCTACTTGATCGTCAAAAGATAGTCAATAAGTTTGACAATAATCATTTTTTGACGATCATTTGATATTTCCAAACAGGGCCGTAGTTGTAATGAATATATATTATTACTATTGCTATTGTTGTTGTTACAGTTCATTTTCCATAATTTTTATAAATTTTCATTACATTTTAACGATGTTAAGTATTTATGTATATAGATAAGTAGGTACACAGGAAAAATAAACATTAAATATATTTTTAATTTCATAATTCATTTAAAAATCATATTTAAAATTTTCAATTATTCTAAAAAATTTCATTGCGAATATAAATTACATACACTTACGTATGTATATAATGTATAATATTTACCAATTATTACGAATGAAATGCACATTTAAAATGTTTACATTAAATATTTTGCAATTAAATTCATTTTCTCATTATACATATTTTATCAATGTGTCAATTTGTAAACTTTATCTTTTATCAAAATACATATAATGTACTCGTATTTTGCTAGATTCTAGGAATTCTAATGTATAGTGTAACATTATTTATTTCTGTATTTGCATATACACATGGTTTTGATGTGCATTATATTTTTGAAATACTCAAAACAACACATTACCAGGATGATATTCTAAAAAAACATATACAATCATCATCATCATCACCATCATTCAGCCTCATTATTATCCTTTAAAATTACATAAATATACAAATGTACTATAACACTGTATATAAATACGACTAAAATGAATCAATAGTACATACACGCATTTTGTACACATCATGTACATTTATGCATATATTCCATATATTCTACATACGATGAGTATAGTATACATATATACAAATCTATAAATATATATGTGTAATATTTTGTAGTATTTCCGTATCATTTCCTATTCAAAAAAGTTTATTAGCAGAGCAGGCAACATCATAGCATATTATAATCAAAGTGCCAGATTGAAATGAAGTTCATTTTAAATATCTCTATCTTTCGTTTTCGTTATTATATTCTCATACCATTTACAGATTTTAGATTTTTGCCTTCATGTTCATTATAATATTTAGATAATAGCTGTGGTATACATATACACATAAGTTGTACATTTTTCCCATTATATTCATCCGTTTATCTATCGCGTATATATACACGACTAAACTTTGAGGAGTTATACATATTTTGAAAAATTTTCATCCAACTTTTATGTTTCCATTTTTTTTTTTTGCATATTTTACACCTTATTTTATATTTTATTTTATTTTTTAGATTTATGAAAATTTATCATATAGCGTATGTATAGAGTATCTACGAGTACGATGAGATGACAACATCCTGTTAAACAATAATTTTATTTTTTATAGTTTTAAAAAATTTTATTTATTTAATTTCATTTTTGTCTTTCTTTTTATTTTTGTTGGAATAAAAACATAACAAATGAATAACATAACACTCATTCCCTGACGTATATTTTCTGTTATTTGTGTCATTTATAAATTTTTTGAATTGAATATCCAATCATTATTTTTAAATGAATGTATGTGATGCTGATGTTGTATATGTGTATGAACATGTGATATAAAATTAGTAATTCAGACGTTTTCGAAAACGAACTAAATGAGTGTACAATATGCACTTTTATATAATACGGGTATGGAGTATGTATAAGATCCGGTTGTGTTAATTTTATTAACAAATTTTTTTAAATAAATTTCTCATATTTTTCACACAAATACACTTATATCTATATTTACCCATTTAATAAATACACTGCACGGTTAACTATACTTAGGTGGCCGGGCTAACAACATAAATATGCGCCCTGCCCTGTTCGAAGTATAGAATATCGCTCCAACACAATAATACTCAATTTCTCATTAAACTCATTATTATATTATCATTAATTGATGAAAAAACTCGTTGAGAGGCTTTAAGACGAGTTAGGGTGATTTAGGGACCGTCAGGGTGAGTTAGGTATTGTTAGGTGAGAAGCATTTAGGGCGCGTTTTTGGGCACATTCATCCTAGACGCACCTAGATATATTCACTATCTCTGCATGCCCCTCTGAATTTTTCTCTCTATTCAACTGCTTCTTTTGCTCATATGAAAGGACCGGCTTTAACTATACATGTGTATCCGTGTTGTACTCGTATATGTGAATTTGAATATAAATTTCAAATAAAAAATAATTTTTCATACTTTTTTTTCTTTAAAAAAAAATATTAAAATATAAATGGTATACACATACAAACAATCAAAGACAGACACTAAATTTTATAGCAATCAGAGGAAAATATACACCCGTCGTAATTTTGATTTTAAACAAATTTCACACGTACCGTATACAAATATATTCGTCACTAACATAAAACAAACTTACATATATATTCTCTGTATATGCATGCATAAAAATACTACATAAATAATATTGTACATTTATACTCTTGTACTTATATAAACAACATCAGAAAAAGTTAATGATTTTCATGAAAAATACTATATTATGATTTGTATACGAATTAGGTTTTTCTTTATTTTATTTTCAGTTATGTATTTTTTTTAAACTTTTTATGCTACTACTACTACTACTCGTAGTATATGTAGTAACAGCTGAATGCATAATAAAAAAAAATTTTATCACACTATGGATGGTGTACGATTAAATTATGCAAATTAAAATTTTTGAAAGAAAATCTTTTAATTGAATATTTTAGAGCCAATATACATACATTCATATTCATATTTATGCATAATATAGCTACTTATGTATAGTATATATATACCTATTAAATTAATAAAATATTATATATACACGAGTATAAAATTGAATAATTTAAAATGAAAAATTTTCATTTGATTTGTATGAAAATGATTAAATTAATAACACGGTAAATTTTTATTATTCTCTTCAATTTTTTGAATATTTCATTTCATCCTACTACTATATCTACTCTATATACCATGTAATGTACTCGATACTCGTATTTTCATTCATGAGAAAAATTCATTTTCCCCTTATACTTGCTTGGAACA
This sequence comes from Villa cingulata, assembly GCA_951394055.1. Classification (NCBI taxonomy): domain Eukaryota; kingdom Metazoa; phylum Arthropoda; class Insecta; order Diptera; family Bombyliidae; genus Villa; species Villa cingulata. Next base: position 21,272,573 of record OX596025.1, on the reverse strand, counting down.
ACGCACCAACATCATAAAAAATATACAATAAACAGGAAGAAGAAGTAAGTAGTAGCAACGAGGTTATTGGCATCTATCGATATACGATATAGGCTATTGTATTTGTACCTTGCATTTGCATACTACTCGTAATCGTTTTTTTCATTCACGAGAAAAATTTATTATCTCTCAATACTTGTTGTGCGCTATGGTGCTACCCAACCCACTACGTACCATAAGAAGTATACAAGAAAAAGAAGAGAAGACAGTAAATACTAACAATCAGGTTATTGATATCTGGTTATATTACGATCTTCACTATACTAGTACCTCGCATACTGCTAGTAATTGTAAATATTTTTATTTATAAGAAAAATACATTTTCTCTTTATACTTGCTTTGCACTAGCGCCATGAGAAGAATATGAAAGAAAAAAGAAGAGAAGACATTAAGTAGGAGCATGAGGTTATGCATTATATGCATGTACATTATACCACAATAGATATTATTGCATTTATGTATATATGTAATATATGGAAATTTATTAATTATTTATTATTAATGTTCTTAAACATAATATTAAGTAATAATTCATATTTTATACGCATATATGTAGTTCTAAATGTTACAGTGTAACACATACATATGATATTCATTTTGAATAATATAGAAAGAAAATTACTTATTAAAAATAATTTTATATAAATTTAAAATTCTATTCTATACTGTATATGCAATAAAAACCAAAAGCAAATTTTTCAACTAAGAAGGAAAGGAGGAGCATCATATATTGAAAGAAGAAGAACTTACTTATATAACAAATTCCAGATTATTATTATTAATTTTAATAATTATAATATACATTTATTAATTTCCACATATGTTATGTATGTAATTACACGTACATATGTATCATATAAAATATATAAATATTTGTATCCAAAGTTACTATAGTTCTATACGAACAATAGAGATTCGTATATAAACAAATTTCGTATAATGTACCTTTATAAAAGAAAATATCAGATATAAGCGTGATTATATTTAATATACATACATATAATTATTTATACAAATATTCTGTTTGTGCAACATATGTACATATATAAATCCTGGATTTCTAATTTTATAGAAATGGATTTTCCTTGAAAAGTAAAAAAAAACAAACAAAAAAATCATTTTTATTTTTCTCTCATTTTTATGGAAAATATAATATTTTTTTGTATTTTCATTAAAAGAACAATAATCATTAAATATGAAAAAAAAAACTTGAAATCCTGGTTTTTGTTAAAAAAAAAAACATGAAATAAAACCACTCCATTATAGTACATCTCAAATTCAGTAGAATCACAAAACCAAAAATAAGCAAAAAATAAAAGAAAAATCATTTTTTTTTAGATTCATTACAATGTTTGTTATTATATACAGTATACATATGAACATTTTGTTTTTAAATGGTTTTATGTTACACAAAGTTAAAATTGAAAAAAAAAAAAAATAAAAAATACATACTTTCGTATACTAAAAGAAATTTGTTTTTGTACAAAAATATGTAAAAAATAGATGTGCATGCACATAAAAATTTCTACATTCATATATAAAAAATAAATGATACAAAAATAATTAATAAAAAATAATTACATATAATCGCAGTATTATGTTTATGTTAAATATCAATTTCAAAAAGCATATCATACACTCATGTATTTTTCCTTGTAATACATAATTATGTACATACTCGTATATGCGATATAAGCAAGTAAGTACATACGAGTATGTAGAGCTGGGAATGAGTACACAAATTTGAAGTTTTATAAAAAATTTCATCAAAAAATCATTTAAATATTTACTGCAAATATTTGCATATAGCTACTTAAATACTTAGAAGATTATTTATAATAAAATAAAAATAAAAGGAAAATATACAAAATTCTATCGTTTTCTCTTTCATGAAAATTTCATCAACATAATAATAATAAAATAATAATACTGAAGTACTCGTAATTATATACACTAAAAAGGCGATTAGCTATTTGCTTCTATAAAAAAGCAAAATCAAAGAAAATTAAAAGCAATCTATTAGAGATCATAGAACAAACAATATACCCACTTATGTAAGTAAATATAGATAAATACTAAAAATATATACAAGGCTGTATATACTTTTTAAAATAGAGAGGGTATTCATATAATATATTTAAGTATGGAGGAAATTCACAGATAGGCAACACATTTTTGAATTTTCGCTACATGTTTTCGATGTAAATTTCTTGATAACGATAAATATTATTGATATAAAAAAACCAGCGGACAATCGAGCTATTCAAGCTTCGATATAATAAAAAGAAAAGGATTTTTATATCGTTCTCTATAATGCCCAATTTCACAATGAAAGCTTAAGATCAGTCTCAGGATAAGGTTTAAACTTCCGCTTAAGAGATGTTTTAATTTCACATTGCAGTGGTATTGTTTAAGTTTTAAATTCAGCTTATCCATAACAGACTTGAGCCATAGTTTAAGGCTTTTATGTAGGGTTAACTTAACTCAAGATTAAACGCTCACTTGTGAAATTGGGCATAACACTTAAAATTAAATTAGATGAAAGATGAAATCATATTTATTTTGATTATCGTAAGGCCTTTTTCACACACTGCGACATGCCTCAACGACAACGATATATCGCAAATTTTTTTTAAATATAATGTATATGTCGTAGTTTGCAGTGTGTGAAAGCTGCCTAACTTCACCCATACGACAACGTCTTTAGTTGATTTTTGACCGGTAAAGGAACATCATATTTTAGGTGCGACTTGACGATTATAAAAGTTTTCATACTTAATTTGTTTTTTAATTTAAATATTTTTCTCTTTATGGATAGAGAACTCTTTCCAATTGCCAATTTTTCCTAAACAAGAAGAAATATTTAAGTATACTTCAAAAATTTAAAAATTTTCTTCTATTTCTTCACTGAATTGCATACAATACCATTGAATAGATGTAATAAAACACAACTTTTTTGAATTTTAACTCTAAAAAACAATTAATTTATTGAAATAATATTGCTGCTCTTATGTGAATTTTCTTTATTGTATTAAAAAAATATCAGGAGGTATTAAATACAGATTATATTTTTGTTTTATATTATTTTTTTTTTTATTATTTTTTGTGAGTTTTACAAAATGAAAAATTTGTACATGATGTGTAAAGTACAAGTACAACGGTACAACGAAAAGACGTTGTCTTAAAAACTAAACAAAATCAAGTACTACAGATATACATATATGAATTGCAAATAATAATAACAATGTACTCAAACTCTATAAATATTTCTTCACCCGGTATTATACTGAAATACTATATAAGTGCATTTATTTATTTTCTTTTGCAAAATTTCCATAAGGACTTTACAAACTTTCTTATATATCTTACAGTGTAAAATACAAAGAATATTTTATTTTCATTAATTTAATTCATTTTTAACGAATACAATGATTTCTTGAATAGATTTATTTATTTTTCTATTATTTCATACACAGATTTTCTCTATATACTTAAGTAAAGCACATGTAAATAACATATATATATATTCGGATATTTTTAAGACAACCTTGGAGTGGTACTATAAGGCTGGTATTCACAGACATAGATTATCTTTTATCTGAGATAAAGTATAGTCATCAACCTGGATAAAACACCGGTCGGATATTTTGTAAGACAACCTCGGAGTAGTAGTATAAATATCGTTCGAGCATAACCTTGTTATTAACAGCTATAGCACAGCGCTCATATATAATCATTACATCCATCATAATCTCTTTTTCATTTTGTAATATAAAAATACAATCAGCTGACATTTTTGACAACAAGTTTGACGAAGTTCCAAAACAAATTTTATCTAGGTTGATGAATAATACTGAAATTGTATCCGGCTAAAATATATCCGACGTATAATCTATATTGGTGAATACCAGCCTACATATCGTTTGGACGTAACCTTATTATTAACAGCAACAGCACATCACTTACATAATCACTACACCACATAGCCTCTTCTTTATTTTGTAATATAAAAATACTAATTTTTCACAATCAACTGACATGTTTGACACTCCGAAATTGAAGTCCAAAAACAAATTTTATCTAGATTGATGAATAAGCTGAAATTATACTCGGCTAAAATATATCCAAAGGATAATCTCGGTTGACGAATACGACCCTGAGTATGTACACAATTGAAAAGTAAGATATTCATGCACATAACTATACACATATGATACTGTAATATACAATGAGTATACTATATTCTACTTACATAGTTTACGAATAGATTTCTTAAGATATCTTTAATCTTTTATTCTTATTTCTACAATTTTCTGTTGTTTAATTATATTTGACAATGTTTTGAATACAATGTAATGTATATATGAACTGTTTCTGATGTTTGTTCTAATGTACAATCATATTATATATGTATAGATACATATACATGTACTCCTTACATATAATCTAAATCTTAAAATATTTTATTGTGAAAATCTAATAATTTTGAAAAGAATTTTACATTTTCTGGTAATGAAATGTAATATATATTTCTTGGTACATAACATACTCGTGTACATGCATGAGGATACAACTACATACTTTATTTAGATGCGAAAGAATGAATGAATTGAATGAAGGAATGAATTTTCTGGTATTTAAGTACGTGTGATATTGAGATTTAAAAAATTTGATAATGAATCTTTTTATTTGCGAATCATTCAATAATTTTTATTCAACCGTATTCAAAAATAATGAATATAACAGGTATTTTGTTTCAATTCTTTTACAGAAATGACTGAAGAGCAACAGAGACAGTCTCCAAAAGAACGCAAAAGTATCCACGATATCCGAAATCAGGATCTTGTTAGCCGTTTATTGGCAGCTACTCCACCCTATCTTTATTCGGCTCCAGTTGGTTCGAATAATTTTTTTTTCAGTGATATGCTACGATCATTGGTTCAAGCTAGAAATAATGAAAACGCACGGAATTTGCAAATGCAGCAAGCCGCAATGGCAAGACGTCCACGTAAACGTTCATGGAGTCAACATCGCCCCTACTATGAACCTACTGTAAAAGAACGAAAAGAAGAAATAATTGAAAAGCCTGTAGAAAAACCATTAGAGTTAACTAATAAACAATTATTTCCAATATCAGCAAAATATTCAAAATCTGATATATTAAAAGACGTTGTAACGAAACTACCTCAAACATCTGTACAGTCATCATCAGAAACTATGAAACAGCAACAGCAACAACAACAACAACAACAACATCAAACTGAATTCGAACAATCATTACCAACGAATGAAAATTCTAGTGCTCCTATACCAGATCCACCAGCAGCATCATTACCACCATCAGAATTAGTTTTACCACCACCTCCGCCTGTTTGGTATCCACCTTTATACCCACCATACGGAATTGATCCTTTACATTTTTTCATTGATTTAAGAGTTTCGGGACATATTTACGATCGAAAAAAGGAAAATCTTTCTTCTCTAGCTAATTCTGACAATAACAATGTATCGAATGCAACTGACAATGAAAATTTTGCAAAACATAGACAAGGTTCAGCATTTAGTGTACCAGCACCAAGAAGTGAATCAAAAACAGCATCTGTAATTAATTTATCAGCATCGAACAGTAATGCAGAAAAGGTAGATTGCTATAGTAAATACTATGATATGATGGAAGCAAAAGAAAATCAACCAATCACAAAAAATACAAATTATGTCCTTCATAATCTACCACGAATCTACACAAATTATTCATCATCCAGAGATTCGAATGAAGAAAACACATTTGAAATTGATAGTAAATCTGATCATGATATCGATGAAATGGAAAGGTCACAATCAAAAGAGAATTTAACCCATATTGATGTTGAAATGATCGATAGTGTAAAATCTCGGACGGATACTGAAAATACAAGCAGTCCTGATATCGAACACAATCAAATTCATCAAATAGATTAGAGTTTATCTCGTGAATAGAAAAAATAATCCATCAATAATAAACAATGTGAACGAATATAACAATATAAATTTCTGATGACTTATAAAAATAATATAGGGATTTAAGCATATTTTTTGTTAATCTCAATAAATTTTATGTTTCATGTTCTAAGAAAATGTGTTTTTTATACTTATTTAATTATATACCTATCTCCCTTTTTTCATTCTTCCGATTTTACTGAATTTGTAATCTACAACTTTTACTAAGCACATACTGGCACATACTCATATATTTAGGTCATATCAAATCATATCTAAAAAAGATTTAAGTCATTAATAAGCTGAAACATTTTTTTTCGGAAAGAGCGTTCCAAAAACTATAAAATTTGCCCATAAAATATAGGCAAAATTCAGCAAAACATTTTTTGGTCCGAAAAAATGGTAAGGCTATAAAAAATATTTAAATTAATTTAAATTTAAATTTAAAAAAATTTGATGAAAAAGTTTTCGTCGAACTAGGACAATTACGACTTGTAGTTCCTGAAATATAGGATATAGTCATTTTCACTTCTTCGATTTTTGTGCCATTTGGCTTCTAATTATTTGGCTTTTTTTTATTTTTCAAAAAATTTTAGCATGTTTTTTAATTTTTGTAAAATACCAGGCACTCATAATAATTAGCAAGTACATTTTTTAAAAAATGTTCAAGGATTTTTTTTAAAATTTTTAAAAATTTTAGCGGATTTCTTTTAAAAATTTTTAAAATATTTTTGAATTTTTAACGAAATTTTAGAATATTTATACATCTACATCTTCCGAATTAAAATTTTTGTAAAATACCTCGTAATGGCAATGGCATAACATTTACAGAGTTACCATATTGAAATCAACTAAGTGTTGACAAATCTAGCACCAATAAAAATAATTCATGTTTTCTGAATCTATGTAGGTAGAAAAAAAAACTGCTGATAATGCACATTTTTTAGATATATGTCGTATACTGAAATCTAATCTAGATTGCTGACAACTTCATAATTGAATAGAATTTTCAAAAATCACACAACGTTACAGACTGTATGAATTTAGTTGTTGGAATTTTTGTAAAAAGTTTGCAGAAAATTGATGTGTATGTATGTACATATGTAGTTTTGTGCATGCTTTGTGTCTTGTCTTGTGACATGCTTGTGACAGCTGCAGCTGTTTTGTTGTCGATTGAATTGTTGTTGCTTGTTGCTGATAGGATATTTGATTTGACGAAGTGAAGAGTGAACGAAACGAGAAGGAGAACGACTGTGACCTGCGATCGAAAATTGACGGCCGTTCGTATTTCTATTTCGTTAGTGGTAGAATTTTATAAACGTTCAAGTTCTTTCACACTTTCGAAAAATCTTGTAACTTATAACATTTTTTTTAAGTTAATTGACAAAATATAATTTAGAAAATTTTCTATTTAAATAATTATGGCAGCACGTATAATACAAAAAATTGTAAGCGAAAATCATTTAATTTTCATAATTTCATGTTATGTTTGTGATGTAATATCATAGTGTATTCATAAATAATAATAAGATTTTAATTTAAATTTAAATAAATGAAAAAAGGGAACAGAAAATAGAAAATTTCAATACACTGCACAACAGACTATGTATATACTAATTATTGTAATGTAATCGAATAAATTTCATGTAATATTTTGTTTCATTAGATTATCAATTAAGCTAATTAAATTTTACATTGAATGCTAATTTTCAAATTAATTAAGATGCCATGCATAAAATTATATTTTAGATCAATTATTGTAATGTAAAGTTCTGTTATAATAACATAAAATATGCAATTTTTTAGTTAAAACGAATATTTGGTGATATAGAGGTTAATAAGGACATTGCTAGAAATTCTAAAGTGGTCAGTATTTTATGTAACATATTTTTTTTTTTTAGTTGGAACTTGAAAAACAGTGCAATTTATATCATTTTCGTATTCATATCAGAATAGAACATCATTACAAAAATCGAATAAGAAATTAATTTTTTTTTCTGCAAATGCTCATAACCTCATATTTAATATTATGTAATGTTTGTTAAGTAAAATTTTACACACCACACAATGGCAATACTATTTGCGTGTAGTTTTGTATTACTGCCAACCATCGCTATCTATAAATTATACGAATTGACAGAAAAAAGAAAGTAAAACTGATAAAGTACAATTGATTTTTGTTTAGGTTACAGCTCCAACAACGGGTAGAGGATTCTCATCAGGTGTTCGAAAGGTTACATTGATTCCTGGTGATGGTATTGGTCCAGAAATATCAAGTGCTGTACAAAAAATATTCACTGCTGCAAATGTACCAATCGAATGGGAACCAGTCGATGTAACTCCAGTCCGTGTAAGTGAACCTTGCACTGTGTTTTGTGTGTGCTTTTTTTATTATTTGAAATTTTGTCAGTAAATTTTAAATGAAAATTGTATTTTTTTTTTTAAATTTTGTATACGATAGCAATCAGATGGAACATTTGGTATACCTCAAGCAGCTATCGATTCAGTAAATCGTAATAAGATCGGTCTTAAAGGACCACTTATGACACCAGTCGGAAAAGGACATCGTTCATTGAATTTGGCATTAAGAAAAGAATTCAATTTATATGCAAATGTACGTCCGTGCAGAAGTCTCGAGGGTTATAAAACGTTATACGATGATGTCGATGTTGTTACAATCCGTGAAAATACTGAAGGTGAATACTCTGGTATCGAACATGAAATTGTCGATGGTGTAGTCCAAAGTATTAAATTAATTACGGAAGAAGCATCAACACGTGTGGCTGAATTCGCTTTTCATTATGCCAAAGATAATAATAGAAAAAAAGTAACTGTTGTACATAAAGCAAATATCATGTAAGCAAAATTTTCAGTTTCATTCATTAAAAATTATTTATCATAGCACGAATTTAATCTAAATCTCTTCATTTATCATAGAATTTACTAAGTAGATAATAAAATACTAAAACATTTAAACTTTCAAATCTTGTCATTTACTTTATTAATTTGCAACTAATTTCATATTTGTATTGTAAATGTTATTTGTAAATTGTAATGTGACACAAAATAATTTTTTCTATATATTTTAGGCGAATGTCAGATGGTTTATTCTTAAGATGTTGTCGTGATACAGCACAGAAATATCCTGAAGTTAAATTTGAAGAACGTTATTTGGACACTGTGTGTCTTAATATGGTACAAGATCCGAAAAAATACGACGTATTGGTATGTGTTATAAATCAAATAAATAAAAAAAAAATTATCGTATTATATTATCTTTTCATCATTTTTTTTTTTCAATAAACAGGTAATGCCCAATTTATACGGTGATATCTTATCAGATATGTGTGCCGGTCTTGTTGGTGGTTTAGGTTTAACACCGTCAGGAAATATTGGTTTAAATGGTGCTCTATTCGAATCTGTAAGCATTCCATTTTTTTTTTGTTTACAAATTTTCTGATTGTTTTCTTCAATTTATTCTAAACTATGAAATAAAATTAAAAAATAAAAACAATTTAAAGGTGCATGGAACTGCTCCCGATATTGCTGGTAAAGATTTAGCCAATCCCACTGCCCTATTATTATCAGCTGTAATGATGTTAAGGCATATGGAAATGAACAGTCATGCTGATCGCATAGAGCAGGCATGTTTTGCTGTTATTAAGGAAGGAAAGCATTTAACCGGTGATCTTGGCGGAAAAGCAAAATGTTCAGAATTCACTAATGAAATTTGTTCAAAAATTTAAATGAAAATAACACCGGAGTGTAAGCAAAAAAAAAAAAAAAAAATTAAAAAACGAAAAGAAAGCAAATAATTAAGGTCACAAATGAAATAATTGTCCCATTACAAATATTTTTTTTTTCTTCCTTACATATTTTTATCATTATTTTATTTATTTAAAGCTACATTTATATTATTTTTAATTGGAGCGTGATTTATTTACATAATTCACACTTTAATTAAACAGTTTTAGATTTTTACATCGAATTTAGAAAAATATAATTGTAACTAACTCGCAATAGAATAGGAAAGAACTTTGCTATGAAAAATATTTATGCATAGCAAAGTCAGTATTATAAAATTACGTCCGAAAACAAAATATTATTTTAAATTCTTGGTGCTTTGTTTTTGTTTTCTTTATTTTAATTATTTAATTCAAGATTAACTAACATTATTCTCAAATTTTTTTAATGCCTAAGAATCAGACAAACTCTCATGACTTTGTAAAAAATAAAAAAATATTTCGATATTTATTTGTAGATTTTTATTTTAATTAAATTTATAATTATCGTAGGAATTTTCTCCTATGTTTAGAAAAAAAAAACTAAGTATAAATACCAAAATGTATAAAATAAAATTTAATTTGTAAATTTGTAAAAATTATTTACATGCTGACGGAAAGTTAACTGCAGATGGAGAAAAAAGAAAACCAAACTTGTTAATTTATGCAATTCTAAATTGTCATCTATTTAATAGAAAAATTATAATAAAAACAAAAAAAAAATTGTTTTATATTTTGTTGTTGATAATGTAAATTAAAAAAAAAATTAACAAAATATCTTTTTTTTAAAAAAAAAATGCAAATAATTTGTATATTGTTACAAACGAAATACTTATGTAATTGTAAAATAGATAAATTCAAAAACTGTTACGATAAAATAAAAATAAACAAATAAACAGATAAAAATTGAAAACAAAATAAAAATTGTAATGTAAACTTTAAAGTTTCTATAAAATTTAATTCATTTAAGTAGAAGCTAAAAGAAAAACAAATAATTCTGAAAAATTACTTATTTAAAAAAATATGTAAGTAAAGCAAATATAAATGAATGATGTTAAATAATAAAATTTTCGTTTTCTTTGTTTCAATTTCAATTATAAAATTCATTCTGCTCTAAATTCACAGTGCCTTTGAATAAATGAGATAAACTTTGGAATTATAAAATTAATAATTGTAGCGTCATCTATACTGTAAAGTTAAAAAACTTTCGATTTTCCAAAAGAAAAAAAAAATAAATTAGCATCGATACCTGCAACAACACCATCTACTCATTTCAATTCGAAACACAAAAGTTATGAAAAATTTTTTTCTACGAGGGTAATTCAAAAGATTCCCGGAAAAATGAAATAATACACGAGTTGATTTTTAAGAATTTATTTTTCCACGTATATAAATCACCAAATTTCATCATCAGTCACTCATCATCACTATACGGTCCGAAAAGTCTTCAGGATTTGAATCGGATTTGAATTTATACTATGTTTTAATAATATCTAATTTTTCAGGTATCTGTATCCTTTTAAATAAAAACAAATGAATTACTTTTTTTATACACAGCAGTTACGCTTTCAAAACACTCAAAATATAACCAAACTTCTTGACTAGTTGGCCTGCTAGTTACTACTGACGCACATATTCCGGAAATTTTTTGATAGCAACACAGGAGTAGTACCGTAGTACCATTGGAAGGAGCGCTGTATAAAATCTATAAAAAACAGATTCATTTTATTGGATGTTTTTTTTTTCAATCATGATTTTGAATGAATTGAATGTATTCTTGAAATATTTAGAATTTATCTCGAAAACTAGAAATCATGTACCCAGATCTTGACAGAAGAATACTTGATGTTATTTTGATAACTCGATCTTTGTTAGTTCTTAATTATTGCTTAGGGTATTCAAATGTCCATCTATATAACATTATATCGTCTTATTTGGTATAAATTTGATTTAGAAAAAATTCAAATAAATAAAACTACAAAAGAAAAAAAAAACACAATAATGATTTCTTTAATAATTGGATTTTTATTTTTATTTATTTATTTTGTTTTTAAATTCATTACTTTATGTTCCTTTTATTTCAAATATTTTATATTTTCTTTCATTTTTACTCATTTGTTTTTTTTTTCTTTTTTATACATTTACTTGTTTTTACTTTAATGCCATTCTTAACAAATTAATAATTTTAAACTTATGCATAACGTGCACATGTACATTTATCACTACTGTAATCTGTACACCTATAATATGCAAAACAGATATACAGTAGCTTACAATAATAGCTGTTCATATTTTTATTTTTTCCACATTTTTTTTTTTGATTTTATTTTTTCTATTTTGGTATTCATTTATTTTTGTCTTTATACGATTGATAGCAAAAATATATAAAAAAAATAAAAACAAAATGAAATTAATAAAAGAATAACAATACAACGTTTTAGATTTTAATTTCATAATTTTACTTAAATTTTATTTTCAAATGACAAAAAAAAATCAAAAATAAAATAAAATAAAAATAATTTTTTTTTTTTTTTTAAAAAAGTAAAGTTTAACACATTTCCAATATAAAAAATAAAATATTTAAATTTAATAAAATCTACACACTTATAACCATTTTGTTTTATCATAAAATTAATAAAACAAAGAAAATATAAATTTTACATTTATGTACATATGTACATCATTAATGTAATGAATAATATAATATTGATTGATAATGAAAATAAAATAAAAATAAAGCAAACAAACAAACAAAGAATAGCACATTATTATGTATCTCTTACTCACATTCATAAAATGTGTAATGATAAAAAAGGAATCTTTCGTTATGATTATACTTTACTTAAATTCTTCCAATTATTTATGTATTTTTTTTTTTTTTTAATAATAAATTTGTTTGATATTTTTTTTTTTATCTCATTTTTGTTTTTCTCTCTTATAATTTTACTTGGAATTTTTATTTTTTTATATTTTTTTTCTTCTTCTAATTTTTACATAAATTCATGAATAATTGAAAATTACATACGAGTACATATGAATGTGTACAGTGGATTGGAAATTCACATAAAATCAGACCAGTTATGTTAAGAAAATCATTAGTTGTTTTGTGTGTCATAACGTGAAATCATAGGAAAGCCAGATTGATTATCAAAATAAATTTATTGTACTTTTTCTGCAATGGCGCTACAGCTACAGCTCATATCGATCCTGAAACTTCACTTTAATGTTAAAAGAAAACATTACACACACAAACACATAACAATGTATCAATATAATGCCCATTGCCCGTCACTCTATCGTATTGTATTGACCTTATTCTGCTGATAAAAATAATTTCATGTTGTACAGTGCACAAATGCTATATTATAGAGTGGACTGAGTTATTAACATTAGAAAAAAGCTATAACCTTCATCGTCAAGCTCTTTTTTCAGATTTTATCAACTTGGAACGTCATATATAGTTATAGTTCTATAGTCTTTGCTTGAAGTGATTTATAGACTTTTATTACTATCATGTGTGGAGAAGCAAACTCTTTTTACTTAGGGTTAGGGCTTAGAGTGATCACGGTTAAATTCAAATAATGTCTCTATGTTTGCCAAAATACATAATTTCTTGTTTCGAATTTGGCTTTGGCTGGAATAATTTTATGACCTTTGGAGATATATATGGATTTCACAGCGGTAATTTAAGTCTTAAACTCTGTTCATCCAGCACATTTGAGCCATAGTTTTAAACCTTTTATGCTTAAGCTTAAACTTTCACTGTGAAATTGGGCATAGAATAGGTGATTTTATGTATGTGAATTTCAATCGCTGTGTACATATTATCTACTAATTTTGAAAACAAATGTACGCATATGTACATCAAATATAATTTTGGCATAAATACATTTTAAAATTTTGTTTCTTCAAAAATTTTCTCATTATTAATTTTTTTTCTTTTTTATCTTCGTAGTAAATACACATTAAATGATAATTACATATTACTGAGGGTATTCACTTAATGCAGTAAAATGCACTTGTGGCAAAAGTACAATATACACCTTTGTTTTGCTATGTGCATTATGAGGAATTTCATTTAAAAGTGTTATTTTTAAAATACAAGTAATTACACACTTTACTCAGTTTACACGCATTTTACTATTTTAAGTGAATACCGTCTTATTAAACAAAAAAAAAAAACGAATTTCCCTTCTTAACCTTTACATAGTAACAAAAATTAATAATTCACATATCCAATAATTATTTACTCACAAATCATATTACATATATCCATTTATAGAGTATTTACACCATGGTATCGTATATACATATCTAGATAATTTCAAATATAGCATTAAAACAAACAAATAAACAAAAAATTAATAAAGAACTTAAAATTATTATTTTGTTTTTTAAATTAATATTCACATGATTTCTTCTTTTTATTTTTTCATCCAAGTTTTTTGTTTTTTTACTTAAATTTCTCTTACATATCTTATAGCTTATAAATCTATTACATAAATTAAAAAATATACCTAAAACCAACCACTCTTCATAATTTTTTTAAATTTTTTTTTAATTTTAATTTTTTTAGTTTGTTTTTTACTTGTTTATTTTTTTTTTTTATTTTGATCATATCACAGGCTTTTAAATTAATTTATAAATAACAAAAAACAAAAAAAAAAACAAAAAAGAATTAAAATAAAATTTAAAGAAAAACAAAAACAAAATTTACTTAAAATTAGTAAAAAGAAAAAATTAAAAAACATAAAAAATATCATCATACCGAAGACAGACATAATGTATGCAATGTTGTGGTATCAATTGGTATCAATTTGTTTTTTTTTTTTTTGCATACTACGCTCTATAAACGCATAGCATCGATAACTACAATCTATAATGCATGTCAGAATGTCTCTGTTTCTCAAAGATTAAAGACAAATATCTACATTAGAAATTTACAAAATTATTTTCTCTTTACTCTATTGTTTCTCTGGTATTTAAATTAAATTGAATTAAAGTTTAGAACGGAGTTCAAACGAAATTCCGTTTTCTATATAAAATATTATGTAAAAAAACAAAATGCACAGAATTCCGTACACCCAAGTTTTCTGTATAAATTTTGTTTTATCAGTACGCACTTCGAACGGAATAAAATATCAAAATAGAGATTTTTTTTCCGTTCATGTTGTAACGGAATAAATAAGTAGTTGGACAAATTATTCCGTGCGTTTTAATGCGTTGACAGCACAAAAATAAAAACAGATGTTGCTGCTGTTATGTATTATTTATTCTTCTCATTCGTTCATACATTTCTTTTTCTCGACGCTATTCTACGTGGAATTTTTCCCATGTAAAAATAAATAGAAAAAATGCTACACGGAATTCCATTCAAACTTCGTAATGAACAAAAATAAAGAAAATATTAACAAGAAATAGCAGATTTTTTTTTTTTTTTATACAACATAATGCAATTTTTGCAATTATATAGGATGCTATTTTATGTAAACTTAATTGATTGATATTTTATGAAACTTATATCAAACAAAACAAAACAAAAAAACAAATAAAAAATTGTACTGGGTTTATAAATAATAAGGAGATTCATGCCATTTTTCAGCTCATTATAATTTTTAAGTTTTCAAGTTTCGTAGTTCGTAGTTCTGTTGAAATGAATGACCATAACAAATTTTTTGGTAGTTTACTTTTACCGACAGACAACTAAGAACTGTCAAACATTAACTACGAAAACTAAAAAACTACGAAGATTACGAAATTTACGACAAACTGAAACGTGAAATGAATCCCCTAAATGAATATTGCAATTTTATTCTTACAAGACTTCTTCTTAAATTTTTCAAATTTTTGTTGTTGTTGCTGCCTGTATTTTATTGGCTGTTTTTATATATGTTAGAAAAGTAATCTGTCTTCAAAGTATTTATGTAAACAACTTCAATATAAATTCCGAATTACTATTTGAAATTCAATTTGAAAATTGATCAGATTTTGATAGGTTTTTTTTTTGTGACAATTTTAAATACTTTCTTTTACGTATGTACACATACATATATGTCTACTTGTATTTTAATTGTTCTGTTTAAATGAATCTGATTATTATTATTCTTGAAACGATATTAGAAAATAAAAGAAAAAAATTGAAACAAAAAAATAAAAATAAAAATAAATTCCATACACTTTCATCTACATGTACTGCATGTAACTTTGTAATATATGTAGTACAAAATTTAAATTCATATTTTTCATATAAACGAATACTTGCTAATTTTGTTATGTTTTCATATTTTTTTGTTTTTTGTCCAAAAAAATATATATGTAAATTTTCTTTTCTTATATTTCTTTTTTCTTTTTTTCATTATTTTTAGTTTTATCTCAATACCACATTTACATTATTACACATTTAAGTGTTTGATAAAATCATTAAATTTTTTAATTAAATTTTTCGATTCTTTTACTCTGTTATTCCTTTATGGGTATTTGCCTTACTAATAATAAATTTTCTTTCATTGACTTTTTGTCCTATCAGATTTGTTTTTTTTTTTTTTTTCAGTTTCTCATTTAAATATCTAAAAACAACATTTAAATACAGACAGAATACTAAAATCTACAGACTTTATAAATACACTTTTATTTCTTTGTTTTTCTATTTTATTTTTTCTAAATTTCTTCTTTCTAGAATTTCTTTATTCACAAAAATCATATTTGAAAGCCAAACAATTCCAGTCACGAAGTGACAACGACAACTACAATAGCAAAAAAATTTGAAACGAACGGCAAGGCAAATCGTTCTTCGTTGATTGATTGAACGACAATTCGTTGTTTGTTGAATGTCAACAAAATTGTTCGTTTAAATGAATCTTCAAAGTTTTGCAGTTGCCGTTACAGGTTGCAGTTGCAGTGTTGTCTTTGTCATTTTCGTTGTCGACCTCGACGGCATATCATTTGGATGTTTGGCTCAAATCTTTCGAATTCATTAAAAAATGTATTTTTATTGAAATTATTTGCCTCCAATTCGAAAAATTTGATATCGGATTAAATGTTCACAGACATTTACATTATGAAATTTTCTCCATCTTAATCATTTTATATATTTTTTTTCATATAATTTTCTTTTTTTATAAATTTTTTCAAATTCAAATTAAAAATGTATTAAAAGTATACACAAAATTTTTGAAATTTATGTATTTTAATTTAAATCATTTATATTTTTTGTGATTCTATTCTGTTACTTCGTTCTTAATTACGTTCAGTGCTGTCGAAGTCACTCCGATCGGAGTTTTTCACTCCTTTCAAAGGTCTGTCACTCCGCCACTCCTCCCCTGACATAAATACTCCTTTGTCGAGTCGAGAGAAAGTAATAATAGTAAAGTAAATAGAAAAGGAAATACCAAAAGTTGTAGAAAATTTGATTAAGTCTATATATAGTTATTTTTCCCATAGTGCTAAACGAAAAACTGAGCTTAAAGAGTTTCAAGACTATTTTGGAGTACCACCACATAAAATTCTTAAAACAATACATACACGATGGTTATCCTTGCAGAATGTAGTTTCTCGAATTATCGAATTACAGAACAATTACTTTCGCTAATGAAGACATATTTCAGAACAATTCTATCGAATTTTATAAAATTGGAATATATAGATAACAATAATTTCGACAAATTGAATCTTCAAGACA
This sequence comes from Villa cingulata, assembly GCA_951394055.1. Taxonomy (NCBI): domain Eukaryota; kingdom Metazoa; phylum Arthropoda; class Insecta; order Diptera; family Bombyliidae; genus Villa; species Villa cingulata. The sequence continues at coordinate 21,255,098 of OX596025.1, read as the reverse complement.
GCAAAATTTATATCGAAACTATACAACTGTACATAGGTCCAAAAGCTGAACTTTTCATAAATTCTTCATTACAACGAAACACTTTGACTCAGCTCGATATTGAAAAAATTAAGAGTAGCTGTAGAAGCTATTATATTGTCCTTTGTACAGAAATAAGACGGAGAATTCACTTTGATGAAAGAGTATTGAAAAGCCTTGAAATTATAGATCATAAAAATAATGGTACAAGTTTAATTCCTTTAATCGAATCTTTTCCGATTTGGCAGTTGACAGAATTGAGAAACTTGATGAAGAATGGAGATATTTGACAAATAACATTCAAATATCTAATGAAACTTTAAAAAATATGGAATTTGAGGAATTTTGGAGTCATGTATTCCAGTTAAAAAATGGAAAAAATGTTTCCTAATTTAGAACACTTTATTGGAGCTTTGTTAAGTCTACCTCACAGTAGCGCCGCTGCTGAAAGAGTTTTTTCTTCATTAAACTTAATTAAAGATAAAAAACGAAATTCACTGCAAACTGCTACCGTAAATGCAATAATGACAGCTAAAGAGATTTTGTCGAAGACAGCTGCTATTAAATTTGTTCCTTCTTCTAACCTAATCAACAAATATCATAAATATTAAAAAATGTTTTTTTAAAATACAAATAAAAGAAATATGTGCATTAATAATTTGTATTTGAGTTTTATTAATGTGTTGGTGTTATACTCCCCTTCGTGGTAAAATACTCCCCTTTGTCTGAAAATTCTACTCCTCTTAAAGAAATCAAAACGACAGCACTGATTACGTTAGCAAATTACAATGAGGAGCAATAATTATATATTTTAGGATGTTTTGTTTTACATCTACTTAGGTACACACATTCATCATACATTTATGTGACCATATAATTGATATTTAAATTTTCATTTTTCTATCACCATTTTCTAAAATTTAAATTTATTTCGAAATATTAGTTCATTGACGTTGACAATTGGTTTTGTGGTTTGATATTTGATTTTGATGCAATAATTTTATCACACATTTTGATAGGTTCAGAGATATAATTAATGTTCTGTTCATGTTCCTTTTTGAAACACAATTAAAAACAATTAAAAGTAAATTTTGTAAGGATATCAACATTTTTTTTTTTTATTGAATTTGATCATCAAACTTTCAGCGAGTACCAGCTCACTTGAAATGCTAAATAATACGAAATGTGAAAAATTTTTGAACAGACATATACAAAGATATTTCTGATTGAACCTATCAGCCTATCACCAATTAATTTTATTAGTATGTGTGATAATTTTATGCATTTACATACACACAAAATGTATACGTACAATCATAATATCATTACACATTATTTTTATTTTTATATTTTCTGTTTTCCTTTTTTTTTTTTTTATTTTGAATTCTTTAATCTTTTTCACTTTTACTATTCTTAATTAGTTAGTTTTATTTGCATTTTTTTTTTCATATTGGAAAAGTTTTTTTTTGCTTTGTATTTTATTTGTTTTTTTTTTTTTGTTTTATTATTATTTTTATTTTCGATTTCATTTCATTTCCAAAGCATTTAAAAATCGAGAACCTGAATTTCACATACATATTAACTATGCATATGTATTCACATACATTTATGCGTATTCTAATTAAGGATATATTATAATTTATTTATTTATTTAATTTTAATAGTACATTACATTATTTGGTAGCAATTAATAATAATAATAATAATAAATCAACAATAACGACAATGACGACAACATAAAATCTTTGGTTTACTTTTGTTTGTGTTTGTTGTTTTTTTTTTACATCCATGTAAACTTTAACATTGTTTTTTATGTTGATTTATGTTGATTCTTCTCGATCGTATGGTAGATTTATATCATCATCTTGTACATAGCCTCTATTATTGTTATCATCTTCTAATGGTATATTTTTGTCATGAATTAGAAGTGATAATGTTTCTAAACTTCTTCTAACCTGAAAATGAAAAGTAAACAAAAACAAAAAAAAAATGAATAAATAAATAAATAAATAAATAAATAAATAAGTGAAAATTCTTAAATTGATGAGTGAAGTGATAATAATCCTGTGATATTTTTATGAGAATTTGAAAACCTTGAAAATGTTAAAAATTTGTTGTATCAAGGGACGATTGTTTCGAAACAAATTTAAAATTTTTAAATTAAAATGTTTAAGAAACATGTTTATAAACATGAATATTTTTCGAAACGAATATCATAATAGCGGAAACGTACGTATGATTATTAAATACATTAATTAAAATTTAAATCTTGAAAAATTAATTTCAAACTGAATCATCGGTTCATTGCCAAAATAACTGCATTTGCACTATTGACCATGAGATAAACTGCATCATTATAATTATTAATGAAGAAAAATGTACTTCGAACGAAATCGAATCTTAAATCAAAACAAAAAATAAATTCAAATTCAAAAACCGGATTTTATATTAAATTTAAATATTTTTGTAATATTTCATCAATATTTCACCATTATCATCCTCTGTCATCTATGTAAGTATATCGCGATTCCATTTGTATAAATTAATTAACCAACCATCCAACCAGCCAATCAAACAGCCAACCAGTAAGCTAGTAAATTGTTTGATTTTACAAATTGAATTCAAATTCAAATGACACGAGTTATTGTACTTTAATTCAATTTATTCAAATTTATTTTCATTAACATTAAATCGAGAATATAGTACATACATAAATGTAAGTATATAATGTATAGTACGTCTGAATAATTTTTTTTTTAAAGTTATTTTCTATTGTTGTTTTTTGTTTTTCATAGCGCAATTTTTTATTTTTCTGTTTCTCTTGAATTAATTAATCATGCAAAAAAAAAAAAAAAAAAATACATACATGTTTTACTCGATTCCGATTTAAATTTATTAAATAACCGATAAATATGATTGTAGTAAATAATATTATACTCGATAACGTAAACATAATAAATGTGTAAATAATATAAAAATATTGAATTTGTTTTTATTTTTTGTTTTGGTAGCCTTGACTTTTAAATTTTTGTGTATGATGGAAGTAATGCTGTTTGTTGCTAATGATCGATACATTTGAAAGTGAAAATTAATGTTGTTGTTGTTGTTGTTGTTACTATTCACTGTTTTTGTTGCGTGATTTTATGCGCGTAAATTTAATCGAACGCTCTCCAAGTAACACAAAATACTTAGAAATTTATCATCACAGAGATTAAATAACTCGATCATTTTTCTAATATGTACATTTCGAAAATGAGTATACGAAAAATCGAAATAAATATTTGTATGGTACTTGGTTTAATTTTAATTTAATTTTAATTTTAATTTTTGGTACTTGGTATTGACAACTAAATGAAAAGGATAACGTAATTAAAATTTAGCAATGACCAAACATACTAACCTTTGCTATTTGTTCTAGATTTGTATTAAGTATAGACTGAGCTTCTTCAGTACTTTTAGTTTGCATTTCTTTTTGCCATTTAAGAGCCTTAGCATAAACATCTTCATCGGTATCTGAATCCTGTTGACGAATTTAAAAAAAAAAACACACACACACATATATAAAATTTTAATCAAAATTTATTGTTAAGGAAACAAAGTAAAAAAAAAGTGTAGAGAGGAAGATATTATTCTACTAACTTACCCAATTAAAATCTAATGAATTTCTGTAACTAGTTTTGGCCTCAATATCTAATATCCTATATAAAAGGAATCCGGATAGCAATGCTAAAACTATTGTTAAAACTAATCCTAAATAGACAATATGAAAATCAGTTGGAAATTTTATTTTAATTGTATACGGCGATGATACGATACGTGGCGGAGGTGATTTTGATAATTTAACTGGTGTACTTGATGATGAGCATGATACTGGTGTTGTTAGAATTGTTTTGGCTGAATCTGGAATGTCTATCGAATTGAAAACAAACAAAAAAAAAATACTAATGAATATTTTTTTTACATTGAAATTATACTTTAAGCCTATTGGTGGTCCGTTTTTATTTTACCTTCACTTTTACCACCATCAACAGTATCACTGGTAATTATAATATTTGTTATATTTGGAGCCTCTATAGTTGGTATTTTTCTTTGTCTAACTGTTTGACTAGCATCTGATGTAGATGTTGTTGTTGCTGTTGAATCGATCAATTGTGGTGGACTTTCATTACCACTTATCGAACAGCTACTATCATCTTCGACTGAATATTCTTCAGATACCTCAACATCAGGAACTTTAACTGGAATATTTTCGATTGGTTCCAATGGTGCACATACACTACACATTAAACGGAAAGCTGCTTCACGACTCATAAAACTACCAAATACATGTCTTTCATCGGCTGTAGCAACACCAACAGCATTCGGTATTATTTTAGCGGTTTTCTCTTTTGAAATTTTTATCACCGAAGCTGTCGGAATTAATAACTGAAAAAGAGCAAAATGAATTTTTATTTAAAAAAAAAAAAATTATTAAAAATTAATTTAATTTGATTCTGATTTGATTTATTTCAAGAAATCGTAAACATTACAACTTGAGGCATTTGTATGGCACTTACTTTTGTAACAAAACCAAAAACATTTGAATAAAATGCAAAATGTTGCTCTGTTATGTACAAATGACCTTGTAGTAAAATATCACTGACTAAAGCGCATGAAAAATCTGCAAAAAAAAAAAAGATACAGTTTATTTCATCAATTATAAAACATTTTTTAAATAATGAAATTTGTAATTAAATCATATAATATTCATTGGTTCTATATAGGTATTTCGATTTGTTTACGATTACAATGACCGGCATCATAACCAATTAACTATAGCTATACTCATATCGTTTATCGGTTTGTACATTATCCAGTTAAATTATAATTATTTATACATAAATTTATATTTAAAAAAAAAAAAATTGAAAGAAAATTTTATACAAAAAATTCTTCCGTAAACAAAAATAAATGCACATTCTATTCACTATTAACGAACGGACGGACGGACGGACTGGGGACTGGTCGCGTTATGTACACTCTTCTACTTATTATAATCACGCAATAATTTTCTATAATTATATAAAAAAAAAAAATAAAAAAAAATTACCACCAACAACAATGTAAATGAAACGAAAAATTTTCTATATTTTCCTCTTCTTCACGTTTTTTTTTTCTATTTTTATTTTTATTTTCATTTTTAAACGTGATTTATGATATCACGTGGATATCTGATTTTATGTTCTGTGGTTTTTTTTTCAACACAGATAGTGTAGCTGCATATAAACACATACACATTATAATATCGTAACGCAATGATATAAAAAAAAATGTTCAATAGGTTAATTGATACAAGTACCTACACCTACCTACATGAATGTTACAGAAATGCACACAAGTATTATTGCTTCGAGTATTACTATAAATGAAAATAGTACAACGTCAACAAATCGTTGATCGTTTTTTTTTCCATTGAGGATAAAAAAAATAACAAATTTTGTAATGCTGAGTTGTAATAGAAATAATAAAATCTATTTACATATATTATACGTATTTCTACTCGTATAATTGCATTGTAAACTATAATTCATTAAAATAAATATTATCCACATTATCTATACATGTAATGTACATGTAACTGTTTTAGAGTTTGCACAATTATTGAGGTTATTCATTTTAAATCTCGTAAATCTCGTAATTCGCGTAAGTAAGTAATGTAATTGGTCGTATTTTTACGAAACTTTGTAACTTTTTCCTTTGTTTTGAGAATTACGAGCTCTGCCTCCACATAGATGAACGAGACTTTTTAGTAGCGTAGATTAGCCTCGTCGTAAATGAATTTTGTGTAAATCGAGGTTTGACAGTTTATCATTTTTACCAGCTGTAGTCTTTAAAGTAGAATAGGGTCGGTGGTAAGATTATTCGAGTGAGGTGAGTTTAAAGCCTCTTTCTTAAATCTCTTATCTGCTTTGTGTGGTTAATTTGCTATCTAGAAGCTAGAACACCAATTCCATTAAAAAATCGATTTCTTCAAAAGTTTAAAAAAAATAAGAAAATTAAAAGATGTCTAAATTATAATAGCAGGGGAAATTTGAAAATTTGAGTTTGTGGGGTTATATTTTGAGAAAATTGTTGAATTTGTGTGACAAAATAAGAATTTATGACGATTGAAGAGTTAAGAGTTAGAATCGCAATGGTGTTTCACGTCATTTTGAATAACGAGGTCGTAAAATTACGTTGCGTTATGTAAGTTTACGATTTCAAATGAATACCCTAAGTATTTTTTTAAATTGTATTTGTACATAAATGTGTACTATTTTCTTTGATTATCTAAATGTAAATGAAATTTGATTAACTAAGTATCTGCTGTGACCAAATCAAATTGTCACTGATCTAGTATGAATATATTGGGTACTAGAGCGTGAATATGTATTTCAAACAGAAAAAATAAAATAAATTTCACTTGATTTCAATGAATTTTATTGATTACATTTGAATAGATACGAGTATGATTACGAGTTTATTTATATGATTCTGATATGTATCTAAAAAAGAGTTACGAAATTCTCAACAATATCAGTTTCCTATAGTTCGATAATTTTTATTCAATTTTTCTCACATCAAATCAACCATTTCAGTTTTAATAACAAAAACAAACGAATTTTTAAATTATGTGCCAGATAGTCGAAAACGAATAAATGCTAATTCACGGTGATCATTCATTTGCCATATATCATGTCACCCCAAAATATGATCATTGCAACTTTATTCCAACTTCATTGAGGTACTTAATTTTGAATGAATGAAGGTTTAGGAACAGCGACGGATGAAGATAGTGAATTGAATATTTCCAATTAGAAAACTGAAATTGACAAGACGAAGACAATGAAAATTACAAATAAGTATATGACAGCCAGAATAATCATTGAAACAGTGTCGTGCGTCAGGGGATTTTTGAATGATCATTCAAACGAATGAAGACTGGAGAACAAGAATAAAAGAATAAAAAGAAGAGTGTGCATAATAGTTTATAGGCGAGTTTTAATTCTTTTGGAATATGACTAACGATTTCTTAAGAATTTCAAAGATATTTTGTATACATAATGTCATATGTGTGTACAGTATGCTATATGTACTTACAATTTATAACCCTTTCATCTTTTGAAACTTGCTGAAAATGTCGATGGAATTTCTTTTGCCGTGAACTACTTAATTCTTTTCTCTTCTTTTCTTTTTCTGGAATTTCATTTTTTACTGGTACTACGGCTGATGATGATTTCGGATGTGGACTAATACTTCGGTTTATTGACGCCGTTACTGGTGTTGTTGGTGTTAACTGTTTTGAGAACCTATATATTATAAAAAAAAAATATGATTAAAATAGAAATTAAGAAAATAATTAAAAATATTTTTAAATATTTGCTTAAATTATTCCCAAAGTGTAGAATATAAATTTGTTATTTTAAATTATCTTAAGAGTTGTGGTGGATTACTTTTGTTGTTAATTCCCTACATAAATTTTATCGTAATAAATTAATTAATGTATTAGTAGAGTAGGTGTTAGTAAATTTTACTTTTTATCATAATTTAGTGTTAAAGTACAAGTGGTACAAGTGGTACGAGTGTTTTTATATAAAAAGTAAGCGAAAGCTTTAGATAACCTAATTAAAAATAATTTATTTGTAAAGTTTTTTTTTTCATATTAAGTAATAAAAAAAATTAAATTTAAATAAAACAAAAAAGAAGTGTGGGTGTAATTGTAATCGTTTTTCATATCAATTTACCATCAATAATGATCAAATTGATCTTTTCCTATGTAATTCATCAAATTTTTGGGTTATTCTGTTGTTATACAAACATTTCTTGCTATATGCACGTCGTATTCCCATAAAATACATGGCAATGGTATACAAATTTTGGTACTAATTTTTTCTCTTATAACTTTCCAAAAATAATAATAATAAACGGGCATTTTCCATTTAAAGTGTAGGTCAAATAAATATAATTTTTGATTTATTATCGTACATATATATATCATGTGTATGTGTTATACAAAAGTTAACGCATTTCATTTACACAATAATAAATTATGAAAATTAAAAATTTAAAAATATAAAAAACAAAACAAAACAGAGTGTGTAACCTACTTATCACATATGTATAAACAAACGTTTGTTTAAAATAAACAAAAAAATAAAATTTTGAGAAAACAAAAACAAATATAAATTTCAAATAAATTGTAGTATAGGTAAGGTAAGAGTGATGCTGTTATGGTCTTTTGTTAAATCTGTGGTTATCAAGTGCAGCATACCTCTACTCTCTACGTATACATATTTGCACAAAGGAATACTTATTTACTCATGATTATGTACGCAGCCACATAACTACACTACGTCAGTATCCATCCATACTTATTATATGGTGACACATTTTATATTTGAAATTAATTTTTTTGTAGGTGCTGTGTCATAACGGATATTCGTTACTTTTGCATACATAGTAATATATGCGGTAATCGTATTCGAACAGAGTAAAATTTTTCAAATAAACACGGAAAATAGATGTGTTGTGTACAATCTGTGGTATATTATTTCATTTTTATTAATAACTTTTTTTTTAAAATGAAGAAGAAGTAAATATTTCAACTTATGGTATCCCTGCTACAAATATACATACGTTTGCGCTTTGCACATAATCTCGTATTTCATAATCTCCCACTCGAATGAATAATTACAAGTGAAACAAATACATTACGTTACATACTTCCAAGTCTGGTATATCAATCATTTGCTATTTGCCCGTTAATAGCGTTATCAAATTTTTGCATGCAGTTAAATTATTTTTTCCAATGCAAATCTAAATACACATTTTATTAACAAAAATTAAATGATTATAGAGGTAACGAAATTATACAAAATAAAAAACTTTCCTTGCTTTCGTACGCGCATATCTTCTCATTATAAATTTACTCCTATATAAATTAAATTTCTTTTTTTTTCGTCTTGGTAATAATACAAACCCTTCAGAACTAGATTCACTTGATGTGACAATTTCGATTGGATTCTGATGATCATAATCGTGATCATCATCATCATCATCATTACCATCGCCACCATCAACATCGTTATCATATTCATTATCATCATTCATTATTCTGTTATCGTCATCTCGACCATTACCACTATTTCTATGATTATTGACATTATCACCGTTGATATTAATTCCAATATGTTCAAAATCCGTATCATTATTACCATCATTATGTTCATTTCGTTCATAATTATTATAATCGAAATTATTTAATAAACTATTATTATCATTATCATGCGTTTCGGATGCATTTATTGTTGTCGGATTTGTAAAATAATCTTTAATGTTATTTACAATATTTGTCATGATGGTCGATTAGTTTAATTTTTTATGATTCTTCTGCAAAATTAAAAAAAAAAAACACACACACACACAAACAGATACAAAAATATATCACTGATAAATTATATGTAGAAAAATTGTTTTATAATTTTCAATTTTCCCATCCAAAAATTTTGTATATGCGAAGTTCACAAAATTCATATATTTTGCACAACAAATAAATTTTCTGACACTATTTCCGTTGGAAAAAAAATTTCAAATTCTTTAAAAACGTTACACAAAGTGACGCTAAAAATTTTCAAATAAATTTGTTTTTTTTTTCTTTAACTTCAATCTCAACTCAATGTACATATAGTTTGTAGTCGTTGTATGTTATATCTGGTCTTTCTGGTTTCTTGGATCTTGGCAAATTTTGTTTTAATTCTTTTTTCTTTTTTGCAGTAAATTTAATCCATTTTATTCACTGGAAATGATGAATCTCCTCAAATTTATTGAAAAAATTGAAGAAAAAATTAAATACTTTAATCAATTCATATTCAAATCACGTTGAATTACACAAAAAAAAACCACGTATGAATGTGTACTCGTATTAGGTTTTTGCACCGGCACATATTGTTATTTAAACTAAAAAAGAAAAAAAAAAACAATAGATAATATTACGTAAATATGTATATAACTGCCTGCAATCTATTTTAATATACACTATCATGTATTTAAACCACGACCCTCTTACTACTGATTCGTTTGAGACGCTCTTTCGAACTAAACCAAGAAAAATAATGCAGAAAAAAAAAAATTAAAACTTTTCACATGTATTGCATCGTGAATCGTGTATGTATATGTATATAAATGATATACTCAATATTCAAACATATATGTACGAAAATATTCATGTATATAAAAAGTAAATATTATAATATGTGAATTCATATATAAATTTCCGTCTGTTCATTTATAATACCAGCACCACATTTATTTTATTACATGGTGATTCTTGGTTTGAATTGCTTTTAATATGAATATTATATGCTGTTGTTATACATTTTTTTTTTATATTTGCACAATACTCATGCATGCAATGTACATACAATGTACAAAATATATCTACTATTCACATACAATGGACGTCCAAAGTCTTTCTACACTTCTGAATTTAAAATTTTAATGCCTGTAAGTCAGAATCAAATGAAAACATCTTACCAGTTTTTGCACAAATGAAACCATGATTGATGTTCTTAATATTATCCCGGAAATTCATTTTCATATTTCTGTTCATTCTCAAATTATAGAAAAATGATTAAAACAAATCCCAAAATTACGAGTAAAAGTATTTGTACACCCCCCATATAATCCCATATAATTCTGCATACGGTTTTCCTGAGTAATACCGATTCTACATTCAATGCAGTGACAACTTGGACTTCGACTTTCGACTTCACAGCATGCTTAACATGTTAAAGTAGCTGTCAAGTCTACTGCATTGAATGTAGACTCGACATAATGTTACAAAAATTTTCTACTACATTAATGTAAAACATGTCTTTACCTGTCAAGAGTTTATTGGGAAGAGAGAGCATTTTACAAAATTTTTGAGGTGTACAAGGACTTTTGATGTCCACTGTATATGAATATGCTTTCATTTCATATGGTGTTGAGTATTCATATTTACAATATTTATACATTCTACAATATTATTACTTTTTATTCAAACATTTTTATTTTATCATGCATGCACATACATACCCTGTACGTCGCACAATAATTTATATGAACATATACAAATGAATACGATAATCATATCAGTCAGATGATGAACAAAATATAATTTTAAAACAATAATAATTATAAAAATAGCATAATCGACCGGTTAGTGATAAGGTTTCTTCTTAGTTTTTATACTACTTGAATTACTCAAATTATTTTTTAAGTAATTTTTAATTTATTTGTTGATTTTATTTTTCCAAATCTCATTCAAAACTAACACAAAATCGAAGAAAAAAGTATGTATTTAAATATTTTCTTTAGTTTTTTATAATTTAAGACTTCTCTGCTCTCTTATAAGCTAAGTTATAATGGTTATAATCTCAAGCTCAACATTATCTCAATGTAAATATAAGTATATATAAGTATATAGACATAAGTACGTACACCACACATACAAAGTTTAAAAATATAAAAATATGTAGTTCCTCTTGCTCTTTTAAATTTCTTATAAGAGTCATTGAGAGGTAGTTATTTTCGTATTATACTGATAAGGCAATGTATGTACATACTTGATAGTTGATAGTGTAATGGAATGGGTAATTTACACACTGTACACAACATAAAAATGTACATTCATACGTTCGTATTTAATGTTTACACAATCTTAGATTATTTTTTTTTCAAGAAAATTATAAAAAAAATTCGAAAAATACAGCAACAATAAAACATACCGGAAATTGCTGCAGAATATCAACACAGTCAGAAAATGCATGGAAAAATTAAAGGAAATTATAATTTTTAAGTAAACACACTCACGACTCATACGTAAAAATTTACATTTAAAAAGCTACATATATGTACTTAACGATGACATAAATTCAAAGTATCAAGTATGGATTGGGCAGCTGTACAATTTTTTTTTCAGCTTATATTCTCTTCTGCTCAATAAAATTTATAAAATTTTAATAGAACGTTTACATATTGATAAATTTAATTTAGAAAATTCACAAAAACCAAAATTATAGTAAACATTGAATATGAAAATCACTTTATCATTGTTGATTCTAGAACAGGATAACTGAAATCCTTTTGAATTAGAAATAAATTTTTCTAATCAAAATGTACGTGTACAGGGATATATCCGATTCTTTTATAAGTAAGTAGAAATGGTTCACTAAAACCAGGCGCCAAATCTCGAGGACTCGAATAAGAACAGAATGAATGTCAAGTATCCGTTTTTAGAAAAATAATTTTACAAATCACAGTAAAAAAAATATCCTCGAATGGTAAGTAAGTATATATAAAGAAAAAATGTGTGGTTTACAACTTGAAAAGTGTCCCTTACATGCTCTGTCTATATGACTATGAAATACTAAAATGATATACATACATAGCCACCCATATTTTATCTACATTAATTATTGTGTTTTGCTTGTAACTTCCAATCAGTAACATTATGGTTTGGTGTTCTGAAAGGAAGAAGAGAAACTACTACTACCTTTTCTTTTCACTTTTCTTTCTACTTCTCTTCCTACATCTCAAATATTTAAAAGTTTAATGACCATGTTTGTTTACAAATTAAAATATAGGTCAGAAAATTTATCGGTTGTTTTTGTTTACACGGAACTTGTTTCAATCTGAAATTCTTCTTCGTATACGTTTATACTATAGTGCAGTACATGAATTAAAAAAGAAAATAATGAAGAGAAACTACTATTCCCGTATTTTTCTATACTTTTCTTTCTAATTGATTCTGCACTGTAGTAGGCGTGTACGAAGAAGAATTTCAAATTAAAGCAAGATCCGTATGTAAACAAGAACAACCGATTAATGTTTTGACCTAAGTATATTTTCATTTGTATAAACAAACATTGTCATTTAACTCTTGATTATTTGAAATGTCGGAAGAGAAGTAGAAAGAAAAGTGAAAAGAAAAGGTACTAGTAGTTTCTCTTCTTCTTTTCTTGTGTAAATTATGTACGAAATCATAGTTTCATATAAGTTCAGAATCCGTATTGATAGATAACCCGTCTGACCTTTGTGGAGTTTTTCTACTTCTCTTTTCTTTTTTTTTCTTTTTTTTGGTTTACGAGACTCATCTCATACATACATATATGAAGAATTAAATGAAATTTTTTACATTTCAATAAACTTTTTTGTTTTTTTAAAAAATCTTAACTATGTATATTCAGATAATTTTTTAATAATATCAACCACTTGAACAAAAAAAAATCGTATAATTATTTGTTAATTTTTTTACGATATTTTTTTTATAGTGCATATAGGTAGACACGATCATTTATCACTGAAGTAGTGAAGTATGTAGAACATTTTTCCGGAATGTGTCGCTAAGTTTACGTACCTATACGATTATTGTATACAATTTGATAAGATAAGTTCCAGTATTCAATTATTTAAAATGTTAAAATTATTCATTTTTGTTTTTTGATTTTTTCAAATAATAAACACAGGTGTTTATTTATTATTTATCTTGATATCAATTTAGTCAAAATGTATACTATATCTCTTAAAACACATGATATATTTTTATCGAATATTTATAACTGCCATGTGTTATATTTCGAATGATAATAACTGACGTGGAAAAATACTTAATTTTTAAATTTTCAAAATTCTATTTGAAATTTGATCATTTTAAGAAGCTAAATAATAATGAATATAATCATGTATACTTACAGATTAAATATTTTTTTCATATTTTTCTACTTAAAAATCCTTAAATTTCAATCAAAATTTTAAAATATGCACATTTGCTATTCATATTTGTAATTAATTAGAATTTAAGAAATTTTTTTTATGCCGTATTCCGTATAAATATAACATTATATGTACATGATTGTGGAATTTATTTCTTCAACAGAGAACAATTCTACTTCTTCTTACGGTGTCTCTCACTCTTTGGAGGTTGAAGATCATTTTGATATCTCAGAGAATTAGTTAAAAATTTGAAATTATAATCAAAACTATGAAATCACAAATTCTGCACAAAAAAACATTAATAGATAAATGTTTAGCAACAAGAAAAATAATAAAAAAAAATGCTTTAGAAACTTATGCGTATCTGAATATTCAAATGATAAAAATTAACTGGTCATATCCTTATAAAACATTATCTGATATCATATATTATGTGAACATATAGATAAACATGTAATCAAAGTAAAAATTTGTATCCTTATAATAATAACAATCAAGATAATAATATATTGAATTGACATATACATCATATAACACCTATATCGTTATGTGTACATAATGTATTTGTATGATTTTAAAAATTCAATATTTTATCAAATTAATTTTCTATATAGACCCCACCACCTTCAATGCTTTTGATTTCCTTCTGTTATTAATATCATTTTTTTTTTCTTTCTTTTTTTTTTCTCTTATATTAATTTTTGTTCTTCTATAATGAAATATTTTACAAATACTCGTAAAAATTATTTTTATCTTGTTCATTTGTCATTTGAATTTTTTTGTATAAAATATTTTTCATAATATTTCAAATTTCTATTATAATGAAAATTACATTTTTAGAAAAGAACAAAAAAAAAAAAATATGTTACATGTGTTAGTATACTTAGTAGAACCAGTACAACGCATAGCCATATTTCATGATTATTATTGTTATTTGTTTATTATAGTAGTATCGTATATTTTGTTTTTTTTTTTTTTTTTTTAATATTTTTTCTTTGTTTTTTAAATATCATATTTTTATGATCATAATTTTTGAACTTACTTCAAATCTAATTTATTTGTGTTTTGATGACTAGGACTTTTGGCAATCGTATTCAATCCAATTATACTTTGACCATGATTTTCTGAATGACTTTGAAGCGGTGCCATAGGAGAGGTTGATAATGATCTAATACCAAAACTGACACTGCTTGTTGATCTGAAATATTGATAAAAGAGAAAAATTATAAAATAAAATAAAATTAAAAGGATTGAATTTTGTTTTTTTTTTTCTAACAAAAAATCAAAATTATTTATAAAAATCTATCATTTCAAATAATTCTTAATACTTATATGTATATTATGTAATTTACACATGATATGTGTACGTATACATACATAATACATATTATTATATAATATCACTAATTATATAAGTTTCTGTTTGATATATTGTTATATACATATATTCGATCAAATAAACAAAATAAATATTGTATATTAACCTTGAACTAGAAAATTAATTAATGTAAGACATTGAACATGCAGAGTAGATAGATACATTACGTTTATGTACTACAATACGTATGTAGATACATACGACAATGTACGTCAAACAAATCAATTATGTGTAAACTTTCATTAAAATTCCATATAGATAATAACTTTTCAATAAGTTTTCTGTATAGTTTCATGTTTATCATTAACGACACAATGCATAATACATAGTAATGATTATCCTTTATGCATATTATCAATGTTACCTATACCTGTATGTATACATACTTTTATATTTTATTCTATTCCATATTCCATCAATCTTTTTATGTATATTTAGTTTTTACTTTAGTTCATAATAATTTATAAATAAACTTGTAACGAACAGTTTACGTATTGATAGTTTATTCAATTTATTTGATTTATTTATTTATTTAGTTATTTTTTTTTTTTTAGAATTTCAAATTAATGAAGTAAATACCTTGTACAGTGTTTACCTTTTAAATTTTGGAGGAAGTGCTAAAACAAAATCAGCCATCACTTTTCATCTCTTATAATAGGTATAAGTTCGAATTGAATAAATATTGACACTTTTAATTTTCACTTCAAAAATAAACTCCATGTATATAATAAATCTACATATCTATCTGTTTGAAATTCTACAAAGTTCATTAATAAAATAAAAGTTTTATGAGAGAATGAGTGTATCCAAACATCCAAACATTTGTACACTGTACTGTACTGACTGTAATCAAAGATACTAGAAATACAAAGATTTGAAAACTAGTACAAAAAAGAGGGATAGTTTTCTTCTTCTTGAATTTCTCCATCGCATCGCAACAAAGATAATATAGTTCTTCGTCTCAATAGATGTTCTTTTTAGTGTAAGTGGTAATTTTTCCAAAAACGACACACTTACATATATGATAAAGATCGAAAAAGCTTCATCAAAATCAAAAAAGTTTTTCAAAATTTTTCGAATTGCTTTTAGTTATGTACCCTGTACACAATTATAATCATTTCAATAAATTTGTATGACAGTCTGTGATATAATGGAATTGTTTTTGTAAATCGAGTTATCAAAACTAATTGTGTAGACGGACCATAGTGTTTCGAATTTGTTCTCATTTATTATAAATGTTTGCTCTCACAAATGAAATGAACACCTGTCAATGTTTTGCAGCACTAAACAATACACAATGCTATTTAAAATGTACATTTAATTCATATGATATTCCACACATATAAGTGTTATTTATATGTATTTGTATATTTTGAGTATTGAAAATAGAATAAATGAATATCATTGGCTGGAACATATAAATATAAATTTGAATTTGAACATTTTTGAGAGATTTTGATCATATATATTTATTCTCCATGTATGGTTTATGCTCGTGCATAAGGATATATAAGGATCCATATTGAATTGAAGACGATCTCGTACACATACATACATAAAGCATATAACATGAATAAACAAGTTTGATATAACCAAAGACCGATATATAAAATATATTATATCATGGTATATTATATTGGTCTTTGGTATAACATTGAATGCGATGTAAAAACTAATTCTAATACATACATAATAGATATGACATAGTAGACATTAATAACAACATGCTGCTTGCTTATGCAGAATAGATAATAGTAAATACTATATGCAATGAATGTGCTGTTTATGCGATATACATGATTGTATATAATATGTATACATCGTTTATATGGTATTTTGTATACATACATACAAGTGTAATTATAAAAATAGATTGTTCAATGATGTATATCAGGATCTATAATGTATATAGTATCAATGCCCTTTCTTAACATATTTCTTTATGAAAATATTTGTGTGTAATGTTAAATATGAACCTTTTTGTTATTCATAGATATATGAATACAGTATTTGGTAATTACATATACACTTTCGCTATCAGCTGGTTTTTTACTCATAAAAAATTGAAAAGTCAACCTTTTTGCTTTTTTTTCAACTTTGGTTTGATTTCGGATTTGTGAATAGAATATAATAGTGGCTGTTTGATGCGTGGAGTGGTGTGGGGGGTGGTGGGTGTTGATTACTCATGAGTAATTTTTCATTAGTAAGATTGAAAAATTTTATAGAATGAAAAATAAAATATAAATGAAAAAAAGAGAATTTTGGCAGGTGGGTGCGGGGATGCTAAAAGAATATGAAAAGTGCTGTATAATTAGCGTCATTCGTTAACACTGATCAACATTTTTGAACTGAATTAAACTGATTTTTTCATATGCTCTTCTAACTATCTACCCACACTCTCCTACGCATCAAACTTTAACTATTATACTTTTTTCATAAATCCAAAGTTAAATGGAACATTTTGAGACTAGAATCATGAAGATTCATATATTTTTCGATTTTTAATGTTTAAAGAAAACTAGCTGACAGCGAAAGTTTATAATTACCGAATATTTATCAATTACACTGCAATCTGATGGTTTTCCTCTGAAAAGAATTAAATAACAATTTTGATAGGTAACAGGCCTCAAGCAAATATCCTTTTAAGATACCACAATATCTATATTTGAAGAATATATCATTCATTTACTACGTTACCACTATTATAAGTGCAAAATCCACTTTGATCGTGATCAAAATTTTTCTTCTGCTTTGCTATGACTTTCTTAGATATTTTTATACATAATTTGCATATTAATATTATACTTTATACATCATATATAGTAATATATTTAATTTTAAAATTTTTAAATTTGAAAACTGTCTTCCAACTATAGTTAAACTAAAACTGGATGTACAGTATTGTTCACAACTACTTTTACACGGCATTTAATTTCTAATCAATTAATAATTGGAAATGCATCCTCGAAACATTATAAATCCATAAATTTGTTTAGTGTATACATATATAATTATAATAATAAATAATTAAATATAATATCAACTATTAAAATATTAAAATATTGTATAATTTCAACTGTATTAAAAGACGATTGATAATTCATCGCTTTTTTGTCCGAATTCATTAGGTTCATTTAAGTTCAAAACAAAGTTACATATATTTTATAGAAAAAAACAGAATTAAAAATACATGCAATTTTAAAACTTTTGTTCAAAAAAAATGCTGTATAAAAATATTTATGACTAATAGTGCTAATACTAAATGTCAGAGGCTATTCAAATTTCTGATAATATATTCTAAAGTATAGGCAGGTCAGATTAACTTCCTATTTTTTGCAAACTCCATGACCGCACCATGCAGAACTGACCAGTTCTTGCACTTTTTAAATGAATGGTTTAAGTTTTAAAATTTGGTTTAAGAATGATATTAAATAGTTGAGCTATCAATTTAATAGAAATGTTAAAATACAAAGGTAAATTTTGAATTCAAAAATCAAATAAGCAATTATAATTTACTATACGTAAACCTATTCCACGTTATTTTCAAACATAATTTTTTGAATCACTACTGAAGATATTTTGATAATACGGATCTCCAAAATATTTCTAGGACTAGAATTATAGGCCCATTCTACTTAATAATTTATTTTCAAACAAACATTACATGAAAAAAATTTGATTGCATTCAATCATAAAAATCCATAAATTTACAAATAATTTATTTTCGACTTCATGACATATTGTTTATTATATATACCTATATATATATATAATATTTTTCAACCTACAAATGATTATCAATTTTCATTGAATCTAATTAAATGTTCATCAGCGCTAGTATTTAGAATGTTTTGAATATTTATACTTTATACCACACACAAAAAACATCAACGAAATAAAATTTAAAAATTTTGAAATAAATATTTTTAAGCTTTCTGTTTTTAAAAAATATTGTAAATAATTTAAAATTCATTATCCTCAAGATTTAGGAACTAGATCTAGTTAGAAAAAAAATTGACTCAGTCTATAAAAAAATTTGGTAATTCACAAAACACCTGATTTTTAAATTTCTATATTATGATCATAAATCAGAATAATACTTTATTTTTTTAGAAGTCCTAAGGCCCAAACATTAAAAAAGATATTCTTTCAAAATTTCAAGAAGAAATTCAATTCACGGGATATGATAATATATAATCGTATCTTGCATTCATAAGTCAATGAACTCAAAAACATAACAAAATAAAACCATAATATATCCATATGTATACATAATATTATGTATAATCAAAGATACTATATACTATCACATATAAGTGTATCTGATCTGTGATACTATGTAAAAACATATTTATATGTATTTATATAGTATCTCTGGTATAATGCTACAGCAATTATAATGTATGCATACGTAAAAACCTCTGTTGCCAAATATTCTACAATGCTACATCAGAAAATAATGTAAACCTATACAAGTAATACATATAATCAAAGACCATATAAATGTATAGACCAGAGTACAGTACAAATGCTACAGTAATTATAATGTATGCATACGTAAAAACATCTGTTGCCAAATATTCTACAATCCTACATCAGAAAATAATGTAAACCTATACAAGTAATACATATAATCAAAGACCATATAAATGTATAGACCAGAGTACAGTACAAATGCTACAGTAATTATATAATGTATGCATAGGCATACGTAAAAACCTCTGTTGCTAAATATTCTACAATCCTACATCAGAAAATAATGTAAACCTATACAGGTAATACATATAACCAAAGACCATATAAATGTATATATTTATATGGTCTTTGATATAAATACAATTCTATATATGTATTTCAATTAGAAGTAGTAGTAGTAATTTATGTCAGATCATATAGCACGCGACAAGGAATATTAACATAACAACACATACATGATACATACATATATAAAAATACATGAAATATGAAATACCTCCTTTCTCAAGTCATTCATATATTAAATACGACGATCAACTCAATACAATAAAAAAAAAATTTGAAACAGCCCTATTGTCAATTGTTGTATTCTAAAGCATTTGCGTACAAAATATCCATTTATTTTTACTTATTCAACTATAATATCATATCAAGGGTGCGTTCATAAACGTTACTATAGTTAACTATAGTTATCATTTGTCGTTCAAAATGGTGGTGGCATAGTAAAACATAACTACCAACATGAATTTTTAGCGTTCATAAACATCTGTAGTAAAGTAAATTTTTAACTATTTGATGTCAAAAACTAACACTGCTCGAGAGCATGGTTAACGATAGTAACGATAGTAAACCTTTAAGTGGTAATGACATTGACAATGAAAAAATCGTTTGTAATTTAATTTTTTGTTGTGAATTGTGAAAATTTCAATTTAATTTATTTGAAATTAATTAATTTTGTTTTAAACTTCATTTTTAAAAAATAATTAATTTTTGACAAACAAAAAATATAATAATTATAATATGTAAAAATTTTTTAAACTTGACTTGACAGCTGAATGATAATTTATTGCTACTACTATGGTAAAAATCGCGTTCAAAACCACTTGAAGTTAACATAACTATGGCTGTAGTATAACATAACTTTGCTTAAACAATACTACACCATGACTATTTTTAAAGTAATGTTCATGAACGCACCCCAAATAAGTGATGGTACCACTCAAAACCATATAAAATTTAGTAAACCAGTCATGCAACTCACAAACTAATTCTTCTATATAAATATTCTTATTTTTCTCTCATATTTACATCCCTCCTGAATTATAAACTTTCGCTCTTTTTCGATATTGTTTCGAAAAACTTTTTCGATCTTTATTTTTGGCAAACATACAAACATTTAAATAAAAAAAATGAAATGGTTCATCTAGTAGGACTGTATTATCTTTGCATCGCAATCAACTCTTCTTGAATTTTCTTGTTGGATTTTAAGTTCCAACCGAAGAAATTTTTAATTTGAATTGTCAGTTATTTTACGAAATTTTGTTAAATTCCAATTGAAAAGCTATATATTAGAACTTTCTTTCATTTTAAATTAAGTATTGAAATATATGAAATATTTATAGCATTTGTAGTGTGTGTAGTATGAATATATGAATATATAGTGTTTTGTTGTGTTGTATTACATGTAAAGTATGGTAGTATGATTATATCACATACCATATTATTACTTGTAACCTGTAGATACTATATGTATATAGGAAAATATAGTAAGAAAGGACTTGCTTTCATATTAAACCTGTTTTGTGTATGAATTGTTTCATCTTACATATACAACATACTTATTAATTCTCGAATTTTGAATGATCTTTCATATTACAAGGGATCATAGTATAAATTTCGTATTGTGTACGATATATGTATGAAAATGAATTTGTTTTTTCAATGTGATTATCACATTACGATGCATTTAGATTTAGAGCATATATCCATATATTCATGCATATCATATATTTTACAAGGAAGGTCCTGTATGTATAATCACTGTACATGAATGTATATGTACATAATTTAAATATACGTGCAGATATTTATGTTGTGTAAATTATGTTGTAAAGCAGTGTATGTAGGAATAATGTCTTTTGAAATATACCTATATTTCGAAATCTGACAACGTCAGTATTTTATTTTATATATTGTAAGTGAAATGAAATTTTTGATTTTTTACAATATTTTGTATGTGCGTATGTACAGCACATACATATGTACATGTATGTATGCATATGATATTGATGTTAAATAGATACATGGATAAGTTCATTGAACATTTAAATTGTTTGTAAATAAATTTTATTTCCTTAACGCGATTATGTAGATATAATTAATACTGTAAGTGAAATCGATCATTTGAAAGGCGCATATGCACGTACATATAAAATATTGAAAAATTTATTAATAAAACTTTATTCGTATATTATACCGAATTTTTAAGTAAATAATAAAAAATTATGAAGAAAAGGGAAAAATGAGAGCGGTACGATTGACCACATGCTAAAATCTTTAATAACGAAATCTTGCATTTTCAAATAAATCCCTAATCACGAGCTAATTTCACTTTGATTAGATTTCACAAAATTTCACAAAATAAAAAAAATAAATGCACTAATATAGGAAAAGTGGGAAAAAATACACATTTTTCTTACAAAATAATTTGTAAGAAAAAAGATAGTAATAATTTTTTTTCTGAAGTTTTAATATAAAATTTTGTAAAAGGTAAATGAAACATGAAAATTAATTTTACTAAAACTTATATAAATTTTAAAGGGGTAGACAAAAGTTGAATTTAACATTTAACTGAATTTTTTGTATATTTTTGTAAAAGGTGAATAAAATTGAATTTCACTAAATTTTTCACGTACATATTTAGTAAAAGGTAAATAATACTACTAAAAATAGTAAACTTTGAAGTAATTACTCAAATATGTATGAAAATGTATGAAAAATGTGTATTTTTTCGCAATTTGTTGTATATTTGTGCATTTATTTTTTTTTTATTTATGCCGTTTCTACACATAAATGTGATATCACTGGGAAGAGGACAAAATAACCTTTTAAATGATATAACAAAACATACATGTCATCCTTCAAGTTTTAAAGTTATACCGTCATCAAAAGAAGTTGAAAAAGTGATTTTTAAAAAACACAAAATTTTGACTTTAAGCAAAGATACTATAAATTATTGTAATTGTAATTGTAATTTATAGTATCTTTGCCTTAAGTCCTTATATCTCAAGAATTAAATATAAATATAATAAAAATTATTTCTTATGGATTATAAAGTACATATGTAATACATATAATATGTAAATGTTGAAAAGATACATAAGATAAAATTTTCTAAACACTATAACAACATAATATATACATTACATATTTCTATTTAAATATTACATATATTACATAATGGTTACATATTATTTGAAAATTACCAATTTATTGGTGGCTCAAGAACTGCAAGACATAATAATAATAAGTACATATACATATATTGTACCTATGTGCAGTAAAATTGTATATGAAACTTATTCTGTACATGATATCAAAATAACAATATGATCGATTTCATGTACAGCAATAAATTATGTCCATATAATTGCATCATTGAAATAAAATATATTCTAAAAAAATTCAAAGGGATCAAGTTCAATGAACTTATACATATATCTATTTAATAACAATATGATATACATGTACATATGTATGTGCATACGCACATGCAAGATATTGTTAAAAATCAAAAATTTCATTTCACTTACAATATATAAAATAAAATACTGACGTTGTCATATTTCGAAATATAGCATATATTTCAAAAGACGTATTCCTACATATACTGTACTCCTTTATAGTATAAATTTACACACTATAAATATAAGTATATATATATACATATATCTAAATTATGTATACATTCATACACAGTGAATACACACGATCTTCCTTGTAAGATATATGAAATCTATATGCATATATATATATGAATATATGCTCTAAATCTAAATGCACGTAATGTGACAATCACATTGAAAAAACAAATTCATTTTCATACATATATCGTACACAATACGAAATTTATACTATGATCCCTTGTAATATGAAAGATCATTCAAAATTCGAGAATTAATAAGTATGTTGTACATGTAAGATGAAACAATTCATAGACAAAACAGGTTTAATATGAAAACAAGTCCTTTCTTACTATATTTTCCTATATACATATAGTATCTACAGGTTACAAGTAATAATATGGTATGTGATATAATCATACTACCATACTTTACATGTAATACAACACAACAAAACACTATATATTCATATATTCATACTACACAGAATACCAATACTATATATTTCATATATTTCAATACTTAATTTAAAATGAAAAAAAGTTCTAATATATAGCTTTTCAATTGGAATTTAACAAAATTTCATAACATAACTGACAATTCAAATTAAAAATTTCTTCGGTTAGAACTTAAAATCCAACAAGAAAATTCAAGAAGAGTTGATTGCGATGCGATGGAAAAAAATAAATCATTTTTAGAATTTTGTACTGCTTTTCACATCTTTGTAATTTTATAGTATCTTTGCTGTAATGTATGTCGTACATTGAATACTCTGATACTCTAAATATAACTACTCAGTATTTAATAAATAAATTACAAATTATTATATACTTAGCTATTTTTCAGTATATATAAACTCAAATAAAAAAAATTTTGTATTATTTTGTATAAAAATGTTTGAATATTTTTTGTTTAATTTTTCAGTTATTATAAATATACAGATACACAGATACCTACTGTATGGATGTACATGCAAGTACATATAACTCGTATTATAGAGGTACATAAATAAATACAAGTATTATCAAAATTTTATCAAATTATCGTTAAAGTTAAAGTCATACAATTTCAACATATTGACGTTAAGACTTCTTCAACATCAATAAAAAAATTAAATTCTATTGAATTTTTATGTTAACGATAAAGCAATATAATTTAATTTTTTTTTTTCATTTTTTTGCATAACAATGTGCACAGATATATCGATTTCGCAATATCGATAAATCCAAATCCTATTCTATATAGTACTTATTTGTATATTTAATCGTATACGTATGTAGAATTAGCTAGTGATTAGTGTACATATACGTATACACCTTTTTTTATTTACTACCTTCACGTAGTCATGTAAAAAAATAAATAAATAAATAAATAAACCCATAAAATACCTAGGTGATAACAATCAAATATATAAATATAGTATAATTTATTATAGAATGATTGTAATATATGTATATTTTTACATAGTAAATGTGAACATTTTAAATAATAATACATATATGCATTGTTGAAAAATTGTTTGATAATATTACTTATACGAGTATAAATAACATGTGTGTATGTTGTGATTTGTGAATTATTTTTTCAGAGAGAATATTATAGGGGAGAGAAACTGAAAAAGGTAGCCAGAAATAGAATATGGTATGAAACGATGAAAGTATTATAGAGCGGTATGGAAGGATTCTTGAGGAGAGCAATGCACCAATACTTGACTTATATAAATCTAAGACTAAGTGATCGTTCGTAAGTAATGTATGTAAGTGAATATATGTACATGAAAAAATTCAAAAATTCAAATTTAAGCCATTTCCAGTAATTTAGGGTTCAGGGTTCATGTAAGGTGATCGGTGACAGTTAAAAAGTGAACACCGAAAAGTGATTGTTCGTGTGATGTGATCACTAAAAAAGTGATGAAATAAATTTAAATTTAAACAATATACGAGTATATCGTCAACAGCAAGCACCAATTCATTTCATGTGATTTTAGGAATATTTTTTGGTTAGGTAGAAATAATATTGAATGTAAAGAAATAATGTATGTAAAGAAGAATAATAGTAAAAAGTAGAAAAGTAACATCTCAAATGATGTAACCTAAAAATGACATTATTTGGTGATAGAGTGATAGGTGATAGTTTTTGGTGATTGCTATAACATACGTGAAAGGAAATTTTTGGTGAATATCATCAATCACCATACGTGAACCCAACTCTAGATCTTTTTCACCGAACACATTAAATTTTCAGATCTAGCTTAAATCTGAATTTCCGAAAACGGTCTTATTTTCCAAACAAATAAGATTAAACAGATTTTACATACACAGAAACTTTATTTACATTTTAAATCTTTAAATCATAGAATAATAATAATATCACAATATTCTGCATGATTTGATTAAAGTTAAACCATGTTAAACCATAATCCATAAAATTTTTATTTAGTTTACATAGCAAAACAAAAAAAAATTATCTTTCGTATTAACAATGAAAAAAATCTTTTTAATCTGTTTTTTTTTTTATTTTATTTTCATTTTTATTTAATTTTTGTTGTTGTTGTATTTTGATTTAAATTGATGTCCAAAATATTAAATACACTACAATATCCTCCTTATATAAAAATTTCCTGAAAAGAATATTAATGAATGTATGTATGTAAAAATTACATTATTATAGTGTGTATCTGTATGGATATATTTTAATAATAAACATAATAAACATGTGTATATTCTCAATATTCGTGAAAAAAATAAATTTATTGTTATTTAGAAAACAAAAAACATATTTATATATGTTTCTAATGTATGTATGTGGAGAATCATACTTAATTTAATATACGTGAAGCGTTAAAAGCGAGTTAAGCGAGTATAAAATATAACGTTCATTAACATTTTAAATGGAATTTTACGATATTTATAGGTATAGACTGTGATACTTGCTGGTGATGTTTCTATCTGAAAACTCGTTATTTTGCTAATGATATGTATAATGGATACAACGCTATAACATTATGTACTTGTAAAAGCTTGAATTTGTCAAGTAAATTTTTTGATATTTGATTTTTTCCTATTTGATTGAATAAAGTAACGAGAAAAAAAAAAATTTAGTCTTTGTATCTAAGCTAAGGTGACAAATATGTAGATGATGGTCACTGTTCAGACACATACATAAACATACATATAAATACATACGTTTAATATTTTTATCCAACCACTTATATTTACAAGTATGTTCACAACACAGTAGAGAACATAATACACATAGGTATACATATACACTTTTATGAGAGATAGATACTGTAAATACCCATAGATATGTAGATATCTTACATATATTTAACGAGAATATTAAAACATCCATTAAATAATTAACAAAATAATTTTTTTTAAAATATTTTTTTAATGTTAATAAAAAAAAGGTCGTCATAATGTACATTTGCAATAACAACAACAAAAATCATGTTCACTTTGTCTCTTTTGTTATACACATGCATGTATGTATACAAAGTATAAATGTTTGTATGCCATGCACTATAGTTTATATTTACTCAGTAGTATCATAAAAAAAAATAATAATAATAATAAAAAGGAAAATAAGGAAAAAATTAATGAATATATTACATATACATGGACTTGTAATTTTATATTAGAGAAAAAAATTCGTTATTATACGCATACGCATACATACATAAGTTTAAGTATACTTTTCTACATATTTGAATACATGAAACGTACAAAATAAATAATAACAAAAAGTAAATTAATAATTTTTAAAGCTACCTGTTTACCAATTAACTTTGTCGTTTATTTTAAATAATAGCCGCATATTCATGCATATATACACATTCATACGCATATGTATGTATATCTCATTTACATAGCTAAGTACATATACCTATGTACATAATAGCCAATATATGTAGCGCATTTAATTGCCATTTTATTTTTTTTTTTTTTTTTTTTTTTTTTTTTTGTGAAAAGTAAAGTAGTAAAGTATTTTTTACAAGCATATTATTCATAAAAATTTAAAATTTTTTTATTTTATTTTATTTTATTGATGCGTTGTGCATTAATGTGTATAGTGTAGAAGTACGCGGGTATAAAGATACATACGTAATACATCAGAAAGTACATAGTTGTAGTAGTGTATATTGTTAAAATTTAGAGAAGAAGATAAAAAAAGAACTTTTGAATAATTTTCCTTTTTAATTGTTTTCTTCTATATAAATCGTACAAAATTGTTAATTACATATGAGATATGAGTAGGTTTGTAAATATTTTTATAGCATTTTTTTTAAATTAGAACGATGTTACATTACATAGTTACATCATTTTATTACATAAATTTAAAAAAATATTATTATGAAAACATTTAATTGTGAACAGATCAAATTGAATTTTATTATATTGATGTGATGTCACTTTAAAATTATATATTGATTTTTATGAGCCATAAATACACTTCACTTTAACCATAACCCCATAACAGAGCTCTTTATATATACCTTACATAGATACATGCAAATATAATGTATCTTTCTATTTAGATATTTAGAATTAAAAATTTGAAATTTTCATTATTTTATTATATGTTACAATTTTATGAATTCTTCTTTTTTATATTAATTCACTAGCTACTACCACTAGCACCTATAGTCTAGTATCTAGTGGGTAATGCTGAAAATTTTTAATTTTATAAGAGTGTGCACATTAACACAGAATTATATAACACCCTTGTAAAACATAATTACATATCGTATTTCAATATTAATTCATTTTTATAATAAAAGTAATATTTTTATTAGCTGCTTTTGATTTAGCAATTTCAAGTATCTACTTGCGAGTACAAAAATGTGTCTAAAATAAATTTTTATAACGAATGACACACAAATTATTCGTAGTTACTTGCATCTACATACTTATCGAAAGCATGTAGATTTATGAAAAAAACTTACAAAAATTAATTTCTGTTTACGTTGACTTGAGAAAAATTTCACTTTAATGCTTTAATTTTTATTGAATTTTTTTAGTGTACAGGATTTATAGATAAACTTTTTTACGCACTGCACTGAATATGCTTTAATGGAAATTAATAAATACAAACTTTCTAATATGATAAAATCTGTTAATAAATCTGAAATAAATCTGTTTCTGATTCATATTTACAATGAAAATTGTCATTATAAATATTAAAATTGCAGCATTTTATTATTATTTTGAAGGAAATTTTAAAAATTAAAAATACATACATAGGTATTTATACACATTTAAGAAAAAACAAAATCATTTCTATACACATCGTAATGAATTACTCAAACA
Organism: Villa cingulata; assembly: GCA_951394055.1. NCBI lineage: Eukaryota > Metazoa > Arthropoda > Insecta > Diptera > Bombyliidae > Villa > Villa cingulata. The sequence continues at coordinate 21,226,239 of OX596025.1, read as the reverse complement.
TCATCATCCCGATATTATTATTTTTTTTCTATTTTTTGGCACATTTATTTCATTGACTGTATTTACATATAGAAGTAATGACGTGAATGACAAGAAACAACGAAAAAATCATTTCATTCTCGTTCTACATAGAGAGTAGTGTTACGTGTTAACGTGTTTTATATCTAATTTACAAATGTACATATATACATTTTATGTCATTTTATGTACACTGTATAGATATCTGTATTCATAAATTATTTAGAAATAAAGCGACAATTATTACAAGTGCACGTATGTATGTATGAAGTATTCATTTCGTCATCAAAATACGCAATATTTTATAATTACATCGTATACGTTGTGGACATAAGGTGTATGATGTATGTGTAATATTATACCTTACATTATTTATATGTATGTACACAATGTATGTTTATATATGAAAAATTAATTTTTATGAAAAAAAATTCGGTCAAATGCATATTTTTTTCGCTCTAATATTTATACATTGAAATAAAATTCAAGGAAATTTCATTATTCATCACATATTTACAAAGATATCCATACAATAAAAATATGAGAGGACGTAACCGTATTACTACACTTTTATATCTTTTACGAAAATTTTATGACGTTATAGAATTATTTTTTTTTTTTTTAATTTTCACTTCAGAATCACAATATGTAATCCCATAGAAGAATTGAAGAAGAAATTAGGATCATGATGACATATTTATTATCCATACGTATACATATTATTTTTAATTTGTTCAAAATGTAATTAAATTTTTTTTGTTTTATTATTACTTTTTTTTTAATTTCTTTTTCATTCTGTCTGTCTAGTATGTGCAGTTTTTTTTTTCTGTCATTTCATTTCATGAGTACTATGTATAATAATTTATTGGCACACAATTTTATGTTAGATTGCCAATGTTAGTGAACGGACACATTTTGATACCACAGAAAAAAAAAAGAAAAGAAAATATAACAACACCAAGAATTTATTGTCTAAAAATATTTGAAATGAATTTTAATTGCTAGAAAAAAAAAAATAAAAAAAATAAAATAAAAGGAAAAGAAAATTAAATAAAAAAGATTTTAATTACAATCAAGTCTGACTGACTTTATGTACCTGTTATACGTAAATATAAACATACATACAAACATGGATTTGTTAAATTATAGAGAGAGGGTATCAAACCAAATATTGTTGACAATGGTCAAGGTATAGAATTATAAAAAAGCAAATAAATATAAATTTAAATTATATGTACAAACAAAACACGAATACTTTACATACATACACACAACTGCTGTATACAGTCAGTAGACAATTAAAATTCATATTTATAATGAAAACATTTTTTGAATTTAAAATACATATAATTAAAAATACATTCGAGTATGTATGTATAGGCATTTGAACTGTTCCGGTGTAGCGCATTTATCAAAGCAATAACACACACATACTACACGTTGTCTTTATGGCTTACAGTATGTGTGGATTATACAAGTATGTATGAGATTTATGTAGATATTAATTTATATTGTTGTCTAGTTTTTTAATAATTCAGTTTTGTCTTCTACACAAATTCCTAGAAAAAACAACAAAAGGTAAACGTAAGATGAGTGTTTATACGACAAAAAATACACCTTACCATTACTACCTTCACATAGAATCTACATAGATATGAATGAGATATGAGTATAGTGTATAAATAAATGACAATATCAAGAATGAAAAAGATATTTACTACCTATTAAATACTAACTTGTCTATGCTTCAGTTTGTTTGGCATTTAACCCATCCCGAACTGAAAATCGACTGAAAAATTCGGTTTTTTATAATGTTTATGCATAAAGCATTGATTCGCGCTTCGAGTCGACGTGCACTGTATTGAAATCTAAAATCACGATAGTTTTATTCGGCTATGAAAAATCAAAACACAGCTAACAAAGCTGTGACCTTTCAATGCGCATGCGCAAGTGTCTAGTCTATATATGGATTTTCAGTGCATATTGAAAATGTTCGCTTAAGTTAAGAAATCGAATTGAACGAATGCGCATTAAACTTTCAATTCGCACTGAAAAAGTGTTTATAGGAGTGCAGAGTCTTGGTCAATGTGAAGTCACTCCGTGTACATTAAAGCTGTCGTATAAATGTTAGTAAATCAATTTAACCAACCAAGGTATGTGGCACTAAATATAGCGATTTTCACTACTCCGCGTACATTCCTATTTTAAAAATTCTATTGAAAAAATTCACAAAATAATTTCATTGTTTGTATGTATTTTAATTGAAATTTTAGTCTTTCAGTATTCAAATGTATCCTACATATTTTTCAATTGGAATTAGACTTTCATTTTTATTTAAATTAATATCTAATTATGTTTCAGTGTTCATGCTTCTACACCTTATAAACATGTTTCAAATCTTAAATATTTGTTGTAAACATCATAATTATATTAAGCACATAGCTTTGTATTTAAAAATGCGGATTTTTATTTATAATTTCAAGTTTTTTTTTTTTTTCTCTAATTAAAACGATCTCTCTCAAAAAGTTTAAAATAAAAATAATGATTAGGGAAAGGAAGAATGTAATTTGTAAAAGTGATAGAAGGTAGAAAAATTCGAAAAACAATCAAAATTAATTAAAAAAAATTTACAATTAAAAGTTTCAATCACACAATAAGACACTTGATTGATTACAGCAATACTTGTAAATATCCAGATAATAAAAATTTTTATATAAAACCAAGCAAAAATTTAATTTACAGATCACACATCTCAAGATGTTATACTGGCTACTACTATTCGTTTACATTCAATACAATAAAAATATGACAAGTTCAAGTATGTATATTGAGAATGTGAACTGTGGACAGGAAATTAATTTTATGTAATGCGAATTATCTAGCAATTAATGTAATTGGCAATAATATTAAGGAAAAACTAAACTCTAGAGGTACATATATACGTATGTATATAGTATAATATAAAATTTATCTGTAGGTATGTAGGTTAGGTACTATCAACTATGCTTGTAAGTATTTATAATTTCACACACTCCAGAATACAAGTACTTATTGTGCTTGATCGTATATTCGTAGTACAGTTTAAATTCAATAAAAATTTAATTTGAGGAAATCAACATTTTTTTTTTAGATGTGATTTGAAACGTGCAATAATGTGTGTTGAGTATACGTTTAAAGCAAACGTAATAATATCACATAAAATTGTATACCAAACCAACAGACTATATACATAGTAAGTACTTAGAAAAAGTTTCAAGACTTAAAATATTTTTTATTTGAAAATTAATTTTACATTTTTACGAAAATCACTTTTGAATGTCGTAATAAATTCAAAGTATTCACTCAACAAATGACTGATTTATGATTTAAAATTATTTCAAAGATAATAATCGCATCTTTTATTCAAAAAAAAATATCAGTGTCCGATAATTTTTTCTGATCACTATTTTTTAAGTGTTAGATCTTAGATACATACGTAATAATGTTAAACACATACAATTTGTATAGCTAATAAAATACACAATAATTAATTGATAAATTAAACGTGTATACTGCCGCTAATCATTCACTGATACGCCGATAATATAATAAGTGATAGAAATATAGATGTAAGCTAATTGCTGTGTAATTATTTTTCAAAAGATTTTCAATTATTTATTTATTGATATTTATATATATACGTACGTAAATGTGTACATAGAAACAAGTATTTTATTTATATACATGATTAAAAAAAAAATTATGTACATTTTTCCACATTTTCAACTGCAAAATTTTAAATAGCAGAGTACATATACAAACATTGAAAAAATAAATAAATAAATAAAAGTGTTTGAAAATTAAATATTGAAAAAATAATGTTATTATAGATGAAAAAATATACATACGTATAACTGCAACAAATGAGAATAATTTCAAAAATATAAGAAAAATAATGAAAAAAAATGAATGCAGGTAATTTTGAATTTAAATTGATTTCTTCCTTTATTGAACATTTTCTAAGATTTTCACTTGAAGTTTGTGTAGAAAAAATAAATTTATAAAATCAAAAAAGAAACATTCATTTATTTATGATTTTTTTTGTTATTGTAATGTAAGTATATATAAATACGAAATTTATTTACCGCATAAAATTCATTCATTTTATGAAAGTAAATTTATAAATATTACGAATATGTATTTGATTTAGATTCAAATTTAAACTTTCATTTATTTATTTATTCACTACGATAATTTTTTAAATACCTATACAATTTATGTTTGATTAATTCATATAATTACAAAGAAAAATGTAAAAAATTTTCAAAAACTAAGAAATATACATTTTCAATTAATACCCGTCCATACAAACGGATGTGACAAATCGTTAAAAAATACTTTTTTCAATCATTTCAATCATTTCAATCCACTGTTATTGGATTATAATAATATACCACATTTTATACAAGTATATTGAGTGCATGTATGTACTTTAAATTGAAAAATAAATTTTATAATTTTTGAGATTGCGGTTATCTTCAAAATTACATCGACAATCCAGCGTAAATTCACTATTCAGTAGAAGAGATTGAGATTTTTAAATTGTATTCATTCACCACAATTCAGATTTCAGAGTAGATTGCCGTGCAAGTTTTCAATATAACTTTCACTATTACCAGCGTGAGATTAGAAACATAACCTAATCTCAATCTCAATCTAGTGAAATCCACACTGAAGGGTGCAGAGCTTGTGTGAAATATGAAGAAAGTGTGATAAATCTATTTTGTCCCAAAATCTACCCTAAACTGAACTGTAATTATAAATTACCTTTAACAAGCACAAGTGAAGGAATAGCTATAATATAATTAATTTCAATTAGAAATTTTAATTTTATTCATTATTAAACAAATTATAAATTGTTTCATTAGTATATTTAATCAGTGCAAAATGTTATTCACGTTTAAAACTATTTCTGTTCAATTTAATTGCTAACTTATGTAGATACTACACCACCAAGTGCTAAACATATTCAAATTTGAAAGAAAAAAAAAGTATATCGCGATAATTTACATACTGACTTGTCAATCAGTCATAATTTTTTTAAAATTTTTTTTTTATTTTCATATTAATATCCCATACAGTAAGTAAATGAAGGATAAAGAGAAAAAGAGAAGAAAAGATATTGCAAATTAAAATTTAAATTAAAAAAAAAACACGTGTTAAGTTCAAAAGTACATTATAATTCATAACAATTTTTTTGCCATAATTACAATTTTTAATCGACGACTATGCATAGTAATGTAATTATGGTGGTAATATACAGTAATGCAATTAGTAAATGTAGAAAAGTTAAATGCACTTTTATGTTTTATTCGATATTTTATTTAGAAAAAATCAATAATCATCAGTTTACAAATAATGTTTTACTTTTACTTTGAAATAATTGAAATAAATAATAAAATAAAATATGAAAATAATAAATTTCATTACAAATTGTGTATGAAAAGAAAAAAATAATATAAAATTTTAAATTTTAATTATAACCATAGTGTATGTATAACCACCTTGGAACGATAAGAGTCGTATTTCGGCAAAAAATAGTCACGCTAAATCAATGCAGCGTGAGACGATGCATTGATTATTGTGATGAACTTTTTCACTCATTTCAAAGATCGATAAATTTACTTTTTTTGGTGAAAGTAATCATCAAACGTGGTGGTTGGATGGAAAAGCGACAGGGTAGGCATTGACCGTTCACCCTAAAGGAGTATTCCAGCGTTGCAACTGTGCAACCATTCATCGCAAGTATCCATAGAGCCTCCAAGTGGCAACCACCGGTAACTAAGTAGGTCTGGACTATTAACGGTGAAGGACTAAAAGGCTAATCTATGGATGCGAAAAAGAAAAGGGATGAGAAAAGATCCATAGATGAGGAAAGGTTGTTGAGGGTTGACAACCCTTCTCCTGTAAACTAGTCATGAGACCGCAAGTGGAGGCGAAGGTTCAATAGGACCATATGCACAGAAGAAGAAGAATCATTATCAAACGTGTCTCATTAACTGCTTAAGATGTTGATACGAAATTTAGAACAGATGTCTATTAGGATACTACCAAATACTACTAAGACTAACCTAAGGTCGAAAAATCTAATTGTTTTGTTTAGCCTCCTATGATTCAAATAGAAAATTCACTTTATTTTTTTAACACAGTAGGTATTAAGTTTCAAATTTAAGTACTTGCAGAAATAAAATCTCAAGCCAATTATAAATATTTGAAAAAAATATCAGAATGAATAATGAAATAAATAACATTTCTAATTTCAACAAAAATATTATAATTGTTATTTAATTGGCTAATTTATTGTACTGCTCGTATTATGGAATATTTATTTTCATAGCCCACTGCAAACTGTAATGTTACGTGTGTATGGAGTATGTGTGCTTGTATGAAATGTTTTCTTAACTTTTCAGATTTTTAAATTTAACATTAATTTGCTTTTAAACTTGTTGAATTTGACCTGAAAAAAGTTTTGTATTGAAATAAAATTTTCTTTTGACTGAAAATATTCAATCAAATATAATTTCAAACGTACACTTGTTTATGTACATCTTCACGTACACATAAACACACTGATCAAAATTAGTGTACATTATACATTACATTGTAATTTTTAAATCCGATTATACATACACTTATATACAGACATCAGAATTGGTGTAATTATAATTTATAGTTCAATGAAAAATATTGGCATAAATTTGTTGATGGAAAATTTTTAATATTTTCTTATAATTATTTAAAAATAATGTGTATGCAAAATATCTACTCGAATGTAGTTCATTAATACTTAATTCATAAGAACTTAAATTTTTTAATTTTTTCATTTGTATCGTGACTGTATACTTATACATATTTAGTACGTGTATAAATAATCGTTATATATTTCCTAGACAATTACTTCAATGTTGAATTATTTAGTACAAGTGTGTACATATTCGTATATATTGAATTTAAATAAAATTTATAAGAATTTTATCCTCTTTCTATAGATAGAAATATTTGAGTTTAGTATTTAGTACCCTATAACAACCTATTCGACTGTTCATATACGAGGATAGACTAAATTTTCTAATTATGTAATTGAATATTGAATTATATGAAAAATATATCAGTGCTTAATTTTTTGATTTTTTCAACAAAAATTATTATTTTAAAAAAATTTGAATTTTAGAAAAAGAGCAATAATACATGCATATTATATATACATTTGAAATAATGTATGTTTGCGAAAAAAAAAAAAATTAATTATGTTATAAACACTTACTTTTTCTTTTTGATTATTTTCACAGCACGTAATACAAATATGATTTTTCTTGTTATAAAAAGCATTCGATAATACTTTCGTATTTAAATAAATATCCTTATTAATACACTTTATATAATATAAAAAATTCGTATAAATTAATATTAAATATTTATTGAAATATGAATTATCCTTTTTTAGCATTATTTATGATTTATATTTTATCGATATTTCATATAGGAACAATAATCACAAATAAAATTGAACTTTTTCCATAAAAAATTAAAATGTTTGTATAAATAATGAAAAAAAATTTTTTCACCAAAAACGAAAAATAAAAAGAGAAATATTAATCACTGAAAAAATTTTTTTACAAAATTTAAATTTAAAACAAAAAAAAAAATAATTAAGTATGTATGTAAAATGTTTAATTTCGTTTTTAATATTTCTGATCAATAAAAATATATCGTTAAAATCATTTATGAAAATTCACTTTTAGCCGAGTTATTTTAACGATAATCGCACTATAATACATAACGTTCAGTTGGCACTTTTGTAATCATATGTATATATAATAATTTTTACACTCTTTCCTTTAATATGTAGGTATACTATATTTTTCTAAATTAATAACTTGCTATGAAATAATTTTAATAAAAATTTAATTTTTTCAAATTTTCATATTAAATGTGAAAATAAAAATATATATATAAAATATGTAAGTAGGTAGTAGGTATATGTATATAAAAGATAAAAATTATTTTTCCAAATAGGTATCTACAGTACGGTACAAAAAAAAAACCATCGGTCGGTTAGGAGGATAGAAAAGGTCTACACTATAAAATCGGTTGCATTATGTTTGTGTATTTTGTATTATATCGCACGACCATTGTGTATAAATATTTGCTCTCGTAAACAACAGTGTGTATACGAGCATGTACGTATTCATAATCATGTTGAGGAGGAGAATTAGCAGCAGATGTATGGATGCCCCCTTTCATATAGTATAATATCCATAAAGCATCTACATAATGTACAAATATAATTTTTTTTTTTAACATGAGATACTTGTACGTATATCTATAATATGATTGTTATTATGTATGACTTTTCATATATACATATACGAACACTTACATATATGTATATACATTTGTAATATAATCATCGAATTTTATGCATAGAGGTAAAATGAAATAGCAAAAAATATACATATATATGTAAATGAAAATCGAAATAAAAATGCATTTTACAAAAAAAAAAAAAAAATATACACCCTCATACATACATACATATGTTAGCCACACATATGTAAATAACCTTTATGTACATTAAATATGTATATATGAAAAATAAAACACAAAAAAAAAAAAAAATAGTAAACTACTGAGACGATTAATTCTTATTCTTATAATAATAGCCTGACTCTATATTTAATGTATTCTTGTTTTATTTGTTATCGACCCACTTTTCTAATCGATTTTTTTTAATTTGTTTTTCTTCTTTTTTTTTCTATATTCTTGTATTTATTCAGAATCCAATTTGCTATTTAATGTGCAAAATATATGCCATATTATTCGCAGATAATTATTTTTGTATACTTATATGAATATATATGCAAAAATTTTTAAAGTGCTGTGGTTGCTTTAACATTCGCCTATATCAGTATTTATAACAAAAACTAAAAATTGCATACACTTTCGAAAATATTTCATAATAAATAATTTCAAATATTATGCACACATTATGTACTTACTATATACTTTACAATATATATGTAAGAGGTGGTAAGATTTATTAAAAATATATTTTATATATCTATCTATCAAAATACGTGCCTATATAGTTAATCGATAAATTTTAAGTATGTACTTACGAATTATATAGCATGTACATTATACAATTTTATATGTAATGCACTTGGGTATTATTTTTCAAAATTATTAAATTTTTATTTATTTTAAAAAAGCCTCGGATGAAATGTTCTTTATCATAAAAATACGAGGGTCGTCTGAAAAGTTTTTTGGCGTTACACAGAAACAAATATGTAACTTATTTTTTCGTTAAAATTATGTTTTATATTTCAACACATTGTCCATTATATTCTTTTCAAGTACATACACTTTTCTCAACGATGCTCCCCATTCCTTTAACTCCTCTAAATAATAGGTTTTATCTTGCTCTGCAAAATATGCTTCTAAGCATACAATGTTCTCTTCATTTGATAAAAATTTCTGTCTTTTGTGCCAAACTTTGAGTCTAGGGGACAAAACTAGTGAATACGGTAGATGATCAATAAATTCAAATTCCAACTCATGAATTTTCACCATTACAATATAGTTGATGTGTGAAACGATATTCGATTTTTCCATTTTTACACTAATATTGAGTAACACAAATGATTGTCAAACAATAAATGAGCTTTCAAAATTACTACAACTTTTTACATTCATATTGCAAGGCATGTAACCTTAACCATCGTCATACCAAAATGAGTTTGACGAGAAGCATCATTTTCATATACAGGCTAGAAAATTTTCAGACATCCTATGTACATATTTTATGTTTATATTCACATGTAACAAAAATATATAATAATAAATTACATATTGAAATATATTGAATAATTATTATTTTTCATGTGTGTGTGTGTGTGTATAACGTATTCCAAATTACTTACATATTTACAATTGTTTTATGCAGTAATAAAGTGTTAATATTAAATAGGATTATTTATTGCATACATATAATACATAATTTACAAAAAAAATGTTTAATTAATTTTTTTTTGCTACGAAAAATGAATTGTTTTTATAGATGTATTGGCTTCATTTTTTTATTATTTGTTTTAATAGCCTCTTAAAATATACGCGTCATCATGACATGAATTTTCAATTTTATAAAATTTATTTCATTACAATTTGTTCATACAAAACTAACCCAATTTACATGTACATAAATGAAAAATCATCTAGAACATTTTTATTTTCAATAATTTTAAAGCTTTATATATTATTATATGTACATATAATATATGACTACGTATGACTATTTACATACTTAAAATTTTTATTTTTAAAGGATTACCATCAAATAAATTTTCGATGTGAATTGAATAAATTTGATAGGTTGCCTCTGTCAATTTGTGGCTTCATCGTTTTATTTTTATGTGTTTGTGCTTTTTTTCTTTTCACTTTACTATAGTATAAATAAAAAAAAAAAAAAAATTAAATGGAGTACATATGCGCATATATAATTCATAAATTAACACAATTATATAAGCATTAGGCAGTTAAGCAGTTTGTTTCAAATTATAAATTTCGTTGAAAGTGTAAAAAAAAAATTGTATTTGATTTTCGAAATCGAAATCAACAAATATGGGTTGAATTTGCTTATAAAGTGAAAAATCTTTAATTATTCTTCGAAATCAATTTCATCGTCTTCAAAGTACTACTCACGTCCGAGACCATGCACTTACGAGTATACCAAGTTTTTTCTCAATACTCGAAATAGTCAGAGTAAAATTTTTTCGGAATAGCCTTCAATTCTTTCTTTATTTGGCTTTTATCTCCCCGATCGAATCGAAACGGTGTCTCTGGAGCGATATTCTGAGTTTGCTATTTGAAATTGATCTTATAGTTTTCGAATGTATATACAGAAGAAAAATGATAGTTTACGTTTACATCATTTGTCTTTATACTCACATAATGATATCATAAAATAGTTCAAAATATTATCTATTCGAGAATGTGGAAATTTCAGTTTATTAGAAAACCTTCAACTTTATAATATAAGAATCATATTTCAGAGAAAGTTAAATAAATCAATAATTGCTATATTAAAACAGCAATCTTCTCAATTGCAACTGAAAATGATTTTCTAACAAACATTTTTTGCACACATAATATGTATGTACAGCTATGTGTACATATGTGCAAATACTTACAAAGAAATACAAATAATATAAAGTTGGTCAAGTGAATCGAAATCGATATTGATTTATATACGAAAAATTGAGATTATTTTCATAGTTTTTTGTGTCTCTTATTTCTCTTATCAAAACTTTTAAAGTATAGTTTTTACTTATAGGTAACTGCAAAAGGTAACTGTATCTGTATATAATTCCAGTAAAAAGAGAAGAAATTAAATAGAGAAGAAATTAAATATGGAAATAAAATATGTTTTTGTTGTTGTGCAAATTTTAATTTGAAATTTTCTCTATATTTCTGTAATCATTATTGACATTGAGCTTCAGTACACGTATACAGCTACATATAAATGTAAAAGAATTAAAATGTTATAGACGGTTGTCTAGAGAGTCACGAATATCTATATCTATGTATACTTACGTGCATTTCATATAACATTTATAAGACAATATTATTTTATTCAGTATGATGATTAAAATCACAAATAAGTACTCGACCTTCATACAATTTATCTTCCTACGTGTATCGATTAAAGTAAAATTTCAATTAATTTTTCTTCACTTTCACATTAAGTATGTTGTATGTACCTATTTTATTTTCTTTTGTTTTTTGCTCAATAAGAAAATCAAATTATTTTTATAATGCAATGTATACGTAATAAATAATTGATATTAATTTTTCATGCGTCATCAATAATTTTCTTTTTATCATATAATGTGTGAAAAAGTGAAAAATGTTTTTTTTTTCTTTTTAAAAATAAAGTACCATATACCTACTATATACTGTAATTGTATAAGTATACATACGACTAAATTATATATGTGTATATAACATGCATACAATTTTCTATTTTCTATCTTTTATAACAATGTATTTATGATGAACAAATGACGTATACGATTACATGCAATTGTAACACTTTTTCATAATTAACCATCATCATTTCTATTCTATATGTCATCGTCACCGTCATTAAATTATTTTATTATTAACTTCAACTTTAAGTGCATATGTAGTGTAGTAGAAAATAAAAAAAAGTCTAAAAGAATAAAAAACATTAAAAAATTAAATTAATTATGTACAAGTACAAGTGCATTTTTGTATATAATAAGATTGTCTTTACATTGAAACAAATAAAAAAATATGTATACTTTACGTATACTTTTTCAAAAGGATTTTCAGTATCTTTTTGTTGTGTATGTATAAAATAATTTTCACAATACTGATAAGTGATTTTATATCACATAACGATCAATATTATAATCATGCAAGACATTATTATGTGTTTGTGATGTCCTTGTATATTGATTTTGCAATTACAACTTGGTATTACGTGGTATTATTATGATATTAAGTATTATACGCGTTAATCTTCCTACAAAATGTGTGTCCAACAATATCTATCGAAGATCTCAAGTCTTTATTTGATGATAACGACATAGTCTATTAATATAGTTTATATTAAAAAGAGCGAACCGCACTCTGACTGAGCCACGTATGAAAAATGAATGAAGAACCAGCGGCCGAAAAATTGCTGAAGAGAAATTCCGATAAGAGGGAAGAGCTATTGGAAGGAAACCTAGGTTGAGTTGAGATGGCTTAACGATGTGCTCGAAGAGTCGAGGATTTGAAAATCATTTCAGGATGAGGAATTGAAGAGAGCTTACAATAAACAGAGAGGGGCATGACCGAAGCTTTTTATGGAGAATCTAAACTCCAGCCAGGGCTGTAATGTCACAGAACAAAAAGAATCTTAAAATCGTATTATTTTCAAAAATGTATATAAAATCAGTACCTAAATTCGAAGAAAAAAAAATTTGACATTTAATTTTAGGTTTAAAGGACAATTTTATAAATTATCAGTGTTTATAGTCAAAGTTAAAGTGCATATTTCGTTAGCTCTGCATTTTCAAAAAAAAAAAAAAAAATTTCAAAATTATGAAAGAATTCAATTTCAAAAAAATTTCAAAAACCGAAAAATTAATTTTCCTCCTAAAAGTTTTGGCTTATTACATGCACATCATACATGTAAACAAATACATAAAAGTATAAAAGTATATGTACATAACATTTATATAATATATTATATATTTTTCGTGTATATAAGTACGTAATCGATTGTCCATCAGAATATATAATAAATACTTGATACACAATATATAATGTATGTAATTCAATACTGAAATAAATGTTATACAATGAAAAAATAAATAATACCCTCATGTGTATGTACATAAAAAATAATTGTAAATGTAATATTTAATGCATTCAGGATACCGATACGATATACTCGTGTATGTACACAAATTCTATATTATTCTCTATTCTATCCCCACATGTATTACATATAATATAGCATTGAACTGAATGGACAAATATGAATAAAAAAAAATTATTTTTTCGTTATCGATTTATTATTGAATATAATTTTCCGGAAAAAATGAAAAAGTTAAAAAATAATTTTCCATGAGAAATATGCCAGATTGAATGTATGTAGGTATGTATGAATAAGTACATAAGAATATAATAGTAGTGCAACATTACATAAATACATGTATAAGTAGTCGTATAAATCATACATAATCTTTACTTATTGATGAGTAGAGACATCAGTGTATTTGTATAAGGATGATATACGATGTTGTAAATGTTAATAAAAATGTATTTATATGCATTATTATACTCTTATATGTATGTATATATGTAACGATGTGTTGAAAACTTTAAAATGATAAATGTATGACATTTAAAAATTCTATAAAAACTCATTTATAATTAAGTAAAATTTAATGAACTAAAAAATAAGGAGTACTCAAGTATATACGTGTACATACATACAATTGATATGAAGGTATATACTTATTACGTATACATTTACTATATATGCATAATACAGGGTGTCCGGACTCGGGTGGTTAACCCACAAACAGTATAGATAGGTCTCATCGAGACAAACAAAAAAACATTAAATTCTGACTTTGAAATACAATAACTCTTGAAAGGAAGAACTTAAAGAGCATGTAAGGTATCATTAGAGAGATGTGAGAGTTTCCTACAGATTTCTTTTAGAATATTTTCTTCTAGCTATTACACCGTATTTGTTATAGGATGTTTCGTAGAGTAAGTGCGAAAAATCGCCCTCTAGCGGCTAAACGGTTGAGATTAAGACCCCCTCACCCCTTTCACCTTATAGTACGATTATTTATTTGTCGCGATGAGACCTATCTATTGTTTTCGGGTTGAACCGAGTCCGATCACCCTGTAGTATTTACATAGACATACATAATTTAATTAAATATTTATTTTATATAATTTCATTTTTTATCCATTATATCTTTTGTGTATATATACACTTGTTCAAATATTTAATAATTTTCATTTTGTATTATAACGTGCATTATTATTTTTTGTGTTTTTTTTTTTAAGTATAATTTCATAATAATTTTATAATAAAAGAAATTTAAACATTTTACAAATACATAAAAGAGAATAAATAATTATACACAACATATGTATGAATATTAATGATCGTAGGAAAAGTATACACGCAATGTACAATCAACAGACATAAGTATTAGGACTGTAGTATGACGGTTACAATAGAATCATCAAAAATAATGTACTAGCCTTGATCCTTGAATATTGAGAATATTGAGAAACAAAATGTACGCAGTATACAATTATTTTCCATGAAAATTTAAATTCAAATATTAAAATTCACAAAAAAATTTATACTGAAATCTATCACCAAAGCATATGATGTGTAGGTACTTTTGGTATCAATAACTATAGGTATCACCATGTAGTATCACGTAAGGTTTATGAATAATTTTATTGAAAATATTTTCAATTATAATTGCACAAAATATTTTAAGAGCAAATAAATGAAAAACAAAAGTTAAAATTAAAGTGAAAAAAATACAAAAGAACTATAGGTAACAATAAAAACGTATAAAATTAAATTAAAAAATGGAAAAAAAATACCACGATTTTCTTAAAATTTTCATTCAATTTTTGTTATCAAACGATTTAACATTGTTATTACAGTGTTATAGTTATAGGCGCTAAACACAACCAAAGCAGCTAGCAGAAATTTGTTACAATCGGCATATAATTTAAAACTTTATAAATGAATGCTGCTACAATCACAATTACGACAGAAGCATTCAAGCAGAAAATCTAATGGCTGTAGTGTTTTCAGGAATATGTATGTTGAAAATTTAGCTGCAGCCTGCTGGAAGCTAAACAAGAGAATAAAGAGAAAAATCGCATCTTTCTAGATAGGTTGTTATCAAGGTAATTAGAACACTCTATAGGTAGTATCAATTGAAACTGGCAAGCGCCATTTAAAAGAGAAAATACAGATATTAGATCGTATGACCATACAAAATCATATGAACGATCTGGAAAATGAATCAAAACAAACATTTGTTTATATGATTCAAAAGATTTTATTTATTTTATTTATTTATTTTTTTCATCAAAATTCACATAAAGTAATTATTAATTTATTAAAAATTAATAATTATTAAAAATTAATTTATTTTCTGTTTAAATTCAAACTATTCTAACTACATCTATTTATTTAGTAGACTCAAACAGCTTGTGCTGATCTAAGAGCTACTAATTTCTATATTATTCAATTAATATTAAACTTATTTAACGAAATGAGATAAAGAAAATATATCCAAGAAAGAAAAATAAAAATAATAAATATATTAATAAGGAAAAATATAATTATTAGAAATTACAAATTTATAATTTGAAAAATTTATTGATAAAAGAAGAGACTAAACCTATTCTAGACCTAGTCTTTTGTATATACTTTAAGACATTTTTTATGAATCCTTTTGTCGTAGAGCAGTTCTTAACCCATTATTTGCAATCAATAATATAGGTAGTATATTTATTTGAAATTTTATATAAATTTGCTGTAAATGTGCTGCAAAAAATTCTAAAATAAAAAATTTAAATACTAATTTAGTTTTAAAAGTGAGTGACTACAGCAATGTAGAAATAACTACTGAAATAGATGAGTTTCCAACTGCTTTTTTATTAGAGTGGAAGGCATCATGTAACGATGAAGACTTGGGAGAATTTGATGACTATGTTGCTAATTTTCGTCAATCAAACATCAATTTAAAAAATTATGTTGAAAAAATTGAAGAAAATGAATAAGTCATTGAATATCTTTCTAGATTTATCATTAAAAAAACTAAATTTGAAGGAGTTTTTGGACACCAATCCAACTTACACACACATGGATTGATTTTAAATCCGAAGACGGTTTGAAAAACCAAAGCTGGAGTTTTCAAAAAATATTAAAAAACTTGAAGAAATATTTTTAAAAATTAATGAAAGTATTGTGAGATAAATTTTTTAGAAAAACATTTATTCAATTCAAAACAAATTAATTTACCAACTAATATTAAAAATCTCTATTTTATATGTAGATTATTATTATTACCACAAGACAAATAAATATATTTATTTGTCTTGTGTTATTACTTTAAAATTAGACATTTAAGATTTAAACAAAGAAATTTCAAGTAATTTGAATTGAGTAATTGTAATTGTAATTTGAAAAATAGAAAAAAAAATAATAATAAAAACAATAAAATAAAATTCATGATTTTTTTTAAACAATTCATGATTTTTTTTAAACAATTCCTCATTTTTCCTTTAAAATTGCTTACGAAAATGCATTACAAATCTTTATATGAGTTTTTGTTACGTCACGTTTCATTTCTCATTCATTCTTTATACTACCTATAGAGTGTTCCAATTACCTTGGGTTGTTATGTTATGAATATGTGCGACAACTGACAGCATCTTTAACCTGCTTTTAATGTGTTTCAGAAGTTGACTGTGACAGCATATTTCTGTTCCTGCTGGATACAGTCTGCTTTGATTGTGTTCAGCGCCTTACAAGAATTTTTTTAAAAGATAAGAATTTAAAAAATAATTCTTTTAAATAATATATTGCTTTTTTAAAGATTTTTTTTTCTATTTATTTTATATTTCTTTGTTATCTTTTAAAGATTCATTTTTACTATATATACAATTGCGCTTATAACTGTCAACGCAATGTAGCTAGGTACATGTATGTAATTAAGTATGTGAATTTAATTTTTTGAATTTAAAGAAAAATTATCAATTAACGATATAATTATATGAATTATCTATGCATGTCTGGTAAATGCAATACATATGAAATGATTACGTTTCGTGTATATATCCATTAATATTGTACTTGCATAGATAATTTAAATCGAAAAATTATGTATATATATATATGCATTGCTGATGTACATAACATACATAATATGTACTTATGTGCAGATACATATATTCTATCTAAATTATATGTACATATATGTTATGAAAAAATGTACCTACATATGCGTGTAAAAATTATTAAAACAAAACACGATAAATTTATTTCGATTACATACATACTTGAAGTATATATATGTACATATGCATGTACACAAATATCATAAAAATGGGTCATAGCATAAAATACAATTCTTTTTTTTTATTTTATAAAAACAAATTAAAATTATTTCAATTTTTAATATACACATTACGCATTTATGATCAATAAAATACAACATGTTAACAATATTTAACATAAATAATTACTACATAGGGTACACGTATAATGTATGTATATCGAGGGTTAATACGAAATTCTGTTTGTAGAATTTCATGGTTTAAAATTAAAAAACTTCATAATCTCTGGTATTCAATTTTTAAAATAATATTGGTAAATTCATGATAATATATTAAAGGTAAAAGACACAAAACTACAAATTTCTAATAATAGTTTTCGAGATTAATAAATCAATTTTTATCTTCTCCTGTAAAATTTAACTTTTGTAGTTATGAGGTATCACATATTAACCCTCGATATGTTATTTATAATTCACGCAATAATAAAAACAAATTATCTACATATGTATGTGCATGTGTATCATTTTAATTGTAAATACTACATATGTTATTATTATTATTGCGATTTAAGTATATAGTATGATATTATCCAGTTTATCATCAGTAATCAGTTACTGGTGTACATTGCCGATGGGAAAAATTTTTGATCGACTTGGGCAAGAGTAGTGCGCTGGCTGGGGTTCGAACCGTGATCTCAAAGATCGCAAGACCGACACACAACCATCGAGCTACACGCGCATAGATACATTCAGTATTTAATGATTTTATTATGAAGGTTAATTTCTTTGAGATCATTACAGATGATGTGATGCGCAATGTTCTATTTTAAGATTTGAAGGCAGAGAGAAAAAAAAATACACTAATTATTTATGTATACACGTGTATATGTTGTATATATAAATTCAATTTTCAATTTATATAAAAAAATATTTTACACTTTCACTTTCTAATCGACTATACAATAGATACACATAGACACATCCTATGGTTACTATGCATTAATGATTAATCATTTCACATGGAATTTTTGTATATTATCGAAACACTAATGATTTTTCTGAAAAAAAAAACTTCTATAACTTTTTATTTTCATTTTTTTCTTTTAACTCCCCCCCGCATGTGGTACGTGCTGATATCCAAAATTTTAATCTTAATCTAAATTATAGTATAGTGTAGTGTAGTGTTATTATATTATAATACCTATCCTATCATGTGTATTAGTTGAAATATAGGGCAATTTTAATTAATTTTTTTTTTATTCCTTACCCATTTTCCAGTGTAATGTACACAAATATTATTCCCTAAAGGTGTGGCTGCTGTAGGAAGTATGTATTATGTGTACACCACACAAATAATGCCTGGATATGGAATTATCGATTATTTTTGTTTTTGCTTTGTTTATTCAATGACACAGACATGATAATATAGCTCAAATAATATTATCAGAAATTTCAAATGTTTTTAATAACTACACTCTGTCTATTATTATGTATTGTAGAAAATAGTAGCTGTTTTCGATAAATCAGATTTTTTTTTTTGATTTGTCAGTCAGCTCTTGCGATTGCGACTATTTTGACACTATACATGGGACAGAAAAAATATATGTTAAGTTCGTTCAAAATAATGTACATCAGGTAGTCTTCGTTCAGTATTCGTGTGTTTTCGGATTTATATTGAAACTTTCATGCTTTCATGCATCTTTATGATTCACGTTCACATATGAACATTCTTTATTCTCGAAACTGTCATTCATCGGTTATCAAAATTATTGTCATTTTAAATTTGATTTATTGTCATTCTTTTTCACATAAGAAGTTCTATAGCGCTATTCTATTTCCGCCTAGCATAGATTTCACTAGAATCAGACTAAGATTCATTTGCATTTCTAATCTAATGTTCCTATAAATAATAACATACGATAATCTACGCTGAATACCATTTACTCTGGCGCAAAAAATGACAACTCTACGTTGAATTGTAAATGAGACATTATAATAATTTCTTCTTGATGTTGCTGGAGAACATAAATTATTTTGTATGCGAACGCAGCTTACGAATTATAATAAATAATCTTATAATCTTTGAGAATTAGATAATAACTTTTCAGCTAAGTAATTTCTTAAACCATTGACTGTGTAATTATAATTTATTATTAAAGAATCAATGAAATATGTATATGTACATAAATAATTTGTTTCTTGTATTCAATTTTGATTTTTATAATGTTCATAATCCGTATGAATAAAAATTATGCATTTACATAAATTTTCACACTTGAAAAATAAAAATTGTACAATGACTAAAAAAAAAGCAAAAGGAAGTAACTTTATGAACCAACCTCTCTCACTAATTTTCATTGCTCTTTTATAAAAGTACATAATATGCCTAATTATGTACTATATACGGATGTTTATAAACTTATGCATAAGAAAATATTACACGCAATCAACATTACATATACAAAATGCACATTATAATAATTGTATTGCGTATATAATGTGGAGTGTATATTTTTGAATATTTTATACATAATATAGACAATTTTTTAACAAATTCTTTATTTTTTAAAATATTATATGTAATTACGTATTAGGTATTGGAGAGTTTTTGACCTTAATAATAAACTTTTGCAAAGAGATATTAAATATGCAGATAAGAAATATTTTTATATTCAAATAATAAAACATTCAACAAAATATAATATATACTATATATATACGTACACATATATGCTCGTATATAATATGATGTTTGTATTGTACATACATGTAGTCTAACACCAAAGTCAAACCATTTATATAGTTTATAAATGTTATTGAAAATATCTTACTATAATCCGTTGTATTTTGTTGACAAACATATATGGGTCAACTTTCAAAATTAAAATTAAAATAAATAAATCAAATTTTTATTATTAAAAGTATGTATATAAGAGTATGTTTACATAATAGTAGAAGTATATACATATATGTAAATTTATCTGACTAATATTTATGATCTAATTAGTAGACCTTGAATTAACTATATTTTTTTATTCAAATTTAAATTGATTTACATCTAGATTTTTTTTTTTAAAAAAATGTTTGTACAATTATAATTCAACGATTGTAAAACTGTTTATTGGCACCTAATTGTTATATACATCTATACATACTTTATTTATGTACATATATGTATATGTAATTAAAAAAAAAGAAAACTTTAATTTTAATGTTAAATATTCAAAATTAATAAAGGTTAACAAGGTTATCTT
Source organism: Villa cingulata (assembly GCA_951394055.1). Lineage (NCBI taxonomy): Eukaryota > Metazoa > Arthropoda > Insecta > Diptera > Bombyliidae > Villa > Villa cingulata. The sequence goes on along the minus strand of OX596025.1, from coordinate 21,205,301 downwards.
GTGTTTGAAATGATTAGGGTATACTACATAGTATAAATTTTGAGTTACGTACATTTACATGTAGAATGTATGTACGTATGTACATGAGAACAGAGATAATTATACATTTGTATCTAATTCTCTAATCTAATTTTCTAAATATGTATGTATATAATTTGTATAAACTGTGTATTTCCGGACAAAAACCTATTTTAGATTTCATACACATACATATGTACATACACATATACTTATATTGTGTAAACGTATATTTAGATCATTATGTGGTATTTTCAATTCTGTATTTAAAGTACAGCATTAAAATCTTATAACGTTGACGGAATAAAGCATTTTAATCTAAAACAAGTCGTTAATTTTGATCAAAGTGAATGTATGTCATCACAATTTCTATATATGTAGTTGATCCAATCGTACAACTATAGATTATCCAAATTCATTTGTAAAAACTGAATTAGATCGATAAATTCAGTTCGAGTGAGAAGAAGAAGACATAAGAATTCAAAATTCAGTTTTCTGATTTATTGTGCATTGAAAATAATTCAAAATAATTAAAATATTTTCGATAATCAATTCAAAATCACACACGAGTACCACGTAGATTATACATAATAACCTCTTAAAATGATTGTGATGTGGTGTGGTGATTGCGTGGTTCAACATCAAATCAACTATGCTCAGGTGATCGCGTCAGAGATGATCTAATACATTTACAAATCTGTCATTCAATCCAGATTTTTTTAAACCAAATAATTTTTAAGTCTGTCTCCAAGTATTACTTATACTTTATAATTCAAATGAAAAACGAATAAAACGGGCAAATCTGAATTTTGACTTCTAAAAATATAAAAAGTAATAAAATTAAATGACAATAAATTAAAAAAAAATAAACACTAACACCAATAAAATAATAAAAGATTCTTATTTTGTCTTATTTGTAATTAATTTTTAAATTATGCAAAATAAGTATTATATGTATTTGTCTCGAACTCATTTAAAATTTGAAAGTTTTTATTTTTTGTCTATATCCATGTATACATTTTTATGCATATGTAATGTAATAAAAGTTCTTAAAAATTCAAAATAAACAACAAAAATACAAAATTTATTTTTATGTACACTTCTATATTTCATCTCATCCATAATGAAAATGAATTAATTTTATACCCAAGACAATATACACGTTAATAAAAACCGTTTTTATTTATATTTTATTTTAGTTTCTTAAGTTAAGTTTTTGCATTCATTTAAAAAAAAAAGAAAAAAAAAACTTCACATAAAAAATTAAAGTTCAACGTTCAACATTCAATTTTTTTATTTTCATTTCTCAGATAAATTTTGAAAAAAAAAAAAATTTTTTTTTTATGAATATTTCACATGAATCTTCCAACTGTATTTTATTATCTATTTCAAGTTTGTTTTTTTATATATTTAATTTTTTATTCATTTTTTATTCATTTTTTATTCATTTTACATTCGTGTAATTTTGAAATTAATCAAATTTAAAGAAAGAAGAAAGAAAGAACATATGTAAGTTTTATGCATGTGTATATGTATATGCATTTAAATTTATATTTTTACATACATTTAATGTGTCTGCATGATTTTATATTATTTTTATTACATACGTATATGTACTTACGTTACATGTACATATGTATTCATTACATTGATGTAATTATGTATACATATGTACATAAAAATGTAAAGGTGAATTTATTGTTGCATATATTATGTTTGTAAATATACCTAATTGCTTTTTTTGATTTAATCGTATTTATAAAAAAATTAAATAGAAAAATTTTTAATTTAAATTTGATTTAATTTTTCATAAAAATGTACATCTATAATGCTTGGAATCAGTATATTCCTACTCCTCCTCCTCCTATCCCACTTTATTAAACGGTAACAATTTTTTATTTTTCGTTTCCTCCAGGTATCATTTTTCTTTAAAAATAACAGTAATAATTTTACAAATTAGACTAGAAAATTTTTATTTCGTTTTTTTTATTTTTATTATTCTCATACCTTATACTGCTTATATGGATGCACGTCGTATTCTTGTATTTGTTGTAATATAAAATGTACATATGTACATATCTTTACATCTACATGTTTTTAAACAATTTATCCACAAAACGTAACTAATAAAATTTCATTTGAATATTTTAAGATTTTCTATTCTTCGCTCGAATTATGTATTACCAAAGACCATTGGTAGTATTACTTATATTCGTATCTAAATGAAAATGCGGAATTAAATTAAATAAAAAGAATCATCCTAATTTTAAATTTTAACAATTACTAAATAATGAATTTATTTTATTAAGAGATAAATATCCAAAAATTGTAATCTCTTAAAAATTTTATGGTCTATAATTTTATATTACAATTACAAAAAGATTAAAAATGTTTCTCTTATATTCCGCCCATTTTTAAAATGAGAATACATTTTTATTATGATATAGATTGTATAATTAAATGTAAATTAAATTAAAAAAAATAATTGTTAAAAATTAAATGAAAATTAGGATGAAAAATAATAATTATAATCGAGATTTTAACTACAGTACAAATGTAGGACTTGATTTGATTGACCTACATTATATTTACATATGCATATAGGACATAAATGACTTTCATTTTAAGATAACAAAAACCAACAACTATTCTATATATATGGCTTACTATTATTTCTATTTTAGAAAATGGCTAAATGTTGCTTGCCATCCATCACAGAGATGGCAAATATTCCCATTCTACATGTATTCTTATAAGTTTGTAGGTATTTTATGTTAAAAATTATGATGTTAATATTGTCTGGAATTATAGATGAATACAATAAAAAAAAAAATCATTAATTCCTTTTGAGAAAAACTATCCGTTACATATATTTGAGATAATATACGATGTTGTATTTAAGGTGACATAAGTAGTAATCATTGAGAATGTCACTTTTTCTTCTTCTTCTTCTTCTTCTTCATCTGCTGTAATCGATTTTGGAATGTATTTTTCAACAACTCGATGATGATTCAAGATGATTCAAGTACACATTACATTTAGACCTTAACAAATAATGTAAATTGCATTGAACATTAAACAAAAAGGGGAAAATATTTTCCAGACAGACATATACCATACCTATACTTACTAAAAATACTTGAACCTAAAAAACCACATGGCGATAATATAAATTTTTTTTTTTAATTTTACAAAATACCAAATGCGTTCTCTATCACATCACATTCATACAGTCATTAGATTATAATCATTGCAATATTATAGTTACATCATACATAGATTTTGAATTCAGATTTAATGATCATGATCTCTAGATGAGTCAGGGCTTTTACTGATAGACTTTATGACTTTATATTATGAATGCACCTGCAGTTTAACGTGGATTTTAGATTTATTACAAAGTTTTCAAATTCACAAATTCTAGAAATTAACTAATATCACATTTTTGTTTACATATATAATCATATAATATATCTTAATTTTAAATAGAAAAAAATAAATGAAAAAAAAAATAATAATTTTAGTATGTAGTTCATGTTTCATGGTTTCCAATTCTAACTTTAAATCTTAATATTAATTTCAGTTTAATTTTTTTTAGTGTGTTATTCAATCAAGAACACCTTGACTTAACTTATACAGACTAGTTATGCTGAATAAGATTTTTAATAAAATAAAAAAAAAAAAAAAATAAACATAAAATATATACTACATGTATGTACAATATTGTATGTGAAACGAGGTAAACTGTGTTTGTGTATATATGTATATGTAACATAAATAAAAGTAGTAATATTTTTGTGTTATTATTTAATTCTCATGTACATCAACATAATGTACATAATACATAGGTACGTACATATAATGTTTTTTATCTCAAGTTAGAAAATTAAATTAATACAAAATAATATTAAACACAAAATTATACTTATTTTAAAAAAATATAGCACATACTGTACGTCAAATATCTACATAAATGTACATAGTTATAAGATATTTTTTTTTATTTTATTTATTTATTTTGTTTTTGTTTTTTTTGTTTTTTAATCAAACAAGTAATGTATTATTATTGTATCTTATTTTTTTCTTTCGAGACTTTATCAATATTTGATTCAATTGTTTTCGATTATTTCATTTTTTATATATACTACTATACTGTACTACTATTTAATTCGAATCCATGGTCTATATATCTAGTACGTCTATGAATCCGTGATCTATTGTACATTTACGTACATGCATATTTAATTAACTTATAAAACCAGCTGTACTAGTTTATTGCAAATTATACATAGAAAAAAAAAGTAAATTTTCATTTAAATTTTAATTACAAATTTAATGCGTGTATAGGTATAATAAAAAAAAAAAAAAAGTAAAAATAAAACAGATTTAAGAACAATTTTTGTTAAGAAAAAAATACATATGAAAAAATTGAATTTCATTGAATTAAAAATCTAAAAATTTTTAAATTTAAATTTTGTGAAATAGAAATATACCTCCATAGTCAAACATAACATAAAAAAAGTAGGTAAGCACTTATGATTAGAAAATTAAAAAATAAAATAAAAACAAAAGGTCAAATTAATACTGGTTAGTTTAAAACCGTTCACTAATTTTATTGCAAAGAATATTGTAAATACCTATGTAGGTATTTCAAATACATTTAATACATAATGGTAAATAGATTAAAGTAAATACATATATGTATTAAAAGTTCTGTGACCTTTATATACAAATTGTTTAATTTTCTATTTACTTAAAAATGTAAATTTAAAATTATTATTCTTTAAATTGAAAAAAAAAAAAAAAAAAAATAATAAATAATAAAAACACATTTAACAAATAAACAAATAAATTAGGTTATAATTATTATCTTACCTTGATTTTTTCAATAATGGTCTAGAAAATGATTTCTTAAATGGACGTTCTTTATCTAGACTTTTTCGTCTTTCCGGATTAATACCGGCTATACCCTGAACAAAACATAGCATTATTGCTAAATTTTTTAATTTAATATTTATTTTTGTATAATTTTTTTTTTTTTTTAAATAAAATAATTTATGGTAATAGGCGCGCAATCAAATTAATTACATATTTGAAATTATTTAGCTATATTAACTACCTACTAAAATAAAATAAAAAGTAACTGAATTTTTTGTTGATTTTCTTTCTTCTACTTATTTATTTGCTAATATTGTTTTCATTACATAAATAAATGTTTTGCAACATGATTTCATAGATAAATAATAATAATTTAATGCAACACTTTTTTGTAAACATTTTTTTTTACAAATTTTTATTTTATTTTTTAGCAATCATAATAAACTTTTACAAAAAAATAAAAAGCATAATAAAAACAACAACAACAAAAAATAAAATATAAGAATTTTCTGTTTATTTTATAATATGTTAATTGTTGAATTTGATTTTTCGATCATCACATAAATTACATTATAAACACATAAAATATAAATAATTAAACATGATAATCATTATGTAGTTTTGAAAACGATAAAAACCAAAAATTTTATGTAAAAATAACACACTATGTAGAGTATAATGAAAATCACAATAAAAACGAATTAAATGCTAACAAATATTAAGGTAATTTTGTAATTTTTTTTTTGTTTAGTTTACAAATTCAAATCAAATTTAAAATGAGTTATTAAATCAATTTTTTAATAATAAAAAAAAAAAACTCAAATCGAACAAAATATGATTTATTGAATTTGCAAATGATAGATTTAAAAAAAAAATAATAATAATAATTGCATATACAACACATTTATGCATAATATGTAAAAGAAAAAAGCACACATACACACATACATTTCTTATCAACCGAAATTCACCTTTGTTTTTGTTTTACGCCACACCATATCTTTTAGTTAATGTTGTATTTTTTTTCTCTTTTTTTACAAAAATTAAAATTTTAGAAAGAATTTCTCTCTACTAATAAATTTGATAATAAATATAATAATTATTGATTTTTATTTGTTGGTAAGTATGTACTTAGTGTTAGTAATTCACTTCAACATTTCACTGTAATCGGTGGTGCTGCATATTTTTTTTTAAATTTCGTTTTTTTCTGTTATCATAATAATAATCCGAAAATGACTTAAAGATTCGAAAAACTTAGCTAAGAGATAAATGCTTTGTTTTTTTTATATTTTTTCTTTCAATAAAATAAAAATTGAAAGATCCAAAATCATTAGATGATTATAACTACCTACATTATTTGATTATCAGAAAATCTAAAAAAAATGTATTGCATTTACTTTTACTTGACATTAAAAAACTTTATATTATTGATATTTTCATCAGTCTGAAATACTACTACCTAACTACTTTAACATTATTTATGTACACATTTTATTTTCTTTTATCGATATACGTATGTTACATTTCATTATAAATTAGTTATTGATATTTTTTTTTCTATTTTTCCATTTTCACAATGTTTAACCAAAAAAAAAGCAAAGAAAAACCAAATAAAACAAAAAAAATTATTCAAACTAAAACAACCAAATTGATCGCAAAAACCGTAATGAAAGCAACTTTTTAGTTTTTACCGTTTTTACCAAGTTTTTACGGCTTTATTTAAATTACACAGGTTATATATTTTTTTTCTCACAATCACAATATAAAATCTATAAAGTGAAGTGATAAAAACAACACAAAGAAAACGAATAACAAACGTGCAACATTCTTTTATTAAAAAATCTTCTTCAACCTCGAAATCGAAACTTGAAACATTTGTATCGAAACGAATAACCAACCGCTCTCTAATGCTATGCTAATGCTACGTGACTTGTACGTACGTTATGCTAGAGACACATACAATTGGTTAACTAAACCGTTTAGTTTGTAACTAATTCGAAACCAATTGCATGACACACTGCTTTTTAGTTTAGTTATCTTTTTACTTTGGTTATCTTTGACATTTGAAGTTGAAATTTTGTTTATGTGTTGTCAATCGTATTATTTGTACAGTTAGTGACCAAATTAAAAGGATACGTATAAAAAACATAGTTTTTATTAACATAATTACTTTTTTTTAAAATTATTTGAATTATGTAAATAAAATTAATTTAGCAAAAAGCAATTAATGTGTGACTATTAAATAAGAATAAAAAAAAATATATTTTATTGTATAATAATGTAACACAAATTTTTTCAACAGCCTGTAGTTTTTGATATTTCAAATTTTTTAGCTATAGAACGAAAACTTTCACCTCTTATCCGATAATTTACTACTAATTCACGCAATTGTATACCAATTTCTTTTCTACTCGACATTCTGTTAAAATTAATATTAAAACAAAAATAAAAGAATTATTTTTAATATAATTTATACAATTTAATTTTTTTTTCGTTCTTTTTTAATATTTACGCATTATTAGCTTTCTACTAAATTAATTTTATGTAATTCAAATAATTTAAAGAAAAGTGATGTTGTTACTAAAAGCTATGTTTTTTATATGTGTCCTTTTAATTTAATCACTAACTGTGTATATTATACAATAACTAGAATTTCAATATAAACAATGATATGTTTGACACGAAGTTCGATGGTTCGATCCGTGTTCGCCATACTGTTCGATGGTTTGACGTTAGTTAACTCGTTAACCACTGTAATTTTCAGTGGTTACTAACTAAAGTAAATGTACTACTAACCACTCGATTTATAGTGGTTATCTCAGTTAACCAACTCGCGAGTTGGTTACCAATTGTATGTGTCTCTAGTATTAACGTTTAACGTGGTTTAATGTATATTACAAAACAATCCAAATATACAATGTTTACGTTTACGAACGACGAACACGACGGGTTTGGGTTTACTTTACCTGCCTTATCATGATATTCGAAGACGAAACGTTTCGTATCGTCTTGTTAAAAACGCGATCATGATATTCGAAACGTTCCAATTTCAAACGATTTTCATCGACTACTCAGTCGATAGCATTTTGTTCATCGTTTACATATAAATTTATTTTTTTTTTTGGTTTTTAATAGAATTTTTTTTATTTAAAGCATATTACTAATATTTGTGAATATTAATATTAAATTAATTTTTTTAAAAAAATGGAAATTATTATTAAAAATGATATTTCAAAACATCAACAAAATAATAGAAATGACATCGAACCCTTTTTTCTTACAACAAAATTGGAAATTGTATGAATTAAACATTAAAGTTTCGTTTTTATAAGGGATTTATATTGTACCACTATGTACCACTTAATATTCGAAACGATGAAGGTTCATAATAGCAATTTTATACCGTATCGTTTCGTTTCATCGTTTCATCGTTTCATCGTCTTCGAATATCATGATAAGGCGGTACATTTATCAACAAAACACAGAGCACATAACGGCTGTTTTATATTTTATTTTTTATATCTCGTAGTCGTAGTCGTAGTGTATGTGAATGATGTATGCTGCATGTGTGTGTGTGTACGAATGATGTATGAGTATGATATATGATTGGTAATTGGTATAATGGTATGATGTTCATCCAAATGTTGCTGTTCTATTTCTATTAATTTTCAATTTCTATTCAGCTGTATTTTGCTTGTATACAACAAGAAATGAAACAAACAAAACAAACATGCCTACTTTCAAATCTTCAAATCAAAATGCTGCTAAGCAAACTATCTCAAGCAACAATCGACAATCAAATCAACCAATCAATTTCAATTCAACATTCAATCATCAATTCGTTAATTCGTATCGTATTTTTGTATGATGTATGTTTCATGTTTTTGTTTGATGTTACATGTATGTATTAAATATTTTGTCTCTTTTCAGTCCAATGTAGTACTGTATTCTGTCTCTGTAGCTATGCTATAGCTATATTGTTTTTTCTATAATTTAACACAATTGTAATTCCAACCAAACATATATTTGCGTAAAGAAGAAAGAACTGTATATATACATATTACATATTATATATATATAATTCACATACATTTATGTACAAGTACAATACAATGACTATTTAAAAAAGACCATAAGACGTCACGACATTATTATTAGATTATTAGCCGCAATCGCAACGCAACGCAATTATCTATCATCATATGGTATATTATATTATATTTTGTTTGTATATTATATTATTTACATATGAAAATGAAATGTATACAGCAGAAACACAGAGCAGACAGACAGACAAACAGAAAAAAAGTACGCAAAAGTACCGCAACGAGAAAAAAGTAAAGAATTAACACAAAAACGTCGGAATCAGAAACTGTTAAAACTAAAACCTCTAAATTCTAAAACTATACATTATGACATTACACCAAATTATACATTATATAGCAATGCAATAGAAAATAGAAATAATGGCATATAGCGGTCAGTGGTAGGCCTAGGCAGTGGGGTGGGATATCGTTGTATTTGGTTGTTGTTATATGTTGTATGCTATGGCATGGCTGAATGAATGTACAAATGTGTAAACGTTTGTAGACTAAGCATTACTTAAGTGTGAAAGAATATTATAGATTTGTTGTAATTTGTAAGTAACTATAGCCACATAGCGAGTAACATTCATAAATTAATATAAAACACATAATATTGGCATATTGGATCAACTTCATTTTCTACGTTTAAGTGGAAATGAAATCATAAAAAAAAACTATTGAAACATGAGATATTCCAGGTGCCAGGCTACAAATAATTTGAATCTGAAATGAAATAAAGCCGTTTTGATCATACAGTTAAATACAGTCTATGACCTTTTTTCTTTATCACATACAAATTGCAGTTATTTTAATATTTAAAAAACTTAAATTAAAATTGATATTATTTTTGCATTTTCAATTGATAAATGTTTCTTTGTTACAAATTTAATTCACCTTTTGAAATATTATTTTTATTATCTGATATTAACCAAAAAAAAAAAAATAATTAAAGAAATAAAAATACATATGTTTAATGGAATAATATCTTATCGTACATTAGAAATTGTGATTATTGGAATGTTAATTAAATGTGGAGTCAGCAATCTTACCAACTAGGTACGATTAATCTACTTTTTATTTGAAATGTAATGCATCATACATTACAATGATGTAATAATTTACAACGAATGATAGAAATAGATAGGCAAATATTGCTATGGTAATGCTGTTATGCTAATGTTACTTCCATCTTCCGACGTTTGACTTTAATTGTAGACCCGTAGACCTTTATACAAATGCACATAATGTCTATAACTATAATACATACATCATAAAACACATCTTTCATAAGTTAAAATCAGTTAAAATTAAACTTCAAGAGTTGTGAGGGCTGAGGGTGAGTGCAATGTAATTAAAAAACAATATAGTTTTAGTTTTTTAGCTTCTATCACTTTGTTTTATATCGAAACATAAAAGTGCGTCTATCCAAATTGCGTTCACTGTACTCAGTCAGTATAGCTTGTTTAAAATTCCCAGCGAATAATCTGCGCATGTTTCTCTTGAAATTAAATATGTACATAAAATGATTATATGTATTTGTGTTTTTCTCCCATATAAACCTGAAAAAGTGTAACCACTACAATTATAACCTCGCTCAAAGCATGACGCCATACTCTCACTGCGCATATATTCTATTCGCTGGGAATTTTAAACAAGCTATACTCATATTGGTTGAGAGACAAACAATAAACATACTGTATGTTTGTTGTTTGTGGTTGAGAACATGTAGCTTCCATTATTAGAAAATAAGCAAGCAACATAAATGTATCAGTAACAAATTTCTAATTATGTTGCTATCAACATTTTATTCTTTGTTTTGTATACACTTTCTATAATCTATTTTATTTACTCACTATCTACGTTGATTTATTATCAATTATCATACAGCACAATAAAATATGTTTACTTTGTTTTATTTCCAATATTTCCATCATACATGTGTTGTAAAAAGAAAAAAAAGTAAAAATAAAATGAAATGAAACGGATGTGGGACATCTAATGGAATATGTATGTATTGTTATTGTGTATTGATTATGTATTGTATGTGTTTAAGGGTGGAAAAGACCTTACAATGGTATGTTGGTATGGTGATTATCCATGTAATAAGCTATTATTTTATGTTATTATCTATTATCTATTGTATTATTATAGAAAATATAATAATATTATGATACATATATGTACCTATGTACATACATACATTCTTTTTAATATTGTACACGTTATAATAATATTCTCATTTATCGAATTTGTAGTTTAAAATTACGTGTGAATTATGCACATAGATATTATATGTAGTATATGTGCATATGTAACATATGTTAGATCGTTATTATCTACAAATCTACACACTCATGTAATTCAGAATACTCTTAATTCCCAAATCCACCCATTTTTCTATTGAACAATCGGTTATAGAACATAGAACTATACATATTATTAATATGAATTTCTGTACAACTTTAACTCATTTCCAAGTAAAGTAAAGAATCATTATTATTATCAAATTATCAATCAGAAATTTATAAAACCATTAACGATTCCGTTTTATTTATATTTACTTTTTTTTCGAAACTTAATTTATTTTGTTTTGAAATATTTACGTATTTATTTATTTAAATCCATATTCTTAATACATTTATATATATTCTTTTTTTTTTTTTTAAGATAAAAACATTTTCGATAAAAACACATATTTTTTATTTTCAACAAAGTGTAAAAATGCGTATGTGTATGTAAATAAAATTTGAAAAATATTTGATTTTTCATCGTTACCTTTAAAAAGAAAAAATAAAAATATAAAATTCTTACTGAGAAACAAAATAAATATTTACAATTTGTACTTTTTTTTTATCAATTTACAAAAATTCGAAAACAACAATAAAATAAAATTAAAATAAAATAAAAATAATAACATTTCCACAGCATATATGATATGTACATATGTACATGTGTATCGTATCTGTATAGCTATTCAAATTTACCTTTGATAAGAATTATAATAAATTGTATGCATTGAAGATGAAAAATTAAGAACCTATACAATTATATATACAAAACGTATAGATGCACTGATGCACACTTAATTTAATGTATAGATGCATGCTATTTTTTTTAAAAAATAACCTTTAGTTGAAAATAAAACGATTTTAAATCACAAACACACAGTTGGTATATGTATCGCGTAATTATGAAAAATATGTAAATATTTTGCAATTCTTATCTTTTTGTCAATATTTTTATTTTATTATTATTTAATACTAATATGTATACGAATACAATACTCTCTTAAATATAGGTACATACAAATATTTTCATGTATCATTCATATCTTTTTTTTATATGAATAAAATATTTGAACATTTTAATTTTAACAAATTTTATAAATCAAACTTTTTTACGCTCCAATCTGCAATATTTAATGAATATTAATTGTATACGTAAGAATTTGAGAATAAAAATTTAATCAGTACATTCAGTTATAGTTTATAGATGGTTATTGAGAGGTTATAATACAATCAATAAATAAATAAAATTAAATGAAAAAAAAAGAAAGAAAGAAATGATTTGATAAGAAATAATTGGATTTGAAAATGAATATACCTACATATATGTATTATGTATTTAGGAATAAAATCATAATGAAGAGGATATGTATCTGTATGTGTGCTGTGTGTACATTAATTACTTTAACGAAATCATGGAATCGTAAAAACATAAAACAAAATAATGTCTATCAAGTTAGATATTTTGATTTGACTACTTTAAACACAAAATTGTACAAATCAAAAACGTCCTTCTAAAAAGAAAAATGGTATAAAGGTGACTTTAACATTGATAATATAAATTATGTACATAGGTACTCGTATATAAATGTGTACTTGTACTCACATAGCAATTAAAATCGAATCAAATAATCATGATAAGAGATATCAACATATAAATCTTGTTCAAATAAAATTATAACTCGCATATGTAATCTTTATATTATTTATCTTTAAATCTAAAAAAGTTATCATATTTTGAACAAAAACAAATAATAATTTATAAATAATTATAAAGACTTCAAACCACTACAACATTAAATGTTGCAATATATGCATAGATACATTTCTGAAACAGAGAGAAATCAGCTACCATTCAAATATGAATTATCATGTTGATAAGCATTTTGTATACTTGATGTTGACATGTTGATAATAAAAATATTATATTGATATTATGTTGTGTTGTGATATTGTAGTGATATTGATCGTGATGTTGTCGCGAAATAATAATTGTTTATTGCATTTTATATTTTATATGTATACATACGTACTCACATAATGAACACATGTATTTTTGTATTTTATTTACATAAATTGAAGTATAAAATTTTCCAATAAACAATTTCACATAGGGTTCTTTAACTAATCTGATTTTTAATCCATACGACTTTTTGAATTAATTACTTGTAGAAATGATAAAGAAGAGCTAGACCTAAGAAAATATACCTTAATAACATGCTAGAAGAATAAGGCATTGGACCGCGATAACTTGGGAGAGTATGTAAATATTCTGCGGAAAATCATAGCTTTGAAAGGACTGCAGTAATGATGTTGATGATAATTACTTATATATAGATCGCAGATGATATCAATATGGAATTTTTTTCAACATTTTCTTGTTTATCAGTAAAATATGTTGAAGTCAAATTTTTGAAAATACATAAAAACACAAAATGATGATTTTTTGTTGTATATACATATCTGATTCTAGTCGTATATCTTAAATAGATTTGAGTGTAGGGCACATTAATTAATTCCAAAATATATTTTCAAACTTTTGTTGGCAGAAATTATAAAAAAAAATACTAGAAACAGTAGACATGTCTGACAATAATAATACAATAAAACAGTAATAACGATAATAGTTTATCTTCATAATCTTTTCGTTAAAAAAAATTTCTAATCACTAAAACTTTTAATCACTTAGCAATTATTAAAAATCAAAAAAATTAAAAGTAAAGAAAAAAAAAATACAAATAAGTAGTCCACAGTTACTTACATATATCATAGAATGAAGATGGATTATATAGTGTAGAGATTTAGATATGTACACGAAAAACTAAAACTTTAAATTCCAAATTATTTGTTGCTAAGCCTAAGAAGCATAGAACTTGTGAGACTTACCTGGAAAAGAAATAAGAAAAAAAGAATAAATTATTTAATTATGTTTTCTTAAAACATGTATACTGTATATACATATGTATATGTACATTAGACAAATGATTCTTTAATTAATCACATCCTGCATGTGATAGATATAGAAAATTTTAATTTTAATTAATTTTTCGTTTTTGTAAATTAAATTATTTTTCACACATAAATGCATAAGAATTAAAAATAAGAGGAAGTCAAACCGACAAAAAAATTAAGTGAAATGAAATTAAAAAAAAATAATGATAAAGGATTCATTTAAGTAATTATAAGAATAAGATATCAGATAAAAGACGAAAAATTTTTATTAAGCGTTCTATATTCTTAAAAAAATATATTTCTACACGTACATATATAAATTTAATTAGTACATGTTTCCGATTGATTGTGCAATCACTTTGTTGAATGTAAAACAAAATAGAAGATTTATAAGATATATTCACAAAAATATAGAATCGTGTATTATCATATTTTAAATAAGTAGTAGATATAAAAGGTTTGAAGTTTATGTTACAGCTATACAAGCTATATGTACATATAATAATTGAAATTTTTCAAATTTTCCAATAAAATTCACAAATATGTGCTCACCTTATTTCCGTGTAACTTCAATTTAAATTTTTATGAATGAATAAAAACCACAACAAACGCACATTCTATAATTCTATATACTTTATATGTATGCACTTTATATACTGTCTGTAATGATTTTTTTTTATTCACATTATGATCGAATATACACAAGTCAAATACAGAAAACAAATACAAAATACAAAAAATATAAAACGAAAATATTTGTTTTTTTCAAAAAAATTTTATCGAGATTTTATAAGAACAATTTTCACGTATACCGAACAAAAATCAATAATTTATTACAAATTAAAAAAATTGTTCTTTTTTACACCATAAATACAACAAAAATAATTCATCTATATACCATAATAGATATCATCTGTATAACTATCTGAATTCATTTGTGTATACACCGAAAATACTATGTACTTTACATTCTCAGCTTATTCTGTGTTGTATAAATAATATTGACTATTGAGCTTTACTCTAAACTCTAAAAATATTGCAAAAAAATTTCAATATAAAATTGGTGAATTTATTCATATATGTACACAGTTCTTATATGTGTATTATTACAATACAACTTGAATATATAATAATAATATACAAATATGTACATACATATACGAGTATAATTCTTCATTTGATTTAATTCAATTATTCAAATAATAATAATAATCAAAATTGATTTACTATCAAATTACGATGTTATACTTTTTGTATTTAGTTCTTCTTTTTTTGTTTTTTTTTTACACATATTTTTGCTATAAATAATTTATAAATTTATAGATCGAATAAAACAATAATTTATATACATGTATACATACTGTTATATGTGTATTATATGTTATATCTATTAAGTTTTTATTGATAAAATAGAACAATGAACATTGAAATTATACAAGAAGAAGCATGTAGATTGTGTACTCGTAGTAATTTATTAAAAAAAAAAATTGAAAAATTGTTTGGACTTCTATCACTGTTTGAGCTTTAAATTAGAAAATAAAAATTCTATAAAACCGCATTTTCCATTTTTCTTTTCGTCATTATTACTCTGGTTTCTGAGATATTGTCATCTTATATAAAAATAAATGTTTGTTCATTTACATTTGACTAAATAACACCCACTAACGTTTTAAAACTATATATAGTGTAGTAACTATATCAGTGCCGGTGCTAGCCTCTTACACTACTTGTACTACACACATAAGAAGTATACGAGAAAAATGAAGAGACAATAAGTAGTAGTGGTAGTAGCAATGATGTTATCAGCAGCTACATACCTTTATTACGAAATACACTATAGTATCTTGCATTCCATTTAATCGTATTTTCATTCATGGGAAAATTTTATTTTCTAACTTTATACTTACACTATGCAGTATAACACCATAAGAAGTATATACGAGAAATAGGAAGACACAGTAATAAGTAGTAACAATGAGGTTATTGGTTTAAAATTATAGTACGATATTCGTTATAGTACTTCGCATTTTATGTAATCGTATTTTCATTCATGAGAAAAAACCGGTTTCCTCTCTATACTTGCTCCGAAATACACATCAAAAGAAGTATACAATAAAAACGAATATACAGTAAATAGTAGCTATAGCAATGAAGAGCATTGGCATCTTCTATACTCGTTATACGATATTCGTTCGTTAGTAGTACCTTGCATGCATACCGTGTAATCGTATTTTCATAATTCATTTTATCTCTTTATTGGCTCTACACTACACACGACAACGACAAGAAGTATACAAGAAAAAAGAATAGCAGGCAAGCAGTAGCAATGAGATTATTGCAGCTAACTATAGTACGATACGTTCTACGCTGCGGTGTCTTGGCTTGCATACCATGTAATCGTATTTTCATTCATACTTTGTGTATATAATTTTAATTTTGATGGAATCTAAGGCACACTTTTTACATTTATTAATTTTAAAAGAAATTTTCCGCAGATAATATTTTTCCTCTACTATGATTTTTGAAATTATTTTTCTAAAAACGGATATGTGACTTTCACATTCTATGTTTTCATTTCGCACCCTCAAGATTTGACGCCCGGTTTTATTGAACCATTTTAACCTATATAAGAATCGGCCATTGTGTCTATAGTAGATTTTTTATTACATCGTTAACGCTGTAACGATATGCTATTATGCCTTATTATTTTTACGACTATATACTCGTATGTACCATATAACATGGAATGTAATTTACATTTACTATATGTTATTTGAAAAAATATATTCTCATATTCTATAATATATGATTACACATACAATATGGAGTAGATGAGGTTAATATAAAAATTTAAAATGCACGTTTAAATTGTATATAAATAAATTAAATGATATAAGGAAAGGTATTTTAGCTGTAAATTGTATCATCATTCATATGTATATGTTCAAGTCAAATATTTATTTAAATACACAAACACACGAGTATGCATATATGGTCGTAATCGTCATATTTTATTCATAAAAATCATTGTAATCATTATCATATAATGTGGAGAAAATTATTATTATTATTTATTATTTATTGTAATACGTGTATATTCAGGTCAACTGAAATAAATTGTATACATAATATATAATGTACATGAGGGTATAGGTTATAATATACGTATGAGTATACCCTTATTTATTTAAATTGTAAAAAAAATGTGATATATTCTATTGACTTATGTACTAACGTACATAAAAATTCGTATTTAATTATTACTTTCATATTGCATATTATTCGAGACGAGCATATATGGATGTACATATGTTTGTTGTTATTGTTTACATTTGGGAGCGGACACTTACTCGCAAACCTGAGCATTCAGACTCAGACAGAGCTATCCATTTTACTCAAAAACCACCGTCTATAGGGTCTGTCTATCTATAGCCACACTTCTTCGCCGCTCCCGGGTAAAGGTAACGAAGAAGTTCAAGACCCGGAAGACTTGATACCGCAATGACATCAGTAACGAAAATGCATATGATTGCATTTATGTAATCTCATTACACTTATTTTGAAGTTGATTTTTTGATTTTTTTGTTGAATGGTGAATATGCGTACAGCTTAGAACTTTTAATAAAACTAAGTAATTATGTGTAATTTTTACACTTACAGCTTAGAACTTTTAATAAAACTAAGTAATTATGTGTAATGTGTAATTTATTTGAAAAATATTCCTGCAAAATTACTTACACATAAAATTAAATAGGAAGAAAAATACATTCTTTTTAATTATATCCGGTAATTGTTGGAAATTTTTTTGAAGGACATAAATTTCAATCTAATTAATATTTAATACTGTACATATGTATGTAGATAATTTTGTATTTAATTATTTAATGAATGTAACAAATAATATATACAACATGTAAACAAGTTAATTAAATACGGTGGACATGATAATAAACTATAAAACATTTTTTTTATTTTTTTATTTTTTTAATTAAATCAACACTGCTAAAATGTCAAAACAAATCATCATCATCTATTATCTATTATTTAGCTAGAAACTGGTTAAAATTTAAAACATTAAAGCTTAGATACTACATTAAACTATACACTTGCATACCATAAGTTTAAATTATGTGCAGTCGCACATTATATGCAGTCGTTGTACAGCTACATTTTATTTTTAATTAAATTTTTTTATCCTATATCATATATTCATAAAATGACAAATAGTTTTTTAAAATGGACATCTTAAAGTACTTTACAAGAACAAAATGAAAGTTGTAATGAAATGAAATGAAAAATAAAAATGAAGAATTTATTTTCGACAAAAATACATCACATATATAACAAAATATTAAATTCATATTTATGTGTTTGAGACATAAAAATTTCTTTAATATTTTGAAATTCAAAACAATAACAAAACATTTTATTTTTATTTTTAATTTTTTTTGTCTAGAACATCCTAGACAATACGTGGGAGCATAACAAGAAATTTAACATCAAACATTTTGTTTTTTTTTGTTGGAAACACAATACACATAGTACAAGTGGGAATTATGAACTCTCGAATTTATTTTATGGTAGTAATTTTTTTATTGCAAAGAAAAATTACAATAATAAAACAAACTATATTTTTTCAAACAATTAAATTTTTTCATATTTTCATAACATTTTCAATTTGTTATTTTTTAAGTTTTTATTTGTTTTTTTTTTTTGTTTTTCGTGGTACTTAAAATTGCGTGCATTCATTTAGAAGATGAAAACATTTTTGTCATGTAACAGCATTTATTTGGTCGATTTTAATAAGTATTTGGTTCTTTTTATTTTTTTTTTTTATTTTTGTGGTTTGTATTCGAAAATATTTACATATTATATTTGCAGAATGATAAGCAGACTAAGAGGAAAAGAGATAAGAAAAAACAAATGGATTTTGAATTTTTGTTATGCACACACACATACTATTCACTGAACAAGGATAATTTAATCAAATTATTTTCAGTAATTACCACGTACTACGTATGTATATTATACGCTGATAAAAGTGTATACATATGTATGTATGACGAGTGTAGAGTGTTATGCAATGTGTCAAACACTTTTATTGACTTTTACATTAGACCAATGTCATGTGCAATAATGAAAAGAAAATTTCTCCATAACGAAACATGCATATAGTAATTTGCAATGAATTAAATGCTCCCAAAGGTTCAATATATGTACACACAAACAGAGTACAACAATAGAATAAATACTCTTCACGTATATTGTGAGTATTTTATAGTATGTTATAGATACAATAATTATTCGTACATGACAGAATATTATTTACAGCACCCATAATAAGTAAGGATAGAAAATATTGTGCAAAAAAAAAAATTTTTATTTTATTAAATACATAAATTAATTTTTAATTTTTATTTTTATTTTATAATTAATTACGTTACATGTAATGATAATTTTATAATTTTGAAGAAAAAAAAATTTTTTTATATTTTTTTTAAATGTTTTTGTTTACTGTCATGCAATAGAGGACAAAAACTATTATTTTGCACGAAATGTATTGTACAATAATTTTTCCTCATTCATATACTCGTACATATACATATGTTATTATACCCTATTCATACATGTAATATAACTTACAATTATTCTGTATTTATGTACACTTTTTGCTACGGAAAAATTATAATGACACTGTACTTGTACACTCTACTGCTATTATATGAAATGAAAAAAAAAATTGTTGATTATATTTTTTCTGTTTGTTTGTACATTTTAAAATGATTCCATTCAGATAAGAGTAGCTGAGCTAGTAAAAAGCGACTTTATACACTCATTAATATTATTGGTACTACTACAATATGGTACTACTATATATAAACATGTTGCTATACTTTATGAGTGTAGCTGAAATAGTAGAACAATTTAATTTAAATTTAATTACTATTAAAGTACGCAACAAAAAAATTTCTTTAATATAGAACGATGATTACTTTTAATTCATTTTGATTAAAGTTTTAAATGAGATTCATTCAAAAAAATATTTTTTAGATACCATAGCTACAGAATGTTTACAAGCACATTATACAAGTATTCAGTAGTAAATATGTAGATACATTTACATAAATAATAGTGAGAAGATGATATGTAAAAAGTTTTCAGATTTATTTTTCTGTTATTTTTTCTTTTATTATTAATTAACGAACACATGCAACATTCACACATGTTTGTATTTGTAGTTGTACATATAAGAGTATGCATGTATAAATTCTAATACCACGTTATGGACTTTGATCAAACAAATTACTTTTATCTCGCTGTTAGAAAATTAAATGACGTAAAAAACTTTGCAATAATGGTATAAGTGGGCGTAAACACAACACGCGATAAACTTACTATGATTAACTTTTACATTATAGCAACTAATTAATATAATAGTAATATTATTGACATCTATGACAGCACATACATACAGATATCTAATCAAACATTTTAAATTTATTATAAACTTTTAATTTACTAATTTTATTTCAAAAAAAAAAATAAATGAAAACCGTATACCTAACTTAAATTCCTTATCGTTACCATTTGTTATTTTATTTTATTTTATTTTTTTTGTATTTGTTCCTAATTAAATTAAATTGAAATTTGCCTTTGATGGTACATAATACCAGAAAAATGAAATTATGATTTTCATGGTTAATAAAAAAAAATTTTCTTTTTTAAAAATTGTGATATTTTCAAAAGATTCCCTCCTTATTATACTGATGTACGTTCAAATAAATTGTGATTCTATGATGTTAAGTTTATAAAAAGTATTTGTGGTTATAATAAGCAACTTAGCATTATCGTGAACATTTTTTGGAAACAATTTTTAAATAGGCACTTATGTGGATCCAGAATATAGAGTTTTGTAGAGTGTATGCAGTATATATGCTCGTTTATATGTATGGAGAAGTTTTTCTTACAAATCTACAAATACTACAAACAAACGATATATTTGAATTTTAGCAGGTTTATTTTCCACTTCTTTCGAATGGTTGAAAATGTACATATGTACCAATATGCATTCATAGCACGCAATCAAATTAATTTGAAAAATAAATTTGCATTTATATTTACATTTTTTAAGGATAATAATTCAAATGTATATTTCCACGTTTTATGATATTGTACAAGTACATTATAATCATTATATAATGTGCATGTATGCATGTATTTTCATGTGATACCTCCGTCTATATATACATGCTTATAAGATTCATAATATGTTTCCAGTTGAATATATGTAAGGAAAAAATAAAATAGGGTGCGTATATACCTGCAAATACATACTCGTATATAAATTAAATGAAAAATATGTATATACGTACGTAAGTGAAACTTTTATAAATTATTCTCCCTGTATATTTGTGACAATTTTTCAAAAATGAAAAATTAAAAGAAACAGAATTGATGCCTTAATTTAAAAAACCTAACGTGCATATAAGCATATATATAATAATGGCACAAAATAAAAAGTAAAAATAAATATTATATTATTATATGAGTGTGCGTGTGTGTGTTTTAAATGTCCTTTATTAAGGAAACATTTTAAAATGTGTAATTTTTTAGCAAATAACAAAAAAAAAAACAAAACAAAATGAAAAATGTTGATTTGAGCACATGCAATCGTGGACCTATATGACTTCAAGTTGAAGTCATTGTCTATATTTTTTTGATATAGTACATGTATGAGTGGGTATGTATGCAAATTAACAAAAGGTATGTGTATGTCTAAAAGTAATTATTCTTTCCCTTCTGAAAGGATATTATATGAACTTTTTTTTAAAGTCTACAGTACACTTACATCATCTAACAAATAAATATTCTTACATATTTAATGCGCTTACAATAATCCTTATGCCTTGTTCCCCACTTATACTTATCTTATATTTTTGTTAGATTTTTATATTGTATGCCTGTTGCTGTATAGACATACTCGTATATAATAACATGTAACATATTCACATTTGCATAATATTTGTGGAATAACTGTATAAAATATCAACACGAATACGGAAATCGATTTTTGTTTTAGTAGCAATCAGATTAACATTTTACCATATTTTACTTTTTGAGTTTATATCTTACAAGAAAATACGAGTTTCGTATGTATATGTTCATACAATACACCTCGTTTATACGACAGTCTTAATGCGCATTGAATGACTTCGTATCGATTCAGTACGCTCCTGTGAACACTTTGTCAATGTGAATTAAAAATTTCAATGCACATTCGTTCAGTTCAGTTTCTTAACTGAAGTGAAACTTTTCAATATGTGCACTGAAAATCCATATTAACATTTTGAATACGCATTGAAAATTCTGATAACTATTTTGTTAGTTATAAATTTTGATAGATGAATGAGAAACTATCGGGTTCGGGATTTCAATGCGCATCGACTCAATGCAAATCAACCAATGCTTCATGCATAAACATTAAACAAACCGTATGTTTTCGGTTCGATTTTCAATCCGTTTTCAAACTGGAACATAAACAAGGTAATAACAATAGGTATAGTGTCACATATTGTGATGATGTAATTTTTTCCTATCGGGTATGCACTATTTAGAATATTTATTTTTATTTATCGATTACACAAAAGCATATTTAAATTTATACACCGTATAGGAAAATAATAACCACTGATATGTATGTACGTAAATTTATCCTTCGGCTTGAAGTAATAGATGATTATACATATAAGCATATATCTGACACTTTAAAGAGTTAAAAAACATCATAGAAAAACGCATTTTATTATACATATGTATCTATAAATAATCTTATATATATTCTTACATGATTTTTGAAGTAGTTACACGTTCTACCTATTCCATAAAACACAAAATAAAATATTCTATTTTTACTTCTTTAATTTTAAGTTTTTCTTTTATTATCAATATTGTTATACTTCTGCTTTCATTTTTTTTGTTCTATTTTTTCTTAACCATAATGTAAAACTACAACAAAAAAAAACCTCTTCTTCTTTGATTTTTACATTTTCAATTTTTCATTTCGTTTTTTCTATAACCTTGGCATTTTACAATAGAAGTTAAAAATCCTTTAATAACTACAAAGAAAACATTTTATTCAGATTAGTATATATATATATATTTTTTTTTTGGTTCTTCATAAATGTTCTAAAAATAAAATAACAAAAAAAATTTATATTGTAAGATACACATATGTATGTGATGTATAGAAGATATATGTAGTATATGTTTGCAAAATTCAAAACATGAAAGGAAGCATAAAAGTGCAGAAACAAAGGTGGTATATCCATGAAATCATATTGTATGATTTTATACGTTTTGTATACTAAGTATATTGTCTATATTTTTTTAATTCAATAAATATACATGAAAATGCATGAAATACTTTACATACGTGCAATGTACATATATAATATATCTATATCTTTATGTAATATATGTATCTATTCTATACATTACATAAATTGCGCATATTTTATTCTAAAATGTATAAAATTTTAAAAGTTATAAATGTATAAAGTTTAAAATTACAAATAATAATCATAATTTAGGTTAGGTCTCATTAAAAGTTAAATAAAATTATTGTATTGCTGACGTAAAATGAAAGTTATAAGAGTACGTCAACATTTTGCAAAAAAATGAAAATTATACGAGTACGTCAACATTTTATATACAAATACAGATTTTTGATAAAAAAAACTGAAAAACCGTAGAAACCAAAACCGTAAATATAAAATATAAAATACAATGAATTTTTAACAACTGTTCCCGTACAAAATAATCGAATAATCGTTTTACATTTATACTTGTAATATCTCGCTGATGCGGAAAAATGTAATTAATGAGTATTTCATTATACATTTTTACATTATATATAACACATATGTTTGTATGTACATATGAGCTTATGTACAACATTACTTTTTTGTTACTTTTTGTGAATAAAAAAAAAAAAATTTAATCGAAAATTATATTGTAAATATTTTACATAAATTTACGAGTATATTTACATATATACAAATGTGTAAGAGTATATATATAATGTATGTATTATGTGTAAAGTAATTAATTGAAATTTGAGTATAAATTACATACATTACATACTTAGTATATGCGTATATTGAAAACCAATAACTGTTAACCGTATATTGCCATAGAGCTATAGAGCTATAATAACTATAAATTACACTATATGCATTGGTAATTAATGGAATTTATTACTAAGAATATAAATTATGTCATCGCAATATGTAATTATTATCTCTTTGTATGATGTGGTAGTATAAAATTTAAAAATTAATTCTATTTTTTTAAATGTTTTTTATTCATATGTAGAGAAAAGTGTAGAACATATTATAAGCTTTTCATTATGTGTTGAAATCTGAAAAATACTACTACAATATAGCTACATATTATTTTCTATATAGAGAAAGAATCTAGGTCAAAATTTTGTTTTCGAAAAACATGTGAGATTATGTGAGTATACATAAGTCTACTTCTACACAATATATAACGCACACTCACAAAATATACAAAATAATTAAACACTTATGCATATACATGAGTATTAAGTATGTACATATAATCTACTATATATGATGAAAGTTCGAAGAACTTTTCAATTTTATTTTTTATATTAAAATTTATATTATCAACATCATATTTTTGTATAAAAAATAAAACAAAAAATAAAATTAATTGAAAACAAAATTTAATTTATAAAATTGCGAATTTAGTGTACCTTTTAATATTTATTTTTCATGAAAAAATTCAATTAAAAAATAAAAAAAATTTAATTTAGCTGTGCTATAAAAATTCCCATATTATATACAAATAAATAATTGAAGTTCAATAACACTAAATTGTATCGATATTATGTATATGGAGATAAGATGCATGCATGGGAATTTCTTTATCAATTATATGTATTCGAAAAAAAAATATATATATATATACAAATATATATAAAAAGAATAAAAATACAAAATAAATTAAAAATCTATTGTTTATTGTTTTATTTTTATTTCTATCTTACCATGTAAATACTCTAAAATTCACTGTTGTTTGTAAGTCATAATATTTTGAACTCTTCGAATTCGAATATAAGTGTACAATTGTACATGTATGAATTTACAAAATTTTGATATTTCACTCTATATAGATAGATCTAAAGATATATTTCAAAGATAATATTTTTTCAATATTAATTTCATTATATGTATTTCTCTTTAAACACTTTCAATTATTATTATTATTTTACAATTCCATTATACGTATTTTGATCAGTTCGAAAGTTCGAAAATAGGTACTATGTGTACGTATATTTGTATACTTACATATGTGTAAAATTTGTATATATAAATGTTCACACTATGTATAGGTGTATAGGCAAAAGATTATAAATATATTATTTTGAATTATTATTTTTATATAAGTTTCGATCGTTTATTTATTTATTTCTTTTCAAATTCGAATGTTTTTTTTTTTTTCAAATTTTAATTTCGATTCTTTTATATACTTTCATTTATTTTTGATTTATTATAATTTGATTTTTCCTATTATTTATCATTATTATTATTATTTCGTATATACTCGTATATATGGAATTTGTTATTTATTTATCAAATTTTATATTTAATTTACTATCGTGTCACATATACGACATTTCGGAATTAATCGATAAATTTTTTTGTATATTTTCACCTACATTGTACTATATGCAAAAATAAATAAATGTATTTTATTTATATTTACTATCTGTGTGTGTACATACTGATGGTGATATATAAGTATTTATATGCACATACATATAAGTATGTATACTGATATACTATGGTATAATGTAATAATATATAAGAAAAAATATAATTTTACCACAACCGATTAAATTGAAGTGAAAAATTCAACTGAAAATCTCTTCTCATATCATATTTATTATGATGGATTATCATTTATCATCATCATTATATTAATGATGTTCGCATATGTATATATATACATACGTGAGTATAACACGGAAACGCGGCGCGGGCTTATTATTTCTATATATTTTTAAAATTATTATTTATGTATACATACAAGAGAATTATACTCAATATATATAGAGTATAGATAACAATTTATATTATTTACTATATTTGTAAATATATATTTTTTATGTTAGGGTATTATGTAAAAGTGAAAAATTTTTCATCTCAATTACACAAAATTGTTTAAATACAAATTATAAAAAAAATTTGTAAATAAATACGAACATTATGTGTACGTATATGTACACACTTACATTTTATTTATATACATATATGATTATTCAACTTAACATATATGTACATTAAATGAATGTCCGTAAACATGTGTGTGTATATGTGTGTGTGTTGTAAATTATTAAAGTTATGTAAATTTGTAAAATGTTTATTAGGTACATATTTGTATATAGAATGAGAATATACACATTGTATATCAAAGCAAAAGCAACTAATTGATTTAATGTTTGTAGCATCATGTATTTATACAATATATATGATTGCAGATGCAGTATAATAAATTGTCCGTACATATAGGCCAGAGCAGAGATATACATTTCGATTTCATACTCGTATATGCATACTCAACTCGTATATGTACATATATACATATACGACCACATCACATTATATAAAATTCTAAAATTCAACTGAGAAAATTTAAATTTAAATTGTATAATTTTAATTTAATGCAGTTTAAACTAGCAAAATATATGTACGCTATAAATTCTTTATGTGTACATGTATAAATACAAGTATACGTAAACAGAAAAATTTTTTTTTTTCGAAAAACAAATTTTATCATTTTCAATTTGGCCCAAACACTTTGTTTCTCCTTTTTTTTTTGTGACATATACTAATTTGAACTTATTTATATTTATTTAAATGTGTGATGTATACACCATCATATGTAAATAGTACATATGTATGTATGATAATATTCTCATGTATAATTTGTTCTGAAAATTTGTTAATTAATACTTCCATAAACATCAATTAATTTGTTATTTTAACCATAAAAAAGAAAAAAAAGATGAACAGAAAAAAAAAATCTTATCGTATTACAGAAATACAAATAGTAATCTCATATGACAAGAATAATTATTATGTATATACCCACTCGTATACTATAGAAGTTAAATGCGGTCAATTTGTATAAGTTTCTGAACGTTGATAACTTTATTCAATTTTATCGAAAAACAACAAAAACGAAAAATAAAAAACAAAGATGAAATGTAAATTTATAACTCATACGTACAATTTAGCTATTAGGCTGTTCAGATATTAATTTCGTTGTTTCTAGTATGACATTTGGTATTAATATTAATTATTGCTTAATTATGTCTTTAAAAGCTTCAACTATGGCTTTATATAATAGAACGTGTTTTATTTCAATATCAAAACTACCGGATAGGAATTTTGCTAAACCAATTTTGGCACTAGCACATTCTGTCAATACATCTTCTCCATCACACACATCGAATAATATTTTTCTTGTTTGAACATCATTTTTATCTTTTTGTATAGTAAAAAAGTAAAATCCGTCGAAAATTCTGCTTTTTACTTTCCATTTTTCATATTTTATAGGGCACGAACCGAAAACTACTGCGTAGAATCACTTGAAATTTTCCACAAGTCTTGCCTTGCTATATTAGCTGTCAAAATGTATAAGGATTATACGACTTAAGTGTGAAATTATCATGTTATTTCTGTTTATTGATTTTTTAGTACTTTAAATTTGTATGCAATTTACATAATGATGGAGGTACAATATATGCCTTGTTTTGTTTGCTTTATTTGCTATTTGCATTGTGAGCAATGAAGTCTAAACGTGAATTCCAGTCAGCAGTCACAGCAATTTAAATCGAGCAAAGCAAGCAAGCCGTACATTGTATCTTCGCCATAAGTTATTCAAAATATTCATTGAATTTATATTCATTAGTATATATTATATTGATTTGGCGGACAATATAGTTATGAATGCTGCAGGAAATACTCATTTATTACTAAACTTCTGCATAGGTATATATATGTAGATGTTGAATTCGTAAAATTTTATTGATTTTCATTTTCATTTTAATTTTCTGCAAAATTTAATACTTTATTTGATATTGAATTCATTTGTACACTTTTTTTCTGCTATAAAGTATTTTTAAAAGGACATTTAAATGAAATATTTGATTTTATTTTTTTTTTCTCTTTTATTTCATTGAATTTAAAAATGTAATAAATTATTCAAATATCTACATACGTATGCTTAAGTATAAAAAAAAAATATACATGCTTACGTATTACCGTATTACATACATTATGTATGCAGCAATATTTTTAACGCAAATATTGATTCAGGGTAAGGCTTTAAAATTTCAAAACTTCCTTTAAATTGATTCTTTTTATACTAGATAAATCTAAAATGTAAATTTATTTTTTGATTCATTCACGTAAGTAAAATGTATCTGGGTACGTTTGGAATAATTTAAATCGAGAATAAATTTCATTTCTAGAAAATATAAATGTAATAACAAAAAACAAAAAAAAAACAAAAGGAAATACACAAAGATATTGAAAAACTTTTAAAAATCAAAAATGTTCTTACATACTTTTGTATTTTTAATTGAATTTCAATTATATGAAAATTTTGAAAAATTTACTTCAAAAAAATTGATATAAGACAATTTTACTTGTAAATTATGCGCATAATTATGTACATGTGCGCATAATATTCGTACATAATTTGAAATTCGAAATAATTATACGAGAATAGTTCAAAGGAAAATAAATTTATAAATATTTATTTGTTATCGTGTGAAAAAAAACGAATTCGTAAATACTTAAATGTAAAATAAAATTCTGTCTTAAGAATATACAGATATGAATATATCTATACATATATGAAAATTATCTATATTGAATTTACGTAAACATACTTCATACCATGGTGTATAACATTTGTGTACAGTTAAGGTATGTCAGTTAATTTACACCATATCGTACTCGTATTTTCATTCATTAGATAAATCCATTTTCTCTTTATACTTGCTCCTCACTACACCCGATAAGAAGTAAACAAGAAAAAGAAATAGACAGTAATTAGTAACATACAGGTTATTGGCTGCAGACTATTGTACGATATTCGATAATCCGTGTAATCGTTATTGTATTTTCATTAATGAGAAAAATTCATTTTCTCTTTATACATGCTACGCACTGAACATCACAAGAAGTGAAAGAAATAGAAGAAACAGGAAGAGACAGTAAGTAGTAGAGGTAGTAGCAAATGAGATTGTTGGCAGCCAACTATAGTACGATATTCTCTTTAGTATCTTGTATACCCTTGTATACTGTGTAATCGTATTTTCATTCAAAAATGATTTTTCTCTTTACTTCCTCTACACTACACACTACACATCATAAGAAGAAGAAGTATACGAGAAACAGGAAGAGACAGTAATTGTAGTAGCAATATTGTTATTGGCAACTTGGCAACTGACTATGATACGATATATACAAGTACGCTAGTATAGTACCCTGCATACCACCATCCACTCGTATTTCATATAATTTTTATATTATATATTCTGAACAGATACATATGGATATGGGTATTTAGTATTTTAGCCAATAAAAATTACATATACCTAAATATGCTAAAATTAAAATTTACACAAAAAAATTTTATTTTTAAAAATTATTTTGTAATTGATTTACATATACATATGTGTAAAGTCTATATAAATGTTTACATTTGTGATTAAAATATATACATAATTCAAGGACACTCATTTTTAAAATTTGAAATTTTTAGTTTTTATTACATATTGTGCTCACATCGTATACATAAGTAAACCACTGATAGTTGTACAATTTTACTAAAATTATGAAGAAAAAAATTACATTTAAAAAAGTGCGAAATGAAATCATTTCTATTCTTTCGCAAGACGTGTATCAAGTATTATTGGAGTAAACTAGAATAAATTTTAAAATACTGCATACAATATGCGATTTCATTTTGATTTTTGTGCGTTCTTAATCATTTTCTTTTTATTTTCTTTATAAAATAAATTAATGCACTTGACTAGAGTATCTGTCTAATGTTAGGAATTATTCAAATTTACATGTAAATTTTTCAAATTCTTACAGATCTATAGTGATGGATAAAACATGAAGATACATTGGTCTGCATATACATACATATGTGTATGTAAATACTTTACTTGCACACAACATACATACATATGTATATCCACTTCAATTTATCAAAATGAATTCCACAATTAACATAACAATTAAAATTGAATTTTCAAATAATCAAATCACACTCTATCATAATATAATCTCTTTCTCTCTACATAATTTTGTATATAAATAAATATTTATAAACATCAAAGTACAAATGTTTAAAGCATAATGTTTTATTGATGAAAACAAAGATGCTGTATTAAATTTAACTGATTTTAAATGAAAATTGAATAGCAGAACATATTTCAAAATAATTTTTAATTAAATATAAAAAACTTTAGTAGCAATATAGCAATATTTATAACATGTTATTAAGAACTATGCTCGTATGTACATAATTCTAATTACATTATAAAGTAAATGTAAAGACTATAAGAGGTGGCGCCATAGTTCTTCAAAACAATTTAATGCCAGTTTTCCTTTTAAGTTTTTTTTTCTGCTCTGTTTTTATTTTCACCTCCCAACTCCCATCCATATTCCATCACCATCCTATCATAAAATGTAGTATGTACATATATAATATAGTGTGTCTAAGTCTAAGTTATTTCTGATATTGTTTGAGTACATTATCATTTCCAAGTTTATGTATAGTGTAGACACTTTGCATGAACAATAAAATAATATATCAATATGTTCCCGTAATATGTACTCGTATAAACATAGTTACTATGCAAAAATTCATAATGTAAGTAAAACGTAAAACACAATCATCTACACATAATATAGTACTAGTATAGAGATCTAAGTAAATATATGTTACTTTAATATGTTATAGAAGTATAGAATATACATATTATGCACTATAATACAAATATGTATGTACATATATAGAGAAAATCATTAATATATTTTCATATAATACTATTCATATAATTTTTTCTGTTGATTACATTTTACAGATTGATTGTGTATTTTAAATGAAAAGCGGAAAAATAGAAGAAAAAAAATTTTTTTTAGATGAAAAACATCAGTAAATAATTTTTAAACACATGAAAAGATTGATTAGC
The DNA here is from genome assembly GCA_951394055.1 of Villa cingulata. Classification (NCBI taxonomy): domain Eukaryota; kingdom Metazoa; phylum Arthropoda; class Insecta; order Diptera; family Bombyliidae; genus Villa; species Villa cingulata. The sequence goes on along the minus strand of OX596025.1, from coordinate 21,173,775 downwards.
TGTTTCTTAAGATGAAAAGTTCAATGCTATTTTGGTAATACAATCAATTTTTTATAATACACATATGAATGTGCATATAAATACATATATGTAAGATACAATGTATGCAGAAATACATGGTGTTTTAAAATTTACAGAAAATATCAAGTCATATGTCATTAAATTGTGAATTGTTTACCAAGAAAGAACAAATTAAATGATAATTTCAGGCTTTAAAATCCTATAGACAACTCCCATAAAAGTTGGTCTAAAAAATTTGAAATTTCCCCACAGAAAAAATTTATCATCATCAACATCGGCACAACAGTATTTAAAGGACTAAATCATTCACCGAAATGATTTCTAGACTCATTATATCCTAACAAATTTTTCATTATCAATAATTTTTGAATATTTTATTAATGGCCAATTCTGTATGTTTGTTAAATTTCTTTTTTGTTTCAAAAACACCCTTTACGTATTATACATGAGTACTTGCACTTGCATTTATTTATTTATATTATCATGTACTTGTGTATTTATTATTTAGTCTAGCTGTAGAAATATGCAAATACATAATAAATTGTATAGATTACAGTTTGTATGTTTGCCTGTAAAGTGCAACGTGCAACATATGTGCCTATCAATCGTTATAAACTATAAATAAGCACCAAACCAACATTTTTGTTTGCACACTAACCCAACACATAGCGTACACATAATACATCACATGCATTATACATGCTTGTACATATAAATTTATATATGTACATATTTTGCAAATTAAATTTTGTAATATTCAAATTTATAAATTATATTATTTATCATTTTAATAAGAACGCAGCAATGACAACAACATACACGTAATACGAGTGCATAATAACACGATGTTATTTTCTAATTACATAAATTTTCTGTGATATTCATGTATCTACATACACACATATGTATACATAATAGGATATGTCATATATTGTACACATTGCATGTGATTTTAAATTTCTCATCTATTAAACCCAAAATATGTATATAGCTAAAGCCACCTAATGGATATGATGTATACTACATAATACATATGTAGGAATGGTACCCGGTACGTAAATCTTTTTCAAGTGTATTATTAGTGACAGATATACGATTATTATTATACTGAAATATGTCATAGTGTTGTTAATAGTAACTAAGTACTAAAAAGTTTTTTAAAATTTATTTTTCTTTTAGAATTCTTCTATATAATTCTTAGAATTATAGAAAATTTATAACACAATAAAAATATTCTTAATTTTACAATTTATTGCTATTTTTTATTCTTTTGAATTTTCTATACTTGATATCAATACAATACACACATATAGATAACACATATAACATACACTATCAAATACACAACATGTATATTTACTATTTACGTATAGATTCTGGCACATTTATCATGTTATCTGAATCTGGAGTAGATGATAGAATACAGCATATAGCATACACTATACAGCGCATATCATAAATATTAAATTACAATTTATTTAATAAAAGAAATAAATATAACAATATGTATCAAATTTTATAAATTATTAATTTTCAACCAAATGAATATGTAAACATTAAGTACGATTACCACATTTAAATACATTTCAAATAAAATTATAAAAAAAAAATTTCAACAGAATCTTCTTAAATATATTCATCGTTTATAAAAGTTATCAATATTATATTCATGCATTAAAACAATTTTTTTTTTATCAATACAGTCTGCAGTGTGTAATTCGATAGTTAATTTAAAACACGAGTTTTTTTTTTTTTATTAATTCGTGACACATTTTTTTTATTTTTCTGTCCCTTCATGATTGCAAACTTCAAAATGTTTACATTAAAAAAATTATAACAAATGAAAAATGATAGAAATTTATTTTTTTTGTATCATCATGTGCACCGATTACATATAAATAAATACGTATAATATGAGAACAAATATTTTTTAAATAAAAGAAAATGTCCTCATTTAATACCATTTTGGTGCGTAATTCTTAAGAGAAAATAATTTATAAAGGGATTTTATCTTAAAGTTGTAAAATAAAATAAAATAAATTAAAATATTTATCTTGAGAGAATAATTTTTGTTAGTTATTTGTTGCTAACTGTAAATTAGTTAAAATATACATGTCAATATAATAATAATTATTATTATTGAGAGTGTATATATATTTGTAGATGTATATATTATGTATTTACATTTGATATCATTTTCTTTATACATTACGTAATTTTTTACGCAATTTTCTTAAAAGTATGTAGGTATGTATTATTTATTTTTATTAAAATAAGCGTGTTTTAATATGCATCACATTAAAGGTGTTATTATTTATAATGATAAAACTTTAAAATGTATACAGTAATAAAGAAAAGCAAATATATGTATATGGAACAGAATTTTAATGTACAGTGGACATCAAAAATCTTTGTAACACCTTCAAATTTTTATGAAATACTCTCTCTTCCTTCTAATGAACTCTTGACAAGTAAAGACGTGTCTTTACGTATAGTAGAAAAGTTTATTGTTCATCAGACAGATAAAATACTTAATTGATTTCAGTATGTTAATGTTCACAGTCGTGAAGAAAAAGTTGGTATCAAAAATCATCTAAGATTCATATATAATATAAAAATTTAATTTATGTGAACGATGAAAGGTAGAGAGTCATGCATTAAATCGCACATGAAAGACCTAAATGTCTTCCTTAAGTGAGCTAATTATCATCAAAATCGGAAATACAATTTTTACGAGAAAAAGAAATTTTGTAGCATTACCCAGAAAAACCTTATAAAAAATTATATGGGATTATATGGGTGTATAGAAACAATTTTGGACTCGTAATTTTGGTGCTTGTTTTAATTATTTTTCTATAACTTGAGAATGAACAGAGAACTTAAGAATACATCAGGGTTTCATTTGTGCAAAAAACTGTGAGGATGTGTTCATTTGATTTTGACTTACAGATATTCAAAGCTTTAAAAATTTGGAGATGTACAAAGATTTTTGATGTCCACTGTATATACAAAATACATACATAAACATACATATACCTCATATAAATGGGAATATGTTTTAGAATATAAATTTTATGATATATGTACTTGTATATATGTACATGTATTAAAATGATAAAAATCAATAAAATTCACCTGTTCATTTTTAAAAAAAAATTTCACATACGCGCATATACATACATATAATGATAATGTATCAGTCTACATAAATAATTAAATACGTAATGCATATAGTACATATATGTAAATTATTCATTCAAGAATAAGTACTCATTTCAATCACGTTTTATATCAAAAAATAAAAACAAAAATTAATTTAAAAAGAAATCTTATATGAGAAAAAGTAAAATTCAAAAATTCAAATAACTTAATAAAATGATGCACGCGATATATAATACTCGTACGTATATGTGAAATATTTAAAAGAAAAATTTTTGAAATGAAATTGAATTGAAATAATAAAAGCAAAAATAATATTTATACATGCATACGTACATGGATGTACAGCAACGTCCTAAAAATTGAAATTTATGCCGTTTATATAAATCACATACTTAGCCTTTACCGCATAATAATTTACAAAGTAATTTCATTTCTTATACACCTTTTATATATTATAGAACAACATTCTAATTTATTTTCTCTTATCATTCTTTTGTATTTTTTTTGATTTAATTTATCCTTAAGCATATTGTTTTTCATTTAATAGCAGTCTTTACGTCCGTGTTTTGTATACATTATTTAATATTGTTTATTTAAAAAAAAATTAGGACAACTCGAATAAATCTACTCTTTTATACATAAACATTTTTCAAAATATGAAAGACAAAGAATAAAAACAGTAGATATATAATACTCCTTGTAGCGTGTACAGTGTATTCTTTTGTATTGTGATGATTATTTATGATGTTTCCTTTTGAATCATAATTTTATACTTTGTTCGTATATTTTATTTTATATCTAGATTTTTTACTTTTTCTTTGAGTTAAATACACACATTTTTAAAGTTAAATAAAATCACAATTTACTTCCAAAAAATACACAACATTTGTATATACATTACATCAATATAGTCGCATTTATATTCAGGAAAATTTAAAGAAAAATGAAAAAAAAATTTTCATGACAACTATTTTGTTTTTCTTTGGTTTATAAAGAAAGACGAAATTAATAAATATAGCTACCGTTTAAAAATGTATATGTATACTTAAATTGTATGTGTGTATCGTAAATCTCTATTTAGTTTGCAGAGAAAAAAATATCAAAAATTTTCTAGCAATATACCCACGCATGAGTTTTAGAATAGAATTTATATAAACATTATCTATATTACATACTTACACATCTTTAAATATATCTATGTGTATTTTAAATTCAAATTAATAAATATTAGATAAACAATCTTTGAAAAATTTCCTTCCTAAAAAAATATCTACGTATTATCTCTTATTGATTATTCTAAGAAAATTAAATTTTCAAAATTTATTAAATATTTATTTAATTTATCAATGACATTATAAATATTATGTATTTGATTTTTAATTTTGTTGTCCTTAAAAGTGTCCCTTCAATTTCAAGAATTTCTATTATCATTCTCTTATCAGAATTTTGTGCTGATAAACAAAAATTTGTAATTCATAGAAATATTTTCATATAATTATTCAAAATAAAATTTATTAAGAAAATGAAAAAAATGTAATCATTAAAAATGTTCTTAAATTAAATTTCTATGTCGTATGTCGTATTGAATTATTAGAATACATTTTTTTATTAAATTCTATGTATTTTATACGAGTATAAAACAATAAATTTTTGCTGCTTTTCAAAATAAGGATAAACCATTTATGTGTACTCTTTTGATATATTGATTAACTTTTCAAATATACTAAGTTGGAGATGATATAGTTTCTAAAAACAGCTTAGTGCGAGAATATTAAATATTTATGATTTTAAGAAGGAGATATTTATGTCTACATCTACAAATAGTTGTAATTGTAGTATAGTATGTAAGCAATAATCAATAATCGTAAATGATACTTGATTGATACTTGAATGAAAACTACTTTAAACACAATGATAATATACTCTGTAAGTAATAATAGTTATAATGTATAGAAAAACATTATAAACATTCTTATACATAAACAGATTTATCTTTATAAACATCCCCTTCTAATTTTGAGTATTTTGTTGTTAAACATTTTTTGTTTACACATTATTTTGATGCTACAAATTTATGAAACTTACTAACGAAATTTCTATACAAGTATAAACATTTTTTCAACATTTTCATTTAAGTTTTTTAATTATTATTATTTTTTTTTTGTCATAAAAAATGGGAAATGTATCAATTTCATTTTGTCAACAAAAGGCATATGGTTTAGTTAGTTTAGTTTTTAAACGTTCCTTTTGTTATACTATCATGTTCAAATACTTAACAAAAATAACAAACATATAGTAATGAAATACCATGCATTCGCGTGTAAAATGATAAAATCTAGAACCCAAAATATGTAGTTAGATACTTGGATACAATTTTTAATTTTAATTTGTAACTTCAAGTGCTGTGTTACTAAATAAAGTTATACTTTTGATATGAAATATTCAGATATAGATAGGTATAAGTACATGTGCATATATTTACATTTCACATATGTGTACATTATGTACATCTCTTATATACTTTCATTTGTGTAACACGTTAGATACACATTCATAACATATATAGAGAAAGTAGAGAAAAAAAACACATTTATTTACATAATAAATACCATCTACACCTTATTGCAGAAGAAAAAAAAAATGGGATAATTATTCTTGTGACAATAAATTAACATACATAAGGTGTACAAAGATAGAATACACCTACATTTCTATGTACATTACATGCTTGTATTTGTATTTATATGAGAAAATAAAACAAATGTTATATATGTACCTATATGTATGAATTAATTACGTTTAACACCCGATAATCTTGACATGTTAGCAACGTTTATATAATGATGGTTTTCAATATTAATATGAAACGGGTGATGTTTGTTTTTTAAATATTTTTCACAATTTCTTTTTTTTTTAACTTTTATAAATGATGTCATAATAAAACATAACATGACATAATATAATAGTAGAGTAAATATTAAAGAAAAATTATTATTTTTTTTTTTTTTTCAATCGTATTGGAAAGAATTTTTCAAACAAACCAGAAGAAAAAAAAAATTCTAACCGTTAATTATGAAAGCAAACTGAAAGCTGAAATTATGATTATTATAGTGTATGTAAATATTTGAAATGAAAAAAAATTTCATTTTAAAAAATAAATAAAATAATAAGAGATAATTGAAATGACATACTTTCTTGAATGCAAATAAGTATAGTAGATGCAAAATAAAAATGTTGATTCTATACTAACGATACGTTGAAAAATTAATTCAATTTTTTCCTTTTTATGTACATACCTACATACCATTTATGTAATGCTTATAAGTATATACATACGAATACGACTTTGATTGATTGCCAATCAAATTTTGTGTTCTGTACCTTATATATATCAGTACCTTATATATACGAGTATGTGCTTTGAAAATGAATTTTAACGATTTAAATATTTTAAATTTCATTTTTTTGATAAATGTTAGAATAAAACCGCAAAAAACAATGTACATACTTAAACATAATTTACTAATATTTTACAGTACATAATATATCTTTTTTACCTTTATTTTTATTTTTGTTTCTACTTCTTTTTCTACATCACAAATGCTCAAGAGTTCAATGACCATGTTTGTTTACAAATGAAAATGTAGGTCAATACTTTTATCAGTTTTTCTTTCATACAAAGATCAAGTTTTAATCTGAAATTCTCTTTTGTACTCCCTTATACTGCAGTGCAGTACATAAATTACAAGAAAATAGAAGAAAGAAAATAAGACAAAAATCTAAATACTCGTACTATTCGCGTTTCCTTCCTTCTACTTCTTTTTCTACTTTTCAAATTGAGATGTAGAAAGAGACGTAGAAATAGAAGTAGAATGATACGCGAATAGTTGTTTCTTTTTTTCTCTTCTTGATGTACTACACTGTAGTAGCCGTGCATAAATAAGAATTCCAAATGTAAACAAGATCTGTAAACAAAAACGACCGGTAGATGTTTTGATCTACATTTTCATCTGTAAACAAACATGGCGATTAAACATTTGAGTATTTGAGATGTAGGAAGAGAAATAGAAAGAAAAGCTAGTAGTAGTTTCTCTTCTTTTTTCAGAACAATAAGATACATACTGATTTGAAGTTGCAATTGCAACCAAAACATAATGATTAATGTATAGGTAAAAATATGGGTGGCTATTTGTTTATATATTTTAGTGTTTTATTGTCATATAGACAGAGCATGTAAGGGACTCTTTTTTAATTGTAAACAATAAATTTCTTCTTTATATATTTATTACCCAAACATTTTAAGAGAAAATATTTCTTTATTCTGCCTTTATTTTCCCTCCCAAGATTTGTCACCCGGTTTTAGTGAATCATTTCAACCCTTAAATGAAGTCGGTATGTCCATAATGTACATGAATAATAATTATCAAAATAATTTCTAACCACAAAAATGAAAAATCTTCATTATTCATTTTCTAATCACTCATTCTCCATTATCCATACACATTTATGTTACGAGTAAATATTTTATAATTGATTTTTCGTTAATTAATTATCACAAAATATACATATTCATTTAGCAAGCACATTCAAATTTATTATATGTGAAATTTGATTAAAAAAATTTCTTCTTTGATGCTAAATTGCTAACTACGAGTTACGATTATAGAAATACTGAATGTGAATCCCACATGAACGAATCGCATGTCAAAATATACAAAATTGAAAATATAGGTATATACATAATTACCATTTTATATAAAATTTTTATTTTCGAATGTACTTATTTATAAAATTACACTGTATATGACTGTATGATTTATGTGAGAGAAAACAAAGTTGAACACATACAGGGTATGCTTCAAATAGGAACATCAATTTTGTGGTATAATTCTTTTATTAGCGAGGTTGAAAAGACTGCATTGGGCAGGTCATGTAGTGAAATTGAACGAATACAGGTTACCGAAAAAAGTCTTACATAGCAAGGTTGAAGGGAAAAGACTGGCTGGGAAACCTTGGTAAGGGTGGGAAAACGCGGTGCGGCAAGATGCAGAATTATTAATGTTATGAATGATAAATTGAAAGAACACAGTACTGGAGCAAGAGATATGGAGGCAACTTTTGTTGGAGGGCAATACTTGGTTGATTTGTGTCGCAGAGAATTTGAAATACCCTGTACATACATTTTTAAAATCAAATGTTTATGTATCCATAAAATAATAATTGTATGATCACATGTATACGAATATGTAATTATCATCTTTATATCTTTTCGTGTAATTATTTCATAAATAATTACTTTTACAATGATGTATACAATAAAATAATCATTCATATATCACATAGTATAAGTATCTTTAAAATTACGATTACATCTCCATAAAAAAATATGTATTGTTATTACTTATTACTCATGCGCTAGTACTCATATAAGATGATTTCAAAATATTTACAAATTTATCTTTGTTTTTGCTTCAGCTTAGTTTTTTTTTTGTAATTTTTTAAATAAATGAAATAATCATCTTACCTTTCGCTTGATGAACGTGATAAACTTGTACTACCGGTACGAAAAAATCGTATAATACGATTCTGTTCACAACTATTACATCTGATATCATTTAAATTTGTAACAAAATCATATTTTTCATCATTATTTTCATCGTCTGTTTGTTTTTGATTTTCATTAACCTCCTGAATTTTATTATCACTGCTGATAATAATCGATTTATGTGAATCATTATGAATATTTTCATGATTATCTACTGAAATATCAAATATTAATTTATCATTATTATCTGAACCAGAATCATAATTGTTATTATCATTATTATTTATTAGTGATATGCTGTTCGATCGATTTCGATAACGATGACGGTTATTATTATTATTATTATTGGATGAACCGGAAGATCGATTAAAACTACGACGAAATATTGTATTTATACTATGCCGTAAGAATGATTCTCGTCTAAATGGACTGTTACTGGTGTTACTAGTTGATGTAGTAGTAGTAGACATTGAAGATGTTAATGATTTTGATAAAAATGTCTTACTATGATCATTATTATCGTGATTATGTTGATGATTATGACCATTTAATCGTTGATGTTGATTACCATTTTCGATCACTTTTACAAATTCTGATTTATTACAAATAATCGATGAACTTTTAATCAATTGAACATTTTGAATCGGAATCGATTTTGAAACATTCAAATTATCATCATCATTATTAATATTCTTTGGTATACGGTGATTTATTAATGAATCATCATTTTGTTTCCAAATTTCAATTTGATTATTTTTCAATAATGATTTTATTTCAAATACATCTAAAGGTGACGATGATGATAATGATGATAATTTTTTATCGATATCAGTACAACAACAGCTATTATTATTAATGACTTTCGTTGCATTTGAATCTGAAGAAATCGATAATAAATCATTATTGTCATTTTCAATATTATTATTGCTAGTATTCTCAATACAACTGTACGATTTCATGTAGTAAATTTTATTTTCATTTTTCGTTTCGGTATTAGGCACAAACGATAATGATTTATCTTTTCGCGACTGAAGTGATAGTTGCTGTTGCTGTTGTTGTTGCTGCTGCTGCATCTGTTGATTTTCATCCATTAAATTTGAATTTTTATCAGAATTAACTTTATTTTTTACACGTAAAATAACTTCATCACCATCATCAGAATTTTCATTTTCACTAGTTTTTTTACGAGCCATTATAATATATTTTTATATTATTCTATAATTTATCTCTAATTTTATTTAATTTATTTTTCACTTTTTTTTCACTTCACTGCTAACTTTTCTTTCCAAAAAAAAAAAAAAAAAAAATGCTTTGTATAATGTGCAAAAACAAATTATTTTTTCTTTGAATTTTTTTCTCAATTTTAAAAAATTTTATTTTATGAATGAATAATTACAAAAAGCACACACATATCGCAAAATACCGTATATTCAAATGAAACTGCAGGAAAAAAAAAATTATTAACTAAACAAATTTCTTATGACTACATATGTATGGTGTGTGCTGGCTGACAAGTAAAATTATTATTTTTTTCAATTAAAAATTACCCGCACGAGACACATTACATTACATTATAAATGTTAGTAGCACATATTATTTGTATGAAAACAAAAAGCGGGCACAACTAAATACAATAATATTGAACAATATGATATTTTGCGATAGATAAAATTTATAGTGGTTGTAGCATGTAGTATAGAAAAATGAAAATAAAAAAAAATTATTATTTCACATATTCCTCGTAAATAAATAAATAATTATGTACATATAATGTGTATGTCATATGTGTGTATATTTGCCTGTTGGTCTGTCTGTTCAAGTTCATGTTCAAGATCTTAAATTATTCGAAATTTTTTGTTAATTTTTTCATTATATGTATAATTTACAAACGAATTATCTATAAAATCCGCATATATACTCGCGTATACTATGTACATACGAGTATGTTATATCGTATATACATATATATGGTAATCAGGTGTAAATTTTATTTAATTAATTTTTTCCTTTTATGTTTTTGTCTATTAATTGCGCACTTATGCACTATTGTATTACTCTTTGTATATCGGTATGTTTGTATATAGAAAATTGTTAATAAGAATAAGTCACGAAATTAATTGTTTTTTTTTTTTATTTCGTTGTAAATTATTTTCAGCTAAATATACGATTGTGTAATATGTATATGCGAACGCACATTATTTATTTAGAAGGTAGAGATATACGTTACGTTATTACATCGTGTAAAAGTCCGAAATTGAAAAATATTCAAATGAAAATTGCTACTGTGATGTGAATATTTATGCGTACAGGAAAAACTATAAGCATTATTCCGAATACACTGTCATCATATACATACACTACTAAATATGTACTATGCCAAGAGTATATTATATCATAATAAGTACCTAAAAATATAGCAAAAAAATATGATTGAATATCCGTTGGAATATACCTATGTACATTTCTATCGTCTATCTATAGAGGTCTATCTATATTCTTAGATAAAATGTTTCGTTTGTATATTTATCAAAATTATATTACAATTTTATTTATATATACATACATACTAGTTACATAACATAAAAAAAATATATGTATACTGTATATATGTATGTACATGCTTATTTGTGTCTTATTTTTGCCATTACAAAGATCAAATTCAAATATTAATATACGATCTTTATTTACAACTATACATATGTATTTGTAATCGTATTTTTATCATTTAGTGTATTACTCGTATATTAAATATTAAACAATAATATCATAATAAAGTAAATTTATTTTTTATATTTTATTTTGAGATTTAGATAAGATAAAAAGTTCCGTCATCCGTCATCCATAAATTACATACTTATAATACTTAAAATAATAGGTATACTTAAAATAATTTATAATTTTCTTGATATTAATACATACATATACAGTGGATGTCAATAATCTTTGTACACATGTAAATTTTTGTAAAATACTCTTTCTTCCTTTCAATAAAATCTTGACAAAGGTGAAGACATGTTTTACATTAATGTATTGCAAACACTTTTTACTCGTTATTTTGGTACTTGTTTTATTTATTTATTTTTCTATAACTTGAAAATGAACAGAGATATAAAAATGAAATTTCAGAATAATATTAAGAACATATCAGTATTTTATTTATTTTAAAAATTTGTGAAGATGTGTTCATTTGATTTTGACTTACAGGTATCTAAAGTTCAAATGTGTAGGTGTACAAAGGTTTATGGTGCTTACTGTATATTTTTTTTGATACATACATATATTATGCTATATTATATAATTATAAATTCATGTATAATTCGTAATTTAAACATAATAATTACTACACAAATAATTATTGAAATAATCTTAAAAGATAAAAAATTCAATTTTTTAACAAAAAATTCGGAATGAACTACTTACTATACCTACTATACATAGTTTGGAAAAGTTTCGGATACACGTAATGTATATCAGTATGAATGTTTATACGAGAACTATACATAAATTCAAGTACATATAAAGTATGTAGTGAATAAATTAAAAAAGAAATTAGAAAATAATCAAAAAATATAATTACATGAAAGCAGGTTGAACTTGAAATTATTTACGTTATATGAACAAAACAATATAACATATACATGTCAGTCATTCACATAAGTATATTTTTACGTACATTATACATACATATGTACAATTATCTATCTCATATAAACTGTAAATAAATAATGTATATACTCGTATGTATACGTATATGTATGTCAAGAATACTTGAAAAAAATAATATAAGAGCTGAAAAAGTTCCAAAGAAAATTATTATTTTCATGATATAAATGAGACAAGAACAACTAATGAACATTTCTAAAACAAAAATAATTTATTTATTTTCATTTTGTTTTTATTTTTTATTTTACTTTTTTTCTAAAACAAAATGTATTTTGATCATATGTCAGACCAGAAAGTCATTCATATCAAGGTATATAATATACTCTAATGAGTTGTTATATGGTAGAAAATGATTAATTATTATTTTTTGACTGTAATCTGTCTAGCAAAAATCTTCTTCTCTACGTAATTTATTTTTAAAGTAAAAAAATACGAAAAAAAAAATAAAAATATATAAGAAAATAAATTATTTTGAGAAAAAATAATTTCTAATATAAATGATTTGTTCTTTATGTTTTTTAATTAAACTTGAAAACGTATAACTTTTCAGTAAAACTGAACTTTTTTCAGTAAAATTGTGAAAATTAAATTATACCAGATTCATATATTCATGGTTCGTCTGAAAAGTTTTTGGCGTAACACAGAAACAAATATATGTATTTTTTTTTCCGCTAAAATTATATTTTATTTTTCAACACAAATTGTCTCCTTTTCAAGTGTACACACTTTTTTCCAACAATGATCCCATCCCTTTAGCCGCTGTAAAAAAATAATTTTCATCTTGCTCTTCAAAATATATGCTTCTACCGATACGTCGACCTCTTCCATTTGATAAACTTCTTTTATGCTTCTATCTTCTGAGCTAAACTTTGATAAACTTCAGACCTCAGACCTTCAGACAGTCCTACTCACAGTATATAAATAAACATAAATATCAGGGCTTGATATTTTCTCATAAATTAATTTTCTTCTTCAATACTCTCTTTCAGATAATTTTTCTGTACAAAAGCTTTCAACTCAATAATGAATCAATAAAAAAAAGTCTTTCTTTTAATCAAAAATAAATAAAAATTACATTATATACAATTTGCAATTTAATTAAATTTACGTTTTGTTCTTGTTTCATTTTTCATTTTTTTTTTCTTTTATTAAATTATTGTTCAAACTACATACAATAACCAAAAAAGTAAATTACCGTCTGACATATAAATTTTATAAAAAAAAAATTAAATTAAAAAATTATAAAAGGAAAAGAAAAAAAATTATAAAAACATGAAAGGAAAACAAATATAATTTTAAGTAGATAAAATTATTAAATTGTAAGTGGACTGTGGAGTATATACTTGATTGCATGTGCATGTAATATTGATTTAATAAATTTCTATGTGCACATTCAACTTTTCTACATAAATACGAGTATAATTGTATGTATATGATAGTAGCGATTATGAATATTATGTCAAAAAATTGTATTTCTTTTCTTTAAATTTTGTAAAATTAAATATCCCAAATGTGCACCATAGTTAAAATGATTTTCATGTGTACTTATTTTTAAAACTACATATGGACAAGAAAATCCATGATAATAATTAAGAGTTCATCTATTATTTTTGCATTATTTGTGCATATATAAAATGAGTGATAAAACTTGACGCTTCATACACTCTTAATTCGTAGAGAGAAATAAAATTTACTTTTCACTTCTCGATTTCTTAAAAAAATTCATAAAAATATAGTAATAAGTAATATTGAGAAGCTATTATCAGAATTCTACTTTTATAATAGTATAGAAGAGTATAACTTTTTGTAAAAATTACGTAAAACTTTTTATCAAAACTAAAAAGTTTTCTATGTTTATTATTGATAAGTTGAAAACAATAAAAAATTATGATGAAACTTTTACGTATATACATACATAGAAGGTTTTTAAAATTTTCCTCAAGGTGAAAAATAATTCATTCTATCACATTTCGTATTTACACACACGAGTATGCATAAGAGAAAAACTTTGATAAACCATGGCGTCATGATTTTTATTTCTATGTACACACACTGTAGTATATAAAGAAATTTTTAAATACACAATATAGGAAAATTATAAAAAAAAAAAGTTTTTTTTTATTTTTTCCATTTAACAACTTTACAAAACTGTTGAAAATTAAAGACAGAGTATTTTTAATTTATGACTTTTCATTTGATCGGTTTTTCGATTTTTTAGATTACGTAATAATTGTAGTGTGCTAATCATGCACAAAAGTTTTGTATAAAAATTAAAAAAAAAAAAAATTTTAAATAGATAGAGATAATAATCGATTTGTATAGTTGAATGTTGAATTATAAAAAACTTTCAAAACACTTAAAATACTCGTACAAGCTATATGTTCATTTATAAGAATTATAGCTATACTATTAGGATAAACAAAAAATTTTTTTTTAATTTGTAATTTTAACGTTAACTTGATAAATAATACATAACTCTTAATTGTCTTATTATTTACTTACTAGAAGGAAACTAGAAATTTCGAACTTTTTTGTACTAGCGAAATGATTGTAATTTATTCGTTGGAAAATTCATTTTAAATATTCTTGAAAATTTTAAAATATTTCAATTTTCTAAGAAAAAATTAAAACGAAAAATAGAAATGAACAAATAAAATTGACTAGAATAGAATCTATCTTTTTTTTTCTAGTTTCAAATATTAGTACTTACTTTTCGTAAAACGAAAAATCATGTGATATGACTTGCATATTACATGAACTTTAGCTCCTAAGCTAAAAAAACCAAATTTAATTTTCGTTTTGCACCGATTTTTCTTACATAATCTTTTTCATAATTTTCTTTTTAAACAAATTATATTACTAAGAACATTTTACCAATTTTACACATTATACACATTTGGGAATTGTTCAAAAATTTCATGAATATTTTTTTTTTTTCTGCCATATACTTTATCATCATCTTCAAAAAGATTGTTCTCCAGAGAGCAAAGTTATATATATAGTATTCGTATATAAATAAATAATTTTAAATGTACAATAAATGAATTGTAATTATTAAGAAACAAAAAATGCAAAAAGTATAAAAGATTTATTTTAAATTTACATTAAAAATTTAAAATAAAATTTTCCATGATTATTATTGAAGAAAAACTGGTATCTGTATAGTCAACTTGAATACAACTGCAAAAACAAATTGACATGAAAATAAATAAATTCTATGTATATATATCATATATCAGATATCATTTTATTATTATTAATTTTTATTTTTTTTAATTTTAGAAAATCAACGATTAACGTCGCAATGTTCACTTGTAGTATACGCTTACTCTGTATATACGTGTTGTATATATTTGAGATGAAAAATAATCGAAACAAGAATTTTAACAAAAATCTTAATTTTCAATTTGTAACAAAAATATCATGTAGATATCTAAATAGTAGAGTAGTATGTAGTATAAAGTATTCACTAAAAATGTAAATGGTGTACTTGTTAATGTAACGTACATTTACTACATTTTACGAAAATAAAACACAAATTCACGTACACATACTGACCGTAACTCATATACTCATAAAGCGATAAAATGTAAAATTTAAACATCAATATATGTACATACTCGTAGATAGCTATACACATTTCTAGTTAAATATTAAATCTGTATTAAATCAATCATTTCCTATATTTATCTTAATAAATACGCATATGTGTTAATAATTTTTATTACATTTTTGTCGATATTTTAATTTACGTATATGCAGTGTTTTTCACAATAATTATATATTTTTGCAAAATAATTAGTCAATTACTTTTGTAATTTCATATTTTAAAGAGTATATACGAGTATATATTTGAATTAAATAAAATTACATACTATATGCATTTGAATATTTTTTATAATATTCACTTAGTACAATTGAAATGTACTAACTGACAACTTACAATAAGGGGATTCATTTCAAATTTTATAAGTCTCGATATCTTAATTCACGTAAGAAGTGTAATTGGTAGTACTTTTACGATATTTTCGTAACTTTTGTTTTGTTTTGAGAATTATGAGCTTTGCGTAAATGAACGAGACTCGCTTTAGTTGCGTAAATCAACTTTGTAAAAAGAATTGTGTGTAAATCAATGTTTGATAGATTGTCATTTCTACCAGCTGAAATTTGGAAATCGAGTTTATGTGATTGTATTATTTTGAGAAGATTGTTGAATTCGTATGACAAAATGAGAATTTGTGAAGAGTTAAAGTACAATTATACGATTAGTGTTTTATGAGATGCTTTCAAGTAATTTTGACTTATAAAATTACGTGTTGCGTAGAAGCTTACGTTTTGGCACGAATACCCTCATTATCTATGTAATTAATACAAAAATTAATTATATACAGATATGTAAACTAGGAAATGATGGTGTTCGAATGAAAAAAAAAAGCAAACTACAAAATTATCAGTATGTATTCAAAATAAACAAAATGAACAGCATCAAAATATTTTATTATAGCTACTACAAATGCTACAATTAATACAACAATAATATTCATTTTTGCTTTTGTATTACATATTTTGTGTGTGTGTAAAATACAATATACTCGTAAATAATAAATTTTTGAAAAATAAATTCAATTTATGAAAATTACATGATAAATTGAACAACAATAAAACGGTGACAGACAAAGTATTCATAAACAAGTATAAAAGCATTACATGTATAGTAGAGTAGATATATGCGAGGATATGAATGAGTATACAATGCATTGACTCGAAAAATTAATATAATCTTTGCGTATATAGTCGTATCCATAGATTGTTAAATATAAATGTAGATTTATTAGATTTATTTCATTTGGATGTTTATATTTTGGAAAAAAAAAAATGTTGAAGTCTAGAATATTGATGACATTTTGTATCATTGGACGAATGTACGATTAAGTATGCACATATCTATCTATGTGCATTCATCTAAACCTTAAACATACACATAACGATATATCTAATGTGTTCGTGAGTGTGATTCGTGATTATGAAAGCAGCCTTCTAAAATATGTCATTGAAAATTTACAAATTCAAAATACATTATAAATCCTATAAAGCAATGAATATTATCAGGAATATAATGATCTAATTAATAATCTAATCTCTAATGAATCTATATATAATCGATTGTTCTTCAAAATATATTTAATAAAGAAATTATATGAATATCACTTTTAGCACTCTTGTAATTATCATTGTGTTTTATTTTAAAGTTTTGACGCGCTTATTGGTGAATACCTTATGTTCGAAATTACTTTGAGTTAAAATTCAATTTAGGAAGCCTAAAAAATGAAAGGAAGGCTAACCGTATAAAATGTAATTTTGAGGGCCATTTAAGACTTTATTTATAGATGCTTATAATCTCATACTATCTCATACTATATAAACTATTCTTAAGTATATAACTAGACATTTTAGTTTTTATTCTTTATTTTTCAAGTTTGTTTTATATAATGAAGTTGTTTTTAATACTTGTATTCTACTCGCGTATATAAGCACCCGAAATATGCAAATAATATAATTAAAGCAATCAAAAAAACTAGACCTATAGACTATACCATATTTTTTTTAAATTAATTTTTAGATACTTTGGTGATTTTGTATTCTTATTTTTAGTTCTGTATATAAACACATTGAATCTATATATATACATATGTATATCCATTACATTAATTATAGCACTTATATGTATTTTATCACTTCTTTTAGATATTTTTATTTTCTTTTAATATTTACATACTTAAAACACCCACTAGAAATTGTGTTTTTTTTTTTTTGTTTAAATTTATTTTGCCAAAAATTGTATGTATTACAAACATTCATATTCATAATGCCAAAAAAAAAAATTTTTTTTTTTTTTTTGAATAAAAAATAAAAGATACTTAAAAATGTTTTTGCCTTCTAATGGATGTGAGCTTATTATAAAAGGACAAATTATGTTTGTCTTCTTGTAATATAGGAAAGGGAAGTAAAATCTCTATGACTGACATAAAATTAAATTTGAAAATAATTATAGGTAACTCATGTAATATACACACTATAAGTACTACATAATATATGTATGTACATGTGTTGTGTTGAATATAGAAAATTTGTACATATGTATATACCGTAACGTGATATATTTTGTAATGATCATAATAATGTTTTTAAGACCTTGGAAGTTCTTTTCGTTGATCAAAAACTATGAACATGTACATACATATACATATGTGTTACTTGTTGTGATGTAAGAAAAAAATTCTTATTCTTAGCATTGTTTTTTTTTTGTATAAGTTTATAAAATCTTTCACACTCACAAATTGTAATTAAAAATTTTTCGTCAAAATAAAAGTTCATTTTTTTTTCGAATTTTTTTATTTTACACAAAAATTTCATTAAATAGGTATTAAAAATTTTCCATTATAAACACTTATATTATTAAACAAACGAACAAAACAAAATCGAAAAATCGTCTTTGAAAACACAATAAATTCAATTTTAATTTTCATTAATAAACTTTCACTTAATTAATTTTTTTTTTTTTTTTGGTATACATTTCCGTTGATTATTTTCTTTAATTTAATTTTGTTTTATAGTTTATTTTCCTTTTATTTTATTCTCTATGATTTTAATTAAATTTTAATTCAATTTAATGAATTTCTAGAAGATTTTGCTTTTAATTATCTTCTTTAAATTAACGATAACGCAAAAATACATATGTATATATGTTTGGATATTGGAGATAATATCTATATGTGACGCGTATATGTATACAAATATAAGTTTAATAAGTATATATTGAAGTATTAAAAACATACAAATAATAAAAGTATCTAAAGCAGTTTTTTGTTCTTCATTTTTATACTTTCTTATGTGTTTTTTTTTTGTTTTATATTTAGTACCTTACATATACACAAATAAAAATATACATAATTAGTACCTATGTATAGAGTTTGGGGGAGTAGGTATTATGCTATCTATACATTTATGATGACACATAATAATAATCATCGTCACATAATTAACACACTGTACGTACACACTTTCACATTATTATCACATTAATTAAATCAAATCAAAGTGAATATACCTACACTTTGGAAAATGAATCCTTACATCAAGATTATTTTTGAACCGAATGGAAAAAACTAAAAGAAACTAAAAACTAAAAAAAAAACCAAAACAAAAACAAAACTTTATAAGAATTTAGAATATATGTGTATCAGCTGGAGCTGACACACATTCATGTATATGAAAGAAAAAGGAACAGTAAATAAATAATTATCAAAATGAACTTGAAATAAAATATACACATATATTATCTACTTTTAAACACACATACACATTTACATTATGTACATACATATAGATATATTTCTATTGTATTTGAGTGAATATATACACATTATATACGCAATTACATATCTATATATGGTGAATGGTATTTATATTCACACCTTAAATATATTCCATCGAAAATGAAAAACCAAATTCAAAAGCCTAAAAATTTTTTTTCTTATTTATTTTTTTCCAACTAAACACATGAACTTATAATACATATGTAATTATGTATATTTATACAAGTGCAATGAACAACACAACGTACAACAGTCGTCGTATATACAAAAACACAACCAACTTATACGATCTATGGTACTCAATTAAATGAAAACTGAAAACTTATAAAGAAAATTCGAAAAATTATGTGTGTATAGTGGACTGGTGAATGAAAATAAAAAACTTTAAGACTGTATTAAGATATACACATACAAACTAACAGCCGAACGATCTCTGAATCTGAATGAAAATAAATTTTTAACAAAACAAAAACAAACTCGACAATTTAGATATTATAGATACAAATAGATACAATACAGTAGTAAAATATTTTCAATATGAATAATACAATATTCGTATTTTCCATATGATTAAGTAGTATTAAAAAAAAAAAAAAAACTTTTACAACACACATTCCTACACATCGGCTAAATGGCTAAATTGTCGAGAAGATAAAAAATAACAGACAAAAAAAAACCTATCAACAGTGTAATATAGTGGGCAAATATAATACATACATACACAATAACCTATACTGAATAAATCACCGACTGGGTGTTAAATGAATATGTAATATGTATCTAGATAGAAATTAATTTGTCTGATTGAGAAAAATTGAATGTACATATATAAAAATCATGAAATCTTTCATGCAAAATAGTGTATTGTATTGGTATTTATTCAATTTAGAAAAAAAAAAATGCGTACATATGCGTATATGTATGTGTTAAAAAGAATATTTTTGTGTTTTTACGCAATGCGTTTAGAATCAATGAAAAGAAAAATATTTCATACAATTCATATACAAATGTGTAATAAACAAAACAATATACACTCGTATTGTATTTATGATTGTAAAATGATTCGCATGATGACAAAAAACAAAATGTACAGTATACATACACCTACACTTGCTTGCAACTCACATAAATGTAAATTTGTACATAATATTTTTATGAATGTATGTGTAAGCAAAATAATTAATTAAAAACAGAAAATCATTATCATTTTTTTTTCTAAACACAAAAACTATAAACAGTGATGACAGTGAATATATTATCCTGTTGTCTGTCTGTATATTATAAGAACAGGAATTACGAGTACTCGTGTATTATAATTATCACAAAAAAATGACATGGAATATTCAAAATAAAAATTACAAAAATATTCAACGCACTATTGAATTTGAAATTTTAAAATGTATAAAATGTATACGTTACATAATGCACGTCATAAAATTTTGACCATTTATACGACATTACATATAATGTTGTTGTGTTTTTAACTGTTGTATGGTAAATCTTTGAGCATAATTTTGTTGAAAGTAGAAAGTCTCAAAAAAAAAAACAAATTTACTCAATCCAAAATGTGTCTAAACTAAAATTTTAATTTTATATAAATTGTATAGTTGTTGATAGTTGCTCGAAAATTGTTTTTGATTAGATTTTATTAGTGTTGTACTCTCTTCCTCTCTTGTACGTTTTAATTTAAATTTTCTCTGTTCATTTTGAAAATTTTTTATGCCAATTAATGCTCCATGTCATACCAATGATCATACTTACGAGTATGTCGTAAATTATTAATTCCGTATAAAAGTATTATGCTTGAAATCGTACATATTAAAATTTTTCTAAAAACAGCTACAACAAAGACTAACAACAACAACACAAAAATATAAATAAAAAACAAAATAACAAAAAAAAAAACAAAAGTTATATTTATAAATTTTCATTACAAATTTAGACATAATAACATACAATGTGTACATAAACGTATACAGATACTGAAGAAGCGTATACACATACGTATACAAACAGTATTTAAATTCAATTTAGCACATGACTAAAATCAAAAATTATTGTAAATGTTAAATGTGTACAGTATACGATGTATAAAATAATATACAATTGAAAATATTTTATTTTTTTTTTTTAATTTTCAATAATAAAATTTGTTCGTTCGATCAGCAGATACATATATAGTACCATAGTACCCAAAAAAATCAAATTTCTCTTTATGGCATACAATTAAAAATTTTTATTTAAAATTAAATTAGATTTTGAAATTTTTAGTACCCAAATATCTATATGTCGAAGAGAAGCATAGGTACTTAGTTTTGTGATGGTATGGAATTCATTTTCTGCATTTATGATTTTTTTTTTTTATTAATGTAAATTTTGCATGTCTCCTATACAAAATTTGTTTTATGAACATTTCATTCATTCTTTCATTCATATTTAATTTAATTTGTTTGTTTATTAATTAATTTTATTTTATTTTATTTATTTTCCCGCATAAAAAAATACATTTGAAATATTTATATTTCATAAAATTTTTTAATTTTCTCAGATTTTAGCAATTTTTCTCTTACTTATTTATATGATAATTTTTGTTTTGGTTTAATTTTTTTATTTCAAATCCAAAGAAAAAAAAATTCAAATTAAAAAGAGAGCAAATCGTCAAAAAACTGAAAAAAATATAAATTCAAATCTCAAAAAATATGGTAGGTACATAATGTATGCATGTATTCGTAAAATTGAATAAACATATAATTCATACTAAATGTATTTTGTATGCATACACGGTGTGTTTCTTTTCTAATTGCCACTTTAGGAATGCCACAAAATTTTTCCATATAGTGCACATTTTTTTGTTTCAGAAACCCAATTTTTACTCAAACATTTTTTTTTTAAAAAATATAACATAAATTTTGACTTTAGGATTTTGGCTTTTGTTTAAAATCACATATTGTAATACATCAAAAGAAAGGTAATTTCATATCCCATCATTTTAGCTGGAATGTAAAATGCCGCTACGTGGGGTATACAAAAGGTTATATATGATTTTATATAAGTAGTTCTTGTACAAAACGGCAAAACTCAAACTTTTTAACGCCCTCTAACGTCGTTAATAGGATCGATAGACATTTTTGCTGGTACAATTTTTCTCATGAAATAAGTATAGTTTGAAGAATATCGTGGTATGGTATACCTAACGTCACCTATTATAGTATGTTTCCACTATATATGTACACCTCCGTATACTCGTATGTACTGTATTGTTCTCTATTCTGTTACATTAATTATGAAAATAAATTAAAAAAAAAAGAAAGTAAATGAAAATTAAATCTAAATTTATATATAAAATGAATAATTTAATAAAAATATTTATTATTCATTTTATTCATATTATTTATTTTTTCAATTTATTTTCATATTAGTAAATTATTTATCTAAACAAACTAATGAAATTTTTTGTATCTAATTTGAAAATATCTTAAACGAAAATTCAATTATATATTATTTTTTATATACAAAGTTGCAATAATTCTATATGCATGTATATCGTATATTTTGTAACATTATGTGTGTAATATATGTACATATAAATAAGTATATAAATAAAATATATATAGAATATGTATTTTTAAATAGGAATAATAATGAATATTTTACGAATATATTGTAAATAAAAATGAATTCATTTAAAAAAAAAAAGCAACTAAAAATCTAATAAAATCAAATTTGATTGACAAAAAATAAAATTGTCATAAAAATATCACGTATGTACATACAATATAAAAGTTTATAATCATAACTGAAAAAATAATTCCATATCATATGAATACATTATGTATGTACGTATGTCCGTAAACGTATTTTTAAATTTATACGTATGAACAATTTAGCGACTGTATAAATAGAAATACACATCCATATATGTATTTGTAAATGTTTATGTTTCTATGTATGTGGTATGTGTAATATTGCAGTATTAAATTTGAAAAAAGAAAAATTTTTTATAACGAAAATGAATATGTAACAAAAAAGCAATGAAGTGAAAAAAAAATTGAATAAACGTTTAATGTACGAGTATTATATTGTATATAAAACGACATATAGAAAAATACATATTTTCAAATTTGATTTTGAAAACCTTGAACATACAAGTAAAAAAGTAAGATATATTTGCGGAATCACATAAATATATAATTATACACAAGTAATAAGTATTATTCTATGGTATAGGTATACATATATACAAGTAACGTATATTCTTCATGTGTATTTGCAATAAATATATTATATAATAATGTTTTTTTTTCTCAAATTCTAGATTTTTATAATTTTCTAGTTCAGTCAACTTTTAGGAAAAAAAAAAAAAGTTTTATCAATACAAAAACCAAATTTTTATGTTTTTCAGTGTACTCGTATACAAAATGTATATATGTATGTATATGCATATTTGTTGTAAAAATTTTATTTCTCAAATATATATATTTATGTAGTATATGTATTTACATGAAAAAAAATTACAGTGTGTACGAACAAATTTAATTGAAAAAAAAAAAACAACAACACGATTTCTTGTAAATCAGATTAATTTGGAGCCAATTCCTTTTTTTTTTGTTGAATTTCAAATTTTCAAAGTTTGCACATGGTTTTATTTCTTATATCGCGATCAAAAAAATTGGATTTTATTTTGTAGTTATTTACAACAATCTCTGATGAAAAAATTTTCAAATTAAATTTCTCATATTTTTTTAGTAATCAAACAAAATTTTTATCGATTTGTGTGTAGTTTTGGTATCAATAAAATAAAATAATTGTTTTGGAAATTTTATTTTTTATAAAATTTTGATATTTAATAATTCCAAAAGCAATCATTGTTTTAAAATTTTCCAATGGAAAAAAAAAATGTGAGGAAAAGTATGGAAAAGACACATAATTGTTATGCTTATGAGCGCATATGATATTTCTATCGTATAAGCTATAAGCTATGATAGTATACGGGTAGTGCGGGTAGTATTTCACACATCATGTGTACTCGTATCTTCCTTCTTCAGAACAGAACATGTATTGATTTTCTTTCAGTAGAAAGCGAATGTTGTACATAACAAACACGGAAAATCAACTAACAACATTTAATACTTGCTTCTCCCCTCTAGAGCTAGAGTCTAGAGTATTGGAGGTCTCATTGACTACAACAGTATCTATATAGTTATAATACGGTACAAAAGTACGAGTAATATTTTACACATCATAATGTTTACCAATTTTTTAATTTTCATTTTGAAACTTCCAGTGATACCTAAAAGAGCTTAATCGGGAAATCCACCACTGGTTGGTGTGTAGGGATGATTATGATTACTTATATTGAATTGACAAAAAAAGTATTGTGTAATTTTGTGAAAAGAAATCAATCATCATTCAAGACAATAATAATTATACTCGTACATTTCAATTGATTTAAATTTTTAATAAAAAAAAAAAATAAATAAAATATATTTATAAATACTTACCCGTATAATTTTCTTGTTTCATTATCAAGATTACTCAAACTTGATGAATTATCTGAATCAGTTACTAAAGGTGATTCTCTGTAATAAAAAAAATAATGAAAATTAAAAGGAAAATTATTAAATGATTTCAGAGAAATAATAACAAACATTTTATTTTATACTTTCTTGATAATTTTCTTCAATAACGTTTTATTTGCGATTTTACTTAATTAATAATAATAACGACTGTAGATGAAAAGAAGAAATCAAAATTATTAAAATCAAATAAATTTAATTTAAATACTACTATAAAGGATTACATATAAGAAATTGAAGGAAAATATTTATAAAAAAAAAAGTAAAATTAAGTAAATTTATATTATCGTTGAAATATCGTTGAATTTATAAAATAATAACCATAATTTTCTTTTAATACGTCTAATAGGTGCTAATGGTAAGCAAATCATTCGAATATGAAATCATCAAAACAAAATTACAAAATTATTAAAATCAAAAACCAAGAAAAAAAAATTTACATTTTTATGAAATGGTAATTTAGTAAATTGCACTGTGCAAAAAATTTTTTGATGTTTTTTATCATAATTTTCACGATGACGTTATTCAATAACATTGAAATAAGTGTACATATCTATGTACATATGTATACTCGTACATGTGAATCTAATAAATGCACTATTACACATCGGATAGATTTTATTATAAATTACGTAGTTGCAGAAAATGAACAAAAAATGACATGGATTCATTTGAAGTTTTTTTGATTTTCATACTTATTTCTATCAGGTTTTTCATTTATGTAAGCATTATTATAATGTGAACGTGAGTACATGGAAATGTGCAGTATTAATTTTTATATTACACACATACGAGGGTAATTCAAAAAATTCCCGGAATACCTGCGTTAGTAAGTTGGTAACTAGCAGGCCAACAGTCATGACTCATGAAGTTTGGTTATATTTTGAGTGTTTTGAAAGCGTAAATGCTGTGTATAAAAAAAGTAATTCATTTGTTTTTATTTAAAAGGATACCAGAAACCTCAAAAATACTATTGAAACATTGCCTAAAGTGTTGCGTGAAGAACACATTGAAAGACGTGTCGAACTTTCACTGAGTTTTTAACCAAATACGATTCAAATCCTGAAGACTTTTCGCATCGTATATAGTGACTGCTGACTGGTGATGAAATTTGATGGTCTATATGTAGAAAAATAAATCCATAAAAATCAACAACTAGTGTATTATTTCATTTTTCTGGGAATTTTTTGAAAAACCCTAGTATACGTATGTAACTTTTATTAAAAATTATTTAAAAAAAAAATCATCAGAAATGTATCTACATATTCACATTTTATGTAATCGTACGTTCATACTCTGTTCTGTGTGTCCCTATGTGTATTTGATTTTCTAGAAAAGAAATTTTTCCATATATGTATGTATAGCCGGGAACAAAATATATAAAATATAGATAAACGAGAGAACAAGAACAAGGTCAAAGTAAATAATTTATTTTTATTTTTATTTTTTTACTATTTCGTTCGTTTTGTTTTTCATTCATTTTTATTATTTTTGTTGTGTGTATTGTTTTTATTTTTCTTATTTTTTTTTTTTTTTCTAATTTGCCTTTCTCATTTTCATATTAAAAATACATACAGTGGCTCAAGAAAAGAAACATACAGTGGATCGGTTATTAGATCGATTTATCGTAAAGCGATATTGAATTTTGTTCATGAAGGAAGTAATTTTTCATTTGAAATAGATCCTTAAACAACAGGACTTATATTCAAATAAATATGATAGCATATTTTGCCCGAATACTTTCTTCAGTCACTGTATAGTAGAAAAAGTTTCAAAGTTTCTAAAACGATACATACGCGAGTAATGATATGTACATTTAATGTAGGTATACATAATGTACGAGAATTATTATATTCTCTAAACATTAAATGAATTATTCTGCAAAATAAGAACATATATACAAGTAAAATTTATACATAAATATTGACATACATTATAATGTACATATTATATATTTTATCCTTTATTATCTAATCAAGTATTATATTTATATTGTATATAATATTAAATAACTAGAACAAAGAAAATTTTTCAATTTAAATTTTCACATTATCTGAGAATCAACAGTAAAGGTACATTTACAATTCAACCCAGATTAGATTAGCTTTTTTACTCCTTCTTCAAACCAATTCTATAACGTTATCCTTTTTTGGGACTAGCCCAAATTAATCCAGAGTGATATTGAGATTAGGTTGTATTTATAATCTCACGACGATGATAGGAGAAATTAATTATATACTGAAAACTTGTATACCAGCATGGATTTCATCAGAGACAAATTGAGATTATACTATTTTCAGAAATCGAAGTCAGTACAGGCAAGATAGGCATGCTTTTCTATATTCTTTCACATTGCGTTTGTATAAATCTGTCTCGTGTGTGGGGTGATCAGATCTCAATTTAAATCCGAGGGAAATATTTTAAATTGTATATTATGAAGGGCTGCAGTTTGCAAAAAACTTTTTTTTTAGATTTTACAAAAAAACAGGTAATTTTGGGACATTTTGGGAAATTTTATGAAATATGTTCATTTCTTTACAAAATAACATATAATAACAAGCTGATTTGAATAATATGATAGCAATTTGCATTGTAAATAATTTTCTTTCTTATTCTAAGAAAAGACAAAACAAAAAATAAAATTCAGAATGTAACAGTAACGTAACGAAATCATTAACAAGTACATAAAGGAAACAAAATAGAAGAAAATGGACAAATAAACAATATGAAAATGAATGTACATGTACGTATGTATGCAAAATTTAATATCAAATTGATACTGAACACATAATTTTATAAATAAAATTAAAAATACTGAATATGGTTTAATCATAAATTCATATTTTTTTTATAAATTTAATAAATACTCCCAGTAGCTACGGCAACCCTGAATTATCATCATTTTCTTTTATGCCCATCTTCCCCCTGACACGAATCAATCAACATTTTATACTTTGAGTGGACTTCGGCTGCGCATCGACTTCATATTTTATAGTTCGGTTTTTTATTTTTCATATAACCAAAATGGTGTTAACTGATTAAATCAGTTGCCTTCACGCTGTGTGATAGGCAACATCAAACGGGGTGGTGTATTTCTTTTTCCCAAAAAAAAACAGGGTGATTCATTATTAGAAATGAAAAAATCAGCAAACAAAAATTAAAATTTGTCTTAAAAACCGAACATTTTTATGATATTTTCAAATAATGCTACTTTTTTATCAAATATAAATTTACAGGAATGTGAAATTTGTACACAATCTCCCTTTTAAGAATTATTTGTGAACAAAATTATAAATTTATTTATGCACAATTTGGAACATCCTGTTAACATATTTTAAAAAGTATCTTCTTCAGGGTTGACAGAGATATATTATTCAGAATTTCCTACAAAATATTATATGTGAAGTTATCAGAACCTCATCGGGTAACTATTTCCATAAGCACAATACTGACTTCGATTTCTGAAAATAGTATAGGTTGTATCTCTGACGCTGATAATGGTTAAATTATATTGAAAGTTTTGAAAGCTTGTTTACCAATTCCAATAATAATAACATACGGCCATACGGTAATCTAAGCAAAATTGTGAACATCTCTTGTTGAGTCTCTTGTTGAGAAGTACTACATTATCTTTGATATCGTCTAATCTGGAACCTAATATCAGCTAAATTGTAAATGTACCCTAAAATAGGAAAAATTAATCCATTGTTTGTATACCAATCATTTGTATATATCCCAATTCATAATACATACATATGCACATCTATAAAAAGAGATAGTATATAGGTATCTATCTCTCTAGGTAATTTTCATTATATAGAAAAAAGGTCATCTTTGGATGTTTGTAATTAAATCTTTCATTTTGTTTGAGAGGTATGAAAAACAATAAAATACTTGTAAAATACTCGTATAATAAAGAATAATTTTTCATGTCATTCTATAAGGATGGGAATAAAAATGAATAAAAGAGGTCAGTACTTGAATATTAATTAGTAATTTTAGTAATTAATATATCTTCAGCATATCTTTCTATTGTTTCCCTTACTTTAATTTTGATTAAGAAAATGAGACTAGAAAAAAATGATTAAAATTAAAGAATATAAATTCTATTTAAAATATTGAAAAGCATAGTTAAAAAATTCCTAAACAAATATGTGCACCACACCATACAGAAGAGTGCCTGTAATTGGTATCAAGTTTATTCGCATCGTATATCACATTACAATATATAGTTCAGCAATTCAATGAAATTGTTAAAGCGATTCAATTGAAAGCTAACTAGTACCTAGTACAGTACAAATCTCATTTTGAGCGCGCAATTCACTTATCCATTCATTTTACTCGTACTTTTAATAACGTCCTGTATATATACAAGTGAATATATCCTATATACAATTACCATGACCTCATTAAAAATGAAAAAAAAAACGTTTTTTTTTTTTTAATTCTATAGTTTATGTAATTTATTTCAAATTGCAATAGATAAGTAGATCATTTTAGATAGGACTTTTAGTATATAAAGGATTTTATTTTATACAATTATTTTTCAAATTCGTTACAAGGTTATACAATAAATTATTGTGCTTTAAAATGTTTACGTGAATTTTTTTTGCTTGCATGCAATTATTTAGTAATAGACGTTATTGTTTTTTTTTTACGTTTTTTTTAAGATTTTCAAATTTGGTAATTTTTTTATATGTAACTTAAATACCTACCTAATTAGATGTTTGAAGTAAGTCACACATGAAAAACTTAAAATCCATATTGAATTTTCATATCCTTTAGAATTCTTCTGAAAAGTTTCTGTTCTAACACAACAGAAACAAATATTTTTTCGCTCAAATTATATATTATTTTTCAACACTATCTTATGTTATGAATTCATGAATTTTTGCCGTGGCAACCGCTGAAGTGTGATACGGAATTCTCTGAGTAACACAAATGACAACCAGATTAAAGGCTTTCAGAAGGTCTTTCCTTGACGACCTAGCAAATGTGGACAGTATTCGTGTAAACAGGACGAAGTGGCTATAGTCTAGTGTCTCTGTCTAAACAACCACCGCGAGGAAACTTTGTGGTAATAAAAAAGCACGCTAAGTGCTGATTGAATCTGTTTCTAGAAACTGAAACAGACTGCAACTGCAACCAACCAACATCAAATGACTGTCAAAGAACAAATGAGCGTCCAAAATAGTTACAATTTTCATGCAAAAATCAGTTCAATCAGAAATTTCATCTTCATGTCGAGGATAGAAACTTTTCAGATGTGTCTTTCCTATGTATAGATACGAACACATATTATATGAGTACAAATATCTTCTTATATTCCTGTGATAAATTCTAGGATACTATCGATATACGACGTAATTAAATTCATATTATATACATTCGAAAGGAGGCTACTCGTATATATGTACATACATCATATTATAATTAAGTATATATTTTAATATTTTACATTTAGGTATATGTACATATACATACACATGTAAAATTGTTTGCTTCATTAAACATTATTTTTTCTGTTTACCTAAATTATTGATAGGTATACATATTCATTTGTATATGATAAAAATCTGTAAGTATGCTCATACATACATATGTATGTAGTTATATAGTATAATTTCTATGTGCTGTTCATAATTATATTTAAATTTAAAATAAATTTCGAAAATATATATTTTCTATGTACGCAATTGATATTTTTATTAATGAAACTGTAAATATATATAAGTACATACTTCCATATTTATTAAGAAATAATTTTTAAATTAGGAAAAATATAATGAATATTCAAAAAATATTCAATATAAACCACACATTTTTTTTTTTTTGGTTTTGGAAATTATAAGAATGCATATACATAATTATTTACAAGAGAATATATTTATTTACGTACGTATTTAAATAATTATATTAACAATTAAAACTAAACAGAAGAAATAGAAATATTTATGTACTTACTTACACGTATACAGATGTACATTATTACCACATACTTGTATATTACATATTTTCATGTACGTACATTACATCTGAATATAATACACACAATAATTTATTATTGCATGATCTACGTAATAACTGCTATACGTTATATTTTGGGTATATTTGGGTGAAATTAAAATATATGATGTGATAACAATCGAATTTTATTTTTATACGAATCATATATACGTCACTTTAAAAAAAATTTCCATTTTTATATACATACATATAATTCAAAAATTTTATTTTTTTTTTACATAATTAGGGTGTTCACTTAATGTGGTAAACGGTATGCTAATCGAATAATTAACAACATCATTTACAACCCAACGTGAATTTCACGCCAGAGTAGACGGTATTCAAAACTTTCAATATAATTTCTCTATTTGCCAGCGTCAGATTAGAAATACAAGCTAATCTCAATATGACTCTGGCGAAATCCATGCTAGGCGGAAAAATGATAGCGATATAGAATTTCTTGTGTGAAAATGAAGAAGGCATGAAAACTCCGCTTCGGCGTGAAATCCACGTTGAGTTGTAAATGAGACTTAAAATGTGTAAATACGTGTATTTTAGTAGGTTTACTAGGTTTACGAGACTTTTAGTGAATACCCTCATTACTTTTTTGTGTACATATATATTTATACAAATATTCATGATTAATTTAACCGTGAATTTAATGAAGTTTTCTTATTATGATTAAATTTATAGAAATAAATTCTAAACTCAATGCATATGTGCGTGTGTGTAGTACATCATATATAGAATGAAAATACATATTTTTATTATTAACCTTGAATACAAATAGCGAGAGTACCTACCACAAAACAAATATATATTTATAAATATATTTGTGCATATAATCACAATGTATATTTTAATAATCTTGTTATGTATTATTATTGTACATATTGCACATGTTTTGAATGAAAGAATTAAAGAAAACAAAAAGTAAATAAACCGAGATTGTGATGAGTTATTAAGAACTTTGAAAGGACTTTTAATTTTTTCGTACGTTCTTTTAAAAAGAGGTGTTCACTGCAGCAGGCTCAACTAACCTACGGATCTTGATGTTGCGGATTCGATTTTGTTTCGCGGCAAAAAAAATATATAATAATTTTCAATTTTTTGTTGCCTATTTCCAAATTTCATTACCCCCAAGTTCATTCAGTATCTTGGGAAACAAAATCTTAGAATTGCTGATTCGTATCTACTTACTGACGACAAGTAACTCAAAGTACTATTGGTGCTATGCTATTAGTTCATTCTAAGAAGAGATCGGCCTAAGCCTTATCATGTAATTGAGATTATTACTTCTCTACCAGCAACTCGGTGGTTCACAATTCACATATTAAAACTACTAGTAGTTGTTGTTTAACGATGGGTACACACATGATATAGTACTACGGACGTCCGCACACAGAACGCGGAGCGGAGCTAAATTTAAAATGTCAGCGCTGATCGGCTAAACGAAAATGCTTATATTGCGCAAACAGAAAGCGAAGTCTTTAAAAAACTTCGTTGACGCAGTGCCTCCTAGAGGGGTAAATGCGAAAACAATAAGAAAACAAAATTCACTTAAGAGAGTAATATTACAAACTCAAATTATAGTAAGTTTATACATTTATATAGAGGTTTTAAGTGAACACACTGTGATGCATCTTATCATGTAATTCAGTAGTGTTTTGAAATTTGATGTTATTTTCATTTTATTTCATGTTGTATTCTTCACGATAACCAGAACTATATAGGACTAGAAGTCGAATTCCAAATTAACACCTGAAATAATTGGAAAATCGAAATTGACAACAAATATTTTACGCAGTAACTTGTAAATGAATTACACTACCAATTTGAAGAGTTAAATTTTTACAAAAGCATGTAAATCGTGTAAAACTACACGTATAACTGAGTTTACATATCTTTTGTTTGCATTAAATGAATACCATTTCTTAATATTTATTTAACATGTAATGTATGAAATGTGTTAAAATGAGGGTATTCACCTAGATGTAGTAAAAGGTGTTTAAACCGAGTAAAATAAGTGAATACCGACAATTTATTTTTTTTTTTTTTGAGAGAAAAATAAATAAAAAAATTAAACAACTTTCATCTAAACTAAAAATAACGGAAGAATAAAGATTTAATTTAGTTGAATTTTAATAAATATTAAATATATTATTTTATATATTTAGATTACATATGTACCTACTTATGGAAGTACACATAAAAGTTGGTATATACGAGTACTTACCATAAATTACATCTGACTGTATTAATAATGAATAAAAATCAAATTAGATAGTCTACCTTATATTCTAATATCCTTATATTATTATACACGTACACAAATTAATTAATGTACACCATGTATCACGTATCTTATATACTAAAATTTTATATTAAATACATATGATTATATTTAATTATACAATCTACATCCATATAGTATATACAATCTACATTATTGTACGTATATCTTTAAATTTAATATTCTTTTCAACTACAGCAAATAATTTAAATTAAATTGTAACAATATACTTATATTATTTTTTTATGATGTTCTGTATTTAATTTCTTCTTATACAATTTGTTTTCATCACCTTCTATTTATTTGATTATTATTCTTTATTGTTTTTTATGTCATTAGCAATAAACTAGCAGTAATATAAATATTTATATGAATAATGTAAATGTAATTAACGTATAGTGCGAAAAGAAATTTAATAACATACACCGTATCTATGATGTAATAATATTCACCAATATTCACTTTAAATTTGATTGTCTGTCGGTGTCGTCCACCATGAAAATTTTATAATACACAATACCTATTATACGTCATGAAGTATAAAGCATTTTAATTTGTCCACGTTTTACTATAGTCTATAGTCTAGAGTTAACCTGTATTCAAATTTTTACTTAGTTTTTTTTTTTATTATTATTTTTACATTTTTTACTTTGCTTTAGTAAATAAACGAGAAAAATTATAAATTTTGCAAATTTATAAAAGTTGAAGGATAATAATTATTTTGCATAAATATGCATATTTATATAGAAATCAAGAAAAAAATATTGGAAAAATACAATTTCAAGTCCGTGCAAAAATATGTAATTCAAAAAAGCAAAAAAAAAAAAAACAAACAGAAGAAAAGACAAAATATGTATTTCCTGTTTTTTAGTAACTTATGTAGTTTTTTTTTGTTGTTTTTTTCTGTTTTTCACTTTTCCACCACTTCAAAACAATAAAGACAAAAGAAATAAAAATTTACTTCTTTTTAATTTTTTCCTCAAAGAGAAGCACACACACGCACACACACACACACAAATACTAAACACTTCGGAAGACAAAATATACTTACAAGTTTTTTTTTTAATTTTTGCGTCTTTTTGTATAGTTTTTTTTTTCTTGTAAAATGGAAGAAATTCTTTAAAAGATAATTGTTTTTTCTTGATAATATAATTGCATAGACTAGATATTATTCTATGATAATAGTTTAGTAAAAATGTAATTTGGTTTTTTTTTTATAATAAAATTTATTATGTATTTTAGATTTCTTATATTTGGCTTTTATCACACTTTTATACTTATCAATTGTATAGTATATGAAGCGAATCGGAATCACAAAAGTTTTTGTTAAAAATAAAAGAACATTTTTGAAAAAGAAAATAAAATTAAAAATTTTTACATTTATTATTTCTTTTAATTTAAATTATCACAACACCACTCTGTGTATATAACAAATACCATGATATCTTCGAACAGAATAAACTGTGAAATTTTTGTTTCGTTTTTAAAAAAGAAAAAAAAAACATTTTTTTTTGTTTTTGGAATTGAAAAGAAGAGAAATAGATTTTTCTAACATATGTATGAACATGCACAAAATAATATCATAATCTACATACAACATTTGTACATAATATGTATATACTTAAATATGTAGTTTATGTGTATGTATATATAACATTGTACGCAAATATATATACAGTGCAAAATAACACCATAAACATAAATATATACTCACATAATATACAAGTATGTATGTACAATTTTGTATAAAATTCTGTATAATATTATTTACATATTTTCATTAATATAAATTTAACATATACTATGTTATGTATACATACTCTTATATACTATAATGAAAATGTATAATCAATATATCCAGTAGGAGAAATAAGGATAATATATATATATATATATATATATATATATGAATATGTATGAAATATAAAAATAATAAGGGGTATTCACCTAGATGTATAATAAAAGACATGTAAATCGAGTAAAACATGTAAAAATGTATACACATATATTTTACTCGGTGGTTTAAGGTTGATTTATACACAGTCTCAGTTCAGTTCCTGATCCGTTTCAGGGATTTCACATTAAACTATTCACACAAATCTGTTCAATATCAGTTCAATTCAGAATTCGTCATTTACAATTCCGAACCTTCAGATATCGTTGGCAACGATGTTTTTCCAAATGTCTTAGAGTAATGGAACTAAATGAACAAACTGAATCTGACATGTGTGATGAATGGAAAATTTTTTTCAGATTCAGTTTATTTACCATAACCCCCCCACCCCATATAACAATGTTATCAAAATTAAGTTGTCTAATTTGTAAAGAAAAAAAACGTAAACATTTTTTCCATATATTTTTGTAATATTTCACATCGGATATAATGTGAATAAATTTAACTGATATATT
Organism: Villa cingulata; assembly: GCA_951394055.1. Taxonomy (NCBI): domain Eukaryota; kingdom Metazoa; phylum Arthropoda; class Insecta; order Diptera; family Bombyliidae; genus Villa; species Villa cingulata. The sequence goes on along the minus strand of OX596025.1, from coordinate 21,137,724 downwards.
ATTGAACGGAAAGCATTGAGTTAGATCTGGGACTGAACTGAGACTGAACTGAACTGAAATGTATGAATCAATCTTCTACTCGGTTTACATGCCTTTTAATGTATTAAACCATATTAAAGTGAATACCCTTAATATTATTAATAATAAAATCATAGAAAAGGATAGATATATGAAAAAGTAAAGAAAATATAAAATACAGATACATATGTATATGTAGCTGTATAGTTTCTTGTACAGAAAATATTCTGACCGAAACTAAAATGAATTTTCTTTAAAATATAAACGTAACTATACATATATTCATTTCTACAAATGTATCTATATGTATGTACTTTTATATATTATACATTTTAATACACATAAATACATATATACTTATACATATAAAAGAATATATAAATGTATAAATTGTATAATATTTGCCAAAATATATCATACGTATACATAAACACATAAAATATTACAAAAATGGCCTTGTTCTCCTTGTTTTATATGATCCTGCGCATTCATTTTATTTCATATTTGTACATAATTTTATGTGTACACTATATACGTGTATTACATACTTCTTATATACATATTCACATAGTTCACATTCTGTATTCTATTTAGAATTATTAGAAAAGCTTTCATTTTATTTTCCATTTTATTCGTTTTCGTATATATTACCGCATCTTACCACACATCCCACACATCTTAGGTGATCTTACCAACCATATATCCCATCTATCATCATCATATTATCAGCAAAAATTTCCGTCAGAATTTCATCATTTTGCTATTGCGTAATAGTGGTAATAGTATATAATTTCTATACATACATACACATTACATTTTTTATACGAAAAAATGCTTTTCATTCATGAATTTATATTTTTTTCTGTCTCATATGTATTACATATTTTCTTATATTCGCAATTTTGTCAGATTTTTCCATGCGTTTATATATGCATGTGTACATTCATATGAACGTCTTCGTCTACTGTACATTTTTGATATAAGAAAAATTATTCAAATTGACTTTTTCCCGGGTAGTAATATACATGATATAAGGAAAAGCTTTTTTTCCAATGTATATTGTACGTTTGTAAGAAAAATAATAAAATAATGAAGTCAATTTTTAAATCTATAATATTTTTTGAGCAATGTGAATATTCAGACAGGGTGTGTATATTACCATATTACCGCATATATAGCTAAATACTGAATAATTTCATTTTGTCATAATAAATTTACAATAAAAATTAATTTTAATAAAAAACCAGAGAGATTTTGACTGAAAAAAACCCTTATTTAAATTATTATTCTTAATGTCTTCATTACACGAATGAATAATTTGTGACTAAATTTTTTGAAAAATTTTATTACGAAAAAAGTAATTGATTTTTACTCTTAAACTATTCAATTTGTAGTGTACACAAAGCTTAAAGATACACGCAAAAAAAAACAACTTGTCTTGATAAGTTGTACTAGGACAATATTTTTTATGTTAAACCATTCGAAAAAAAATATAGATAGTAGGTATATACAGATAATATGAAAAAAAAAGTATTATTACATTTTTATCGTGCGTATAATGCTCTATGATAAGTTTTTATAATCAGGAAATGCGTTGCGTATACACAATCATTGCTAATTTTTCCAAGTTGAAAAATTATTAAGAATTTGCAAATTTATAATGAATTACAATTTTTTTGTTTGCTCAGATAAAATAAAGGTCAGATCTGAGTCAGAAAATTTATTTAAAATTATCTGTGACTATATGTATATGCACCAATATACTCGTATATCTGTATAAAAGATAAATATTCTATTGCTCTATAACCTTTGGTATAGTCACCTGTGATTTATTTATGTAAGTACATTTTGTACAAGAAATTATCTTAATTCGAATATTTTCGAACCTTGAACTGACTAAACTATAAATAACTATAATTATCTGCACTTATAAATCTTTTAAAGTTTTTAGAAAAAATATTTACTATCTATACGTATACATTATCTGATGTAATTCATTACTTTTTCTATATGTTGTTAGTTGTTGGAAACAATTCATTTTTTACATGATAAAGCAAAGTTTATACTGATCTTTTTTAGCATGATCTATTGATATTTGAATTAAGCGCTAAACACAATCAAATCAAATCAAATACTTGTAGTCATCAAGTAGAGCAGAATCAGTATTTGTTAGCTCTTTTCATAGCGAGCTTGTACCATCTGGTACTCATTTAAAGCTGAGTGAACTTTGGGAGATAATAAAAATTGAAAATAGGCAACGAAAAATTTAAAATTATTTTTTTTACTTGCCGCGATTTCGAGATCAGTAAACTAGTTGCTTGTTGCTCCACCACTAAACCACCCAGCCCCCCTCATTTGTTATTCCATAACAACTGAATAAACACTTAAGAGAAAAAATAATTGTTTCCCTTATATAGTCAATTCGTAAATATTCGTAAATTGAAAAAATCTTAAAAAAATTTTTTATCAGAAAGATCAGATCGAAATAATGTAATGCAAGATCTAAAGTACAAAAATATGCAAATCTAGGAAAAAAATTTCTAAATTTCATATAGCCATAAATACATTTTAATATTTCTATTTAAATAAAATTTTATACACAAAAAAGATTCAAGTTGAAAATAAAAAAAAAACCTTGACAATAAAAACAGAAATTTCATCAAAAATAGAATAACAACAAAAATAATAAAAATAATTCTACTAAATCTGCAAATTAATGAACCTATCCTATACTCAATACTAAGTACATTATTATGTAAATAAATATCATGTACTTGGTACTTGGTACACAAAATACTTGGCATAGTATCAAGTAATTTGGTCTATGTCTACATAAAATCACAATCATATTAACTATATGTACGGCAAAACGTGTATGCACCTATAATCACGTAGACCGTATATAGCATGGATCATAATAAGTCCCGAAACTAACTATTAAAACAACGATTTATTGGAATTTTTTTTTTCTTTATTTATCAACATTAGTGTCTTCTACGAGTTACACCCCAAAATTTTATAGCATTTTGATCATTTGCAGTGAAGCTACACTGATTTAAGTGATGCTACTTTTATATTTTCCAAAACAATGGAAAAATTAGAATTTCGTGTATTGCTAAAACATTGCTTTTTAACTGGGAAAAATACTGTTCAACCTCAGTAATGGCTTGAAAAGTATTTTCCGGACTCTGCTTCATCAAAAACAACGTTTGTAGGTATATGGTACACTGATCTCACATAATGTCGTACAATCACAATAGATGATGAAGGCTCTGGCCTGAAAATCTTCATGAACAAGCGTGAACTGAAGTTCTGTGAGGCAGATGGCATCCTAATGCTAAAGATATCAAAATAAGATTCGGGACTTATTGATTTATGTGTTATATTCAATGTATGTTCTATGTTGTGTATATAAGAAAAACAAATTTTTTTTTTCATTTATTTTTGATTGTAAGTAATTAACACAAAAAACATTGACAAATGTATATACGTTATAGTATATGCTTATACACTGCGAGAATAATAATAATAATCATTTAAATACTTATTTATACATGCCTATTATGCTATTATACACGTACGTGAGCATTATTGTCTTTCACTTGAAAAAAAAAAAAAAAAATTAGAAAATGAAATTTGATAAAACAAAAATATCAATAAAAACTTGACAAAAAACTTTAATGAACATATAGGAATAAAACAAACAGCTTGTGTTTGTATGTAGTTATGTACATATTCAGTTTCGTTTTGATATTATCGATTACGTCAACTGGAGATGAAAAAATAATTCAATTCAAAATTTTTATTCAAAAGAAAATTATCTATCTAAATATTTTTTCTACATAAATAGTCGTGTATTTCCGTATTTCTTTGATTTCTATGTCAGCTAAATGATGACATTTTGAGCTCATTTTGCTTTTGATTATCTCTGAAAATAAAAATTAACAGGAAATAATTTACTCTAAATAGAAGGACGTAATTAACTAAAGCGAATGTGGGTACACAAAAAGAAATACAACTAAGTATATATTCTGTACCTTTATACAATTTAAGAGGTTAAATATGGGATATGGGACAATGCCGAATTCCAAATCTTAATTGAACATGAATTCAGAGTTGTATCAAATATATATGGTGACCTATATCCCTTAGTGAAGTAGGAGGGTTGAAAATACTTCAGTGGCGGATCATGTAGTGAGAATGAAGGAAAAGAATGCAGAGAAAAGTCTTAAATAACATGGTATGGAAAGGGAGGAAAAGCCCGGCAGGGAAACCAAGCAAAAAGGGAGAAGATGCCGAATTATTAAAGTTAGAAAAGCACAGGAACAAAAGATATGAGGCAACTTCTGTTGGGGGTCAAGTCAAGACTTGATTTGATTTGCAACGCCATTGATGACGATGAATTAAACGTGAATAATGTTGTAACAAACAAAATGTAAACTAAATGAAAATTATATATACGTAAGCAATGAGTAGGAATACAATTTTTTAAAAAGCAAAGATGAGGGTCTTTGATTACGGAAGAAGAGATTCGACTTTGATTTAGAATTTAAAATTACAAATTACATGGCAACATTAATAATTATTATTCTAAATGACAAAGTATTTTATGTAAACAAGAAAATACTCAATTAATCTGCAGTGCTATAGAAACAGAGATATACACATTATTCATTATTTATACTTATCATGTACAATTATTTTATACAGTAAAATTCTGAAATCAATTTTTTACGACTAAGTACTTATAAGTATTACTACTTAAAATTTTATTATACGTTCACTTACGGTATCGGTAATCCAATTGGTCCAGATGATAATTGAAGTGATTGTCGTATTAATGCTGTTACAACACCAGATTGTTGTCCACCAGAACGTGAACGTGGACGTTTATATTGTATACATGGATCTGTATTACATCTTTCACGATAGTTTGGACCCCATAAACGTGGTGAACTTTCATATAATTTTCCTGGAAATTATCCAACAAAAAACATAAATTATATAAAAAATTAGAAGAAAAGCAGTAATGTGTATGTATAAATGAAGAAAAAATATGAAATACAAAAAATAAAACATTACAAAATGAAAAATTTATAAAAACAAATAAATGAAAAAAAAAAGAAAAAAACATATTGCATTATGTATGTACATACGTATATATAAAAAAAATATTATTTTACGTAATTCATGTACACTGAATATACCTATACATACAATATAGTGAATACACGTACATATGCCGTATGAACGTATGCCATTTAGATTATCGATTCACATAAAAATGCAGAATGTGCAATATTAATTATAGGAACCGAAATGCATATATTTTTTTTCTTTTTGTCATAATATCAAAATTTAATATAAATCATGTTCTGTATAATTTGATGAGAGATACCATACGACACGGCACGGGTGGGTACATCATTCATAAAATATTTCAAATGCAAAATGGGGAAAAATCAATTTTATTTTTTCACTCTGTTCAATTTTTATGCTTTTTATTTTTTTATGACGAAGAATTTTTATGACAAATTTTCCATAAATATTTGTCTCAATGCATCATCAATCGCGCTACAAGCTTTAACTTTGATTATGGGAAACACTGAGTTGCTGGTAGAGAAACAAGCTCTTTTATACGTGGTGATAGGGTATAGCAGGGCTTAGACTGATATATTATTAAAATAATCATATCATACTTTGTATATTATTTTTCGTTAGCGAGCAGACCAATTAGCGCATTTCTAAGCTCTTTATCTCAGCAAGCTGATACTCATTCAAAGTCCAATAAACTTTGGAGATAACGAAAGTTGGAAATAGGCAACAAAAAATGTAAAATTATTTTTCTTACTTTTGTCTTGAGCATGAATCGAACCGAACCTGCACTTCGATCGAGATCAGTAAGTCAATCGCTCTATCACTACAACACATAATCAACCTAAAAATATAAAACTCGTACTCATGCTCAGTGTAGCGAATAAGAATCTTTAAATTCTTAAAGTAAATTTAATTTTATGTATATAATTTGTATAATAATGCGTAAAAAATTTATGCAAATATGCATATACTTATACGAGTATCTATACAAAAATTTTTGTTTAAAATTAGTTGTGTTTATAAAAGGTAAAAAAATTAGCATAAAATTATGTAAGTATATTCTACAAGCAATTCGATAATAATAGCAAATGATAATAGTTGTATGACCGTATATTAACAAACTTCTTATGTACATATATAGCAATTTAGTACAATGTACATAATCTTAAAAAAGAAAAAAAAATTAAAAAAGTCATTTAAGTCATACAAAAATATTTCAGTTCAGTTGTTTAAAGTTCAAACATAAGTACTATACACCACATTTATATAGAATTTATTTTAAAATTCCAAAACAGAACAAACGAAAAATAGGAAATCATTTGGAATATAGTATAACATATTCTACACATAACTATCACATCGTATTTTTATATAGATGATATTATCTACCATGTTTGTACATACATATACGAGGGTCGTCGGAAAAGTTTCTGTCCTAACACAGAAACAAGTATTTTTTTCCGCTCAAATTATATTTTATTTTTTAATGCATTGTCCTCCTTTTAACTCTACACACTTTTACACAACAATTAATCATCCCATCAATTTAATTTGACCCCTCTAAATAATAAGTTTTTATCTTGTTTTGCAAAATATGCTTTTACGGATACGATAACCTCTTCATTTGTTGAAAACTTCTGTCTTTCGAACCAAACATTGAGTCTAGGGAACTGGAAAATGTGCAATCAATGCAGTTCAAATTCCAATTCATGAATTTTCACAATTGCGACAGCTAAAATGTGAGACGGTATTTGAATTTTTCGATTTTTATAAAAACATTTAATATTAAATAACGCAAATGACTGTCAAAAAAAAAAAAAAAAAAACAAATGATGGCCGTCCAAAATGGTTACAATTTTTACAATCATCTTGCAAGGCATCGGCATGTACCATCGTAATACCAAAATGGGTTCAACGAGAAGTGTCATCTTCATGTTGAGGCTACAAACTTTTTGGACAACCTTATATAGTCACAGGAGAGTATATGAATATCTAAAGGATTTTATGTACACATGTATGGGATATTAAAAAAGTAAAAACAAAACATGATGAAATTTTATATAAAAAAATTGTTTGTTCATTTTGACTTGTTTTTTATATACTATATCTACTACAGTAGTATATTGATACAAAATTACATAGAATAGAAAAAGGAAAAGATCAAAAAAAAAATAAAAAAATAAAAACTATATCATTAGTATACATATTACAAGAATGAGGTCAATAAAGCCATGCACCATCTGCATTATGCATAATGCATAAGCATAAATGAACTTAAAGGAATAATAATCAGAAACTTCCTGTATGTATACATATGTATAAAAAAATGTATCCGGATATATGTGATGAGTATCGTATACGTAAATGAACATGTTGTATAAATTATTATAATAGAACATATGTACATTATAAATATGTTTCATGTAACATCGCTGTTTATGTACTAACAAAAACAAAAAACAAAAAAAAAGAAAACAAACAAATAACAATAAGAAGGAAAATCATAAAAATTTTTCAGTAAAAAGTGTAATACAAATTATACCATAGAGTCAAACATCAAATAATGTGTAGAGTAAACTGTAGATGCTATAGATTATTGCTATTGCCATACTATACATAACCAACATAACACATAACACAATCAATTCAATTCAATTGAGAATAATTTTGCTTTATTTTAAAATATGTATAAGGAAAAAGAATACGTTGGTATGTTTGTAATAAGTATATAAATGAAATTTTGAATTCTGTACACATATCATCTCATAGATATGAATGAGGAATAAAAAATTTAAAAAATATAAAATAAAACAAAGAACAATATTTTTTTTTAATTTTTAAATTTAAGTCAAAATTTTCATTATTACTCCCTTATGACTTCTTTTAATACTTGAATCTTGAAATATTTAAAATTTGTTTAAGTAACAAAGTAAATCATCATCAAGAGCCGATTCTTTCATATGTAATATATGAGCAGGAGAAACAATTGAACAGAGCGATAAATTCAGAGGGACGCGCAGATAAAGAGAACAAATTCACACATGTTTATATGAAAATAAACTCCATCTTTGAATACATACATATACTATCGTTCACTTTTTTTTTTTTTTGATTTTATGATTCATTTTTAATTAAGTATATTTTGGCTAGTAATTTTTTATTCTGACACATAACATTATGATGAATCTTGCAAATATTTTATTGAAATTACGATGTCATCTGAAATTACGATAAAAATAAATTATGATGATGACAATAAGGATATTTAAAAAACGTGACGAAAAAAATTCATGAACATTTTTATTTAAACTTAATAAATTACGCCTCCTACATTATGATCGATCTCATCTCATACAGATTTTAGTGAAAAATTTGTCATATATTTCTATACACAAAACACAGTTCTTTAATAGATTGAAATTATTCACTAAAACTGGGCACCGAATCTCGGGAGGCGCGAATAACGACAGAATGAAAGTCACATATTTCTTTTTAGGTAAATAATTTTATAAATTACAGTAAAAAAAAAATATTCTTCCTGAAAATTTTCTCTTAAATTTTTCATATGATAAATATCTGAAAAAAAAAAATTATGATTCACTACTTAAAAAGTGTGCCATCTTCCATATATAATAACTACAATATAAATATAAAATGACACACTCATGGCCACGCGATATTTTACCAATATTATTCATTATGGGTGAACTGACTATGCTTATAACTTCCAATCAGTATGGTTTGGTGTTCTGAAAAGAAGAAGAGAAACTACTATTATAGCTTTTCTTTACACGTTTCTTTCTACTTCTCTTCCCAAATCTCAAATGCTAAAAAGTTCAATGGGCATATTTGCATATACAAATGAAAATATAAATCAAAACATTTATAGGGTTTTCTTGTTTATACGAATCTAATTTCTATCCGAAATTCTTCTTCGTAATCGCCTGTACCACAGAGCAGTACATAATCTAATATACACAAGAAAATAAGAAGATAAACTACTATTCGCGTCTTTTTCTACTTCTTTTTCTAGTTCTTAAATTGAGAAGTAGAAAGAAACGCAAATAATCTTCTCCTTTTCTCGTGTAAATTATGTACTCCAAACTGTAGTAGCCGCGTAGTTAGTAGTTACAAAAAAGAATTTCAAATTGAAACAAGATCCGTGTAAATAAGAAAAACCGATAAGTGTTTTGGCCTATTACCACCATATATATTCATGGTAAACAAATAATATAAAAATATTTAAAATAGCTAAGCTAGCTAAGTATCAACCTTGATAGCGAAAAGTTTAGAAGTGCACCGGGCACCCAAGAGACTAAGATCGTCGCTATCTATACATAATACCACAGATAAGGATATCCTTATCCTTATTTATGATAATACACACCTTGAATTGAATGTACAATTAAAAATTAGTATTCGTAGGGTATTTTCACGCAAGGTAAATAATTTACAATTTATAGCCTCTTATTTAGTTTTACCATTTTGGAAAAATTTTAATTAGTTATTTTTACATATAGCCTATATTCAAATTTCAAACGCTAAATGACCCACTCTTTATATAAATACATATACGAGTATGTGCATGTAATGTACATAAATGAGATGAAAATTTTTATAAGTTATACGGTTATACATACCATTTTCTTTTTCTTTTGCTTTAAAAATTGTCATAGAATTTGATCTTTTCTTTTTCGTAATTTGATAATTATTAGCATCTTCAACTTTTAAATAATCAATTTGTACTTGATTTTTATTATTACTATTAGTATTATTATTATTACGTGATTTATTTTTAACATTTTTATTTTTATTAATATTTTTATTATTTGGAACAATTGGTACTGGTAAAAGTACTGGCATTGATGCTGATAATGATGATCTTGATACTGATGTTATTGGTGGTATTTGTATTGATTCTGGCATATTTTCTTCAGAATTTTTCATTACAAGATTTTATTTTTTTTTGCAAATTCTCATTAAAATTTTTTTTTTAAATTAAAAATTCAAAATTAAAGAAAACAAGTATACGACAAAACGTTTGTAAACGTTTGTAACGACAAAATAGTTTTATCTTTTTCTTATATTTTTTTCTTAAATTAATGAATATAGTAGTTAATACCAACACATTTGTATGTATTTATCTGTTCATATATAGTTATTATTAATTTTTGCATTTTTAAACGAACACAAAGAATATTAATTTTTTTTTATATTATTAAAAATTATTTCTGTTCTTTTACTCCATATTACTACTACTAAGAAGAATATTGTTTAAAATCTGTCAGAATCTTATAATTACAAGTAAAAAAAATATCAAATATATTTTCGTCACACTACACTATATTTATGTATACGATTGGTACGATACACTACAAAATTTGTATAATACACTTTCTTCATTCATTCATTCATTATTTACACCACCACACCACATTGTCGAATATTTTTAATAATTTTACATATGTAATAAGTAAATGTATAGTAAATGTAATAATTATTAATATGTACATTAATATTTATGCATATTTATATTGTTTACATATGAACATACATATTTATATAAATTAACACAGAAAATTTAAATTATAAATCATATAATTTTGTCAATAATTTATATTATTATTTATTTATTTATTTGTTTTTTTTTTTTGTTTTTTTTTTAAATGAGAATAATAATTAAAAATAAAAATAAATTATATATCTATTCTATTCTATATAGGTATGTTATAATTATAATATAGTAAATTTTATCACATATGTATTTTTGATTAGTATATTAAGTGCAAAAATCATTTATAAACTGAGAGAAATAAATATATATACGTATATAATACTTAATATTGAAAAATAAACTTTTTTATAAAATAAAACGACGAAGAAAAGAATTGTGTACCTATACATAATTGAAAAATTTTTTTGCAAAACTGCGAGGAAAACAAAAATAACAAAAAAAAATAAAAATGAAAATAAAAATAAATAAAGAACGATTTTATTTTTTTTTTTTTTTTATTTTCATATATGTAATTTTTTTTTGTCATTATTATTTTTATATATATCTACATATGTATGTATGTATGTTTCTTTTACAAAGTATCTGCTCTACATGATATAGTACGTACATATGTATATTATATTATTATGTGATATATACCAAATACTTCTACGGCATCTACTTATATATAAGTTTTGTATTTGCATATATGATTATTTACGTATATAGATAACTGTTACATATGTATCACATTAGTACATAATATGTGTATATGTATGTATGTATGTATGTATATATTAAAAGTTATACAAAAATAATCATCAATTTTAGATTTGTTTTTTCTTGTTAAAGTAAAAAAAAAAAACAAAAAACAAAAAAAAAACAAATATGAAACAATTATAAATATAAATAGTATAGAAAATAAAAATGAAATTTTACAACCGCATGCATGTATACACATCACTACATAATATACGTTACATATAATATGCATAAGACAACACGCAAATAAAAGAAATAATGTAATACGTATGTAGTCGTTGATTGGTTACAAAAAAAAAAGGAAAAACTTTACAAATAAAAACAATTTTTTGTTTTTTTTTTACATTATTTTTCTATTAATGTTTTATCACATTACCCCATATACTCGTACGTTACAACTTACAACACAACTGTATTTATAAGATATTTTTTTATACAGTTAATCGTATAACGTATTTGTAATTTACTATTTTACGAGTGAATGTGTATATGTATAGTTGTATACCATTTTATGTTGTGTAGATGTATACACACATGAAAATATAATGTATATTCATCACCGTAATCATCAATTTACATAAATTCCCTGTGTAAAATTAATTGTAAACTACCTACTAGCTACTACCAACTATACTAGCTAATGTATGTTACGAAATGATAATGACAAAAAAAAATGTATGTCAGAGGTGAAAGGTATACATGAATGTATGAATATAGAATGAAAATCTAATACAAATTGATTGTATTTATATTATAAAAGGATGAATACTAAGTCATCAGCATTATCATCAGTGGCTCCACAATCTGCGTCGGATCTTGCCCTCCTCCAATTTGCCTCGCCAGAAGTCTTTATTAGCCGGTCACAAGCTCACAAGCCCGGTTAAGAAAGGAGGAGGGATAGATTTTCTGCAGTCTGAATGGCCAAAACATGAATACTATACGTACATACTCGTACATATATACTTAATAGCTATAATTTTTATCAGATTTAATTAAAAAATAAAAATTAAAATGATTTACTTCACATAAATAGAATATTCTGTAATCACCAAAGGATTCTATAAAAAGGTAAGTATACAAATTGTACAATCTATACAATGTACGAGTATATGTGTATGTATAATAGCAATATTATAGTGAAAATAATACATATAGGATTCAAATATCTTAATTAAAATAATTTTGCAATTTCTATATAACTAAAATTCTGATATAAATAATTTCACTTCATATTTACACTATCATCGCATATCGAGAATTAATACATATTTAGTTATGTGTGTTATTTTTTATGTGTGATGCAATTTTGTAATACACATGTACTTGTACACAATATATAACAATTATAACAAATGAAAATTATGTACCTATTTTAAGTGCAAATATGTATAATATGCTAATATATAAGTTTGATTTTATTTTATTTTATGTTTTATTTTTAACTTATCTACTATATACTATAAGCTATAACCTGTAAGAGAAAAATGGAAACTGAAAAAATTGAATTTTTTGTTTTCCTTTTTTTTTTTAAATATAAATTAACAAAGATTTTCTCATAACATTTTTTCTTATGTTTTATTTTATCGAGTAAATGTACAGTAGTGTATATTATATTATGCATGCATATATAGATAAGTAAAAATATATTACATATTATATTATTTAGTATATGGGTATGCTGCATAAAGTTTAGAGGGTGTGTATTATACAAGTTAGTCAGGAAATGCGGAAGCATAATATATATAATATATATTCGATATTTATATTCGTAATTTTAAAAATAAGATATTACAGAAGATGGAAAAAACTGATTGATTTAAATAAAACTATATGTATTATTACAAAAATTTGTAGATTTCAATCCCTTGATGAATTTGATGAATTTACCAATATGATGAATTTGTTAAATTATTTTTTATTATTATTATTATTATTTATTGAATTATGTATTACGGTATTACCAATTCAATATGATGAATTTACCAACATTATTTAAAAATTGAATATCAGAAATTACCTATGTATATATGTATTTTTCAATTTCAAACCATAAAATTTTATAAAAAGAAATTTCGTAAAAATTTCAGTTACGAGGTATCAGTATCACATTATATTTGTTTACGTAGATGTAGTGTAAATACTAATGTGGACTAATGTGGAAATTATGAACGAGCTATTCTGTGCTATAAGAAGAACGCTTATTTTTGTAAATGGTTTATAAAACGTACGGTTATTTGGAAATTGTTTGTAAATTATATAAGTTATGGCAGTTATGGTTACCATATTGTAACATAAACTTGTAAATTAAATTGAAGAATTTTCAAAGTTTTCTAATTGCTCATTAAAGTATAATAATTATACACTTTTAATTTCATAAAAAAAAAAAAAATTACTTACTTGAAATTAAAATTAATCTACTAATATATCTAAATTTGCCAATTTGCCATTCTGTTTATTATATAATTCTGTACAATTCTGAATCATTATAATTATTTTTATATCCCTTTTTTCCAATCCAATTCTTCATTAATAACTCATCAGTCATAATTTTTATTTATTTAAATTTTTTATTTTTTACAATCATATTAAAGAAAACAAACAAAGAAAATTATGATAAAATTACAAACAAACATCCATTAAGAATAGATTCAAGCACATCTTAAAATCTCATAATTGAACTGAGCATATGTAAAAATAAAATGACAGAATTACATAATAACAACAATTTATAGGAAAAATGATAAAAATTTTATTTAATTGATTGAAGGCAAATTATTCAAATTGGTGCTAGATAAAATTTGTTTTATGTTTTACTTGATTGAATGATGATGAATGAGTGGAAACATTTTTCTTCAAAATTATGTTTATGACAGACAGAAATGTTTATAAACAAACTGAAATCAATTCACTTTCACTGTTTGATGTCTGATTATATAGTAATGGTATGGTAATGTTGAATGTTGCAGTGTTGTAGTTGGTGTAGTTGTAAGCGATTATTATATTACTAAATAATGCTGGGTAGCTGAGCTGGTGTTATTAACTGAAATATAATTTTTGCACCATCATACTATTGACTGATGATAAAATAAATGAATGATGAGTAGAGTATTTTTCGTTTCTTTTTTTGAAAATTTATTTCATTGAACTTTAAAATCTTTAATTTTGAATCTAAAAAAACAAAAATATGAATTTGAATAATGAAAGGAGACACAACAGACTATTGATGCTGAAAAATATGAAAATGAAGTATGCTGCTAGACGTCTCAAAATAAAACGGTTAAAAATTATATTGAAAACAATAATTGATACGTAACGTAAAGGAAGACGTAAAATTTTTACATTCTAGAAAAAATAAATTTAAAATATAATAAATATGTAATATTGAACACATTCTTGTTAATTTTTCTTGTGCGTATGCATGTACCCATATACATTTCTGATTGAATAATAAGATTAATAATAATCATAAAATTAACGTAATAAAAAAAATATTAAAAATGTTATAATAATAAGATAGAAAAGAACAACAAAATTGTGGTAAATTATTTCATAATAAAAATAATAAATAATACAATTCTATTATATGAAAGCATCTATAAGGTTTCGTTTCGTTTTTATAATAATATATACATATACATAATTCTATATTCATCCACAAACCCTAAACAGTTCCATAAAGACATCATTTCATGACTGTATACATACATACATGCAAAATACAAAAATTTATTTCTATAAAAATTCACACAATTATTTTCGTATAAAATTGGTTTTATTGTTTGTCCATAAAATAAACTTTTATATCCTATTTATAACCTATAATACACAAGAATTACATATGTTTGTACACTACATTAATTAAAGAGAAGCTAATTAATAAGCAAATAATATGTAATTAAATTCATTTATATAAATAAAAACAAATATATATTAAATTATTTATAATCAAATTTAAATGTAAACAATAAACAATTTGATCAAAATATATTTTAAAATTTTACAAATATCATGTATGTAGTCGTATATGGCATATATATATGGCATTTTACATATTATTTTTGTTTATCATTTATTGGCATTTAAATTAATTGATCATTATAAAATGATTACAAAATAAATAAAGGTTTTATGTACTTGTATAGATACATAAATAACTTTTCCTTCTTTAAAATAAACAAATTTTAATTTTATTTATTGTGAATTATTTGCTTTATAAAACATCCTTTTAATTCTTATTGAAATATTTTCAACACCCTATAAACAAAAATATTGCAAAAAAAAATGATTTTTCGATAAATAAATTATTAATTAAATTTAGACGGGGGTCTTCGAGTACAAGGGATAGCTCTGTTTCAGTGCTCAAGTTTCGCAAGTAAGCGTCCTTTTCCATCTTAAACACAATGGCTGGGGATAAAATGTGAAATCAATACATTAATCGTTCAAAATAGCCCACGACCACACCACGAAAAACCTTAGTTTTGATGGTTTTGGTAAACTGAAATACTTATTATATAAATTTGACTACAGATGACAATAGTAGATATTATGAATGAAATGTAAAATTCTTTAATCCACCAGATGGTGATATCAAAATGGCTACTTCTACTATTTAATATGCTCATTGTACGTTTTCATAGATTGGAGAGAGGGCAATCAATGCTATGTAATGTATCTATTTACCTGTCTCTGTCTATCATATATCGCCATCATCATCAATAGCGCAACAGCTCTAAGTGTGGCAGCGGCGGGACTTTTACCGAAGCGATTTCTAGACTTTGTTATTGTTACTATCGTGAATGCACTGCAACAAGACATACAGTTTAACGTGAATTGCGATGCGAACCACTGACCACTGAGTTAAATTGCTAGTAAAGAAACATCTACCAGGTATAATATATTATGTATATAGTAAAAATATTAAAATTTCATTTTATTTTATTTTATTTTTTTTCATTTTTCTTTATTAAAATATTCTACTTATACTCGTATAACTTATAAATAATAATATTTTCTTTTTATGTTGCATTTTTGTTTTGATTTTATTCTTGTCTGTTAATTATTTTCTATTCATTATATTTTTAATTTGAACAAAGATAAATTATTATTTTAATTAAAATATTTTAGTTTATATATTTTTCTCGTTTTGAATTTTCATTTTATTTTTGCTATTATTTTTAAATATTTATTTATTTAAATTTTAAATTGAAAAATGTTTTGTTTTCTTCGTCATCTTTCTATTTGTATTTTTTTTTGCATTCATTTTTATATTTTTATTTTTTAAATATATAAGTATGTAATTAAATTAACAACCATCAAAAAAAAAAGAAACAAACATGAACAATTAAAATTTAAATTAAAATAACGAAAAATAATTTTTTTTACAAATAAAATAAATTTATAAATAAAAAATACATGAAAAAAAAGAATACAAAACTTAAACATAACAAAATTAAAATCTTGTATTAAATCTGTAAACTTTTTAAAAACTCTGCAATATATTTGTTTGTTTTTTTTTTTTTTTTTTTTTTTTTACATTAATCTTGATTTGTTTTTTCATCTACATTTTTATATTTACAATATTATAATGTTGTGTATTATATACGAGCATATTTTTTACAATAAATATTTATACAAAAATTAATTTTAAAATTTTTCAATTATATATAACTTATTTCAAAACAATAAAAAAAATTATTAAAAAACAAATTAAAATCATTTTAACTACAAAAATATAGTCAAATAATCTCAATTAAAACATACATAGTATAGGTAACAAAACAATACATATAATGCGTACAATAATATTAATTTTTAAAATAAAATTTACATAATACATAATCCGAAAAATGAATTTTATGTTTTACAATAATTTCATTTTTATTCTATTTTTTTTGTTTTTGTTTAGTTTTTCTGTTCATTTTCAAAAAAAAAAAAAAAAAAAAAACATTTTCTTTTATTTCACAATAAATTTGAATAAGTCCTAATAAAACAAAATTTACTCTTTTTCAAGTTTGTGTGTATGTGTATATATAGGAGCGTTTATGTGTAAATATGTAATATAGTATAGTAGAATAAAGATTTGTTTTTCAAGGATACACTAAATTATTAATTATAGAATAATTTTACGATAGTTTAAATTTTTATTATTTTTTTTTTTTAATTTACATAGCTTTTATACGAGAAAAAAATATTCCTGAATTTAAATCCAGGAATTTGAAATAAATTTCAAGTAATCGTATAAACTGGTAATTACATAACCTACAAGAAAATTTGAAATATTCTCAATTTAAATTTGGCTTATTTCACATTCTGATTTATAGAATTTCATACGAGACAAAATTGAGAATAATTCAAAAATCCGGAATTAAAGTGGATTTACGTATAAACTAGGATATTTTTTACACTCTACTTTAAAAAAAATAAAGACCAATTATTATTATTATAAATAATGCTGGTCCAAAGATTATATATAACATATCGATAGTACATACATTATGGCTGAGTTTTAAAATGTAAAAAATAAGCATCGATGCGGTAGCATTACCGTAGTGATGCAAATATGATGCGTATCATTATTACATTAGGTGCTTTCGATTTGGCAATTTCAAGTACTTGTGAGTAGAGATATCTCGCAGCTACTCATGAAAAATTTTTCAATTAGCTGGAAGTAGATGCAAGTAGTTACGAATAATTTTTGTGTCGTTCGTTTTAACGATTTATCATAGACACATTTTAGTACTCGCAAGTACTTGAAATTGCCAAATCGAAAGCACCTATTGTATCAAAAATGCATAATTTTAAATTTGACATTTTGAAACATAATTTTTTTTTTTGTTGACAGTTTTGATAATAAAAATTGTATGCATCAAAAAAATTAACAATGCAATGTTTGCTTAAATGATGAGTAAAAAATACAATCACAATGCATTTAGAAACCTATGACAGTGTAGCCGTTTTTATTTTAAACATTTAGAAACTACATATTTACTTTGCATTTAAAAAACCCCCCATCAATGCATTTTAGAACTCAGCCTATATTATTAGTTTAAAATAGTGCAAAATATACATGTTAATAATAGTACTAGATGCTTGTGTTGTTTTTTTTCTTGAACAAAATTTTTTATAAATATAAATTTTTTTTCATACATTATGTATTACACTAAAAAACTATTTTGTTAAAATAGTTACTAGACTTTTTTTTTGTTTATAAGAAATGCAATTATAATTTGCTTTGTTTTTTTGTTGTTGTTTTATTTCATTTTGTTTTTAATAATAATTTGTGCTACGGTATTTAATGAACTTTAATAAAAAAAAAATTTTTTTTTCCTGTTTAATTTTTTCTATTTTTTTTTTTTTTTTGTTCTGTCTTATAATAACAGAACAATAATAATTATAAGAATAAGAATAAAATAACAACGAACAATATTGTAAACGTAAATAATTTAACTTTGATTTTGATTACATTTATACAATATTGCAAGAGTATACAAGAGTTATGTAGAAATAACGAACAGTCAATAATTAGTCAAACATAACTTTTTGATTTTTTTTTTTGTTTTTCTTTATTTGTATTCAAATTATTTATGTATTTATTTTTTTTTTCATTATTCATAATTTGAATAATCAAAACCAAGAAATAATTTACACCATTTACGATGTTTTTCACCTAACATTCCTTCAGATTTTTTTAATGCTAATAGAAATGCATTTGATGTATAATCATATTTTATTTGTTCATTATTTTTATTTTGTTCGTTTTTTGTTGATTTTTGTGACTTTTCCTGTTGTTGTTGTTTTGGTTGTTCTTGCAGTTCATTTTCTTGTTGTTTTTGTTGTTCTTCTTTTTGTTCTTTATCTAATTTATCATTTAAATTTTGATTTTTTTCATAATATAAATCAGTATTATTTTTGCTACTACTACTACTACTACAACTACTACCATCATTATCATAATAATGATAATAATAATAATAATAATTATTTAATAATAAACAATTATCAACGATAAATTTAAGCGAGGATCTTCGATGATATTCAAATGTTTCACGATAACCGAATATATTTTTTAATTCATCACAGAATTTAATATCATATGCAGCTAAATTACAACAATATAAAAATGATTTTAATTTATTTTCATCATATAATATATTATTATTTTTTTTTATATAGTAATTATTTTTATAATAATCAGGTAACAATGTATTTATTATTTCATTATATGTATTAACACCATTTATTAAATAATAATTAATTAATTCTTTTAAATAAATTAAATTCATATTATTCTTATCCATATCATAATAATTAATTTCATATAATTTTTTTAATATAAATTGCCTATAATGATAACAACTATAATCGCTAATATGCTTTTTTATAAATTTTTCAGTTAATAAAATTTCTGTTTTTAAAAAATGTGATGCTTTCTGTATTACCCATTCACGATGTGTCCATGCATGATAATTACTTGAACTTTTATCAGCACATCTTTCACATATACCAATTTCAAATGACCAATCAATTGATTCTCCACCTAAAAAAAAAAAAAAAAACATTTTCTTTTTTTTTAATTTATTAAAAATGTTAATTTGATTTCAATATGATGTGTTAATGGTACATAATAAAAAATGGTTAGTCACATATTCTTTTATTTTTTAAAAGATTTAAATAAGATTTAGAAAGTTTTTTTTTGTCCTTCAATTAGAAAATCAACTTGTTATTCATTAGCCAATGTACAATAAATAATGAATTAATTTTAGAATTTGTTTTTATAGAAAATATTATAGGTGGTTAGAATATTAATTCCACAAATATTACGTCACAAATTTTTTAATTATTTGAATTCAGTTATTTACAATATATTATTGTAATTGAATTTGATGCCTTAAATTAAAACATGAATATAAATGTATACCATTCCATTTACAATATTATTGAGAAGCAAGAAAATAATTATTTTAAAAAGTCAATTTTATATAAGATTGAGAACATATTTTATTTAATTATTTGCTTACTTCTAAATAAATTATGATTATTAAAATTATTATTTATAAATAAAAATAAACATACCATTACATATTGAAATTTTGTTATTTTAAAAATATACAAATTTTTGTTTGATTTTTTAGTTATACTGGTTATACATACCTGAATACTTACTTTGAAATGAAAATAACCATCTTCTATATGAAAATGCTTCACTTGATTTTGGTTTTTTAGTTAATACAATACTAGAAAATTGAAATTCTTTTTGTATATTTAATTTATTTTTTTCAATTAATTGCCTTCTTATATTCCAAAATGTTGTTACATCTGGATTAATTAATAATGAAATATTTATATATTTTATAATTGAATCATTTTGTAATAAATTTTTATAATTTGTTAACTTATTTGTTATTATTATTTTATGTGCATAATCGTATACATGTTTGGCACACCATGATTCTAAACCTAAATTATGATCCACATGAATCACAGGCGATTTATTTTGATTCAATAATGTAGGAATTATTTCAAATGATGCTCTAAAAGTAAAAAATACAAATTAAAAATTTAGAAAAACAAGAAAAAAAAAATCAATAAAAAAAAAATATTTACACATAAAATAAAAATGAATGGAATAAATAAATTTTTTTTAGAAAAAAAAAGTAAAATAAATACAATTTTATTTAAAATTTTTTTTTTTTGTATTTTTTCTTTAATTATTAATTATTTTTTTGTTTTAGATAAAAATAATGAAATATTCAAACAAATATGTATTTAGGATTAATTCTGTAATGTAATTTTAAAATTGTACTTAGAGAGACATTTCATTTTTAATAAATTGGAATTGAATTCCATCATAAATATTTGATTTTTCTGGTAAATGCGTAATAAACATACACATTATAAATGTAAATATAATGTAAACGAGTATTTTACATAAAAAGGTTTACATAATTCTTATTATTACATTTTATCATATTCTATGATCATAAATCCTTTTTAATTTACATATTATCAATTTGAATTTATTCATCATTATTATACAAAAAGATTATTATTTAGGATTCAAGGATATTATATCCCTTTAATATTATATGTATGTATGTACTTGACCTTATTCATTAACATTTAATAAGCAGACAATAGATTTATACATATACATATTTACAAATTTTCTTTAAGATGACATAAGAGATGTACAGAGACAGTTTGTGTAGATTAGGAATGCTTATAATGTGCACTAGTATCATGAATATGCAATGTGCATTTAAACAACAAAAAAAATTTATCATCAATAAAATACATATTTTTGAGTAGGTGAATTGTAAATATTTGCCCTACATATGTAAGTATATAGGTACATAGTTTAGATTAATTTGAAATAAATATACCCACACGAAAGGAATTTGGAAATACATTAACACTGATACCACCGAATTAAATACAATAAAAAGAATGTGTGTGATTTCAAAATAAAGATAATTCAAATAATAGAAATAAAAGAATTACATATAATATAAAATATGTTGAGATACACATATAATACATAATGTTTGCATATTTGCATCTCAATTCTACATTCTACATACGAACGTATTATGTACTTTTTTTTTAATAAATAAAACTAGAATAAAAACAGACGGTAGTATTTATAAAGCCGTTTAGAGTAACCTTGGAACAAAATTACATTGAGCAAATAATATGATCCTGCGCAACAAATTCAAGGACAAAATTACCAAATACAACAAGAAAATAAATACACATAATAATAATACAAAATTACAAAGTAAAAATATTTTTTCTTAGGTTGTGGTGTATGATGATAGATAAAAATTGTATGTAGATATGTATTTTAATGTAAATTAAATTTAATTCATGAAATATTCATGAGATTTTTTTTTTATTTTTTCATCATTTTTTCATCATTTAAAATTGGTTTTTTGATGATACAGTATAAATCTCTCAAGTCAACTCAAGTACACATAAATAAAAATGTATGTATGCTAATTTTAATTGTAGTACACTTACACCTAATGAGATTTAATTTGTTAATTGTTACCCATTTCATTTATTACTTTTGTAATAATTACACTTTTTTTTTCAATAATACTGCACGCAGATTGCAGATAATTGAAAACATACAGATTACATACGATAAAATGTATAATACCTAACCACTCACCACTGTATAATGTATGTATATATTTATGTACATAAATACTAAAAATGATAGATTATGATAATAATAATAGTAAATAAATACTTAAAAATAAAACAAAATCCAAATTATGTACAAAAACTAGGTTAGTTATTAATTTCCTTATTAAAATTTCAATTAACTACATATAATATTTTTTCTTTCTCTCATTACAAATTGAAAAAAAGAGTCCAATTTGAAGTTATAAAGCAGATAATAAGAAAATTAATTCATAAATAATTGATTTAATTAAAAACTTAATATATAAATTAAATATAATTCTACTTACAAATCAT
This sequence comes from Villa cingulata, assembly GCA_951394055.1. NCBI lineage: Eukaryota > Metazoa > Arthropoda > Insecta > Diptera > Bombyliidae > Villa > Villa cingulata. The sequence continues at coordinate 21,114,869 of OX596025.1, read as the reverse complement.
TGTCTTTTGTAAAAACTCCATGAATTTCATTTATGATCTTTTCACATAGTACATCATTTTCTTCATTGTCCATTTTTAATATAAAAAAATATATAAGGTATGTTAGTAAAAAGTTATAATTTTATATGAAAATAACTTTTATTTTTTATTAAATATAAATTGAAAACTATTTTTTTTTAATTTAATAATAGTAAAATATTATAAATTAGACATTATAATTTATTTTTTTAAATTGCCCGTCATACAAGAAAAGAACACAGGAAAATTACAAAAATATAGTATACTTCACTTCACTAGCGTAATATAAAAATGTTAAAATGTTATGCAGTCAGTATCAGGTATCAGTAAATGTAAATGTGTTTATGACAGTAGACCTAGACAGTATTGATTGACTGATTGACTTGACAGTTTATAGTGAAAAAGAAGGGTAGAGTAGGGTAGTTAGAATAGAGTAGTTAAGTCAGTAAACGAACCATGCGAACCGTACAGCGTACACAATGTCATTTTTGTGACAATTCCCATTTCTATTGTTTGTTGTTTAGTATGTCATTCATTATAGTTAACCCAAATGTTAAGTTTTAACATTCCTCATTTTTTCCCCAATTTTTCTCCATGTTTTCTATGCCAGATATGTCGTTAAGTTGGGCATTTACCTTTAGTGTTTGTTTGTTTATTGCGTTCTAGTCGACGAATATCAAATTTTATAGATAGTGCCGTAGCGGTCGTACATTTTATCGTTTCTACTCGTTTCATACACATACTACTCAACACTCATACACAATTTTGCTCGTTTCAAATCGTTTCTATTTAGGGCAAATTGTCAAACTGAAACTGAAGCAGGGTTAATTTTTGACATCAAATAGTTAAAAATTTACTTTACTACAGATGTTTACGAACGCTAAAAAGTTATGTTGGTAGTTATGTTTTACTATACCACCACCATTCTGAACGACAAATGGTAACTATAGTATGGTTATATAAATGGTTAACTATAGTAACGTTTCTGAACGCACTCCTGATGAAACGAGTATTTACATATTAAGCTATAACCTAAATAGACGTGACGAAACGAAACGAAACGAAACGATACCTACGATAGTACTGTGGTACATAGAACTAGCCTAAATGGACGTGTTCTTACGTTCGTTTAATTTCTTTCGTCCCGTCACGTCTATTTAGGGTCTTGCTTTATTTACGCATTTACGTGCGTTTAATTTCTTTTGTCCCGTCACGTCTATTTAGGATCTTATCTTATTCTTACTTCATTTCACGTTAAATTTTCGTTAATTCAAGTAATTTTTGATATTTGACATGAACAAAAAAAAGAAAGAATAACGAAAAATAAGGAAATTGAAAAAACTGAATTGATTTTGAATAAAAATTGTTTTTGTACATTTGTGTGTGTGCGTATTCAGTATTGAGTTTGAGCACTCGAGCAGAATTTTAGGATTTTAGCAGAAAACGAAATACGACAAATAAAAAGTTAAATTAATAGGAGGAAGAAAAGAAGTGAAGAAGTCGCCATATTTTCTAGAAGTGTGTTCATTCAGAAGTTTTCTTGTGCTTATAACTTCAGAAATTCAGAAAAAGGTAATGTATATTTTTAATATAAATTTTTTCATAATTAGGTAGAATTTAAAAAAATATATTTAAATTAAGTAAAATAAAATAATGAATAAACAATGAAATGGAATTGATGTAAATGAAAAATATTCACCTTATTTCATGGTGATGATAAAATAAAAATTATTATGTAACTTATATAAACTCAAGTGAAGTAATACAAAAAAAAAAAAAATAAAAATTATAAAAAAATAAGGGTTTTCTATTGAAATTAAAACCATAAATAAAGTTTTATGAACACGTCCAAGTATATTTTATAGGAACTGGACGGATTTACTTTTGGAAAAAAATCGAATCGAGGCAAAAAGAAAAAATCAACTGGAGCAGTCTGCTTCGGCCTGCACTATATGTACATACATACATTTATGTTCAATATTGGCAGTATCATTTATCATTACGGCTATTGATTGGAAAGAACGTAGCTTATACTATACATAGTATATACATACATATAAAGTATCCAGATATTTCTATATACCTATAAAGGATTACGAATTTTCGGTGATTTTTTTAAATTACATATAATGTATGAGCAAAATATGTAAATTTTCCCATCAACTTTTTTATCAACTAATTATTATGAGATATGTGGACTAAAATTATAGTATAAATTACAGATAAATAAGATGCTTCGACAGACGCCAGATAGTGATCATCATTATAATAATGGATCAAATAAAGGAAGACGAGAACGGGATGATTATTATGACAGATATTCAAAATCTCATCAAGTGAGTCATTATAGTAAAGAAAGCCGTTCACATCGAGATAGAGACAGAGATTTATCGTCAGACGATCGAAAAACACAAAAATATTCTAGAGGACGATCAAGATCTCGTTCTACGTCCCATTCAAGAAATTCAAAGAAATCATCAAGACGTAGCCGTAGTCGTAGCCGATCTCATTCAAATAGAAGAAGAAGTAGTTCAAGATCATATGATAATAAAAGGCGAAGTAGATCAAGGTCATATTCAAGACATTTAAAAAGATCAAGATCACGAAATTCCTCACGGCACTTATACCATAAGACACCAATAGAATTAAATACTAAAAAATCAGATGCATCACAGAAATATCTTGTAAATTCATGTGAAATAAAAGAGGAAATTGGAAAGAATGTTGAAAATTCAAAAAATTATGATAATCAAAGATATACAGAAATGTATTCAAATATAAATATTCCAGAAAGTGATAAAAGTAATGATACAAATTACGGGTATTATGATCAAGAAAATGATGATACTGAATATAAAAATATCGATAATTATGAACCAATCGATAAAGAAAAAATACATAGAGAAATTGAAGAGAAATTACGAGAAACATTAGCAAAAGAAGGTAAAGTTTATCCACCACGAAAAACTGAAGCTTCACATCCAATTTTTGCTAATGATGGTTCATTTTTGGAAGTGTTTAAAAAGATGCAAGAGCAAGCGAACACTAATCAAATTAAACCAAAATCAGATAAAATTGAAAATACACCAGTATCAAAACCAGCTCCAGCACCGATGATAAGTAAAAGAAGAGGTGGCCGCATTTTAAAGACTGGTGTAGTTGCAAAACCATCAACACGCAATCCAGATAATAATGATCCAAAAGATTTTTGGGCATTATATTTAGAAGAAGTTAAAAAATATAAAAATGCTACATGCGATGTTGATGGCAAAACACGACCATTAGTTAAATAATAAATTTCATAAATATGTATACATCAATTCCATTTCAAAGAAATAAAAAAAAAAACAATTGAAATATAATAGTAATATTATACATATGACATCTCGTATGAGATATCTAGTTTTAAGTTATTTTTTACATTTTAAATTTTAGTTACTATAAACAAGCAAAATAAAGAAAAGAAAATTTTTAAGTCCCTAGATATTTATTAATATTTCAGTGAAGTAGATATTTTTGTTAATTATCTAAAATACAGATTAATATATTAATAGATGAGCATTTAAGCTTATTAATAATTGTAAATTAAAAAAATTAAATTGTAATTTACTCATATTATCAACACTAATAGAAAAAAAGCATTTTATCCGTATCACAACCATAGATGTAAAATTTGGAATAAATAATAAATGAATTATTACTGCATTTAGATAAATTTTTCCTTTTTTATAAAAAAAAAAATCAATTAAAGATGAGAATATATTTTATTTTTTCTTGAAAAAAATAATTATTTCCTAAATATTTCTTCTACATTTCAGAATAAAGATGCCAGCTAAAATTGAAAATATTAAATTGGAAACTGCCCCATTTGATCCACGCTTTCCAAATCAAAATCAAACTAAACATTGCTATCAAAGCTATATAGACTATCATAGATGTCAGAAAATACGTGGAACTAATTATGAGCCATGTAATTATTTTAAGAAAGTATTCACATCTTTGTGCCCAAATGCATGGGTAGAAAGATGGGATAGTCAAATTGCTGAAGGCACATTTCCTGGAAGAATTTAATTTATTTAAAAAATTATAATTAAAATAAATATAGAAGAAAAGCTATGTTAATAAAATATAAACAAAACAATTGTTTGATTTAGAGAATAAATTATAAATTTTTTGTTTTAAAAAAATATATTTATCTAGTGGCTAACTAGTGATTATACTGTTCCTTCTATTGAGAATATTCGAAAGTAAAAAATTATTTGTACATATGTAATTTATTTTTAATCTTAAATTAATCATGAATTCCAATTACATTTAAAAATTATCTTTAAAAAAATTTCATTACTTTCAAATTATGTCTACTTTTTGGCGAATGTTATTTTCATCGCATGAGATGGTGTTATTTTGAATCCTTGAAGTGCTTCTTTAGCTGCACTACTCTGTAATTCACTTGCAAATTCCACAAATGCTATATCATGTCTGTTTGGTACTAATCGAACTTCTTTAAATCCAGGAAATTGATTGAACAACATAGATAACATCATTTCATTAGTTTCCTCTGGTAGATTAGTAAGGAAAAGAATTTGATTCGGTGGCTGTTCTGTGGCATTATTAGCAGCAGACGAGTCAACGTTATTTGCTTTTTTCTTCTTTTCTCTGTAAGAAAATATAATGTGTGCATTTAAAAAATATATATAAAGTGTAATAAATGATGATTTTACTTTTTATCTTCAGTTGGAACAGGTTTTTGTTGTTTAATTTTCTTCGGTCTTTCCTTAAAGGTACCTTTCATTCGTGCCACTACATCACTATCAGTTTTTGCATATGCAATTCTCATTGGTTTATCATAGAATGGAAAACCTTGCATTGTTCTTAATGCATTTGTTGCACTTCCAATTTCTTTAAAAATCACAAATGCTTGCCCTCGCATTTTTAAAGTTTTCAATGCAACTATATCTAAAATTTGTCCAAACTGTGAAAATATCGCGTATAAAGATTTTTTCAATTCTTCTTTTTTCACTTTTTCATTTAAATTATTTATGTAGATCGTTTGATTTGGTCTATTATCCATCATAATTTTTCTTTAGATTTAAAATTAAAAATTTACTTTAATAACAAATGTGCGGCTATATGTTTGACAATTGACACTTTACTTTGACTTTGATTGACATGACAGGATACATGATACATTTTACCATTTTACCAACATTTTATGATTTTACATACAATTTATTGAAAATGAATGCGGTGGTGATTGGTGAATATGTTCGTTCGAGTCTCGAAATATTGATAGTTTTCGTATTTTATAGAAAAGAATAGAAGTGAAAACGAAAAAAAATCATTATTAGAGTTCAGAAAGTTGCCGCTTCTGTTTGTTGGTTTGGAAAATGGATAAATGCTAAAAGGCAATCGGTATGTATGAGTGTGATATCCATATAGCATTAGCATGCATATGACATGACGGCATCCTTTTCCTTTAACCCTTATCGATAATTTGGCAGACGGACGGTCGGCTCGCCGACTCACTCTCTCTTTCTCTAATCTCTAGTCTCTACAAACGTCAACGCGTGTAGAAAAGTATAAAAATTATTAAATAGTGAATAAAATTGATATTTTTTAAAATTAAAATCTGTAAGTAAAATTATTATTTTATTTTAAATATTTCTTTTGATGTTAGAAATTAAAAATCATTATTAGTTTTATGAATTAACAGTTTAAATGATTTGAAATAATATTAATTAATTCTAATTGCCGTTGTGGCACAGCACAACTCAACATGGCGATTTTATAATTTAACATAACCTTTACTTTTAAATGAAATTACATTTCTATCACTTAACTTTCCACTTTAAATATTTTTAGAAATTAAATTAAAAAATGTCACGTTTTTTTGCAACTGGAGGATCAGATTCAGAATCTGAGAGTAGTGGAGAGGAAGATCAAATTCAACCCCGTCAACAAGTTCAAACCTTCACTGTAAGAATAAGAACTAAGAATGAATGATGATCATTGATTTTGCATTATTTTATAATATTTTTTTAAATTACAGTTCAGTGATGAAGAGGAGGAAGTTAAACGAGTTGTTCGTTCAACAAAAGAAAAACGTTATGAAGAACTGTCGAATGTCATAAAGAATATTCGAAACTACAAAAAGATTAAGGATATGGCAAGCATTTTAAGTAGTTTCGAAGACTTAACACGAGCATATCAGAAAGCATACCCGGTTATTATCAAAGAGGAGAACGGTATTACACCAAGGTTTTATGTTCGTTGTCTAGCCGAATTGGAAGATTTTATTAATGAAGTTTGGGAAGATAGAGAAGGACGTAAAAATCTTTCTAAAAATAATTCGAAATCCCTTGGTACATTGAGACAAAAAGTTCGTAAGTACATAAAAGATTTTGAAGAAGATTTGCAACGTTTCCGTGAGGCTCCAGATGTAGAAAGTGAAGAAGAAGAAGAGAAGCCAGAATCAGAATCAGAATCTGAGGTTGAAGCAGCACAACAGAAAGCTGTTCAATTTAAAAAAGAAGTTGAGAAGCCCGTCAAGGTACAGAAAGATGATGAATCTGATGATTCACATAGTTGGGATACAGATTCGGAATCAGGAAGTGAATCTGATGACGATGATGCGCAGTATGTGAATATTCGTGAACGTTTCTTAAAACGTACTACTGAGAAGGAAGAAAAAGAGGAGGATGGCGAAAAGAAAAAAAAGAAAATCAAAGAAATTAAACCACGTCGAAAGAAGGAAGAAGAAGATGAAGAAGGTGGATGGGAAACAGTCACTAAAGGTCCAGCTACTTCAGCTGAAAAACCGAAAATGTTTGCTAAAGATGCTGAAATTGATATTGGCTTGGTATTAAGTAAACTAAACGAAATAATGTCCGCCAGAGGAAAGAAGAGGACCGATCGTCGATTACAAATTGATTTGCTTTTTGAATTGAAAGAAATTGCTGAGACACATGATTTGGGCAATGCAGTTGCAGTTAAAATAAGATTCAATATAATTTCAGCGATTTTCGACTACAATCCTAAAGTTTCGGAACCAATGAAATTGGAATACTGGTCCAAACTTTTGGATGTTATGCAGGATATGCTTCAAATTTTGTTGAGGGATAATAATATAACGATGACTGAGTACGTTCTTGAAGACCAAGAGGAATACAAAAAGGCTCCATTTTATATTCGTGGATGTCCTTTAACTGCTGTTGAACGATTAGATGATGAATTCACTAAGCTTCTGAAGGAATGTGATCCTCATTCTAATGATTATGTCGAAAGGTGAAAAATTTTAAGGTAGACATTTTTGCTCACAATTAACCAGAAATTCATGTTTTCAGGCTTAAAGACGAAGTAACTGTAACGAAAATAATTGAGAATGTACTCACGTATATTGAACGTGTTGGCGGAGAAGGTGAAATTTGTCGAGCTTATTTAAGGAAAATTGAACATTTATACTACAAATTTGATCCTAATGTTTTGAAAAAAAAGAAGGTATATATTAGTTAAAATCAATATTTAAATTTATAAAAAGTTTTTATAAATTTTCTGAATTTAGGGTGAACTACCTCCTGATACAATTACATCTGTTGAAGTCATGAATAAACTTTGCAAATACATTTATTCTAAGGATAATACTGATCGTATTCGTACTCGTGCTATCCTATCGCATATATATCATCATGCATTACATGATAATTGGTTCCAAGCAAGAGATTTGACATTAATGTCTCATCTTCAAGAAACTATACATGTTGCAGATCCTTCTACATTGATTTTATATAATCGTATGATGGCAAATTTAGGTTTGTGTGCATTTAGGCAAGGCAACGTGAAAGATGCTCATCGTTGTTTAGTAGAATTGATGGTAACTGCAAAACCAAAGGAATTATTAGCCCAAGGTCTTTTGCCACAACGTCAACATGAAAGATCAGCTGAACAAGAAAAAGTTGAAAAACAACGTCAAATGCCATTCCATATGCATATTAATTTGGAGCTATTAGAATGCGTTTACTTGGTATCAGCAATGCTACTTGAAATTCCGTATATAGCAGCTCATGAATTCGATGCAAGACGACGGATGATTAGGTAATTAATGTGAATTTTAAAATACACAAGTTAGTATAAAAGAAAAGATAGAATCCCTATATAATGTACAAAATGAAATCAGAGCTTGATGATAAAGATACATTTCTAATTAAGTTATGATTTTTTGGAGAAAAAGGGAAGATAATTGATTTAAAATCGAGTTACCGAGAGAGTTTAAACCGATAGCTTAGGAACTACTCTGCGATAGGACTCGAACAAAATGAAAATGAAATAAATAAATTGAAAATATTCTTGAAAAATGAATTAATAATAATATTTATATTTTTTCTTTAATACAGTAAAACTTTTTATCAGCAATTGCGTTCATCTGAGAGACAATCGTTAGTTGGTCCACCAGAATCAATGAGAGAACATGTTGTGGCAGCTGCAAAAGCAATGAGATCTGGTAATTGGCAAGCATGTGGTAATTTCATTGTTAATAAAAAGATGAATACAAAAGTATGGGATCTATTCTATGAAGCTGATCGTGTTCGTGATATGTTAATTCAATTCATTAAAGAAGAAAGTCTTAGAACATATTTATTCACGTATTCGAATGTTTATTCATCGATTAGTATACCATCACTTGCTAAAATGTATGATTTACCAATAAAAAAGGTTCATTCGTTAATTAGTAAAATGATTATAAATGAAGAATTAATGGCAAGTTTCGATGATCCAACTGAAACGGTAGTTATGCATCGTTCTGAACCATCAAGATTACAGGCATTATCTATGCAATTAGCTGATAAAGTTACTAATTTAGTTGATGCAAATGAAAGAATATTTGAAATGAAACAAGGCAATTTCTATCAACGTGGTAATTTGGTAAGAAAAATAAAATTAATATATGTATATATTTTTTTTTTGCTTATTTTCAAATAAATTAAATTTATAAATTAACTGATTTTTTTTTTTTTTTTAATTTTATAGGGTAATCGTGACCGTGGAAATTATCGTAATCAAAATATGAATCAGTCCGGTAATTGGAGTGGTCAAAGAAGAGATAATCGTCAGCAAAGAAATCGTCAACAACGTTCCAATCAAAATCAAGTTACAATTGAAGAAGAATAAATCAAAAATTTGAAAAGGGAAAAGAGAATTTTATTCGACAAAGAAATTCAATTCCTAAAAATTTCAATTTGAATTCTTTAAAAAATATTTCAAATTTCAATATAGAACATTAAACAAAATACATATTAAATAAACATAAAAATATTCAAAATATTTGCTAATTTTGGTTATTGGATATTGTATAGAAACGATTACATAATATTTTCTTTTAATCTACTCATTATTTTATATTTTATTTAAAAAGAAAATAATTTTTTTTTTTTCAATTTGAAAGAAAAAAGCTTATGGTTATACGAACATTTTATAATTTATTAATTATTTGTTTTTACCCCCGGTCTAGAATGAATTAAAAAAATTATAGTAACATAACATTGTATGTACATCAAATATGATAATACAGTGCAACTAGAACTAGATGAAACATTTCATTTTTTTATATTTAAATGTTTGTATGTTTGCCAAAAATAAAGATTGAAAAAGTTTTTCTAAGTAATATGGTAATATCGGAAAAGAGCGAAAGTTTATAATTCATGAATCATGATCATGATGGATGTAAATATGAGAAAAAGATGAGAATATTTATATAGATGAATTGTTGTGAAACTACATTATCTTTGATGTACATGTATGTATATGAATTGAATTTTAGACCGGGGAGAAATAAATTTGATTAATTAAATTTGTGTATTAATTTTGTGTTTATTAAAAAATATTCAATAATAATAATAATAATGATAAATAAAATAAAATTTAAAATCAGATATCAGAAATAAAATTTTTCATTTATTTAATGTTCAAATCCAAATATCTTGTCACAAAAATGTTCATAATATTTTCTCGTCGAATCTCGATAGTTAAACTTTAAACGTGGTTAAAACAAAATTATCGGAAAAGCATATTATAAATACCTTACAATATATTTTGACATTATAGTTTTTGTATTATAATCGTTTCGATACTCGTTTATGAATACAGCACATAGACAATAGTCATTAAAAAAATGAAGCCATATTTATATAACTTTAATTGATAAAACCGTCGTCGTTTTATGAAAAGTCACTAAGTCCATTTTTGCTGAAAATGAGTTATAATATGGGAAAAAAATCTCCAAATAGGATTTACTGGAACAAAGTGTAAAAATACCTAAGTCCATTTTCAGTAAATTATGTTCGGTTGGACTGGCTTGACTTAGTGATTTATTGTGTTCTTTTAATGTGAGTAATCACTAAGTCCACGAAACAATTTTTCATATTCTTAAATTGTTTTTTTTTGTTTTTTGTTTTTTTTTTTTTTTTGATTGTGAGAAATCACTAAGTCCAGAAAAGGGTCAAAAACCCATTGCAAAGTTGACAAACTCCTATTCTCTTAATAAAACGTCTACTAGTCAACATAATTTGTCATTGAGAATTTATTTATGAAATCAGAGAATTACTAATTTTTAATTTGAATTTGAAACTTAAAAGTTCATTATCTTAAAACCGAAATTTTTGGACTTAGTGACTTTTCACAGAACGACGACAAAATGCATACGAGTAATGTACGAGTATAGCAGACAAAGTATTTATTTTTATTATTTTTTGGATAATTTTGGAGAACTTGTTTAAGAAAAAAGAAAAAAAAAAACAGAACTGAAATTAAAATAAAACACACTTTTTTTTTGTTAAATAATTTTAAATAATTTCCAGTTTTTATTGTTCAATTAATTCAATTCACCTTGATTTTTTTTTTGTAATGTATTTATTTTGTTGGTTTTTCTTAAATGTTTTTTAAATGTTCTTTCTGATTTTTATTTTTATTTTAATATTATACATTTAAAATACATTATAATTTTATGTATTACTTAAATTCTAAGTTTTTTTTTTCTAATTTGCGTATATAAATAAATACATATAATATGTATGTATATGTATATGTAAGTATGTAGTTCGATTTTTAATAATACATCAAATTTATATAATGTATGTATATATATGTATATTTATATAGTTGGTAATTTTATACTTTCAATACTCATCATTTTAATAATAATGATTTCAAAAAAAAAAAAAAAAAAATTTTTTTTCATTTTGTTACATTTTTCAACGAATATTTATTATTCATTTTTAAAATGGTAATAATAACTGCTGTACTTTTAATATTCAAGTAAACTTTCAAATTTACAAGGGAGAAAAAAATAAACAAAATGCAAATGCAAAAAAACAATCATCCTATGTATAATGTGGTACAATGTAGTATTTAATATAATTTTTTTCTTCATTCATCTGTTCATCTATATATGTACTATATCATTTATCTATTATACACACGTGATTATACACAACTACATTTATATTTCGCTGGTATTATTTGAATTGAACGATTGAACATAAAAATTATGTATGTATTAGAATATTTTATGTATTTTTATGTAATATGAACATAATATTATTTAAGTAAATAAACATGAACTTGGATTTTTTCTTAATTTCAAGTCAAATACATAACATATATTATAAACGATAATGTACAAGTGCATGTACATTATACAGATAGATTAAATTACAATTAATATTGAAAGATAAATACATACATATATGTATTCTTCTAGAAAATATATATGTAATAATTCACAATTTTTTTAGACTTCACTTATGATTTGAGTAGATTTTATCACTAAAATTTCTAAAAAAAAAAAGAAATTATTTTTTCAAAGTGATTTTATGAAAAAAACTATTTTATTAGATTTTTTAAATTGAATTTTTTTTTAATATTATTTTTCTTCAATGTTCAATATATCATATTTTCATCTTTGAAATTTATTATTTACGTAAATATATATATGTATATATATTTGCATTTCGCACATACATACATTTGAATTTTGATCATTATAGCAGTTTAATTATTTATAGGATATAAAATTCTATGAATTTGTATATTTTTTGGGTGAATTCTTTTTTTTTTTTATTTTTTTTTAATTTTCTAAATAATTTCGAAACAGAAGTTAATTAATATAATTTAAATATAATATGGATTTTCACTTGAGAATATTATACATGTATTTATTTTGGATTTTCTCTTCTACTTCAAATATTGATATTTTTATATATGTATATATATTTTTTTATTTAATATGTATTTAATTTTTTTTCTTTTTTTTTTGGTTTTTTTTTATTTTATTTTTTATTTTTGTAAATTATATATATATTTTTTTTTTTACTTAGAACAGTCTACAGCATTTATCATTATTATCATTATAAATTAAATATTTTATTATTTTAATTTTAACTTTTTTTTTTTTTGTTATATTTTTATAATGAAAAAATTTTTTTTTCTTCTATGTTGTATATATATATAATATATGTATATATAGCAATACAAAATAAGCTACATTTTTTTTTTAATTTTTTATTTTTATATTTTTATATATGTATATATTTTTTTTATTATAATTATAATTTTTATTATGAAATTGTTATACATACAATTACAATATATTATACATTTATATATGTATGTATGTATACAATAATATAATTTTTTATTTTTATTGTTGATTTTTAAATAGTTTTTATTATTCTTAATGCTTTCTTTTTTTAATTTTCTATTTTAATTTCTAATTTATGTATGTAATGCATTTTATGTTTGTTCATTATTTAGTTGTTATAAATTTTTTTTTTTTAATTTATATACATGTATATAGTATGTATATAGTGTATAATAATTTATTTCTTTCATTTTTAATTAAATTAATTATTATTAATTTTTTTAAATCTTTTTTTTGTCATTCTGTCTTTGTCAGTTACCATTATTATTATTTTTTTTTTTTACATTTTTTTTCCTATACATCACATATACATACATATGTATATGTATTTTTAATGTTCTTAATTTTTATCCATTAATATTTTTATGTATTATTATCATCATTACCATTATTATTATCATTATCATTCATTATCATACATACGTTATATGCACTTTGGTTTTTATCGAATCCATCTAGGTATATATAATGTAAATATTAATAATTGTAGATATACATTTATGTAAATATATTTTTGTATATATAATGCATATATAAGTAGTTGTGTTTTTGTTCTAATTATTATTTTTCTATTTGAAAATACATAATTTTTGTTTACTACCAATATAATTTGAAAATTTTTTTTTAAATAAAATATTATTTTGTTTATTTAATTTTTTCAATTTAATTATTATTTATAATATAAATAAAAAATTTATTATTTTGTTTTGAAAGAAAAATCATTTTTTATTCAAAAATATCCTTAAAAGTGTAGGGAATAAAATGAACTGCATATACTTAATTTGCATAAAATGAAGGGTAGTAAAAAATATTAATTTTTTTTCAAATCATACGAAATTGGGTAAATGATGGTTTGGATATATGATAATTTATTTATAATATTGATTATATTTTTCCTCTTTTTTATTTTGTATTTCTGATGTAATTGGCTGAATTCTGAATTACATATAAAGTAAAAATTAATCTTGCACCAAAAGAAAATTAATTATGTACACAATCTATGATGTACAAAAAAGCAAGAGTAATCAGTGTATAAAATCAACAAGTATTTATGTACTCAGTCAGTACTCACACAGTTTGACTGCAGCATCAGTGTATTTACTCTGATGACTTCATGTCTGTACTTTTATGAGTATCTACTTTTGTTGATTGTAATTTAGAAAAATTCCAAAAAGAAAATAAATTTTCTTTTATAAAATTATTTGTGTTATTCTCGTTTTTATTTCTTTTTTGTACATTCAGCGACAAAGAAACGTTTACACTTGGAATTTTCTTTTATGTAATTTTCAAAATATTTCATTTCACATATTGCTTTTAAGTTATATTATTCTAGTTCTTTTTGTTTTTTCTGTTGTTGTAATTTGTTTCGAAAGATGTGTTTTATTTGAAAAAAAAAAAAAAATCAATTGTAAATTATGAATTAGAAAATCAGTCAAAAAGATGGTGTGTGACTTTTTCGAAAAATGCAGTCAGATGTGATAATAATCATTCCTGTATACATTCATCGTATGTCATTAGTTGATTGTAGGATTATACAAATATAGTGCAGATCACATGCGCTAATGCAATGCTTTTTTTGCAGTCGTATATGATCTTCATGCATTTTTTAAACTTGTAACATTTGCATGTAAAAATTTTCGAAAAAATTCGTAGTGTAGTTTGTTAAGGTTATTGCGTTCTCTAAAATGAAGAGATCATAACATAACTGTGATTTTATTTGTTATTTTCTAATGATATTTTGAACAAATTATATTGCATTATTAGAATTATGCTGGGTTCCAAAATTAATCCTGGTTTTTACAGTGTTCCAGAAGTGTTGACGCAACATTGATTATATTTATTATGTTGCGATGCTTCGATGCTGCTGATTAATTTTTACGACTGTTTTGAAGTTTTGTTGCCTTTTAAAATTTTACTTATCGATAAAAATTCATAAAAATCAAAAATAAATGAAATAAATAAATCAAACTTCAAAAAAAAAATAAAAATTTAACACACTGTTTATTATATTTTGCTTCATTCATGATATGTAGTATTGATAATAATTTAAAATCAACTAAACAAATTTGAGGTCATTTATTAATTGCAAAATCAAAAATCATGATGCAAATAATGTTGACTTTGTAATAAGTTAATATAGTGTTTAGCAACAAAATGCAAAAATGAACACACGATTTTAATTATGATTACTTTTTGTTTGAACTGTTGACTGAAGTTTTTTTTGTAACACTAATGCAGCGTTGAATTTGAATTTTTGAACTCACTCTCAATTAGAATTATCAAAATGTAATGTGTAAGCGCAAGGATTAAAATTTTTGAAAAAGCAAGAAAAATACAAGGATGGACGTTGTTTTTGTCGCTGAATGGTACATACATAATTGATAATATGCATTAATATTTTTATAAAATTTTGAATTTTTTTTTATTAATTTCAAATTTCTATAATTTATATATTAATCACTTTTTATTATATAATTTTTATTTTTAATTTTATATAATTCACCCAGTATTTGTATAAAGAATCTACGTATAATATTTAATATTAATAATTATATTTATATGCTTGTATATGCGTTGCGTATATAAAAAGAAATTTGATATTCATTTAGAACGGCTAATATATGTATGTATAAATATGGTACGTATAGTATATATAAATGTATGCGCAAATATATATATATAATATATAATTTTTTTTAAATTGAGAAGATATACAGCATTAATAATAATGTCTCAACAATTTAACACATATATAATGATGTACATACATACAATAATTTGTATATGCGGGTATGTATGCTCAAAAATTACAAAAGTTTTATCATATTTATTTTATATATACATTGTAGATTGTACATAATATTATGTAATGCATTTATGTATGCAATGTTCCTAGATATATGTATGTAGATAGTAGATTTGTATTATTTGAAAAAATCATCACCGTTTAATTCAGGACCTCACGGCTCATCAAGATCTTTTGGATGCCATATGCACTAAAAATATTCTAATAATAAAGAATAAATTGTTAAAAGAAAATTCGAAATGAAAATTTCACATTTGAAAAGATATTCCATGTTGTCTTTAAAGTAAAGTTCAGCATATAATCCAATATTTTTCTGTCATTAAATTTTTACTTGATCATATGTCATATTAAACTTATAACGAATACAGAAAATGCGGATGTTAATCTGAAGACGACATTTATTATGAGACGGGAGAAAAACCACATTACTACTGTATGGGAACATCGAAGGGAATAATAGACCAAGAGGTAGACCAAGGTGGCGATCCGTTTTGATAGAAATGAAGAAGCTGCGGCTGCAGAATTGGGTTGATGTGTCAAGAAACCGAGACCGGTGGAGGCAAATTCTCTTATAGATGCTAAAGACCTGTTTAGGACTGTATAGCCGGAGAAGAAGAAGAAAAACCACATGGTCAAAGAAGTATTAAATGTTGAAATACCAAAACGTATAGATCAGGAAGATCGCCGCAGGCAACATGGTTGACAAAAATTAGTATATAGTGATATGAAAGTTCTGTGCATTAGTAGGGGGACAATGCAGGATAGAAGATAGAAGTTTGTGACGACTTATGACGAGAAAAGCCGACCTCAAGTAAATGGAAAAAAAGGCTAAAAGAAGGAGAAGAAGAAGAAATAATATGTTAATCTGAAGAAGACATTAAGTCTTAATTTTCTAGAGAATTAAATAAGTTTTATTTTTTTTAGAGTAGAATGGAAATCACTCAGATTCATGAATAAAATATGGGGTAGAAAGTAAATCTGAAAAAATTTAGGCTCCCTATTTCTCCTATTACTTTATTTAGCTCAGAGTTTAACGCAGCCAATTTCTGAACATTCCTTAACATGTTAAATTCAAATACTTTGCTTATATGTTATATGCATTCGTACATATTCATCAGTTTAGTTTGAAGGATTTTCACAATAAATTATTCTAGATTATTAATTTTATTCAAAATTATTTTTTTCATTAATGAAATTATATAGGCTATTGAAATTAATTTTATTTTTTTAAATCAATTAAAAATTCAAATTAAAAATGAAAGATTTTTAATAAAAAAAAAAAAAAATTCAAAATATTTGATTACAGTACTCGTAGTTAATTTGAAATATTGAATGAATACCGTGATAATGAGGGCGGGCATTCACTTAATTAATGTTGTAAAAGGCACGTAAACCGAGTAAAACGTGTAAATACTTACGTGTATATTTTACTCGGTTCACGTGCTTTTTACTGCATTTGGCGAATACCCTCCATGTCTCCTTATATATGTTTTTATATAAAATAAGTCTTGAAAGAAGATAAAATTTTTGTATATTTATTTTTTTTTTTTTTCAAAAAAATGGATGATGAATAAATTGAAATGTATTAATTTTTTTCTTTCTTATAAATTTTTGTATTGATTTTTAATTTTAATTTTGTCGTCTCGTAGAATTTATTTTCCTTTCTCCTTTTCAATTCTTGTTCATAGTTATTTTACAATTTATACACACATTATGTACATATGTATGTATGCATATACATATATGTTTTTTTTTTTTTAATTTTTCCTTTTTTTTACATTTTAAAATTTTTTAATTATTGTCACATTGAATAATCAAAAAAATTTTTTTCTTTTTCTTAACAACATTTTTTTTTAAAAATATTGGAATCAATAACCAGCAATTAATATTTTAATTTAATGTTATACAATCATTTTTATCCAATAAATAGTATGTATGTGTGTACATGTACTTACATATTAATATTGGATATTATATGTTATACTTATCGTACAGTAATGCTAATGTTTGCTCTTAAAATTTCTCATATATTCAAACAATAAGATCCAAACAACACTGTTATAATATATAGATAAAAACATGAAGAAATCAATTGAATTGAAGCACAGATTGAAGTGATATATATGTTTTTTTTGGGTATGTACAGAGGAAATTTTTTGTTTTTTGTTTTGAATACATCATGGTACAATAAAAAATTGAAAGAATATTTTATGATGAGGGTAACCAATTAGTATGTAGTAAAAGTCATGCATTTTATTAAGTTTACTATAAATTTTACTAAAATCAAGTGAATACTCTCATTCTTTTTTAATATACATATATGAGTACATTCATGTAAATACTAGGCTTTTTCGAAAATGCAGATTGCATTGCAAGCTCTAACTTAAGATCTGTTGAAGTACTAAAACAAAATTCAATTGGCATGCGCAAATGACTAATAAAGCAGCTCTGCGAATGCAAACTTCAAATCCAATAAGTTGCATTTTTGAATGACAAAAACTAACGATGCTATAAATATTATTTTAAAAACGTTAAAATAAATAAAATTTTAAGAAAATTCAACAGATAATTTTTAATGATTCCTTTGTTTTCAATTTACACTTCACTTTTATATTTGACAGCTGATAGGTTGTATTTTAAGTTAATGCAGTATTTTATAACATACACTGCTTATCTGCTTTCAGCTTTTATAGATTTGCATTACAGTTTAGAGTTTACGAACAATCGTAATTTTTGAACGAACTGCAAATAAGATGTAACATAACATAGAACTGAATTTTCTAAAAAGCCTAATTATATAGATAAACGAAAAATGTTTGGAAATTAAAAAATTATTTTAAACTTTTAATTATTGAAAAAAATTTGAGAATAATTCGAATATTCTGTGGAGTAAAATACGAATGAATAAAAATGAAGAAAAACAAATTGTTAACTTAATTAATTTAGACTATAGGATAAGAGGAAGTTAATAGAATTTTTATTGGTGTTCATATAAGTATATAGTGTAGAATTGGGAAGTAACATCTAGAATATACATTTGTATTTTTTAATATATTTTTTCTGTTGTTTTTGTATTTTTATTTGGTTTTTTCTTTTTTTTTTTAAATTTAAAATTAATTTGTGTTTGCATTTTATGTTTTTGAAATTTTTAATTACGAGAATCTTCTATTTTTTCGTCTGTTGGTACAATTTATATTCCATTAAATTATCCTTTTGTAAATATAATTTAATTTTTAATGTTTTTTTTTATTATTCGTAAAGCGGAACTTTTTTTTTTCACTTAATTTATTTGAATTTTGTTTTGTGTGCATACTTGCTGCTGCCATTACTGTTTTCATTTAATTTTGTTTTTTACAGTTTTTTATACCAATATAAATAATGTTCTCCATCTTCGACCATTAATTCATCAACTCCTGTGAACAAGAAAAAAAAATGGATTTTATGATAAAAAAAATATCAGATTTGGTTCTTTATTATCATTTTATACTTACCGACTGGTGCTATTAATTGATTTCCTGGAGGATTACTTGGATCAGGTAGCTCGGGTAATCGATATAGAAGCCAATAATTGTATCTGAAAGTATTGGGATAAAGGAAAAATTGTTTGTAAAATTTAAAATTCTCTGTTATGGTTGAACTTAAAATATTACCCTCTTGGTTCTTCTCTTTTGCCAGCTAATGTGTGAACATAGTGTCCGTTTGGCCATTCTCTTGCTTCGAAAGCGAATCTATAAAAACAAAACAAATGTATAGAAAATCAATTCGGGAAAAATTTAAGAATTGATCCTTTTTGAAGTTGTGAAACCAAAAAAAAATTCAATACCTTGGATCAATTTCGGCTGCTTGTGTCATTGCCTTAAAAAAGCTAGTATTTTTCGGTGAGATTAATGAAAGTGAAAATGATTCGGTTACGTTCGATCCAACCCATAAAGTATATGTATAGGATACATTCCGTGAATCTGATTCTTCAGCCGATGACGTTAAACCGAAAGGAACTGCTAATTTAGGTTCACCATTTTCTGTAAACAAAAATCGAGAAAAAAACCAAGAAATTGTATGTAATTGAGGATATTTTTTTCAGTTAAGTCCAAATATTTACCTGAGAGTGTATCACTGCTTTCACGAATGACGTGATCGCATTGTAGTGCTCGAACTGCTCCCAATCCCTTCCATCCTAATGCTAGTATGATATCTGCTGTTAAACCAACTCCAATGCTAGGATCTTGACCATCTTGAAGTGGTTCTTCAGTCCAGCCGCCATCTAGTCTTTGTCTGTCAAGAATCCATTTGGATGCAGCTGATCTATTCCATGACCCAGCTGGATCTGGTTCTAAATCTTGTAAAGCTTGCATGGCTAAAGCAGTGCTTCGTAGTGAACCGAACGATCCTCTTGGATCTTGTAGACTAGCTAATCCTCGAGCTGGTCTTCGAACAAAATGTTGAAGGTGTCTATGTCTGTGATCGGTAACAATACAACGCAACGCCAATATCACCATTGCAATGGTGTCGACACTTTGATCTGTTACACCACTTGCGATGTCGAGAAGTCTTCGGATTTGTCGTTTTCGTACATGAGACGCAGAACTACAAACAGCTAA
Organism: Villa cingulata; assembly: GCA_951394055.1. Taxonomy (NCBI): domain Eukaryota; kingdom Metazoa; phylum Arthropoda; class Insecta; order Diptera; family Bombyliidae; genus Villa; species Villa cingulata. Next base: position 21,094,756 of record OX596025.1, on the reverse strand, counting down.
AGTTGTCAAGGCAAATTCAAAATCTTGTGTAGGTTCGTGATGTTGCAATAATGCAACTAAATCGTGTCCATAAAATCGTTTTGGATCCTTGCACAAAGATCCTAATGCTAATACATATCTGGCTAGTTTATCGAGATTGATGGGTTTCGGAAGCGTGTGATGTCTATCTAACATCGACAAAATTTCGACCTCCATTTCTTTGACAGAAAGAACATCTTCGAGTTCTTGAATTATTTGAATATGACCATCGGAATCTGTTGGATCTCGGGCACCAGAGAGCTGAAATTATTTAAAATTTGTTTGTTTGTTTTCAAAGTGGAACATAAGAAATTATTGGGAATTGATGAACAATTTTACCTCTTTGGCCAGAATAACCATGTGAGTATCATTACCCCATCCATAATCTGGAGCTCTTTTCTCCTTTAACCAATCTAATGCCTTTTGAATACCTTCCAATTCTCTTTTATCTGGTCCTGCTGATCCAATAATTTCATGATCGACCAAAATAGGTTCTTGAATTGAAGAGTCACCATTTCCATTTATTCCATTTCCATTACCATTTTCTTGAATTAATGTGGTGGCTGGTGATTGTGTTGAAGTAATCGTTGAAATACCATTACCATTTCCGGTTGCACTCGATGAAAATTGTGTTGATGTTGCTTGGGAGGATGGCTGAGATTGTTGAGAGGAAAGTGTTGATGAGGCGACTGATGTTGATGACGAAGAAGAAGATGATGATAATGATGATGAAGAGGCAGCTGTTTTCAATGATGTTACAAGTTGTTGTTGGGGTGTAGTAAGGGGCAGTGTTGTGGAATTTTGCTGCTGATTTAATTGTTGATGTGAATTTTGTTGCTGCTGTTGTTGGGCCAAAATTGTAGTTTGCTGTTGCTGTGTTTGAATCAATGACGGTAGAATTGTTGATGATAATAATCCATCTGTTTGCTGCTGGTATTGTGTTGCCAATGGTATTACACCATTACCATTTTCGGCTGATGTATAAGTGAAAGCGATAATTATCAGGTAAATTATAAATGATGTAAGATGTCCCGAATAGATACGTACAGTCGACGCCATATTAACTGAAAAAAATTTTTGAAAAATGACAAAAATTTATGTGATTTATATATTCGAATATAATTTTTTTGATAAGTAATTGTATTATTTTTAAGGATATACGGTCCAGCGAATGAATTCGACCCAATGGAAAATTGTTACTACAAAAGAATACGTTACAACAACGAGTTGTGTGACTTGTATAAGGCGCCGTCATTATCTGAACATATTAAGATAATACACCTTCGCTGAGCTGGATACGTTCAACGGATGACTGATGATAGAACTATGAAAAAGGTTCTGTAAGCAAAAATGAATAGAAAAAATCCAGCTGACAGACCTAGAGCAAGATGGGAGGACAATATCCAAACCGATTCGAAAAAACTATTAGGATTGGATAATTGGAGGAAAGCAGCTGAGGATCGAACCACTTGACGAGGAGGCCTAAATTACAGGAGGCAATGGCTTGATTTGAGCCGTAAACCATCGAAGGAGAAGAAGAAGAAGAAGAATTGTATTATTTAATTTTATTTTCATTTACTGATGTAAATGTTTTTTTGTGATTTTTTCTTTCACCATAAGAAAAGAAAATCTAATTGAATTTCATTTTGTATTCAGAATACACGTAATAATACAATTTTATTTCATTTTCTTATGATTATATTATTATTTTTAAAAAAATTTTTCTTATCCTAGATCTATATAAATGCATAATTTTTGTATTTAATTTTTTGAAAAAATATCTAACTTTCAACTTTCAACCTTAATACAAATAAATAAGAGTAATGCATGCATATACGCTCATATAAAAATTTCTTAAATTTTATTTTATTTTATTTTTTACTTTTATTTTTTTTTTTTTTTTTATTTTTTTAACAATTTTTTCATTCGTTTTCTACATTGAATCTGTATGTAAAAATGAAATTTTTGATTATACATATACATACATACTCCTATTAGTACGAGAGACAAGAGTAAAATTTTGTGTGCAATATAAGTAGTATTTCTGAACATATGTAGACATGGTACACATTAATTTAAAACATTAAACACCATGCATATGTGTGGAACATACATATGTATTTTAGTAAAAAAAAAAAAAGAGTTTATCTTACATATGTACATACACATAAATATGGTTTGTATGTACTATATATAGTTTTTGTACATACATAAAATGTACGTAGATATGTACATACCTTCGAATAAAAACTGAAAATTTTCGACGACAAAAATTTACTATTTTTCTTGATAGCAGTTACGTATACGTACACATGTACGTGTAGTTTATATAAAGTTATAAATTTTATCACATATGAGTATAAATTTAAAATTATGCATTTTATTATATAATCCAGAAGACAGATAGATATATGAGTACTCTAATATGTGTATGTTTGTGTGCATATGAGATGAGTAATAAGTAAGTACCTACATATATTATGTAGATCAGATTCGGGTATAAAAGTACACGAAATGTTTTTTGATTATAAATATGCTTCACAAGTAAGTCTATAACTACTCTACATATGTATGTAATTGTACTACATGCTCGTACAATATATGTATGTATATGGTTGTATGCAAATTTTGTTTTTCTTCTTCTTCTTTTTCAAAAAAGCAAGCAAAAAAAAAATGGAAAAATTGGGAAAGAAAATATAAGAATATTTGTCTTGTTGTATATTATTAAAGGAAAATGAATGAATATTTTTTTGCGCGACGTTATACGTGATAAGAAGTATTTTTACAGAAGACAAACTTTTTTTTTTTTCAAAGAAAATATTTTTTTATTTTTTTCGTTTTTCTGTTAAACATTTTATTATAAAAGTAACGTTAGTATAGGAATATATTTGTATCACATACAAAGGCGTACAATAATAAATGAAATGAAATGAGAAAAGAAAAAGTTTAAATGAAAATAACGAAAATAACAGAGTGGTACATAATGATCAGAAATAAGTAGTACATGCATATATGTATACATTTTTGTATAAACAAATACATATACAAAAAAGAAGAAATTACTTTTTCAAGTCTACATATTCTACACACTACATTTGAATAGTATATAGTATGTCTGTATGTAGTCTGTACGTATGTACATATCTTTTGGATTGCTAATGCAACTTGCATAATGTTGTAGATTGTAGTCTTGTTAGTATGGATTTAATTTTGCTTCATTTAAAAATTTCGGATTTTATATATGTATATATATATTTTTTTTTGTTGTTGTTCATTCATTCATTCAGTTGGTACTCGGTACATTAATAAAGCGAATTATAGGAAAGAAAAAATTACACAAAATGAACTATTTACTCAAACTACATAACTATAATCTTATATATGTACATTACATATGTATGTTATGTGTGCCACCATATAAGCGAAGTATATTTGTTATAATTTTGTGCATTTCACTATATAAATGGATGAATACATATATGTGTATGTATATCTACTGTGCACATATACTCTGTACAGATCAAATCTTTCCAAAAAAAAATGAATGCAAAAAAAAGAAAAGAAAATAATCAAAAAGGGAAAAAACAGAAAAGAAAACCAGAAAAACATTATGTCACTATACATACTCGTGCATAAATGCATGTATATACCGTATATATATGAAAATGACAATAACAAATTTTCTTTTAAAAAAAATATAAAATTATATAAAAAAGGATAAATGAAAAAAGCAAAAACACAAAATACCAAAATAAACTAAAGAAAATTATGTTCAACTTTAAATCGAAATTGTTATTCTTGTTGCTTTTTTTATGTGCATATATTCGTATCATGTACTACACATATTTACAAAGTTTTCCTTTTTTTTTTTTTTTTTGTAACTATTCATGCATACTTATGTAAATATATCTTAGTTTATTAAATTAATTTATGAAGGATTCTGATTTTTTTTATTGTACTTGTATTTATAAGTGTTTGAAAAAATAAGTGTAAAAATTTCAAAGTATTACAACATTTTAAATCCAAGTTACAGTACTTTATTTATGAACAAATAATTTTTGTATGCACTGTATATGTAATTATGAATGATTGCTTAATGGAATAATTGGAATATGAAACAATATATTTTGATTCTTTTTTAAATTTTTATTTAAAGTTTATATGAGAAATTTTCCAAGTATGTGATCATGAATCATGATTTAATAATAATCATAATACAGTGAAACCTAAATAACTGGAACTTCAAGGGAGACATGTTTAAATTTTATGTCACGGGACTTTAACTTACAAAAGTAAAATAAATAAAAATCTGAGTTATAGTTATACATATGTATATAGTTAATGTTTATTTTATTCTAGATTATAGCAATTTCGTCTTGTTAAGGTAGTAAATCTGACTATCTATACATAGATAGGCTAACTCTGCAAGATCTTTTTAGCCGATGCTGGACACCTGCAAAGATAATGTAAGAGAGTTTCTTTCTTTGAATTGTCCTTGCAGCTTCTGCAGTGTGTGTTAAACGATAAACCCAGCCTGGCTGCGAAGCGATAAGGTTCTTTTTTTGTTAAATTCCGGCCAAGTTGCTGCTGACATGGAATAGGTTTAAAACCATCCAGTTTTAGGGACTTACAGTATACAGTTCGCCTTTTTCTTTCAATAGTGGACCACTCACACTAATGTTCTTATTCCGATAATGCTTAAATCACTTAATTAAACATTGTTCTAAATCAGGAAAATTGCTAAATTATCGTTGACAGAATACTCATTGGTAAGCCAAATTATTCAAAGGATGCTATTTATTCACAAAGTTAAAGAAAAAGACGTAATAAAACATTGATTTCTTCGTGATAAAGAGTCAAATATGTACATTTTCTTCGAGTTTTGGAAATGGAAAATGTACTGAAATTTCTTAAAGGGAATAATAGTTTCGTGTAATAGAGCTAATATAATTCGTGTTATGGATATTTTTAATCGTGAAGGAAAGAGAATGAGATTTTTTTTTTTTTATGTTAAAAAGGAATTCGACTTATCGAGATTCGATTTATCGAGGTTCCACTGTAATAATAATAGACTACAAGAATTCTAGAATTCTATAATCGTAGAATGATAATCTGGAATTTTAGTTTATGGTTTTCTGTAGTATTCCAAGAGAACATATACGTACGAACATATACGGTTTAACATAAGTAAAGCAAGGCAAAAATATTAAAATTATTTCACTCCATTGCACACACGTATTGTAATTGTAACACAAATGTACGAGTATCTGTATACGATAAATACTTGAATAACGCAAAAAAAAAGACAGGATATAAATGTATGCATTTTTTATTTTTATTTTCATTTCTCAAACAGAAAAAGAAAGAAACTTATCATTGTTACAAAAATCTATTCATGAAAATAAAATGCAATGCATAAGAAAGCAAAGATAAAAAGAGGATTTCTTATATATTATATACGTATACATATAATGTGCTTGTGCATACAAACATTTGTATACGTTTTATCACAAACGTAAATCATTAAAGGATATTTTCCGCTAAGTATTTTCATTCGTTCTCCTTTTTTTTGTTTTGTTTCTTTTCATAAGTACTAAAGATTAATACCGATTATATGGCATATATGTATAATACCACGTTCATAATAATATGCATTCATAATACATACTGGTACAGAACTGATATTAATAAATGTGGAATTTAAGCACAGATAGAAAATATAATATAAGGATTTGCTTTCATTTTTCAATGTAAAATAAAAAGAATTCAGATATCAAAAAACCAAAAAAAAACAAAAAAAGTGGGAGAAAATTCATTGGAAAGCTTAAAAGCGAAAATTATTATTATTTAGGTTTCCGTAATGCTGATAATGATGAAAAAGTCCATGAAACTTTATAAAAGTCAAATTATCACATATTGCACATATGTATGTATGTACATACGTACAAACATAATATAATGTACGAGTACGTATAGTATGCATGAGTAAATATCTTGTGCTATTTTTTATTTTATTATTTTCTGCAATTCCACGTATTGAAGGATATAAAAATAAATTTTGAAAAAAACAAAAAAAAGAATATGAACCATTTATATAGAGCAAGTTATGTGCATCTTCATTATCATATATGCCATACATACACATGTACACGTAAGTACACATATGTATGTCTTTTTTAAGCTGCGGTAATTTTGGTTTATTCATCATTATAAGTGATATGTTCATGTATGTATAGAAATAAATTGTATAGAAATATATATGAGACAAATGATTTCTATATAAGAATAAATTGGAATTGCGAGATAAATTACTTTTAAATAAAGAGGAGGACAAATCATACAGAACGGAAAATTTATTGCTTCTATTAATTTGAAAAGATAAAATTGTTCATTTTCTTTCCACACAGATATGTACATATGTATGTACATTTATCTATTTATATAATGTGCATAGATTTTGCTATTTTATGTTCATTATATTATGCATATTTGTTTTTTTTTTTTTTTTTTGAATGGATTACATAGAAAATTTCTATGAAATAACATACAAAAGGATAAAGTAATACCACGTAAAACCGAATAAATGATATTGTATTTAGTCATTTCACATATACAGTGAAACCTCGATTACCCGAACGTTCGAAAATCCGAATTTCCAATATAATCCGACTGTCTTAAATTTGCGCATTAAACATTCAATAATCGGAATTGAATTTCTGCTGTAAACCGAATTTTTTATAAAATCAACAAAAATTGCTTTGTTCACACTTTTAAAAAATACAAAATTTGTGCATTATACCGATTCTACATTCAATTCAGTGACTTCAACTTTGACTTTGATTTATAATAGATATGTGAGTTTCAAGTGATGTAGAAAAAATATTTCAATTTAAAATTTGTTTAAAATGAATTCTCTTATAGAAAATATGCACATAAAACAATGAATTTATTAGAAAAAAATTAAGGTTTTAGGCGACTTAAATGAAGGAAAATCTGTAAAGGATGTTAAAAAGAAATATTATGGAGTTGGAAGTTCAAAAGTTTGTGATATAAATTAGACGGGGGGGTTTCGAGTACAATGAACAGCGTTTCATGTTCAACAACGTTTCAGGTGCAACAGAGTGCTCAGGTTCATACCTTCTTCTAAACAAACAACAACAACATTTTTTTTAATATTATTTTTACTGTACAATACCACTTTCAATAATTCGAATTTTTCGGTAAATCGATTTAGGTCTGGCATCAATTGATTTGGATATTCGAGGTTTCACTGTAATATGCATTTACAATTTTTTATTTTTTTTTTTATTTTTTTTTTTATTTTGTTGGAATTTGTGTAATACGAATACGACTTACGAGTATGAATTTGGGAGCCAATAATGAACACAAAATTTAATAAAGTACCAAGAAGACATCAATATTGTAAAAAAATGATCTTAGAAATTATGCAGTTTTAATGATTTAAATTTATATAAAGATAAAACGTTACATATACTTAAGTAGATGCAATTACATTCACTTTATAGACATTCATATAAAATCACAAAAATTTATATATAAATATAAGTACATATGTAATTGTGTTTGTGTATAATACTGTAGAAGGAATTTACTGCATGCTTTTAAATTGTACTATATGTGTTATAAAATGAAATTATGAAATTTACACTAAGCACGTTATTATATATGTTGTACATGTGATAAGACACGCTGTAACCATACATATATATATATATATATGTACATATGTGCATATGTAGTTAGTAAATATACATTCACATTGTCATTGTTATATATAGAATTCTAACGAGAAAAATGTGAATTAGAGCGAAAAAACAATGTAAGCGTTAATGAAAATATGCATGAGGAGAAACAAAAAAAAATAAAATAAAATAAAATAAAAAAGATTTTAAAAGATTCCAGAAAAATATTTAAACGTATGAATATGTATACATATGTATATGCGATGTGAAATTATGGGAAATATTTCAAATATATATACGTACATTCATTCATACACATAATACACATGTAAATGCATATTTTACTTAACTTTCTTTTGCAAAAATGTGTTATGAAAAAGTGAAAATTATTTCCTTATGCATTTCACAGGATATGCAATTATAAGATTGAAAATGACAAATATTCATAATGTGTATAGTGTATATGTAGTATAGTATATGTAGAGAAGTGAATCTGTACACGATTATATTCATTATATTTTGTTTTCATTGTGTAAGAAATTGCATGAAAATTATGAAAATATTGTGTATAATTATACGAGTATATGTAATAAATGTATGTGTATGTATAGTATATATGTATGTATAAATTTACACATACAATTATTAACGACAATTATGAATCATGATGAAGATGATGATGATGTGAATGATAACAATAATGACGATGTATAACTTGATAGAAATAAGTATTACCACAGACTATATTGTCTGTGGTATTACATATTAAAATTTTTGTCCTTGAAGTTTCGAGACATGCCTGAATAATTTATATAAGGATATAAACGATTATGAATGAATTCCTGATAAAATGTGTTTATGTGCATACATCTAAATACTCAAATACTTACTTACAGACACAATATTATAGTGCACATGATAATTATGATGATGACGATGATGATAATAATAATATCAGAAAAGTTTATAAAAGTTTAAAATCTTGAAAAATTCTTTTCCTTATCTGTATTTTTTTTAATAATTTTTACCTTCTTTAAATTACTTTTAAGCTTATCATAAATAATTGTATACATGAAAATTTCATAGAACATACATACATATACATACATACACGCAATATTATAAGTGCAATATTCATTATCATTTATAATTGTTTGTTGATTGCATTGAAAGAAAACAAGGTTAAGAAAAAATGTTCGTTCCTTTTTTTTTTTTCCTTATAAGTGAAATAAGTTATGATGTCTGAGTACTTTTCTTGACGCAATATAAGTACAATAATAGAGAAAATTGTATTCTTTAGTTTTTTATTTTCTTTAATGGGAAACAAGAAAATATTTATTCGCATACATTATGGATTGCATTGCATGAAATCTTAGCGAAATAAATTGAAGTACTTACGAATACAGGTCTTTTTCAATTTCAATATACGAGTAAGTGCATACGATTAGGCAAATAAAAGTATTACGTAGTGTGAGTTTGAAATGATAATTTCAATTGAAATTAATATTGTAAATTGATTGAAAAATTGTGACATTTTCTAAACAAAAAAAAAAAAAAAAATAATAAAATCGACAAATTTATAATAAAAATAATAAAATTACTTAGAAAAATGAAAAATGATAAATTTAAAAATGAAACTTTGATAATGACTATTTAATTTACCATCATATAAACCCCATCCATCCAATAAACCATATATATTTGATATTTGCTTTGACACGAATGTATTCAAATCCAATTTATTAATAATTCATTTAAATTTTCAATTTCACTCAATATCACATGTATGTATGTATTTATTTTCCAAATTCTTTTTTTTTTTTTGTTGACAATTTTTAATTAAATTATTTTTTGCCAGTGATTTTTCATACAAAAAAATTTCTCTTTATTTTCCATAAATATATACACTTATAGATATGTCTACATATGTAGATGAAATGCTTATATGTTAAATACATTCTAGACAATTTTTATTTAAAAAAAAATTTTTTTTTATTTATTTGTTTGGAATATCCTTTTTTCATACTACAAAATTTGAGTGCGAATATATATGTACATGCATGTGTAATTCATTTATAGATCTGTTTTTATAGTGTGGCTTTGATTTGTTATTGAATTTCCATTTATCTTCTCAATCTCTTTCATCCTCATTCGAATTTATTATATTTATTCACAATACCAATACTGACTAACTGAAATACATTACATACAAATGCAATGTACATAAATATACAGTGGATCAAGAAAGTCTATGTACACTCGAGAGTTTATTAAAGAATTTTTATCGAAAAATTTACAAAACACCGTTAAATATGGAGGTGGAAGTGTGATGGTGTAGGGGTATATGTCTGCCATTGGAGTAGAGTTTCTTTCTTAAAAAAGAATTTATCAACAAGTATTAACAAATTAGGAGTGGATACTTACATTTTTCAGCCAGACAACGACCTTAAACATACGGCATTTTTTTGTGAAAAAGTGGTTGTTGTATAGTCTACCCCCACAACCTACACGCCCTCAATCCCATCATAGAACATCTATGGGAATTGTTAGATCGACGGGTTAGCATTAATTCAGAGAGTATATGCTTCGTGATATACTCTATTGGAAGAATGGAACAAAATCAATGAAGAAGACACTAAGAATGCAAATACTTAAATATTAAAAATAAAATTATTCCGATATTGACTCTTTTGACTATGTATTTTGAAAGGCAAAAAAAATCATGTTTTTTACAGAAAATGTGGGTGTTCGTAGATTTTCTTGATTCACTGTATATGATGAATAATATGTCAATATAAGGAGTATGTATATACACACATATATATATATATATATATATACAAATATCTCTATCACAAACATGTTAATGTACATTTGATGTACGACGATTTTATTGTTATTTGTGTTTTTGTTATTCATCGCTATCATTATATAACAAAAATGTACCAGATTTCGTATAAAATTTAAACATATTACGTTTATATACAGAAATATAACATTAAATGTATGTAGGTACAAGGTAGATACATACATACATATGTATATATGTGTATAACATTTAAAGTGAAATGAATGAACGACAATGAACACAAATGTCATTCCGCATTGGCATTAATATGTCTGTTACATGTCTGCATTGCACTTTACAATTATCCTTTGTATAATAATACAAAATGTTCTATATATTTTATTGCACGAATTTACTATGAATGTATGTAAATACGTATAAATATACGTACATACGTAAATACGTATAAATATAATGAATTATATTTTTGTGGAATTCTAGTTATATACTATTAAATGCATATAATATGTACTATTGCATACAGGAACACAGGTATATGTATAAATGTGAGTTTGCATATAATATATGTGAGTACTTTGTACAATGTATGAAAATAATAAACTTTTATGTTTGTCCTATATCCACGTTTATATTTATGTACATTATAATGTATAATATATAAAATACATTACATATATTTATAACATGGCCTCTTTAAAGTACATATATTAAAACAAATTTTTGCACATATGTAGTTTCATATGAAAATTTACAATCAAGCTTTAGTTAAGTTTAGTTTTAGTAGTTATATTTTGACAAAAACAAAATAACATTAAAAATGAAAAAAGAAAACAACGAAAAGCAACAAAAAAAAATAATAATTCAGGACAATTTGAAAATGAAAATGTACACTCGTAATTATTATACAAAGTTTTAACGCATTTCTCTTGTCAAAATGTGCATGTATATTTTATGCATATATGTACATATGTATCTACAAACATATGTATGTGTGCATATTATGTATAAAACTAATTCATACAGTATGTAGTTAATTTTTGAAAGAATTAAATTTCATTTTATTATGATCATATTCCATTGTACTTGTGGTACACTACATTATATGTATTATGTACGAGTGGATGACGGTACTGTACTTACATTTATATGACATTTGTACCTATATTATACAGGTATATGATGTCTATGGTTAATATATGTATATGATGTAAATATGTAAGGATATAAGTACATAAATATGTGTAGATTCAGATATGTATATAGAGTAGACTTTGGAAATAGAGTAGGGGGTGGGTGGTTTTATGTAATTTAAAAAAAAAATTGTAAAAAAAAATAGTGCAAAAAAAAGTGTAAAAATAAAATCTGGAAAAATGCTGAAATATAGTAGATTACATATACTCGTATGCATATGTGTATAATCAAAATTCATATCCTATGTAGATTTTAGTTTATATTTGTACTTGTATTAAATGCAATACAATAGTACATATACGAGTATATACATATATACATATGCTAGCCATATGAACGAATATAAAAACGACAAAAATTTAAATGCTAAAAACGCGCTATTTATTTATTATTAAATGTATGTAATGTATGTTCTGTACATTAACTTTTATATGCATGTGTAGACCTATATATATTAGATAATTAATGTATATTATCATTCATATGTGTATATTCAATGCAATCTATATAATATATGTATGTAATTATTTATTTTTATATAACAGAAAAAGGACATTGGACAATACATATCACAGTCATTAAGAATTTCGAATTAAAATTACATATAATAATCAATTTATAATATGAAATTATTGCAAGGTAACTATTTTCATGGCACATTAAAATACATAACACATACATACATATATGTATACATATAACAATTTTGTATTAATTCATAATATATATCGTGTATTTTATGTATACAATTTTATATGTATACTTGTACAATAATTTCAATTTTATAATTTCGTTTCGTTACGTATATAATAACATAGAAATATTTTAAAAAATGCAATGATATGTACGAGTATTATGAATGTATTTACTACGTGTATTGTATATAAACGACATATAGAACACATATATTGCATCATGGACAAATACAAACGGACGAAAGAAAATTATGTAGGTCACAACGTTATATTGCTTGAATTATTATTTAGAGTAAATCGAAAATCGAATTACAAATGAGTAATAAAATATAAAATGTAATATTATAGAGAAAAATATTTCATTTTACTTCTAAATTTTTATTTTTTGTAATAAAAACAAAAATAAATAAAATGAAAAATGTTACTAATTACATTTCAATCGTCTTACGTGTTGTTATTTGTGTATCGTTTAGTATGATGTATAGTATTAGTATTAGTTGTATACTGACAGTTAGTAGTAGTAGTATATGGTAGTAAACATATAGTGAATAGTGTTTTAGTTGTGATGTAATAGTGTCCTATTAAAATTTTCTATTTTAACTTAATTATTATCCACATATACGTTATACGTATACATCTATATATACTTATTTCTATACATTACATATGTGTACTCTATGAGAGTTTATAATTAAGTTCATAAAAATCATGCATATAGTATTATGTATGCATGTATACATTTTATATAATTTAGAAATGTTAGTGTGTATAAATGCAACTATAAAGTTCTAACAAAAATTCTGTACATGTCTCTATTTATCTAGAATTTTACTAATTAATCGTTTGTAAAGATAACGTATGTGTACAAGACGTACATAAATGCATAACTAAAAGTTTGTGAAAAAAAAAATATAATATTCCCGAATTAATGAATGAATTTTAAGTTGATTATGAGGTCGTCATATAATGTATCTTATAAACTCGTATATACTCGTAAGTTAATTAAAGTCACTGTTTATTCAGTAAATATTAGAATATGTATTTTTTTCCAGATGGAACCTCATTTAATTTCATTTACAAATATGTACATAGAAAGTTAGTTAAAAAATTCCAGTAATTTTAAAAATTCAATTAATTCAAAAATCTGATAAAATTTAATTAAAATAAAAAATGAATTTTCCAACTACTTTACGTGCAATTCTATACTATATACGAGTATGTAGAAACAAGAGAATTATAATTTTAACTGTTTAGAGAAATTTAAAAAGAGATATGTATAGGTACCAATGTGATGATAGAAAATAATTTCTATTTAAAATTTATAAGAAAGCAAACAACAAAAAATAAACTTTTATTATATGAATGGTCCTGTAATATGAATAACAAAATGAAAGATTATTTTTCCGCATTTCAAAGCGTATAGCAAAATAATCGTGAAATACAACAATTTCAGATACTCTTTCAGAAAAGTGTCGGGAATTTATAATTTAAGAAGGTTGTGTTAGGAATTTTTAAACCAAATTTAGTCCATTACTTAATAGCACTATATACTCGTATACTATGCCAAATATGAATACAATCTGTAAACTTGTTTGCATAGAAATGTGGAGTTTGTTAGTTGTTTACAGCTCCTCCCACGAATATCGGTTTTATTGGTTTCAGGTTTCAGCTTGTTAATGAAGCAGCATTTTGAAGCCTTTTGACTAATTTACAAGTCAAACTCGTAGATTCGTCACTCGTTTGTGAAATTAAGATCTAAAATAACTGATGCAAGCATATCTTCAGAAAATACTTTGCGGTACTCTTATTGAATAAAATTCAAGTCTTTTGGAACTAGCCATGCAACGGTACGTCCCATACATAAGTCCGGAATATCGATCAAAATTGTACAAGCAAACTCGTGAAGGATGTTGAAGTTTCTGTTTAAGTCTAAATTGGCGATTACTAAGTATAGTTTTTTTCACTTTATGAATGGCTTTATCAGTTGTAGAGGTTGAATATCGTTGACAAACTTTCCACTCTACTTAAATGCTTTGTATAACACTCATAAACTTCCATCTTTTGATATGACTTATTTTTAGGACATTTGACATTTAACCTCTTTGTTCAATAATTTATAAAAATTATAAAAATCGTGGTACACTACAGAAGTCGGGTTGATTCAAACACATACTGTAGACAAACCGATGCCTGAATCATGCTCATTGTTTACATAGTAATGAAGAGCAGTGATACTTAATTTTGGATAAAATTCCTATAGCATTACTTTTTTAAATAATAAATTCCCGATATCTTTTTGACAGTATACAGGTAATATGTACATTATATTCAGTATTAATCTGTTTTTAACTTAATAAAAGAAAATAGAAGGAAGCATAAAAAATACTTACTTCATTTATGTCTATGAAGATAAGTGGTCTGTGTTATGTACGTAGATATAACAACATATATAACCATATAAGTATAAGTATAACCAAGTATAACCAATTGTAATTATTTTAAAAATGGAAATCAAACAAAAATAAATTCAGTAAAAATGAGCACATGCTTGTTTCTTCAACAAAATCCTGAATAACATAAAAGAATAAGTATTTTTTATTTCATATAAATTTAAACAAAGTACATAATCCTCTTTTTTATTTATTGTTATATAATATTTAATTTATTTCCCTATCATTAAATTGTTCTCTTTTATAATATAACTAAAGGTGAATGAATTACATTCGCATACACAAAAACACATAATCATACAATATACAATCGTACTCGTACCAATATGGGTGTATATTCAAAATTTTATTCTAACTTATGAAAAGAATTTTTTTTTGTTATTTTTTTTTTCTTAATTTGTGAACAATTTCTCATATTATTATGTTTTCCTCTCCATCTAATTCTATTCAAATTTAGTATGTATATCAAAATAAAATCATCGTCATCATCATCATCATCTTCTATGCGGAATTCTTTAATCATGCATATTTGAAATATTTTATTTCAATCATTTGATGCTTATTCATTCTTAAAATTTATTGTGGTAGAATTTGTTTGTATTTGTTTTTTTTTTAAAGATTTTTCCTACACTGTTGTATACACAATAGTACATATGTATGCTTTGCTTATATATAATACTATTTTATTTTTAATAATGAAAATTTTATAAACCATCACACCATCTTATCCATCAAGTTACCATATACTTAGCTACGTATAAATTACTGAACGTTCATACAATTTATTCACGAAGTTTATACCTTACAGCCTACACCACAATTACATATGTATATGTGAATAGGCTATCTCTACCCTATAACCATATAACTACTCTATTTACCCTATTTTATTATCTAGTACCACATTCATATAATACGTATGTATGTGAGTAACGTACATATCACTTCTGGCTTTTCATGATGAATGGTATGCAATTAAAATGTTAATGGGATGCATATATCCTTACTCATCTATATATACGTCTACACATATACTCGTACGTAATGAAATCATGATAGAAAGCTTGAAAATCATATTCTGTTTGCATAACATATTATTAAGGATAGTTAAATAAAAATTATAAGAGGTAGGAAAAGCTTAAAAAAATAAATAAAACAAAAAGAAAAAAATGAAATGAAGTGAAATGAAATGAATACAAAAGGATTAAAATACTTATATATATATGAATGTAGGAGTGCATGAAAAAAAAATGAATATCAATGGAAAATATTTATATAAAGTTCATTGCATATATGTACATCTATATATATACAAATAACCTAAAACCAAATTTTAAATAACAGAACAACGTATACAATTATTCATCATAAATTAAATATATGATCCCTTCTATATATCTTTATCATTATTTGAAATATAAATAAGTTGACAAAAGCATAATTTTTTCATTTGTTTGTCAACTTCTTATCATTTTATATGAAGGAGACATTATCAGGATTAAGTTTATACTCATACGAATTAGGTGAATGTCTATTTATGTATCGTATATGTTCTCGTGTGCTATATAAGCAACAATAGAAAAAAAAAGAAATAAGTATGTATGCTTTTATATTTGTGGTAAATACAAAAGATAATAATAATCCTCTTCTAAAAAGTATATACTTTACATAAGAGTATATATGTATTTATATGTTTTATATGTATGTGTATTAAGAAAATAAGTATAAGAAATATATTATTTTTTACCAAAAACACTGACACATATGTAAAGACGACATTAAACTCGCTGTTCAACTACATATATGTATATTGTCTTTAGTGAAGTGAAAATAAATTTTAATACGTTACGTATGTAACTCGCTCGAAACAAATGAGGTATTCATATGTATACTCCCTACCTTTGTATATGTGGTGCGTATGATGACTGATATGACTTAATTTTGAAAGAGTAAAGTTTATTCTTTTATTTTTCATTTTCTAAGTAACAACAAACAAAAAAATTTTTTAATTTAACGAGAATTAATTTTTTTTTTATTATATTTTCAAACGTTGAAATATTTGAAACATATACATATATAATTAAGAAAAGAAAGAAAATTTTTGAAGATCAATTAAACAATTGAGTTCACAAAATACATTTCAACATATAAATGAAGATATTATTGTACAATAATATATTGTTCCTACTGTTCCTATACAAATTTGAAACATTGACACATTCTCTTATAAATTTTATTCAAATAATTTTAAATTACTATATACTCGTACATACATGTTAATAATGTTGAATTTATAAAATTATATTGTAATTTTATTAAAAGAAAATATCAAGGACTTAAAATTAAAATGAGAAACGAAAAAAAAAAACAAAAAAAAATTTGTTTAACTAAATTGTAATCTAGGTTAAAGTGTAATTTAAAAGTTGATGAGATGATATATCTACACATAACATAGTACATAAATGTACACACATAATTTATATTATTTTCATTCATTTTGGTATACTGGTATTAGTGCATAATTTTCATTTTGCCACAAATAATTGTATAAAATGAACGCGAAAATTGAACTAACAGAAGGTGTATAGCTATGTAATGTATTACCAGATAACATAGAAATGGAGTGTAATAAGTATATGGGTGTACATATATTAACATATCATTTCATTAACCTTCTACATTCTATAAATAAAATACATACATATATCTATGTATGTACAACTACTTATATGAATCTTTCATTTTAACATTTTCAGATAATAATTGTAGTAATAATTTAAAGTAATAGAAGCTGTAGAAGTGATAGAAATTGTAACTGAATAAGAAGAAGAAGACAAAGTATGATTTAATTAAATTATATTTTCTCATTTATAGAACACATATTGTTTGTTGTACAGACACGTACATATATATATATGTATATTACATATACAACTGGTAGAAATGGTATATAGATGAATATACGAATACTTTTCTAACACATTTTATTTATGAGCGTATATATACATATGAACGTACTTGAAATTGAACAAACTTTTCAATAGATAGTATATACAATTTTATCATTGGTTTATATCGTACAATTTTTGTTTTATTTATTTTCTCATTTTTTTTTTCCTTTTTCATTTTCACTGATTTTATTCAAGCTACACACAATGCTAATACTAACAGTATTCTATGTATTTTACACTCTATATGTAGCTGTTATATGCGAAAGTTACGTGTATAACGATAATGAATGTATGTAAGTATGTAGTGTTTCTTTTGTGTATTCACATAGCTACAAAATTCTATATAAAATAAATGAATGTTGTATGCATACATACATATATATTTACATAGTCTATACGTTAATCATACATATGTTTGTACATAAATTGCTTTTGCTAGTGATGTGATAATAATATCAAATAAAACGATTCATATGTTTATTTTTTATTCTGTAAATATACATGGAGCCATGGAGGTATAGTATAATAATTGATGATGATAAGAGAGTCCTTGAAAAATAGTGATGAATACTATTGTACAGTACACGAAATCATTATAGGACTATCAGTTTTAACAAATTTTTGTGTTATAATAGCTGCTTTCGATTTAGCAATTCCAAGTACTTGCGAGTACAAAAATTATTCGTAACTACTCGCATCTATACTTGGAAAATTTTTCATGAGTAGCTGCGAGTAAGATGGTTTAGCACAGACATTTAACTTTTCTACTTGCAAGTAATTGAAATTGTTAAACCGAAAGCAGCTAATATTGGCTTGTGCAAGTTGACACTAAATACTGACTAAAATAAAAATTATCTATAATTCAAATATAGCCTGAAATATAGGGTGTTTACTATATATAGGAACATCAAAATTTTCAACGGTTCGCAACGACATTACTAATCGAAAAGTGAATCACAAACTTTAATTGCTGTGCTCTGTGCTCAGTATTGTGTGTGAAAAGACAAGTATGTAAATCAACCACAACGCGTAGAAGTTGTTCGAATTTATTATCAAAATTATGTGTGTTGGATATGTCGTACGTTTTTGTGCATTACAAGAAATTTATAGAATTTTGCATACCATGATCTTCATTTGAAAGCTGCTTATAAAGTTCAACCACGTTCAACTGACTCAAGAACTCAAATCAATTGATCATGGTTTGCAAAGAACTTTTGCCAATTGGTCTGTAGAGCAGTTGTAAGTCGATACAAATTATGGGAAAAAATCATCATGAATGAATGAAGTGCATTTATGGCTTTGAAAAATTATTGGAGTATAAGGCAATTCTAACATAATAAAAACTTTTTTTGGAAAAAAATCTCATCAAAAAATTTCAAATTTTATAAATTGTTATTTAAATTTTCGTCTACACTGTACTCATGTATGAATCTTATACGAATTTATTTTCAGTTTAATTTAATTGAAGCATGAATAATAAAATTTGTATTAGAGTTAGAGAATAATGTATAGTACTTTTTTTTTTCGTTTATTTTTAGATTTCAATGTGTACCTATCTACTTTATTTTTTTATTTTTTTGCACAGCAGAATAATTATTATTAACTCTGAATACTTGTTGAGACGTATTCTTAACATATATATGTACGAATGAATGAATTACTATTCATTCTGATCACAGGAATAACAAATAAAATAGGCAATAAAATGAGAAAAAAAACACACAAAAAAACAAATGAATGAAATAGAGTATAAAAATACTTGAAGTACAGACAGAAAAAAACTTTTATATGACGTACATACGTACATAATACCATACCACATATATGAATGGATTGGATAAACACAAATAACGGGTATGAGGGATTAAAAACAAAATGAGAGGAAAAAAACAAATTTAAATGCAAAGATATTTCTCATTATCATATAATGATGCATTTTATACATCTGCCTATCTGCATAATAATTACGCGATAGCTACAAAGAAAAAAAAAAGGAATACACTCCTACTGAAAAAAATAAAAAAAAAAATTAAAATGAAATGATAAGAAGAACTGCTTTAACATTTGATCATTGTGAAATGAGATAAGTGTATGACATTTTCATATTTTTCATTCATTCATTTGTGATATTTGACTTTAGTCCTTTTTAGCTTTTATATTTAAAAAAAAAAATTTACAGATTTATGAACGGATAACAAAAAAAAAATCGAAATTCAAAAAGAATTTAACATTTTGATTGCTCACTTAAAATAGCTCAAGGGGATATTTTGCACATAATGATAATAATATGAAATATAAAAACAAAAAGGAAATAAAAAAGGAAAAAAAATGAATTAAAAACTTTATATATATATAGTACATACATATATGTAGATGAGGAAAATAAAAATGTAGGTACACAATTATTATTTGAATTGAAAATATGGAATTCAATGAATCATGAAGGACGAAAAATAAAAGAAAATAAAAATTTGAAGCGAGAAAAAAAAAAGAAATTAAAATAAATATGGAACAGAAAAAGGATATGAAAGACTATAAATAAAAGAAAAGAAATTAGTGACAAAAAAAAAATTGCTAACAGACAATATAAAGTGAAATGAATTTTGAAAAAAATTATATTCATCTTTAGGCGATAAAAATGTAAATTATGTGTAGAAATTAATTTTAATATTCCATCAAATGCTTTTTATTATTTTCATCTTTGTGTGATTCTATAAAATTTATTTATTTTTTTTTTATTTTCTTTGGTATTGTATGTTTCTGTGTTTCAAATGCATTTACGAGTAGTATGTAGTAGTATTTGAAGAGTTATGAAAAAAGATAAAATTTCCGGTTAAAATTTATCTGAAGATTGATAATAAATGTTACGTGAATGTAATTATATATGCATAGATTTAGAGAGAAATATGCATTGATTTCGTAATTTTGTTCTGAATGAATTTATTTATTGCAATCCAATTTACATTTCGGAAATGTTAAAAAGGATATACATATGTTATGGACCTATGTATGTATGTACATAACTGACAAGTTTTTATTTTTAAATTTTCATTTTACACTCAGTAATTTTCAAATGGATATTTCATTTATTTTAAAAGTGTAATTACTCTATAGAGACTATATCAAGAATGAATAAAATATGTATTACATTTTATACTAATCTTCTAAATAGGTGGTCTATTAGAGACCTACTACGATTATAATGTTCTAAGCATACAGATAAAGCTTTCTATATATCCGAGTATTGTAAGTACATATATTTTAATTCACTGAATTAAACAAAAACGATATGGAATTAAAGAGAAACGATTATTTTCTGTTATCATAGAAGGATATACGAGTATATATACTACATATATATGTAGTGTACGTGTTAAATATACTCGTACTTAGCTTATCTGTGTAGTTTTTATATTATGTACATTACTATAATCTATAATACAATAAGTATGTATTTTATTTAACATTTCAACAAAAATTATTTTTGAGAAATTGTTGTTTTCTTCCATTTCATTTTAATAGGATTAAATATAAGACTCTATGAATGTGTATATATGTACATATATTTTATATAAGCACATATAATTCAAAGAAAATGAATAAAATACATAGATAAATATATAGGCACAGCAGGAATATTTTTCCTTGTAAGTAGGTGTTCTTTTGTAGTATATAAAATGTATAGACATACTATACATACATGCAAGGTTACAAGGATATAAGTATACAGATTCGTCGGGTGAATAAATACATATGTATATGTATAGCGTTCTAGATATAATTTAATTTCCTTTTTGTCGTTTTTCTTCTACATTTTTTTCTTTTGGCAGATTTACAAAAAAAAAATTCATTTAGGATGTTCGCAAAAAAAAATTAAGAAAGAAAAAATGTGATCTACCACATGATAGAAGGCTGGCTTATGAAAAACAAAATTGTAATGACTATTAAAAGAAAAAAGAAAACCGGAAACGAAAGAAAAAACAGTACAAAAATTAATTTATAAAAAAAATATTATAATTTAATCCTTAAATCATAAGAAATGCAAAAAAAAAAATGTAAGGAAGACATAATAAAGATTTTTATAATGATGAGTAAAAGTTGTAATAATGAAAATTTTCATGTCATAAATTTTATTCCCCAAAAGTGTCCAATAAAACTGATGGTCAGTCACAATGACATATGAATGAAAACAGCAATTTTTGCCAAAATGTCAGAAATTTAACGAAGAAATAGAAAAAAAAAAGTTATCCAAAAAAAAAAGGCAAAAAAAGACAAAAGAAAATAAATTAGACAATGAAAAAAAGAAATTCTATCCTTTTTATTGCATTTCGAAGAGGAAAATTATGAAAAAAACAAAAACTGAAATCGAAAAATTGAAGAGAAATATTGAAAAAAAAATTTACTCCACTTACACCTCCACCTAAACAAACAACAACTTATATACAGCACATCATACGAATTTTCACAGTCGATTGTGTATGTTGGTACATGAATCTAACAACCTTTTAAAAATACGTAAAATATCCTTTGAGGTATTGTTTGCATTAGCTGCTGATGCTTGTCGTTTTTCTTCACATGGAACTTTAGAAGTTTGAATGTATTATAATATTATTGGACCCAGTAGGACATAATAACAAAAAAGGAAGAAAAAAAAATACAAAAAATTATTTATGGCACAGGTTGATGTGAATCGTCTTATTCCTGTGTTATATTATGAAATTTTGAATGTATACGATTATGTAAGTGTATGTGAAGTGTACAGAATATAAAATGATTAATTATTGTTGTCCGCATCTATTACATTTTCTCTTCACTTTATTCATATTTTAATGAATATAATGTACAATACGTAAAATAGCAAGGATATAAATTATTTTATCTTCAGAATTATTGTATACACAATACCATACAGTACATTTATCAAAACTTTTACATTGTAACACACATTTTCGTATATTATCCTTTTTAAAATGTACGAGTACTGTAATTGTATCAACTTATTTTCTGTATATACTCGTGTATACATACTGTATAGGTATACAAGAATATGTAAATTTTAAGGAAAAATTCAAAATTTCCACAGATGTTTTTATATTATATCATTCATTTTTATACATCCTTTCTATTGTTAGTCTTTTGTTGAATCATTTTTTTTAAATTACAAGTATTTTATATATTTTTTCAATTATATGAATTTCTCCCTATTTGCCGTTTATTTTTTTCAATTTTCCATTATTTGAATTAAATTAAACATTAGATACTGATACATACATACTTACATTATAAATGTAACCGTAATGATCATTAGATGTACGAACTACGTGAGTACCTAAACATATTTTACCAAATCCATTCATTATAGTACATCCATGTTTAATGTATGATCATGTATAATGTATCTGTCATGAGATGTCATTTTATATGTATACGTGTCATATTCGAACTACATATGTATGTATTTGTGTTACACAATATTGTATTTTTTAAATGTTAAATACATATATCTTCACATCATCTAATAAACTTTAATCTTTTTGGTGATATTATTCAGGTACAATAAATTGTATTGTAACCAAATACATACATATGTGTTTGTCTTTTTACATAGTACAAACAGAGGAGCTTTAAATTTCGGGTCAAAATAAATTTAAGCCTTATGTCAAGAATTATATGTGCCCTTTAAACCAATTATGGTTATCATAATTTGTATTTTGAATTAATGTAATGTATAACTTGGTACAACGTATGTACTCGTATAATATTACATATTACATGGATCAATAAGTTCCGAAACTAAATATCAAAACAACGATTTCTTAAAAATTTTCCTTTCTTTATTAACTTTAGTCTTCTGGAAGTCATGTCTTAAAATTTTATAACATTTCGATCATTAGCAGTTAAGCTACAATGGTTTAAGTGTGATTCTACTTTTACGAGTATATTTAATTTTAAAAAAAAATTGATAAATCTGAATTTCTTGTATTGATAAGACGTTGCTTTTTAATTGGGAAAAATACTATCAGGCTTGGTAAAGACTTGAAAAGTATATTATCCGGATTCTGATCCATCAAAAACAACACTTTTATAGGTGATTAATAAGCTGATTTCCCACGTAATCGTACAGTCACAATAGATGATGAATACTTTAGCCGACCAAGAGAGGCTATTGATGCAGAAAAGATAAAGAAAAAAAAAACTGACTATCGTGATGGACAATCGTAAACTGAAGTCCCGTGAGATAGCTGACATTCTAAAGATAAGGTTTTGTGATATTTGCAAAATATTTCGTGAACATTTGGTCATGAAAAATCTTTTTTTCTTCAAATGAATGTCGCATTTGCTCTCAGTAGAATAAAATGAACAATGGATCGATGATGGCAAAATTGTAAGAATTGAGCTTTGAATTACTTTGTAAAATGAAGTTCCGTGAAGTCTAGCTGATACCAAAGTGTATTGAAAACAAAGTTAAATCGTTCTTCACAGCCGGCATAGAAAAATTAGAAAAACATTGTATGAATGAATCACACTTGCATCAGGAGACCATGTTAATGGGTGCATTTACATTATTTTGTTTCATGTTCATGCTTCATGTTCTTGTTTTTTATTTTAGTAGTGGTACCATATCTTTTGTTGATATTTTGATTGAATTCAATGACCATTAATGCCTTCCCCTTTTCTTACTCTTTTACACGTCTCTTCCAAAATTTTTATCATATGACGTTCATGTTTTCAAGATAATGTAAGCGTTAGCAATAAATAGAAAAAAAATGTCCAAAAAATTATTGTTTTGGTTGTTAGCCTCGGGACTTATTGATTCTTGTGTTATATATGTAGACAAAGATATATTTTATTTGTATGTATAATTGGACAGAATATCATATACACATAGGGCAAATTGAACTCATCAGAGTACAGATAATGATATTTTAATAGAATGTATTGTATTGTTACATTGTTGTAATATGAAGGAAATATAAAATTTGATTAAATTTTAGTGTTGTTTGCATATACATATGTAGTGCATACATATATTTTATATGGTAGCTGTAAATGTAGATTATCCTTTTCAAACGAAAATTTCTATAATTTTTGACCAAATTTCAATTTTAATTTTGATGTATCATATAAATGCAAGCAAATATACAAACATAATTTCTTTTGTATTTATTCCTAATTTCATATGAAAGGATTATTACTATTCATATGTTTGGAAGTCATAAAAATATCAAAAAAAAAAAACGTAACAGAAAGAGAAACAATAATTCACAACAATATTACGATGAGATTTGCTACAGTCCGGATTTGTCGAAATCCTGTATACATACGAATATTGCAATTTTGTAATTTCTTCTCGTATATCATTTTACATTTTATGTTGATTTTAAGACCTTTTTAATATTTTTATAGTACACTTTAGTCTGATGTCAACAACAATTTTATACGTGCATAAATTTTAATAGCTATGAGTATACACGTTTTATATGTACCTACAGTATACTCAAATATTAAGAATTTTAAAATAATTTCATTTAGCATGGATCACAAAAAAAATTTTCATTGACTTTTTAGTAGAAAATTTTATATTCATTATACTATACGCATATAAAATTTCCATAAAAAATATAAACATATTTCAATAGTTTGTTTTGTATAATGGCGAAAAATAATAAAATACAATACAACAGAATCATAAAATATAGAAAGGATAATGATTGTCTTATTAGTTGAGATTGCTTTTACATGAGATGATATTGTATGAAGATGCGTAATTATATTAAGTTATAAATAGCATTTTAGTATTACATAAATTATATCTTATTGTATTATGAAATAAAATATAAAGACGGAGGTAATGTTTCAGTCTAACGATATAAGGCGCGTAGGACAAAATGTAACGATAGATTAATATAATCTAGAAAACGTTGATCACTTCATATACTTAAGAGCAAGGATAGCTAAAGATGGGAGTGAAGTTATAGAAAAATGAAGCTACGTATAAATAAAACAATTGTAACGATAATCTGCTACGGATGTGAGACATGGGCCTTAACCCAAACTAATGAGAAGCTGCTGGAAAGTTTTGAAAGAAAAATCCTAAGACGGAGGGCGGAGAATTCGATACAACAATGAGTTGTATAACATTTATGATGATGCATTATGCAAGATGGGAGGACAATATTCAAACCGATTCGAAACAACTATTAGGATTGGATAACTGGAGGAAAGCAGCTGAGGATCGATTCACTTGGCGAACTAAATTACAGTAGGCAATGGCTTGATCTGAGCCATAAGCCATTGAAGAAGAAGAAGAAGAAGAAGAAGAAGAAGAAGAAGTTCTTCTACTCGTATTACCAACCTTTGAAGAGATCAGACGAATTTTATATCAAACATATCAATAAAGTAATTTCTAAAAATTTGAAAACAATTATTGTTTCTTTTTAATGATAAAGACTATCAATCTATTATAGAAAAAATTTCATTTGTTTTGGGAATCCTCAAATAAATTTTCGATATTTGTTTCATAGAATTTATGAAAATTATTTCTTGAAATATGAAATTTTGTGTAATTCTCATTATTCGTGACATCTTTGATGACATCAAAATCAGTCGGTAATAAAATTTTGCATTTTTCAATATCAAGATCTGAATACATTTTAAGAATGCATAAATTATGAACATTCGGTATATGTGGTTCTTTGAAAATATCCAATCGAAACGGAATACCATTCCATGTGAAATGTCTTCTCCATAAAAATATTACAAAATGATTTTTATCTTTCATTTTTAATTGCTCCTCATATTCATCATGACTAAGTTGTATTTTAGTACACGAAAATTTACCGTCAACTAATGGCATTGATGTGGATTTAATGTATTTCCAATCGTTATCTTTATTGCATTTTTTCAATCGTACTCGTAATCCTAGTCCTGGTGATTCTAGTTGAACATAAATCACAGCATATCTATTGTATTTCCATAATTTTGTATTTTTCGGTAAAGGATATTTAATTAAAAATTTTACTTTTCGTATTATTTTTGGAATAATTTCTTCGATTACGTCACATTTTAGAATTTTATTCAAACGTTTTAGAATTTTTTCTATTTTCGTATTGAAATCTACATCATATGAAATACAATAATAATTTTTATATCCTGACCATATTTTACAGATTTCCGTATCTAATTCTAAAATGTTTGTATCTTTTTCATTTTTGTTACTGAATCGAGTCTTTGATATGTGCACAACAATATCATAACGATTATCTCTTAACATTTTCATATTCCATCTGTTCCTCTTCATAATCTCATCGATATTTCGATAATAATTATTCATTTGTCGTAACTGAAGAACTGTAAACACATCCAATGTTCCATAAATACATACACAAATTGTATTTGTATTTAGATAAAATGAAGCATTCTCAAAAAATGTATTCTCAATTGCTATTACCAATTTGATGATTTGTTCTTGAAATTCAATAATAATATTTTCATTGACAATTCCATTCGCATCATTAGTGACGAATTCATTTTCTGTGTATCGTCCATTTTCTACTGTCTCAAAAGGATTTGAAATGATGAATGTTTTCCAATTTCGTTTTTCAAATTGTAATTGTAATTCTTTTTGTATATTATGAAGATCAATTGAAGGATCACCTGTTAAAAGAATTTTCAAATGTCTAAATGATGGTAAATTTGTACCTCCATTACTTGAGCTATTATATTTATTCACAACACTTGACATTTTCTATAAAATTTCTCTTGCACAATTAATTTGTCAGGTTTTTTCTTAGTGCAGTCGTCACATTTAATATTCTTAAGCCATATCTACAATCTTCATAATAGAGAAACCTTAAGGAAAGGAAATACTAAATTAAATTGAAGTGAACTTACATTTGATTTAGGTAAAATTAAACGTATAGATTTTGAAATTGTGAACTCGTATTAGAAATGAAATGTTAATGAAATGTCATTTTAACAAAATCCGAATGAAATTGAAAATTGTGTAGGTTATGTAACATGTAAATCTAATATATAAAATTTTATTAATTCCGTTTCTACATTCAATGCAGTAACTTAAACTTGGACTTCGACTTTGGATTTCCTAGCACGTTTAACATGTAAAAGTAGCTGTCAAGTCTACAGCATTGAATGTAGAAATTACATATCCATTAAATCAAAATCAAAGTTGAAGTCTGCATTGAATGTTAGAATCGGCATTAGTATTGAACGAAAGTATCATTTGATTTTATTCAATACCAGTATCTATCCATTTTATTTTCAAATTGTTCATTTTGAAAATCTATTTTGTAATTAATTCGTTTTTTAATATTGAAAATATCAATATGCTAGAAAATTTTCAAATATATACATCATATAATAATAGAGTTCATTAAACTGTCCTTATTTTATGTTAATTTTTGTCATTTTGTTTTTGTAATGAATCCTTTTGTATAAATTAAACAAATTTCTTAAATGTTTTTTATGGTGTATCATTTAATGAAGATATAATAGACAAATTTTTATTTTTATTTATTTTTTATTTTTTTTTCATTGTTAGAATTCTCAGTTATTTGATTGCTACGATAAATATATGTACGTATGTACAAGTATAATGTATCTATATATACATAATGATGTTTATATTTTCATGAAAGCTTGTACAAAATTAAATATTCAAACACAAAATTTATGTAGAATATACTCGTAAGTGTATATTCGTATGTACACTCATACATAATGTACGTAATTCAACATGTATTTATGTTAATGTACATACTTATGTACAGAACAGATAAAATTCATTTCATACATACGTATATATTCGTTATATTATTATGTAGTTAATATACATACAATATAATAGATATACACATGACAACATTACAAAATACATTAATAAATAGTTTAAACATGACTTCATGAAATTTTCAACTCATAACATATTAAAGGATTCAGATGTATTATAAAACTGACATCAATTTTCCTATAGCTATATATATAATTATACAGTATATACATTTATTCGAAATTATAAAGATATACATATGTACGTATATATTTGTATATTATCTAGACGATACATGTTTTTTAGGTATAAGAACATTATATGTACATATTTACATATACATATTTAAATACATATACATATGGGCATTTATAAAGTGTTTTTTAGGTAATTTATGACAGGATATTGTACCCAGTGTGAGTAGAATCTATGTATATGTATATAAATGTAGATGATATTTTTGTATTATTTTTAGAATTATTATAAACTAAATTAAAGAAACTAAAAATATTTAAAGAATAAAAGTTGAGTAAATTTCATGAAATTATACCGTGAATGAATAATAATTTATGGTGAAAAAAGGATATCTCAGTATATTGTTTAACATAGATACTATTCATAGAAAATAGACAAAAATTAGGTAATATTTGATTTTATGATTTGACATTTTATTTAGAAAAACGAAAAGGACATTTATATCTTATTATTAATTCAAATAAAAATTTTCAAAACATATATATGAAGAAAATATCATTAAATACTTTTGAAATCTGAAATACAATTTCGTTTTCAGAATATGTATGTAGAGATTATATTGTTTATGATCATAAAAAATTATTGTAAATAAGGATTTCATTTTTTTATTAAGTTTTTATAAAATTTATCTTATTAACATACATATGTATCTAATTAATTTATCAAAAATTTGACAAATTATTTATGTAATTGATTTATAATTTCATTATGAATTATTAAAAGTTAATAATAACGCAATCAATTTATTATTTTTAAATTCGAACTTTTTAATTGAATTAATTATGTGGTATGTGATATTGAAAGAATTTATTTTATATCCGGATTACACAAGAGATCAATTGTTTTTTTTTTCACTCGACGAAAAAAAAAAAGGGTATTTTGTACAAAAAAATTTATTCATACGATTAATATGTAGTTTTATATGTACGAGCGTAGGAGTACTAAAATAACAAAATTATAAAATATTGTAGTAGTAGTAGTAACCAATTGAAAATATAAATCCTTGATGAATTTCTTTTTTTAAATTCAGTTCATATTCTCTTTTATAAAATTTTGATTTATATACATACATACCGATACCAGTCCAGTATGTAATGTATTTATGTACATTTGTATTTTTTTTTTGTTAATTGAAATCTATTTTCAATGTGTCCTGTTTTTTTTTTTTATTGTTGTACATTTTTTTATTTTAAATTCAATTTATTTATCCTACGTACGTACGTATATACGTTATAAAGATATGTTATGTATGAAAATAAATTCATAGAAAATGTTAACAAAAGAATGAATATATATACAGAGAAATGAAATGCTAAAGAAAAATAAAAATTAAAAGAGAAAATCTAAAAATAAAAAATAGAAATACAAAAAAAAAAATAAACTGAAACTAAAAGAGGCTCTAACAAAAAATCATAGCAGAAAGATTCAAAGAGAAACCAAAAAGAGATAGCTCTATCAACCATACGCTATATATGTACATGTACATTATAGATATATATATGTAAGTTGTAAAGTATGTATAGTCCTTTGTGAAAAGTTTAGTTAGGATATACTTACTTATTTGATATTATTGTACAATTTTTCTTTTGTTGGAAATAAAAAAAAAATAGAACAAAATGTCCTTTGAAGATTTAATTGAAAAATATGTAAGGTATAAATGTATGTGGGACGAAGTATTTTAGTAAAATAAAAATTGCTGTCAATAAAATGACAAAAAAATGACAAAATAAAATTGAGACTTTTTTTTTTACTAATCGAATCAGACAGATGATTACAAATGGATCAAAAAATAAAAAAAGAAAGAAAGAAAAATAACCGAAAGAAAACAAAATGAATGACAAAAGAAAATTGCAAATAAAAAATTTTCAAAAAGAGAAAAATAAAGTATAAGAAAAAATCAAAATAAAAATTCTCATTTTGATAAATGTGTTTTCAAGATGAGACCGGAAACATAACAAAATACATTCACAAATTAAAGATAACTATACAGTATGAAGAAAAATTGAAAAAGAAATTTATTCATTACACAAAAAGTGATCCTTGAAATGCATATAAATAATTTAGTTTATATCCTGATGGAATTACATATATACCTGTCTATGTATATGTTATAAACATATACGTCTAACTTGATTGAATGATGAAACCAAATTATATTTTTGTATTCTTTCGATATCAGTGCAGACGTACATATTGTAGTAGAGTATAGCTTCAGTCAATTGCATAAATTGTATTGGGAGAATTTGTAAAATAAACAGACCATACATTACAATACATAACTATATGTACTCATGCATAAAAAATAGAAAGAAAATGACATTTAGATGTTGGTTCATGGCTACACATTTTATGTACATATGTATATATAAAGCCAAATACAGCTATAAATGATTATCCAGAAATTGTAATTAGATCCTTTCACTTTTACATGGCAATTTACTAGTTATCTATAGCCATATATTTAGTCAGTTCATTTTGCTGCCATGCTAGAAGACAGTTAACTGGAGAATTTTATTCCTGAAGGAGTTTAATAACAATAGTATCTATAATATCGAAATTGTCAATTAACTTAATTTATTTCATTTCTCACTTATTCTCTGAGCATAGCTAATGTAATTTTAATGTAAAGTGAATAATTTGATATCGAAACAATCCAAAAAAATTGTAATAGTCGTGAACAATTCACTGTGAATCAATAACAGAAAAAGAAAAAAAAGATAATAATTTATCATTAATTGACAGAAATTCAGACAATTTCCAAAAAAAAAAAAAAGAAAAGAAAATCGTAATGAAAATTAAATATTTTTTTAATTTATTTTGTCATTTCGTTGCTATTGCGTGATTTTTTTTTTTTTTTTTGACTGCCGCTTCAGTTATTTTAATTCATTAAATATTTTTAGTTGTATTACTCATTTATTTTAAATATTTTGATTTTCATTAAAAATAATTGTATATAAAATTCATGAATATCTATCATATAAAAATAAATAAATAATTAATGAATGCTGATATTATTTGAATGTTGTAAATAATGCTTTTGAAAAGCAAAAAAAAAAAAAAGAAAAAAAAATTGCAATAAAATGGCAATAAAAGATAATTTTATGTAGTATGTTGATACATATACGGATGCATATGTATATTATTATGATATCGAATATTGATTATAGAGATTTTTCATTATGTTCTCTATTCTCTTGTTTTATTTATTTTACGTTATTTTATATGAACTCTAAATTATTTAAAATAATCTGAAAATTTATATAAAATGGTTATTTACTATACTATACAAAAATGTAAGCATGTATAAAAATTGATATTTATGTAAATAACAAAACAAAATATTTATATACAAAGATTTACATATAAATACACATTAATATGAATATGATAAAAAGGATAATAAAATAAAAATATTTTAATTTTTTGAATATACTCGTATATGTACAATTTCTATGTATTTTGTATTTATTTTATAAATTGAATTCAACATGAAAATTGTAAATGACTAAAATATTTAATATAATTCATGATTATTAAATCATTATTTATTTAATTTTAAAAACAAAAATACACAAATTAAAATAAACAAATAAATAAAAACATCAGAATGTAGAGTGGACATTAAAAGTCTTTGTACACCTTCAACATTTTTGTAAAATAATATTTCTTTTTAATAAACTCTTGAGAAGTAAAGATATGTTATACATTAATGTTTAGAAATGGATATCATAATGAGAGAAAAATGCTCACAATATATTTATACGTACAGTGGACCACAATGGACGACAAAAGTCTTTGTAAAATGCTCTCTCTTTCTAATGAACTTATGACAAGTAAAGACATGTTTTACATTAATATTAGTTAGTAGAAAAGGTTATTATATTTTTCAAATAAAATACCTAATTAATTTCATTATGTGAACGTTATCAGTTGTGAAAAGAATTTTGTATCATCAGAAGTGTGTAGTTGTTGTTTATTTAGGGAGAGGTATGAACCTGAGCACTCAGACAAACGCTGTCCATTGTACTCGAGACCCCCGTCTAACCAAACTTCTTTGTTCGGATCTGATAACATCAATGCCAAAATGAGCATTTTAATGGAGGAGAAGGCCTGACAGTTGGTACTCACACAATAAGTGTTCCGTAATATCATCCTCCTCTCCACAAGAAGCACACGGTGCATCACTGATGATTCCTATGATAGCAGGATCCAGAGGTATTATATCTCTGTAAGAGCATTGACTATTGCTTTGCAGTCTTTCCTTCGAAAGAAAGAGGAAGTATAGAATCATAAATTAAACTTCATATGAAAGGTCAAATTGTCTTCCTTAAGTACGCCAATTATCATCAAAATCGAAAAACAGAAGATATTCTTTACAAAAAAGAGATTTTTGTAACATTATCAAGAAAAATCGTATAAAATATTATATTTGATTATACGGGTATGTAGGCAAGGGTGTACAAATACATTTGACTCGTAATTTTAGGACTTGTTTTAATTATTTTCCTATAACTTGAGAATAAACAGGAGTATGAAAATGAAATTCCGGAATAATATTAATAACATATCAGGGTTTCTATTGTGCAAAAAATCGAAAGATGTGTTCATTTGATTTTGACTTACAGATATTTAAAGTTTAAAAATTTTAGGTGCACAAAGATTTTTAATATCGACTGTATCAGTTGAAGTTTTGCATATCATTATATTCGTACATATTATGTGCAGTGTGTGTATATCTACATTATATAACACAAATAAATGTGCACATTATACATAATATTGTGAGTGCAGTCACTTTTTTTTTTTTTACAGATAATGGTATTTATAATATGTGTACGTGAATATTTACATATCAAAAAAAAAAAAATATAATGAAATCATTTCGAATTCATGTTTAATTAAATATCAAAATTCATTTTAATATTTTTCCAAAGTATTTTTTTTATATTTACATTCATTTTTACATATATTTTATTTCATTTATATTCGAAAAAAAAGAAGAAAATGTAAAATAATAAAAAAATTTTTTTATCACTTGAAGTTCATCAACAGTTACCACGTTTTAATTAACCTTTCAATAATTTATTTGGTATATAGTGGATGTCGATCGTGTATGTTTATAAATAATGTAATTCATTTACTCACTGTATGTACATATGTATATATGTAAGTAAAAATATGTTAAGTAACGAAGACTATAATATAGGAACTTATGTACACATAACATAAATTATATGATATGCACGAGTACATATGCATACATATAAATTTAATATTAATATATGTGCATATATATTTAACCCATTTAATAGTCTGTTATCCTTAAAATATGAATAAATATGTATATACATATATGAATATGTATATATAGTTTTATGACAACATATGTATGTATATACGTATTATGTGTTACAGTAGATGAAAAACTCATTTTAAATAATTAAAATTAATTTAAAAAAGTACAAAAAGCACATTAAGGGTGTTGTTCATCAACCAAGATTATCTTTTGTCTGAGATAAATTGTATTCATATCAACCTCGATTATACAGTATTCGAATATTTTATGTTATAATATAGTATATTCTGGAATTGGTATTACAAATATCCTTTGATCATAAAATAACCTTGGGTAGGTTCGCGTAAGGTGATTGGTGATATTCACCACAAATTTCGGTTCACGTATGGTGACAATCACCAAAAATTATCACTAAATTATCACTTTGAGGTGATAGCATTTTAGGTGTCACTTTTCAAATTTTTACTATTATTCTTCTTCTACCTAATCAAAAAATACTCATAATCACATACAATCAATTGATGTTTGCTGTTGATGGTATATAATTTATTTAAATAATTTTGTAATTTAAAATATGTATATTGTGTTATTTTTACAATGAAATTCTCCATGAATAATTGCAATTTACTGAACACCCAATAAATCCAAAGGGATTATTGCTATCTCGCATTTTTCTCCTAATTATTTTTATTTGAGATTCATTTTCAGAATCTGAAATAAAAAATGCTATAGACGAAAACGTTATTGAATTTTCTTGTATTCTTATTCACAATTTAAATTTTTATTTGTTTTGATTGACGTTTGACAACTATAAATATACTGTGAAATTCACCGCGTTTCAAATTCCATCACCTTACACGAACAATTACTTTTCGGTGATCACTTTTTGACTATCACTTATTACCTATCACCAATCACCTTACGTGAACCCACCCCTTGTTATTAACAACAACAGCACATGACTCCCATATAATCATCACACCACATAACCTTGTTTTTCATTTTGTGATATAAAAATACAAACTTTCCTTAATCAACTGACATATTCTACACTCCGACAATGAAGTCCGAAAACAAATTTTATCTAGGTGGATGAATAAACTGAAATTATACCCTGCTAAAATATATCCGACCGATAATGTTGGTTGGTGAATAGGACCTTCAATATGTATAATATTACACCTTCTTTCAAATATAAATATAATATATTCCCGTATGTGTAATTTAAACTTATACATTCACATCACATCTGTCTGTTATAAAAATATATAAATAAACTTCAACATACACATCCATTCACTTAATTAAAGACTGAAAGTATTTATATTTTATTAAAATTAAATCTTCTTTAAGTAACCTCATTCAAAATTTTCGGAACAATAGAAAATAATAAATGAACATCATCACATACTATACTACACAAAAATAATGAATACTCATTTACGAGTGTAAGTAGATATAAAACAAAGAATGAATACATAAGATAAGATAGAAATTAAGGATTTTTAATAATGAAAAACAAAAAAATCATAAAAATATCCGTGCAGATAATACATATTCATATATTATACATGAATATATCATATGTATACAAAAGCAATCATTACATTTTCTGTTTTTCTTATCAAAAAAAAAAAAAAAAAAAATAAATAAATAAAATAAAATAACAAAAAAAAAACTATGTAGTTACGACACAATATCAGATCTTCTGTTATTAAATAAATGAACGCTTGATGTGCGTGTGAGTTCGTTATTTTGAAACTCATCAACTGAATATAATTTAGATGCTTAATAGTGGTAGCAATGTTGGCAGTATTGATACTGATAATGGCTGGTGGGTAATGGTATACCAGTGTCTACATACATAGTTATATGTATGTTATGTAATTTCAAAATAATCCAGATGATATGATTGTGAATCTGAAGTTATTTTTTGGTAGAACAGAACTTCTTATAGTAATGGTAATGATGATTCGGATGTGTAAGGATGTATTCATATTACCTTCGATAAATTTGAATTAAAAATTTTTCATATAATGTAAATTACCCTCTATTACTTCTAACTAAAAAGATTACGTAAAAGAATTTAAGTTATTAAATTTAACAATACTGAATGAGAAATACAAGATTTCTTTTTTATACTTTTCCGATGTAAAAAATTTTTATTTGTTCGAATTCAAAATTAATTGAAATTTACCGTATTTTCAATTTATTTTCATCAAATTCAAGGATTACTTTCTACAATATGAACAAATGCAACTATATAAAGCTATCTTTAAATTAAAAAAAATTCTTTGAATATTTTTATGCATTGATTTCTATTCTATCTGTAAAGGTTAGACATTCGTTATTCATTCAAATTTATTCATTTTTTTTTTAATATTCATACCTTGGTAATTTATGGAATGATAGGAAGTCAGGAGGTAAGAATATTCTAATATAAATAGTATACAGAATTTTTTTTTACAATCTTTATACAGGATGCATTATATTTACATTTATGAAAATTTCGAAGAAAAAAATGTTCAAAATAATTTCTTCCATAATTGTCTCGTTTATAATTTTATATTTTTGTCTATATTTCTCCTGTATACATAGTGTCATTAATCTTACTTAAAAATTTTATTATTATTACAATTATTTTTTTTTTTATCTTGGGATGAAAAATTGGAAGAAATTTTTTTAATTTTATTATCATTCTGTGTAGTCGAAGTGAAAATGAACAAAAGTTAAATGAGAGAATTTTATTTTATTTTAATTTTTCTAATGCAAAGAAGAACTAAAAAAAAAAATAAGATAAGAAATTTGTATATGAATTTTGTCCAATAAGAAGAAGTAAGTAATTCATTACATACACATATTGCTTTTAAGAATTTTACAGGAAAATGAAAATTTAATTTTGCTGCTTGCTAACAAGAAGAAAATTGGGGAGTACGAAATTATAAAATTTAAAGTAAAAATGAAAACTGCTTACTCATTGTATGTGAATTTTTGGAAGTTTTAATTCCACCACCCCCCCCACATAGTACATATAGTTATACAGAAGGTGGGTGGCATTTTTCTTGAAAAATTTTCCAGATATTACACTGTGATGCTAATACGAATATGACGTTTTGAATAATGATAATTTTATTTTATTTTTCGAGCTACGACAAATTCATTAATCACATGCTTTCAAAAAAAAAAAATAAAAAAATAATAATAAAATAAAAGAATAATGAAAGGATATTTAATAATCTAACAACAGGAAATTAAACAAAAATTCATTTTCGTTTAATTACAATTTATTATATGAAAAATTATTATTGTGAATTTAACGTCATGAAAAAAATTTTTGTTTTAATTAATCTTTAATCAATTTGGAATTAATAGATTATGAAATGTATGTATTTCTGGTATTATTTTGGTGTTACAATATTCATCAGTTTCATAATGTGTAAATGTAATGCATGATTATGTAATTGTAATTGTGATGAATGTGTGTAGTAATAATAGTAAATTCATGCATTTGTTTGTATTACATATAAAGACACACAAAACACACATATGTACGTAAACAAACTCGTTCGCATTGCATGAAAATTATTATTAATTTAATAATAAGAATCTAGTATTAATTAATTTCACAAGGATAAACATTCAATCATCATCTGTGTATACAGTATACTTTTTTATTTTGTTATATACACGAGATTATATTTGATGTGATCTTCACAATTTTTGTTCGTTTACATTTTATTTTAAGAAATTTAATAAAGAAATGAAATTTTGATTTATTATATTCATAAACATTATAATTTTACGTATTCTCATCGGTTTTTTGTATGTAAATACATACTTACATATATAAACTTGATATATAAAATACTTGACTGATTACTATACATGTGTTTGTATATAATGTATGTACGTAGTATATTTCAGTTTGGAAGAAAACAATTTAATTCAGGGATAATTAATCATCGAAATAAAATTTTTCACTTTTTATATGTCCCTATCATATGTGTCTGGTAAATATATACTCGTTCGTATATACTTGCGTATTGTATGTGCAGATATTACCGTAATACATTATCCTTACTAAATCCTTATTCCAGAAATATATAAAATCATATTTTTGTTTTGTTGTTTTATACGTTTTTTTTTCTTGTTTGTTGTATGCTTACATGCATATGATTTCATTTATTTAATAAAAACAATTTTTTTTAATGCTATGCTGTATTATGTTAAAAAGACAATCTATGCGGTATTACAATAAAAATGTCTTTGTCATTCTTGCTAAAGCTATTACAGGCACATGTACACACTATATGTATATACTCGTAATGTAATTGGGAATGTACGACTGTGCTTGTATGTTAAGGAAAATGAAAATTATAATAATTATTGGGGATTTTTAAAGGCACATTCGAACATTAACTGTGAGTTCATTAATCATTTTAATTAATTCACTTGTATATGAAAGTGAATTTTGTTGGTATTTCTTTTTTTTCATTCTACTTTTAGATTTTCCTAAAATATCTGCTTCCGTTCTGTAAATAAAATTTAATTTTGATAATGTTATAATGTGTTAATGAGAACAGAACCATCGGTACGTACATATGTACGCGTATATGCATACAACTTCTCTGCGAATATATCATTGCCGTGGTTGGAAGTGCTTGTATACCATGTTAGGACCAAATTGGGCTACATAGAAATAAAATTGTTATACCTTAATTTGTGGTTATTTTAAGATAATAAAAATGATTATTGAATACTTTTTGTTTGTATTCGATTTACGTTTCAATTAACTTTCGTCCTTTCGTATTATTTATATTTCGTGAACACTTTGTTATCGTATATACGCATATTATGAAGAAAATTAATAAAAATAATAATAGTAATAATAATAAATTTATATAGGTAAAGAACTTTATAGAGTATACCACATTATATACCAGACTATATGGAAGATACGAGCACATCCATATGTATGTACATACATCAAAGTATTTATTTGTATAACTGTAAAGTAAATAAAACTTGAAGTATATATTGGAATATTTGAGATACGTGCATATACTGTATTATGAATGAATAAATGAAGGTACTGTACTACCTATACGTATAATGATTATGTATGTAGATGATATATAAGAAAAACTCGAAAAACAAAAAATCCAAAAGAAAAACCAATATTATATTTCTTATCTCTTGTACACATACGTATATATACCTAAACATAAGATTATATGTACACATTTTTTATTTCATTTTATTCTGTTTATTTAAATAAATATATATTTATATGTACAATGTGTGTATAGATATGTACGTTACGTATGTACATTCATACAGATGCAATTCATCATTAAAATTGACTTCTCTTCTTATATGTTATAAGCATAAGTATATTCTCCGGTGACCCATAAGGATTACAATATATTACTCATAGGGCTAACCACACTACATCTATATGCATACTTGGATACATACATATACGAGTAGTAATGTCAGTAAAACTTATCGTTATCATATATCTCATATAATTTTATTTTTTTTTATTTCCTTTTATTTATTATAGAGATGAGATATCATCTTCAAATACATTTTATATAATGTAAATATGCACATATGTACACACATCTTATGTACATTACATTCATATGTTATATGTTATAATAATATGTATAGCATTACTCATACATTTTAACAACAACAGTGATAAAGTCCATATTCGATAAATATCAATTATAATCAGTCATCTCTTAAGTGGTACCAGTGCGAATTGCAAATATGTATTGCGAATTCTATAATCATAATGCATACACAAGCGTGAAAAAATTATGGGACTTAAAAATAAATTTTCATGAGTAATCCAACGTAATCATACAAACTTACATTTTACGATCTTTATAACGATTTACAACCGACAGACAAAAAAAGGCAGGAAACATAATTACCCACTAGTATGTTAGAAACACCTTTTTAAAGCCCTAGCTTAAATTTTATCGAACATTTAGAAACATGTTTAGAAACAAAAATTAGAAAAATATGTCAGTATAAGTCAGTTGTTAAATTAAAAAAAATGATCACAAAAAAAAAATATGAGAGAGTGAAATTTTACAAGATTTTATTAAAAATCCTATGTGTAGTGGGAGTCAATGCAATGACAATTAGAAGAGGTCTATAAACGTGAAGGCTGTCTGTCATACAAAATATTGATTTAATTTTTTTTTTTTTCATATAAATTTTAAGAGTTTTTTGTACTATGATCCATGATTTATTCACAGTAAGTTCCGATACAATAAATTTATTCTTTTTTGAATTTATTTTTGAATAAGTTGTAATTATTTTTTTTTTTGTAATATGCATTTTAGAGCACTTTATTTCGAAAATTTATTCTTGTTCCATAATTTTTTCACGGCTGTATATATAGTATGTTATTATACGTAAGTATTATGTTTGTTTGCTTATTAAATAAAAAATTACTAGAAATACAGCTATTTTACTTTCGCAGCGCAAAAATACATATATTGCAGTATAATATATGAGTAGATACTAAATTATGTAATGTGTACTAGTACATCATATCATTTACTCTTATACATAATATTCGGATCATATAATAATTGTAATTTAATACTTCTTTATTTTCTTACATTTATATTTGTAAATACATTATATGTGTAATATCTTTAAATTACTAAATATTTGATCGCTATGCTCCATCATATAAATATAAATATGATGAACATTAGCACTTTGAATTGATGTTGATCGTATACGTAATGGTAATGTACTTGAGATAATTACAATAAATTGAATACTAGGGGATATACTCGTATGTATCCTTATCTGTGTATGCATATAGGAGGTGTTGGTGTAGAAATATACGGTTATTACATTCTGCTATACTCTCAAACTATTAAATATAGAAAAAGCGTATAATATAACCAGACCCAAACGTTTGTGAGGATATCAATTTTTTTTTTAATATTTTTATTCACCTTTCTTTTACTTATTTTTTCCATATTACAAAAAAAAAAAAAAATACTTGCATTTTATATACTATATTATATATTTGAAATATATATTATATGAAATGAAGTTCAGACTACGGTAATACTTCTTAAACAGAACAGGAAATTTATTCATTATTATTTTTTTTTTTTCTTCTACATAATATTCGTTGAAAAAATATTATTTTTCTTCTTTTCTCTTTTTCTTATTTTCATTTCATTTTTCATATCATTTTCATTTCGATTCATTTTATTTCAGTGTTTTTCTTTTATAAGTATAGTACTGTAAAGTGTTTATAAAATAAAAGTGAAATATGTACGAGTATTATTATAAAAAAAATATTATATCATATTTATATATTATGACAGGATATTTTACTTTTTATACCTATATTAGAACTGCAAATGTGTGAATGAAGTTTGTATACGTACATTATAAATGGTATCTATATATTATATTTTATGTTTTGTGTGTGTTACATGGTAAAAAGGATAAAATATGATAGATCATATAAACGCAAATATATGCTATACATATATAACAATATGTATGTGTAAGTGTACCTAATGTGTATATGAAAAAAGTGTTTTAAATTGCTCTTATAAACTATTCGTATATAATGTGCTATAACCTCTAACATTGATGGTATATCTCATCGATTGAAAAAGGATAAAATTTAATTTTTTTTACAAAAAAATTAGTAGTATAGTAAGTACTCAAGTATACATGTACATATAATCTGTATTAACATTCTTACATTTATGTATATGTATTATAATATCATATAAAAGCTATTTAAACGAAATATAATATTCGAGTATAGTTTTACATGTATCCTTCAGATATAGGATATCAGATATTGGCTAATAGATGTAATACCAATCAAGTAAATAACATAATATACTCAATACACGCATATTGTGTTTGTGTGAATATATTATAAGTAAACTAGAAGTACATCAATATTAAGGGGATTCATGTCATTTTTTAGTTCACTGTAATATTTCAGTTTTCAAGTTTCGTAGTTCGTAGTTCTGTTGAAATGAACGACCATAAAAAATTTTTTCTTAGTTTACTTTTCTCGTGTAGTTGTTTTTATTTCATCTGTTATATTTATTTTTAAATATTTTAATTTCTATGCCAACAGTTAAGAACTGCCAAACATTAACTATACGAAACTACGAAATACAAAATTTAGAAACTGCGAAGCATTTCAACTTTGCAGTTTTTCAAAACTTTCATAGTTTATAAATGTATGGAAATGAACTATACGAAAACTGAAAAACTACGAAGAATACGAAGTTTACGACGAACTGAAACGTGAAATGAATCCCCTAATTGAAATAAAAACGAATTTTCTATATAGAAATTTACGTATATACTCATATTTAATATAAAATATAAAAGATAAGAGAACAAAGATTAATTTCCTTTCAATGTCATCATCATCCATCCATACCTATTCTATGTACTTATGTCTTCTTAAATATCAATATTTTTTTATTTATTTTGCATTTCTTCTTTCAAACTTTTCATTTTTTTTTTTTTATATTTTCAAACAAAAAAAAAATTTTCATTATCCTTAAAAATATTTTCTGTATTATTTTATATTTTTTGAAAAAAAAAAAAAAAAAAAAATTTCATAACTGAAAGTGTTGAATAGACAAGACACACAAGATAAATAAAATTTGATATCAGAGTTTGCTCATTAAATTTGAAGTTATTATCAGTTTAAAAGAAATATGATGACACTATCCATACATACTCGTACACATACATACTTAATACTATACTAAATAATGAATAATGATTAATAGCCGATAAGATATTTGTATAATAATGATGATGCGATGCGATGATGATTACAACTATAAAGATAATGAAAAGAATGAAGAGAGAGAAACAAAAACAAAAAAAAAAAAATATGAAAGGATTTTTGATGGAATATACATAACATTATTATTATTATTTTATTCATTAGTTAATGTTTATAAAGATTGTGTACACATAAAAACGAGAAAAAAAAAAGGATAAAAAAAAGAAAGGAAAACTAGAAGGAAAAAGAATTATAAATTTGTTCCTTTTTTCTATTAAATGAAAATATATATAATATAATATCTTATGTATGTATGTCCTGCTGCTAAGCAACAACTGACTTTATATTTTGTTACGTGCGTATAATAAGAGTATGTATAACAAG
Organism: Villa cingulata; assembly: GCA_951394055.1. Classification (NCBI taxonomy): domain Eukaryota; kingdom Metazoa; phylum Arthropoda; class Insecta; order Diptera; family Bombyliidae; genus Villa; species Villa cingulata. The sequence continues at coordinate 21,051,394 of OX596025.1, read as the reverse complement.
ATGAAAAGCGTTTTTAGCGTTTTTAGCGTTTCTAGCATGACAAAAAAGTAAAAAAAAAAGAAAATGGAACGATTAAAATATTAGAACAAATAATAACGCAAAAGATGAAAAACTTGTACATACTACATACTCGTATTACGTACATATACGTATGTATGTATTTTGAAAAATAATTGTAATAATAAATCAATGATTTAATGATCCTAAATATATACATATTTAGAATACCAGATGACTTATATACTTATGTAAACTTTTTCATTTTATTTTCTTTTTTTTATTATACTTTTTCTTCTTAATCTTCTTCTTCTTCATCTATTTCTTCTTTTATAAAGTACCCACCTAATTCTATTTGGACTTATAATGTGATTTTAATATTGAAAAAGGACTCTTATTTATACATAAAATATATAATTTATGTACATCAATTATTTAAATGACAGTTTGTTTAATTTACCGTATAATTTCGATAATAATATACAAAAAGGATATATGTGTGTGTGTATATATATTTTTTTTTGTTTTTTGTTACATTTTTTTTTGTCATTTTCAATTAACTACACGTTTAAATTGCATATTATATTCGAAGGGATATATATCATTAAGGGTAGATCATTATTATGTATGTATTGAAATTTTTTTTTTCAATCATCTTTTAAATTTTTGATGACAGAATCAATTATACAACACAGTTATCGAGTATAAGAAAAACAAAAAGTAGGAAAAAGAAATGATTGTGAAAAGGATAAAATATCGAACATAGAAGTAATTAAAAATGAAATAATGAATTAAGGATAATAATTAGTTACATAAAGTATTTGTATACATCAGTTAGGAAATAATGAAAAAAATAATATTTATAATATTATTTTTTTCAAAGGATATAGTATATATGTAATTAAATGAAAAGTATTTATAATTTAGACATTTAATGCAAATAATGTCTCCGCGACACATGATTAAACTCTCATTCCTATATTTTTCGCATTATTTTTTCGAATATTGTACAAACAGTAAAAATACTTTTAGAATCAATATATTGTATGCAACATTCAATTTTTGAGAATTTTCTAGCTTATAAAGATTTTGACATTTTTGTTTTATTCAAAAATATGTAAGACTCTGTACAACATTAAACTGTTCTCACTAATCACTAATTAGTGCTTATACTTAATTCCATCTGATCATATTCTTGAATATATTTTGTTCTTAACCTCTTTACTACTGTTAACTTTTTAAACCTTTGAGTTGATACAAATTAATGGACACAAAAAAAATAACTAAAAATTAAAACGAAATAAAGTGTATTGTATTTTCATCTCAGTTTATAAATCTGAATCAATTCATACTCGAATCCTATTCTTTTTATAATTTATCAAATTAACAATTTCCCTACACCCACTTCATTCGTTCACTTTCTATATAAATATTAACAGAATGAATGTTATTTCTTTCAATTTCTTTCAAAATCTAACTTTAAATGCAATTTTTTTTCTTTGCTATTTTAAATCATTTTTCTTATGATTTTATTATTTAGTAAGGGATTGTGATGATAAGAATATAAAGAAAAAAAAACAATTTTGTTTTTCTTTTAACAAAACTTTGACATTGTCCTCGTAAAATACAACATAAGTAAATAAATAATTATTTGACTATATGTATTTATATAAAATGTTAATTCGATTTTTTTTTTCACAATTTTTCTTGCATTGAATTTTTGTTTTTTTTTTTTAGCGAAATGAGCAAAAATGCAAAATAAACAACAACAAAAAAAAAGGATAAAACCTAAAAATAAATAACAAAATAAATAAAATGTTATGAACAAAGATGTAAAAACCTTATTAATGTAAAACAAAAGAAAAATTTTTTTAAATAAAAACTTTTTAATGAGATATTGAAAATGATAAACAAATTATAAAGTTTAATTGTGTCTATTTAATCAAAATGTAAAGTTTATTTTGTCATCATTAATTTATTCAAAGGCAAAGACGTGAAGCTATTAAAGGCGGCAGCAAGCAAACAAAGTGCAGAAACACAGACAACATACAACATACATTTTTAAATATATCTATATGTAGTAGAACAGGTACCCAGTGTCAGTATGTAACAGGTTTGTAAGGAATCTGTAACGTTGTGTTAGCAAAAAAAAAAAAAAAAAATTAGAAATGATAAAAAATGCTCACAAAAATTATGTGAATTTTTTTTTTTTTTGCTTGTTTTCATTTCTAGGCTGTTCATCCTTTTAAATAGTGCTGTAGATATTGAAAGGACATTTTTTTATTTCGTTAGGAAATTACATAAACAAATAATATCATCAGCAGTGTCTTGTTTTATATGAAAAGATGTTACATGTACTATTTTTTTCATTTTCTTTTGATCATCGTTGTAAATATTAATATTGTTTGCATACATTATACACATCTATAGAATGTCTAGAAACTTACATTTTTATATTTATTCATGTACATATGTATGTATCTAGTGTATGTAAGTGGAGGTAATATTGTACAATTATTAAGGTGTTTCAGACACAATAAAAATTTTTCGTCTCTGTGACAAAAAATGTTAAGGTGAACACCATAGCTATTACTGCAGTCGATGGTCGAGAAAATTTCAGTTGGTACACAAAAAAAAAATTGGAAATGAAAATTTTCGTGTTTTATTTGGAGAAATGAGAAAAAAACAAATGAGAAAAAGAAGAAGAAGACGAAAAATTTAAAATTTACAGATTTCTTGTTGCTTATTTTTCACCGTCCAACATTTAAACTTTTAAATTCTGAATGTTTGTCGTGATTTCGTGATTTTTTTTTCAATCTTATTTTTCCGGTTGAAAGTATATATGTATTTTGTGTCCTTTCCATTAGTATTTAACATTTTTATTTATTTTGTCTCGCCTACTTTCAACACCATTAAATATTCAACTAAATACAGTACATAAAATTTACGTGTATAACTACTGTGTCTGTTTTTATCCTTTTTTGTCTATCCAGCATAACAGCAGATAGAATCTGTATTATGTATATGTACATATAGTATAAAGTATACATAAATAGTACACATAGTTAGTTCTTACTACAGTACCTACAGTACTACCAGTACCAACTCGTATATTAGGTACACAAAGAACAAGAATATTTATAATTTTCTCTATAGTTCATGCCAAATTTATCAAAATGCTTTAAAATTGTGTGTTTTTTTTTATACACATGAATATATTGCTATGTGTGTAAATATTTTTATTATTTGTTTTTGTTTTTCTTTTCCTTTTTGAGGAAAGTAAGTTTTCTTTTAATATGTATTCACATCCATCCTATGTAGATTGTTGTTTAGATGTATCTGTTTAGCTAGAAAACTCAAAATATTTATGTATTTTAAGATTTTTCTAGAATAAATATTTTACATTATGAACAACGAAGTAAGAGTGAATAGATCCTATAGACCGTAATTATTGGTTAACATTGAAAGGTGAAATGGGAAGACTAGATATAAGTATCTTAGGATGCATATGATGGAATCACAATAAAACACAATCAAAATAAAACAAAAGACAAGTAAAGAAGAAAATGAAAACTATAAAGAGAATTGATAGAGATAAAAATGTAAATTATGGTGAAATATAGAAAGAAAATTTTTTTCTTATTCTATCTTCAATTTGGTAAAACATTTAAAGAAAACACCTATGGAGGTATACAGATAAATGTACGAAAAAGCACCGAAAACAAAAAACAAAAAAAATACAAAATTTATGGATTTAGTAAAATGCAAAAATTGAACGAATTTCGAGTTGTTCTTTATGGATAATGTGGATTTGTACAGTATGTAAGGTACTACGTACTACGGTACTACTACGTACTACTATGAATGCATTAAAATGAATAAAACGTAAATAAATAAAAAACATAAAAAAAAAATACTGTTGACCTAATTTATTTGTTTTGAATTCAAAATTCATTTACACTTCTAAAGTGTATCGTGTACGTACATACATGAAAAGGAAAGGAACAATACTGTAAAAGTGATACAAAATATCGAATTTTAAAGTATACCTATATACTCGTGAAAATAAAATTACGAGTACATTTTTAAAATGCATCTTACGTAGGATATCTAAAGTACAATTTTTTTTTATCTTAAGAACATTTTCGATTTTCGTTCTTTTCTATAATATGTATGTATGTATTTTTTTTTTTTTTTTTTTTTTGTACAAAATACAAGCACTTTAAAAATGAAAAATATAAAAAGAAAGAAAAACAAAAATGAAATGAAAAAACTAAGATTATAAAAAGTAAAAATAACACAAAAGATAAGAATTTATTTTATTGTAAACCACTTAAATTTATATATACTATTTATATACATTTTTGTAAAGAATCCATTCATCACTCTAGAGTACACCTATAAAATAAGTAAATGTTTGTGATATACACAGATACACACATATTCCACATTACAGGTATGATTGCATAATATAACTATATTTTAACTTTACGTCATATGTAAGTTTCGATGTATATGGTGTATAGAAACAGTATAAAGTAGTTCACATGTAAAGTGATTGCAAGTTAAAATGTAAAATAATTCGGAACGATTATATAACACAAACATTTATTTATATACATATATAAGAGCCAGGTTTTTGTACAAGTACAAGCACCACTATTTTTTTTTTAATAAATATATTATATTATGATGCCAAATAAAAGCTAAGCTAACACTGTATATGTGTACGTAAATGCATATACATACATACGCACGTATGTATACTAATTGAATAACAGAGAAATATTTTGTATACTACTACAGTACAGCATGTATATACATACTAACACAGGCATAATAATATTAAGAGGACTCTATACTTTCGTATAATCAATGTGCAGAATAAAATATTCAGATCCGAGTTAGAGTATATAGTCCTACAGCAGATTCTACCATTCTATATGCATATCGAGATAGAGTTGTAGGTTGGAGTAGTATAATTGCAGTATTGAAGTAGTAGATGCATTTTTGATTCGGAAACATTTTATTCGGGATGATTTTATTGAATAATTTAAGAGCTTTTAAAAGAAAGTTTTACTACCAAATTTCATATATTATGTGTGTGCATCATGTAAATATTAAAATGCATCTAAATGTATATATGTATATATACCTATACTCATATAAAAGTTGTAAAATCTAAATTTTCTTGGTTATTTTTATGTTTTATTTTTACATTACAGATTATACGTAAATACATACATGTACTACGTGTGTTTATAAAAATATTCGTATTTGAAATTTTTGGATAAGAAATTTACGAAAATTTATGAACTTTGATTTAATCTTATTAAAGTTTCTAAATTGTTAAGTCGATGATATGCAAAATAACATACATAAACACACTATTAAACATACATATACATAAATACATATACACATTTTTTTTTTTTGTTCTTTTTTTCTCTTTCTTAGTTGTAAGAATTCATGTTATTTTGTTTATTTTCGTAATAAATTTTCTTTAATTTTATGATGGTTAAATTTCTGGTTATATATTTTATTTTCCATTGCACTTGTACAAATGCACATAAATATTTAAATGTAGTAACTATGTACAGTGTATATATGTGGATATATTTGATATATGAGTATTTGTTTATGTATTAGTGTATTAGTAATTTTGTTAAGATATTTTGAATATCCAATACAAGTGAAGTTAAAAAAAGATTTTTATTTTTCTCTTCAAAACGAAACGATAAATTCGAAATTAAATTCGAATATATGTTCATACATATAGATTTAGATAGGTATATGTATATGTACATCTACATATACAAGTAAAAATTGTAAAATTAAAAACTATACATACATATTTATGTACATTTATTTATTATGATATGAGTAGAATATTTTTTTTTTACTATTTTGGTGAAATTTATTTCTGTTTTTAAAATATTAAAAAATAAAAACAACTAAGTAATTTTGTAAAGTTTAATAGTTTTTTACTCGAACAAAAAACAACAGATTATACGTAAATAAGTACATACGAGTATATGAGCAGATACGTAAAAATAAAACCATATACCTACAAAACTTTAAAAATTTTATAATTCCTTTAAAAAAATGATTTGTTGTCTTTTTTCCAAAAATTTTGTTTTTCAAAACTTCGATTTATCAAAATTTGAAAAATAAAAAAACAAAAAAAAAACAAAAATAAAAAGAAACTAAAATGAAATGAAATAAAATGAAAAATAACATAAAATAGATTTATCATACAAAATATGTACATACATATGAAACCAAAAAGTTTAAAACATAATTTTATATATTATTTTATTTTCTGTGTGACTGTGTTTTTAGTTTTTTTGTTCTTTTTCATTTTTTGTGTTTTATTTTATTTTATTTTTTTTTTTTTTTGTAATTTTATCATATTTTTTTCAAAAGTTATTCTGATTATTATCAATTTAATTTAATTCTCAGCATGGTTTAGTTTTGGAAAATACTTTACGAAAATATGATGATAATTTTACAAAAACACAAAAAATAAGTATACACAAAAAAATAATCAAAAAAAAAAACGAATAACCAAAAGCAGTAGAAGAAGAAGAAACAAAACAAAAACATGTACTTAAAACAAAAATAAACGAAAAAAAGAATGAAATAAATGAAAAGAAACCAAAATGAAATACATTAACACATTACATACAAATACATTCGACCACATATATGTACAATGGATTTGTGTTAATTTGAAATTCTAATGGCCATTTTTAATGTTTTTTTTTTATATTTTTCGTTGTTTTTGTTTGTTTGTTTGTTTGTTTGTTCTAAAAAGTTTTCATAATTTTTATATACATATATGTATTGTGTTGTTAAACACTTTATTTTTATAGTTTCCGCTAGAAAAACGCCTATAGTTTTTTGAATGAAAAGAATAAATTACTGAGAAAAATTTAATATATACGAGTATTCGAAAAAATTTATATTATGTATGTGCGAGTATATTCTCGTGTACAATAAAATACTTCAGTTTTAGAGTATGTGTGTAAATATGAATGTGGTAATAATTATTACCATATTTTAGTATATTTTATTTTATTTTTATAAATTATGACACATACATTCTACTACTTATTTATGGAGTTATTATTATTCTAGTTTTTTCTAGATCCTGATGGCATTCATTATATTATGGTATTTAAATTTTTAGTTCAAAAATACGCAAAATATAATAAAGAAGAAAGAAAAAGAAAAATAATAAGTACAAAAGCAGAAATATGTAAATTTGTAAATTTGTTAAGAAAAAATAAAAAACTAGTGTTTTTCAAAAATAGGAAAAGACTTATATTCTATACATATGTATCCACCTATAAGTAGTATAGTATTTTCTTAACTCGTATAGGTCGTAGCTACATTTCTGCTATAGTGTTTGTTTTGTTATGTGTGTGTTCATTTCTTTCATTTTGTATAGCGTGTATACAGTAGTAGGTAGTAGTAATAATTTGTTGAGATATATGTAGATAGGCATTTCAGAAACTGTGTGTTTGTTTGTGTGTCTGTATTTTTTTAAAAGTTTTTTTGTTATATTTAAAAGAACACACACACACACACACACAAGAAGTAATAAAATTACATAAAAACCTATACTAGAACTTTTGTTTCTATAATTTTGTACTTTTGTAAATGAGTGCGTGTACGTCCACAAACACTTGTGTTGTTTTGTATGAGAATATATAGTAGGTGGTGGTATTAAAAGTATACTCAAGGTACTCAAGTACTCATATTTACGTATGTATCAGTTATATAGTAGTGTAGTAGATAGCTTTCATGCTAAAGAATAAAAATGTACCACTCGTACTTAGTATACAGCAGTAGCAGCAATATGAACATTTATTATGATGAAACACATTTTATAAGCTGTTTATGAAACTTTTTACATTTAAAAAAAAAAGGATGAGTGATAAAAAAAAATACATACATAAATAGAAATAAAGAGAACATACATATTATTATTATTCTTTTCTGACAATTGTATATACATATTACAATTCTTCTACTCGTACATTTTTGTATATTATAAGGAAAGTTTTGAAATTCTTTATGTGTTTTTTTTTTTTCATCTTTTTTCACACTAATTTTCAGTGTTTTCTATTCATATGCATAATCGAAATAAAATAAAAAAAACACTGCATATTATACTTAAGTGCTAATTCTAATATATGGTATAGTAACGAAAATATGAACACTTCACAGGTTATTACATTTTCGAAATTTACAAAATTGTTGACAGCCAAAAAAAAAAGAAAAAAAAAACAAGAAAAGAAACACAACAAAACACATAGCTATAAATTGAATAGCACAGGAAATATGAAAATAGAACAGTTTTTATGCAGACTCTATGCTTATGGAACGGAATGAATGAATAAATTCGTTGCAATATGAAAATTTTTAAATTTCAGTAGTGTTGTCAGTCAATTCAAATTCGTTTTTGATATGATAAAGTGTGTTATGCGTACACTAACCTCTCTTTTTTTGCAGAACCTCTATTGCAGAATAATATTGTGTAATGTGAATAAATTTGTTTGCGTTTTTTTTTTCAACAGTTTCCAACAATTCTACAAGTGAGTGTGTATGTGTTAAGATTATTCATATAGCAATGCATATATAGACAGTGGCTATTTATTGTGTTCGTTAAATTTTTATTTTTTCTCGAAAATTTTTTTTGCAATTCTCGAATTTTTTTGAAACAAATCAAAACTTTTACATGCTAAATTGAAGTACAATGCAAAAAGAAATTTGTTTTTTTTTGCTACGTCAATGAGTATGTGTATATGTATAGTTTATTCAGTTTGACCGAATTTCGTGTCAGCTGTTTTGAATCACGGAAATTCACATGAAAATACATATAGAACACATTTGTTTAGAATAGTTGAATGTAGGACATAGAATTGAATCAAAACTCATACTTGAAACGCTATAAGTTCACACAAACAACCTGGATATCTGTGTTTTCATTTAATTTTTATTTAAAAGTTATAGTTTGTGTAATTTTTTTCAAAAAAAAATGTTCAAACTTTCGATATAGAAACATCGAAACGTGCACAACAAAATAAAAGCACACAAGAATTATTCAGAAAGAAAACATAAAAATTTTTTTCGTTTTTTCAATTTTGTTTTCAAATTCACAACAATCTCTGCTGTTCTATCCTTTATTTTTGTGATCTAATTTTTGATATTATTTGCTTGCAGATTTATTTGCCAGAATTTCAATTTTCAAATTTATTTAGAAAAATAAATAAACGAAGCAAGTGAATTGTATAGGAAATGTATAAGAGAAAACGAAGGAATGAGGAGGATATGCTGCTTTATTCTCATATACTCGTACTACACTTTTGCTTTTCCATTTTACATGAAATTCTAAAGTTTGATCGTATTGAATTTCGGTATGTAACACCCTGCTAATAAATACTTTGTAAAAGTTGAACAAAAACAATACATAACGAAAATATGTTTAACAGAAAGGATCATAATACGACAATAAAGAATTATTTTTACAAGGCTTAAAAAATTAATGCAAAGAAAAATAATAATAATAATACAAAATTATGTGAACATAAACTTACATGGACAATAAACGATGAAGAAGATATGTTATCCTTTTTTCTTGTATTATATGATTCTTTTATTTTAATGTTTTCCTTTTTTATGTTGGTGTATTGTTGTTTTTTGGTGTGTGTGTGTGTATGTGTAATTTTTTACACAATTCAGTTCTACATTCAGTTGCTGCACGTCATTTATTATACAATATGTCTGTATTTTTACACTATGATGATTTTGAAAAGTTTTTCTCACTTCAAGGACGTATTCTAGAAATAGAAAAAAAAACTTAAAAATGTAATACGAATTAAATGTAAAGAGTATAAAAAATTTTGTAATTTTTTTTTTTTTTCTACAAAATTATAGAAATAAAAATTAAAATTGAAATTGTTAAGAAACATAGTTCAACATAAAAACGAAACGAAAAACGAAAAAAAAAGGATGAAATTAAAAGCAACGAATATCACATATGTATATATACGAAATACAAATGAAAAAAAGTGTTATTATTCATTTTTTTTTCTTTTTATTTTGGAAAAGTATTACATTGAGAAATGAAGAAAAGAAATTAGATGATATGAAACTATATAGGAACTAGGAAATGAGAAAAAGTTTAGTTTTCATTCAGAAAAAAAAAAGTGGATAAAGAAAGGAAAAAAAAGTACACATTAAATACATATGAAAAAAAAAAAAAGGATTAAATGTAATGCAATGCAATGAAGAAATCGTAAGGGAAATGAATGTAGAAAAAAAAAAAACAAAAATTTTTTTAATGAAAAATTTGTACAACAGTTAAAAATGAGTTTCAAACGGAAAACTATTTTTCTGTACACTACAGTAGGTTTCATTTTGTATTATTTTTTGGCTATTCTTTTTTACATTATTATTTTGTTTCTCTGATGTTCTCTATTCTATATTCTGTTACACATTTTCGTGTATGTTGCTAAATAAAAAGTTGGAAAAATGAAAACAAAAACAAAAAAAATGAACAAAAATAAACTTGAAAAACATAAAACTAAATTGGCATTATACGTGTACTTGTATTGTTTCTCATTACGTATGTAGTAGAAAAAATTCATTTCAACTTTTAAATTTTACAAATTTTACTTTAGAGTAAAGTACGGGTGTATACTGTAGTAGTACTTATGTTTGTAGTTTGGATAGTATTTTCATATTTTCTATATTTTGGTAGTGGCAGTGGGTATAATGGTAGTAGTTATGTATATGGTGGTGGTTTGTTACATTTTCATTTCGCTCTTAATTCGGTTGATTATTTTGTGTGCAAATAATATATGAATGGGTATTTCAGAGGATAATGTGAGAGAAATAATTGCAATAGATGAACGTTTTTTTTCTTGTTTTTTTCGTTTGTTTCAAAGTGCTAATATCGTGGGTAATATTGGTTAAACTGAAAATTATTTTTCATTTTGATGGTGTTATTCCTGAATGTTGAATAAAAGTTATTTAAAAGATCATTTGTGGTAACGAATTTAATTTAATGTATACGATTTATATGGGTGATGAAGTTTTAACTGGAATTTGAAGTCCTATTTAAAACAAAAAAAAATTTTTTTTTTTTATTTTTTCTTTGAGTTTTGAAGTTGTTAATTCCTGTGGATAGAATTATTGTAAATAAAGCGGTTCTTAGTGCAAATATTAAATTGCCGTTCCAATTCCAAGTGTTTTATGTCGCTTCTACATTCAATGCAGTGACTTCAACTAGGACTTCGACTTTCGACTACCCAGCATGTTTAACATGTTAAAGTAGGTGTCAAGTCTACTACATTGAATGTAGAAGCGGCACTATTCTTATAGCGAAAGTAAAATATACGTGTCTTGCTAGCTTTGCTTTTAATAACTTGTTTTGTTTGCTTGATTTGCATCTGCATTGTGAGTAATTCCGTTTAAAAGTGACGTTTCTAGTCAGCTGTCAAAACAAATATAGCAAGCAAACCAAGCAAAGCGTACATTGTATCTACTTTCGTCATTACACTATAAAACTTTAAAATTTTTTTTTGGTTTTTTGCACAAGAAGAAAATAACCTACTAAAGAATAATTTTTAAAATTTTTGGTGACAAAAGTAATTTATTTTTTGTTGAAAAATTTCCAAGTATCCTTTTACATTATTAACAGTTCACAGTATAGAAATATTTTGCATTAATGAGAAAACAAAAAATTACGAAAATAAATATTTTAGAAGTGTAACAAAATTAAAAATAAAAGAGTCATGATTATGAGAATACATATAATTATCCTTTTCTGATACTTAAACGATAAAAAAAAAACAATCATGAGAATCCATCTAAAAGGATCACATTGAATTACTCTGTCAATATTGTATTTAAAATATTAGTATTATCGAGATTACAAATGTAATATACGTATGTATGTATATACTCGTGGAATGAATCGTTTTATTTAAGGTTTTTTTTCTTCTCATTTTCATTTTAAATACATTTTTCTAAAAGTAGTTCAAGTGTTCCTTATCATTATTCTTTTAAGTACTTATTTTTTTTTATGTTGACATTTCAATTTCTTTTTCCATTTTTTTTCAATTTTTTTTCACTTTTCAAATAGTATGCAAATTACATTCATTATCCTTTATAAAATAATTTAAAAAAAAAAAATGAAAAAATAATAAAAAAAAAATGAAAATTAAATAATTTCGTCCTATAATGAATAAATGAGTAAAAGAAAATCATTAATTTCCAGTCAATTTTCGCTTATTTGGAAAATTATTATCAGTTTTTCTTTTCACATTTATTTTCTTGTACAAACTGCTTCTATGTTATATAGTCCTTCTAGAAGGAAATCGTTTTTTTTTTTTGGCCTGAATTTAACTTTGAAAATTATGTAGTAATAGTATTTAAAAGCTGTGCAAACATTCAGTTATCGAGGATATTATTTCATGTGTTCTCCGCTATTGATATAATTTTTATCTCATATTCATATGGTTATAATGAACATAAAAGAATATTTCTACTTGTAAAAATGCACACATATACTATATTTGATATCTAGAGCACATGTAAGACTTTCAGAGTCCATAAAAATGAATTAAAACAACAACAACAAAAATTATTAAGTAAAAGAAGTAAAAATTAATTTTAATTTTTAAATTCTCATAAATTTTCTGTTAGCTACAACATTTTCAATGGTTTCTTGAAGAAAATAAAACTGAAAATTATTTTTTTTAAGGACATAGTATGTTGCATTCATTATTGTAAAAAAAAAACAATATTTATAAGAGTTACTAGACTTCATACTGTTTTTTTGGCTTACTGTGCTTACTGTGTTCTTGCTGTTTGTTATTTTTAATTAAATTCATACCAAATGAACGAAAGAATTGAAATCTATACCGGTAGAATTGAAAATTTCAATACAATTTGCATCAGAACTTTTCTGATATTTTTCTGTAAATCAAAAGAAAAACGTTCATAAAATAAAAATCATACCAATTTAGTACAGTAGTTAATTATTCTATTTTTATCAAAAAAAAATATTTTTGCAAAACAGAAAGAAAGGAGAGAGACAGAAAAAATTTTTTTGGAAAATATATATTTATATACATCCTTATTTATATATAAAATAAGGATTTTTATTTGCGTTTCATATTTTATTCATATTTTAGCGAACCATCCAGAAAATGGAAACCTGAAAACATCACATACTGTTTATTAAGGAACAACATGAATTTCGAATAGCACAGCTTAGGTACCTAAATATGCAGTTCCAAACAAAGTTCAATCCTTTCGGTTTTTTTTTTTATATTCGATCAATTTTCTTTTTCTTTTAAAAGTTTCCTCCTTTTACACAAACATAAAAATACCTCACTGCCATTCTCTCGTACGACTCAAAAGAGTAAATACTTAAATAAGAGAAAAATTTGATTCGATTTTTATTTACTTGATTAGCTATCTGTTGTATGGTCTACTCTATATTATACGGTGTATACGTATTTTGTGGTCTAAATGTGTGTGTTCAATTTATTTTATTTGTATATGCTTGTATGTGGCTTATGCCCTATTCAAATTTGTTAAATTGAAAAATAAAAGAATTTTAGATTAATCAAAGTTTATTTGTTAAATGGAATTGGAATAGACTATAAATGTCACATCCACAACGAAACTATAAATAAACGAATATGCGAATAAATGTTAAGTATGAGTGCATACACATATACTTAAAGATAGAATAAGCTTTTACTGACAAGCTAAAATAACATGAATAACGTGATCCTTATTTAAATATCCTTTCGATCTTTCATATCTCATCAAACTTATGTTGTGTCCTGTTTTTCTATTTTTTTCTATTTTTTTTTATTTTTTTGATTTTTCTATGTGAGTTGCTATGTTCATGGTGTGTTTTCTTGTTTTCAATCTCATTCCATTCCATATGATTTCATGTTCAGCTGTTTATAATCTTCGGAAAATATCCTTCTATCTCATATGTATAGCTGCCTCACATATTTTATATTTAGAATGTCGTACGGTCGTACTTTATTTGAATTCCTTTGGCATTACACTGTTGTTATATTAATATCCTTGAATATTTTTTTGCTTTTATTTTTGTTGCTTTAGAATCGTGCCTTGTTTGAAAATCGTTTATCCTGATGTAATTTTTATCCACCATCAACGCTTTTTATTTTCTAATTTGTTTTTTTATTCGTATTATTTTGGTATTTTTCATACATATTTTGCTTTTTCATTTATTTAATGTATGAGTGTACATGTTGTATGTATGTGCAAGTATACAGTGTCCCTCTTTACTGTTTTTCTGTAATAATGGTACCCATATACGACGACGCTCATGTCTATACATATTCATTGATATTTTATTGTATTTTCTATTTAACATTTTTCGTTTTGTATAGAAAATATTAGGTGTACAGGAAAGAATCTCTTTTTCACTGTCTATTCTTCTTCGCCTTCATATTTAGCCATCCCCCTTTACATTATGTAAGTACATTTTCATCCTTATCTATTTTCTACATTTTCATACTTCCGGATTTTATAACTTTTACTTGTTCATCTTCTTCTTCATCATCTCATCTTTATTCATTTTGTCGCCGGTATTTGTGTGTTTTTTGCATTTTTCCTTTATTTTTTCTATTCTTTTTTGTTTTTAATTTTTCTTCTTTTTTTTTTCATTTTATTTTCCATTGTTGCTGCTGTTGCTTCATGATGTTATTATGTCGTTGATATGTAATACAGTTACCACCAAGAACGAATATAATATTCCTATGATGATGGTAAAACTATAAGGACGAGCACCAAAGATACGATACGAAACACTGAAATTGAAATGTATGAGCTCTGTATTGTGTGCTACATATGGCGAATATTGGTAGGAGTATACATATGTACCGTAGTGCACGTCTATTACAGGACATAAACGTACAAAAATAAATATCAATATTCACACATATTTCCCTATACATGCAAATGCTTATGTGTACATATAGTTACGACGAACGTATTTATAAATCGTTTATTCAGGATCCTTGACAGTGTCTATTTTTCGTAAATTTTATCATGTACACGTGACGCATACAAAAATTGTGTTTCAACATTTTTTTTTTCTCAAGTCTTTCGTTCGTTTTTCTATACTTGTTTTTTTTATTTCCTTTTTATATTTACTGTATGAGTATAATATGCATTTTTTTTTCTTAATTTTCTTGTAGAAACTATCTCATTTTTTAAGGATTTTGTACCAGACATATTCGGATACATACGTAGGAAGAGTAGAGGAGTGCACAGTCATTTTATGCTTTTGTTTTTTTTTTTTAAAAATTATTTTTTCTTTTTTTTTTTTGTATACCTTTCGAAGAAATATAGAATTAGGATTCATGTGTATGCGACGCTATGCATTTGCACGTTTTCTAAGTTTTTCCTTTCGTTGTTTTATACTTTTGTTTCTTGTTCATATACTACTTATTCTCTTGTAATATTTTATTACGTGTATATCATCATGTATGCTAGAATGTTATACAATCCAAGGACTTTATAACTGTCTATTTGTTCGTTGTTCTTTTTACACATTTTTTTTTTTACTTGCTTGTAAAATATTCAAGAAACTAATGTTTCAATTTTTTTTCTCCTTCGTTCATTTTTTAAGTTTTTTAATATTCTGCTTTCATATTTTCATCTATTCATATACACATACACATACATACTACGTATTTCTTTTACAATATTAAATTGCAATATAATACTCATTTTATATGTACGTTATTTACATTTACGAATACATTAACATCAACAAAACGAACAAATCAAGTAAATTCTCATATGAAAAATTCTCCACATATCCTCCTGCACAAATAATGTGTATACGTGTGCATGTAAGTATGTATGTTAATACTATACACTGATTTCACTATTTTATTTTTTTGAATATTTTCCATTTTGCTATTTCGGTCTCATGAATAATTTTCCTTTTCATATTTTTGATTGAATTTATAATGAATTTCTTGGTATTAGAAGTGTCAAATATCTTCTGGTTTTATTCTTGGAAAATAAATTTTATTTTTATTCGAAATTCTTTGTAGGAAAAAAAAAACACTAAAAGAAAAATTGAAATCAGTTCTATAATGGTAGCAGTTTTGCACACACATACATACACACACAAAGGAACTATAGTTCTTTTGTAGCCATTAAATTGACGTTATGATTTCACAAACAGTACGCTAGCACTGCTCATGATTTCATAAAGGCAGCCACAAAGACTATCTATGATGACGCTATGCTATCTAGGACAATGATAAAAATAATAATGGATTCCAATAAAATGGCGACAAGCTTATATCATTGACATAGACGAAATGATTGTTGACAATAAATTGTCGTCAAATTGAATCTAAAAGTCTCCACATTGTCTTTGGTAGTATCACATTTTGTGACATTTTTAGTATTTCATTTTTGATGAACTGACACTGATGAGAACGAAATTTATAGACCAATTCCACAGAGCGTTATCCCTGTTACATTCATTGCATGTCACTAATAAAATTTTTGTCATTCCGATTAAATCAGACCAGCCAGTAAGTCAAATCAAATACACCAGTATGTCAAGTCGCATTGTAGTGGTGATATTCGTGTTACTTTGCGTCAATGAATTAAGTTTTAGTGTTGAAAATTGGTAACCACTACCAACCACTACCCACCACAGAACTACAGTTAACAAGTGTACATTAGTTTGTTCGAAATAGGTTGGATGCTGCTGGATATTATACTTGTTTTCATTCTGAAAGTTCATCTGAACAATTTAAAGCAAACAATAAGTGAAGATCCTTGAAATTTTATGATCCGTTTAATAACTATACACTGACATATTTTATAGAATTCTGAAATCGTGAAATTTTCTGTTCAAGAACTCATCCCGAAGCAATAAAATTATCTGTGTTTATGTAGCTGTAGGCTTTTGAATTTTCATATTCGATGAATTAATTGAAGTTTGAAGATTTTTGTGTGTGTCTTCTTCTTTTCTTTTTTTTTGGAAAATTTTAAATGCAAATTAATAACGAAACCAAGAGAAAATATTTTTTATTTACTAAATTCATACTTGTATATAGATTTCGTGAATTTCATTAACATAAGGAACAACCTTTTCTGTAAAGGTTTTTTGATATTTCTGTTATTTATTTTTCTTTTATTTTTCATAATCTACGGAAAATTCTGTTAATCTCTCTCATCTAGTTACATACCTATACTCATAAATCTACAAAATTATTCTCAAAAAGGTCGGTTATATATACTTAGAATAAAAACCGAAACGAGGTCAATTTTTTTCATTTTATTTTGTTTTAGTTTTATTGTATTTTTGTTTATAAGAAATCACGAATGATGTGCAGTTATAGTAGAACTCCTAAGATATTTCTATTAAATGATTTTACAATGGTATTTGTTTAATATTTCAAATGTACGTGAGAATTTATTTGATTCTGAATTTTCTAGCAATAATATACCAAAATACCAAAAGCGAAAGCAAGGTAGTGTTGTGTGTGACTGTTGCTCCTCATGTTATTTAGATTCGTCCTTATTTAATTTTTCTTTTTTGTGTTTTTTTGTTTTGTGTATGATGAAATCATGTAAACAAGATGTTTTTTGTAAATGTATTTGTGTGTGTGTGTGTATTTTTTTTTTTAAACAAATTTAAATATTTTCTGGATATAATTCAAAGTGAAAGGTGAACGAAAGCAATTCCAGTAAATTGGAATTGAATGAAAAAAAAATATATAGAAAAATAAGAAAAATATGAATAACGAAATTAAGGATATGAATATAAAATTAGAAAGAAAAACCTTAATTTTTGTAGAAATTTTTGTAACGAATTAATTTAATTTTTGTGGGTTCACCAACATAAAAGAATTTTCATTTTACAGCTTAAACAATAAATTAAAATCTAGGACTTTAAAAGGATTACGATTTAATTATTATTGCTCAGGACGAACGGTACGATGTCATTTTTTTCTTTTTTTTGATGATTTCCCGTAATTATGTTATTTTTGTTAATCTGTTTTGCACAGAGAAACGTTTTTCTATTGTTCGTTCCTTTTAATTTTGGCATGAAATATTCAAAATTAATTTTTTTTTTACCTTCAGATTTAATTAGTAATTTTTTTTCTTCCAAAATTTTCAAATTATGTTATAAAGACCCACAATCGAAAATGGTATTTATTTTTTAATTTTAAATTATTTTTCAGAGAGATTACGATTGAAATAATTGAATCAAAACGTCCTAAAAGGAATGAAAATAATTTTTGAATAATAAAAAAGGTTTCAAATAAAATATAAAATTTTTTTGTAAAATTAAAAATAAATATGACACAGAACATAGAAATATCAGACATTAGGTATAAAAGTAAGCGGGTATATCGTATCTAATAAATTTGCATGATTTATAAAATGTTTTTTAATCAGTTTTTTATCTAATTTATTTCAATTTTTTTTTTTCATTACAGTCACTACTTGACAAAACACTAAAGAATTACAAAATCCAACATAAAATATTCTATGAATAGCTGCCAAAATATATAAAACAGATACTTAAACAAAAAAAAAAAAAAAAAAAAGACAAAAAAAATCATTGGAAAAGAAAAACTAATTTCTAGAAAATTTTCTTTAAGCTTTTAAGTAATTAAAATCGAATGTCTTTTATTTTGCTCTCATTTTTAATTAAAAAAACACAAAAAAAAATATATAACTGAATAATGAAACTTCTTCCTATATATAGTATTTCTTTCTATTTTCATTCTGTTCTATTGGCGACATTTCAATTTCCGTAATAAAATGTATAGTAGTCCTTTTTCAGTTTAAAAAAACAAACGAAAAATGTAAAAAAAAAATTTGTAAACATTATTATGAAGTCATTGTTGTTCCAGGACTTTTGTTTTTTTTTTCTTCGAAAAAATTTCAAATTCTTTTGTTCGATATGAAAGGAGAAGAGTAAAACAAAAAAAAACAAAAAAAATAATAATAATTACTCAGAAAAGATAACCAGAAGAAAAATTGTTTCGATCTTGTATTGTAATGATTTGTAACGCCTATACACATTACACTGACCAATATACAGATCTTTCATAAGACAAATGTGTGGAGTGTGGGTTGTATTGGTTGTGTTGGTTGTATGCATACATATGTATTTTTGTTTAAACGAAACCAGGACACAGAATAAAATTCAGAGCAAAAAAAATCCAGTTATAGTTTTCCTGATAGCTGACAGAAATTTAGTAATTTTTTTTTTTTTTTTTGGGTTCAAGGAAAAATGAAAATTAAAAATTTGTGAAAAGGTCACAAAATGCTGTAAGTCAACATATCAATAATTTTTAATCACAAAACACAAAAACAAAAAAACAAAAAATGTAAAAAAGGAAATCCATTATTTTTCTTATATTTTTCATTTTGTGTACAGAAACTTTAATTGTATGTTCGTATATGTACGCAGAACAAGAACACATCATATACTGCAAAAGTCAGTCTACTGAATGATTTCATTTTTTAATATAAATTTTTCAATTTTTTTTCAATTTTTCAATTTTCCAGGATGAAAATATAAATACTTGGGTAGGTTTAATATATATGTAAGTGTATGTGTGTACATGTAAGATTGTGATGTGAAGAAAAAATTCAGTAATTTTGCTGTTTTTTTTTCATATACGATATTGTACGATCATGTATGCATATGATTAGTATAGCATGTAAAGATGAATGAAGATGAAAACATTCTCTGACATGTAATTTTTATTTTTATATTTTTTTTTCTTCCTCTTTTTTGGTAAACGTATTAACATTCATACATCACATCTCATGGATGTATACATATGTACGTACGTGCTGTAATGTTTATACCCTTTATGAAAAATTTGCAAATTTCCTTGTTAAAAAGAAAAAAAAAAAAAAAGACAAGAGAAAAATTAAAAAATAAAAATTTTTTTTTTTCATTTCTCTTTAAGTTTGAGTTGAGTTCATTATTAAATGCCAATAACTGGAAAGAAAGTAAATTCTCATGTATAGTAAAATGTTCATAGTTTTATTATTTTTATAATTTTACTACGCTGTATAGTTAGTGGTGATATACGTTTTACAGTTTCACATAATAATTTTTTTTTCGCTTCACTGGCACCTGTTCTTATATGTAGTCGTATGTACTCGTACATACTTATTTTACAATAATTTCTTTTGAATTTTCCAGCATATTTAATGCACATTATATGGTGTAAATTTACTCATGCACGAGCATGCATTCTATGTATATGTTACATGTTACTTTGTACTTTTTGTTTTTATTTATTAGCTTTGTGTGTATAGGTATTAGGTATATAATATGCATTAGATAACTTGTAATTTGGTACGTAACGTACGTATAAACACGTCCTGTTTCTGTTAAATTACCTTTACTTTACTTTATGCGAGAACAATACCAATCTATGAATTCATGCTCCTATATATACACACACATACACACTCACACATTACATGTAAATGTGATGTGATATAGTACAAGTACATTTCACGGAAAAACCTCAAACGAAGACGTAATTTTAGTTCCTTTTTTTGTTCACTTTTCTTTTGTTTCCTTCTTTCCATTTCCTTTCATTCTTAGTTTTTATGGTATTCTTTTTTTATTTTTTATTTTTTTAATTTTTCTTTTTCGGAATTAAATATATTTCTTTTTCTCTCTTCTTTCGTAAAAATTAAAAGAGTTTTAAATGCACTTGATGGTACTCTTTAGATTCTTAATAACACAGTGTAGATCCTTTAAAATGAAAACATACAAAACTGTGTGAATTACTGTATACGTGAAACATATACATATAAATCGTGAGTATGTATATATTTATGTACATTCATGTAGATATGTAAATATGTATATGTACCTGTACCCTGTACGTAATATTACTTAAGTATATGTATGCACTTCATTTCTTGGTATTGTTACATACGTTACACGTTACTTTGTCTGACACCTATTTTCCGACTATTCAATTTTAACTGTATACCATGATCTCAACCTGTATGCATATAACTGCGAATTGATTGTTATGTACATATATCTACATATCTACCTGTTACCTATTATATACTTATCTATAAACTGTATACGAAGTGCATTAGGAAAGTAAAATATTATACAAGATTCAAACTGTAACACATATAAGTTTTTTTATATTGTGGTTTTCATTTTTATAGTGTACAGTACTCTATACTATAATTTAACACTTTTCCTGTATTTTTTTTTCTTTTTCTTATTCGTGTAGTTTTAATGTTTTTCAGGTTTAATGTTTTATCCTCATATTATTTTATATCTTTTTTTTTTTTGTTATTATTTAATTTTCCATTACCACTAACTATCATTTATTTTTCCTTGGAAAAAGCTTCATTTTATTTTATTTGAATTTTCTTTTCTTTGTATTTTTTACATTCGGTTCAAAAGATGCTCTATAACCATTTATAACAAAATGGAAAAAAGATGAAAGTGCTAGGTGCTATGTAGGTAGGTAGATAAATGAATAAAGTATAAAAAAAACTGACTTGGAAAAACGTCAGTTATACAATACAATGTATACAGTGGAGTGGATATATAAAATGCAGATTATATGGGATATAAGAAGGTATGATGCACACTGTTTTTTCTTAGTAGCAAAACGATAAAACATTAAATCGAAAAGACAAAATTTGAAAAGCAAACAAAGAAAAAAAACAAAAATACACTGTCAGTCAATCAAATGAAAAGCAAATAGGAAAATTCAAAAAAAAAATTTGCCGCAGAATCGAGTCCCAAAGAAAACTCTAGATAGACAGAAACCTGATGGAGGGAAAAGACTTCCAGCACGCCCAAGAAAGAGGTGGATGGATAAAATACATAACGACACATAAGCATATTGCTAAATTGTAACAATTTGGAGAAACGAGGTATCAAATCGTAAAAAAATTGGAGGTTAAGTTTAAGGTCGGTCCACATCCGATTTGAATGGTAGCGTCAAGAAGAAGAAGAATAACAACAAAATGTAAAATGCAAACAGCTGACATGTATGACCCTCCAAAAATGAAGTCGAAACAAATTCTATTTAGGAGAAGGAATAAGCTGAAACTATATCCAAATAAACTATATTAATCGGATAATCTTGGTTTATGAATACAATCCTTAGAATTTCAAATAATTAAATTTTCTATTTATTTAAACAGATGTCTAGATATGCTCGGTTTTTTAGGTCCAGTTAAATACAACACATCACAATACAGTCGCCTACTGAGAAGTGAGGACGCAGTTCACAGAATTCCGATGAATTTCATTTCAAAATTTAATCGAAAATATATTCGAAAAAACGAGACAAAAATTATAGATAGTGATACCTCGTTGATTCCATAGGCAGACAATCAATAAATTTCCGTAACAAATCGTAATAATGATTAATTTCTTCTGCATTTATAATCTGATCCTTTTAAATGAATGATCGCGAGACAATTTAAATGAAGTGAATTTATCATTGGTATTTATCTAAAAACATGATAAAGAAATTTTTCATTTTAATTTTACGTAAACCAAGCTTCTATTCTACACTATGTACGTACATAATGTATGCATAATTCAATTTATTTAATATACTTTTGCATTAACTTGGTACCATAGAACAATAAAAACAAGTAAAAAATTGATACAGGACATAAAACTTTTAAAATATATTATAGAAATATTATATAAAATATATATATAGAATTATCAAAATCACTTCATGTAATTACCATTCGCTTTTATGTAATATGTTAATATGTGTACGAGGTGCCTACGAATATGCAATCTTGATCGTGGAAATAAGAATTTCAAATGTGTATCAACAGTATTACACTTTTACTATAGCATACACGAAAATGTCATTTAAATCAAAATGAAAATGAAAAAAAAAGGAAAGGAAGGAAGGAAACAAAAATCATTCTATAACCAATGTTTCCTTTTTAGTAGCATTATCAAAAGTATGAATGAGTGAGTATACGTGTGTATATGCATTTATTTATTTTTTTTTTAAATGTGGCTTTTTGTTTTTAATCTATTTTGTTGCACATATTTTATATTTGTCGTCCTAAAAATACCATGTACAACAGTAGACGATATACAGTGAAATAAATGAAATGTTCATAGACAAAAATAGAATCATTGAAAAGTTAATTTATAATAAAACATAAATGAGAATTTATTTTTGTATCTACGTACACAGTTATCATAATCTTTGTTATGGTATTTCTTGTTCTTCTTATTATATGTTCTTTGTACTTTTGTTTATTTTTAGAGAAAAACACAAAAAACTAAAAACAAATTCATTTTAGGTACACTTGAGGTAATAATTTTGTTTTGTGTTTTCTTCTTGTTATTTATAATAATTTTCTTTAGATTCATTGTCCCAATAGATTTTATGTCAGTTGTAGGTTTATTCGTAAATACAAACATGTGCATAAATGTAATGTAGAGGCACAAAAGCATACCAATACGTACACACTTTCAAGAGATTTTATGTTATATATGGTGTATTAGTATTTCTGTCGGTATATATGTAGGTAAACTTCTTATAATATGCACAAAAAAACAAAAAAGCTAAAATGCATACGAGTACAAGATAAGATATCGCACATGTACGATAGGATATCATACGAATATGTATATACGAGTATATAGAATCATATTGGTATTTGACTTTATTTTCAAAAAGTTTTCCGCCTAGAGATATATTTATGAAAACTGTTTAAGAACGACCGTTTGTACATTTTATTTACAAACATATTTGTATCCGTATGTACTGTGTATATGTCATTCAAATTTATGACATCTCTGTATATTTGTATACAAGAATCAAGAACTTTAAAGTGTAAAACAAAACAAAAAATGAAAATATGATATTTATATAAATTTGAAAATAAAGTGAAAAGTTGAAGAAAAGATAAAATATGCAAACATGTACATAGTTAAGTATGTATATGTATCTAATATGTACATATAATATTGCATGTTACTCTTATGTTGTGTGCATAACATCGGTAATTTCTGTAAAGTTATAACTTATAACTTATGAAACGTTGTTTTCTGTCATTAATTTGTAACATGTAAACACATTTCTTATATACTTTTAAAGATACATTTTGTATATATGTATTTTCTTAGATACATTATGTACGCCGTAAATATGCATACAAAAGGAAAGGAAAATATATGTATTTATTTTGATCATATGAGTTCTTGTCCTTTGTAGTATACGGTATACGTTTACGAGTATATTTATTTTGGAATATTTTTTATGTTATTTCTTCATTAACGTCTCTGTCTTAAGTATACATATAGTAACGTTATGAACACAAATACAATCTAATATTCAAAATCATAGATAATACAAAAAAAAAAAATTAAGCAAACACACAGACACACACACAATCACTAAATGATAACACAGTCGTCGTCTAATGAATGAATGAATGAATTACGAACCATACTTGGTATGAAGCTTTTAAATATTTTCTTCATTTAAATACGAGACATGCAAAAAAAAATCTATATAAAGGAAAAACAAAACAGAAACTGAAACAAAATGAAAACAAAAATTTAACAAAAAAAAAATAAAATACATAAGTGAAAAATTCAATAATATTACTTATGAGGAAAGTAGTGGAAAAGGAAAATGCCAAAGAAAATATGAGCATGAAAATTTTCCTTTTATCTATAATGTATGTTAATGTATATGTAATGTGTATTTACTATATTTTCGTTTGTGTTTGTATACTCATATATCGAATGAAATCAGATTTCAAAAGGATATAATGTTTAGAATTAAAAAGATAAAAACATAAACAGAAAAAAAAAAAAACAAAAAGACAAAAAAAAATTAAAATAAAAAGAAAAGAATGAAAATAAAAAAATAAACAGGATGTTTGTAAATTCGACAAATAAAATACATGCTCTAAGAAAAAACAAATGATTTTTACATAAGTAAATATATAAGATACGTAAAGCAATCAAAAGACGAATAGACAAATACAAAAATGTACAGATTCGAGAATGAAATTCCGAAAAACGAAAAAAATATATACAGCAGTAGATATGCGAATATGCGAAAAATGAAATTCTCATAAAAATGTTTAATTTTATTTTTTCAATTCAATTTTTTTTCTTTCTTCATTTTTTGTTTTTTTTTTACATTTTTAATGTTATTCAAATTTTATTTTGACGAATTTTCATTCTTTTTCTCAGTATTATTTTCATATATTTATTTTGTCATTTTATTTTCTCAAGGATGTATTTTTTTTTTTTTTATGTATACATGCTCATACTGCTGGGTGCATATGTAAGTACCTTCATAATAATATGTCTGTTCTGTATGTAAGTGATTTGTGTTGTTGATCTGATAATTTTGTTTTGATTTGTGTTTTGAATTTTTTTTTTTTTCTGAAAATTTATACGATATATGAATACATGATCGTATGTAAATATGGAACATGAGAATTGAATATTGTATTATTTTTACGTGTCATGTGGAATATATGTATGAATAATGAGCAAATACCATACAGAATGTTTATACTACAGAGATATGGATTATATCACACAAAATTTCAAAATTGGAAGTTGAGTTGAACTGTTAAACTTATTTTAAAAGGTACATTACATACATATGTATGTACGTATGTATGCAGGAGGTAACAGAAAAGTTATCGAGTTTTTGTTTTTGTTTCTGTTATAACAGCGAAGCGAATCAGTGATGTTTTGAATTATATTTGAACGAAGAAACTTTAAGAATTGAAAATAAACAGTTGAAAATGTTATTACGACTAATAATTCTATAGTATTCATAAATTTTTTTTTTTTCAACTCAGTTATTTTTTCAAAAAATTTTACGTTAATGTGAAAAGTTAAAAAGTTAAAAAATTCATATTTAAAAATTGAAATGTTTCATAAAGAGAATAAAAAAATGTTTGAATATAATTTTAAAACTATTTTATTACCAGCCATATAATGAAAATTTTTTGTTTCTTAATGATTCAAGTTTTATATGAACATTTTCAAAATAAAATTAAAATAAGGATAATAAATGGAAACAACAACAAAAAAACAATTAAAAATAAATGTAAATTATTTTTATTTTAATTCAAACTTTTTTGTTGTTGTTTTTGTTAAATTTTCCATTTAACTATGAAATCAAATGAAAACTAAAACAAAACAAAAAAAAAAAACAAAGTTTTCTTTCATTTTTCACGTTTGTTTTATATAAATATTTGTTTCTATATAAATATCAAAAAATCAAAATATCATATTATGTAAAATGCTATAATGTCTTCCTGCATATATTCAGTGTAAGTGTAACTGTGTACAGTGAGTGTAAAAACTCACGATACAATCAGCATTTTCTAAAAACATTAGTGGAATTCATGTCATGAACGATTGTCGATTATTTCAAATTTCTACGTAATTTACTTGTTCGTAGTTGCTTTTCATTTTTTTTAGTTGTCATAAATTCATTTTCTAATAGCTGCTTTCGATTTACCAATTTCAAGTACTTTCGAGTAGAAAAGGTAAATGTCTGTGCTAAACCATCTACTTGCAGCTACTCATGAAAAATATTTCAAATAGACGACGAATAGACGCAAGTAAACTTATGAATAGTTTTTGTGTCGTTATAGTTATATAACAATTTATCCTAGACACAATTTTTGTACTCGCAAGTAATTGGAATTGCTAAATCGAAAGCAGCTAATATTTTAATTTTTATGGTAATTGAGAAATGTCAAATATCAAAAAAACGAAACATAAAAGCATCATAAAAGTTAAAAACTGCGAAGCATTTTACTTCCGTAATTTTTAAAAACTTTTGTAATTCACGAATTTATGGAAATGAACTACGAATACCACAAAGATTACAAAGATTACGAAACGTCGATAAATGTTGTAAATGTAAATGTAGCCTAAGTACTCTGTTCCAAAATTCATTAATTTTGTTTGTGTATTTAGCAGAATAGTTCAGTCCTTTTTTTTCCGATTGATTTCACTGACAAAGAATTTCATTTTAGCAATTTCTATTTATTTAGTTTTAATTGACTGTACGAATATAATTTTTCAAAAATTTTTTATCAATATTTACATATATATTTTCGAATATCGATTTTGAAATTTCGATATCTATCCATAGTTTCACCAAAAAACAGACATACATACGAGTATTCCTTCTCTTAACAACCATAAAAACATTCACATATCAAAGTTTGAAAATAAATTTTAATTTTTACATTTTATTATTTTCTCAAATATTATTTTATGGCAAATTTTTAGAAATGAAAATCATAAAAAAACGATATTCGAATCTTGTCACAGTCCTCCAAACGATATTTTTGCATTTTTATAATCGGATATAATAGATAATGTGTGTAGTAGTATAGTTAGATTTTATAAATGTTCATTTCGCTTTTTTTGTTTTCTATTTCAAAATTCAAATATAAAATTCTACGAATTTTGGCTATCATTTGAATCATCGAAAAATTAACGAAATAAATATACATTGTTGTACGTAGGAAGATATGACTTTGGAGAACCAAAGTGAAAATTTCGTTTCATTTCTACAATTTCTTTTCATTTTATCACAATTTATTATCTATTATGGTGTTTAATAAAATATTTGAAAATAATTTTTTGAACACGAATTTTTTTTTTTATTATAAAAATATTTAAATGCAAATAAATATAGATAACACACCACAATACAGCAGATAACCACAAAGTTATCAAATGTCAATTTTCTTTCTTTTCTCTTTGCTGATGCACGTTCATAAAAACAGATGCAGGCATGACAGTTTTTCTTCTTAGTTAGCATAGCACTAACTCAGGACTAAAAATCCCGTACTGCAATCAGTATTCTGTAAACATGAACTCGTACTTTATTTTTTGTTTGGTTATTTTTTTGCAATTTAATTAAAATTTTTCTGGATTGTCCTGATAGGTAATACAAGATTAATCAAACTTTCTGACTTATTGTTCATAAATTTCGGAAAATTTCCTCAATATGTAAGTAAAAATGTGCACTTTCTTCATACATGAACGAATAGTTTTAGAAATAAAAAAAAAAAAATATAAATGATCTTTTGTTCTCAATTTGAATAATTAGACAAGAATTATTTTTTCCAATTTTAAAATCACTACAAAAACTTGGTCAAATTCTGTATAAAAACGAAAAGAATTTTGTGTTTTATTCACGATTCACTTTTCATCTCATTATTTGTTCTGATTTCTGTACAGAAAAATAGTTTGGATATTGAAAAAAAAATTTTAATTTCAATAAAACAAAAGTGAAAGTCTTATAAAATTTTCTAGAAATGAAAAAAAAAAATGAAGAAATGAGAACCTAGCACATCTCTTTGAATCAATTGAAATCAAGTCGACCACATAAAATATTTTCATTTTCTATAAACATTCATTAATTTTTATTCCTTCGTATTCATTCACTGAAATTCATTAATATTCATTGTGAATGTACTAACATTGTAGTAGTCATTTATATGTATGTACACAAAAATACATAAATACCTAATTTGAATAGCATTCAATTTGAATTTGAATATATGTACATATAAAGTTAAACTACATAAAAAAAAAATTTTTTTTCCATTTCATTGTATTGTTTTCACTCAAAAAGAAAAAAAAAAAAAATACCATAAAATTCACAATTTTACTTTCTTTATTTTTTTATCCATCAAAAACCTAAAAATATTATCGAAAAACAAATACATTTATATGAAAAAATTTCTCTTTTATTTTTTGCAAAAATTTTTTAAAAAAAAAAATCACTTTTACACGTGCACTTGAATTCTCACTTAATTATGTGCAAGTTTTTCATATTATTTTCACGATTTGAAATGAGATCAAAAACACAAAAATTAAAAATAAAATAAAAATAAAAAATAGAACAATATAGTGTTTTTTTGTTTTTTTCAATTTTTTGATTCAACTTTTCATTGCACTTATAAAATAAATAAGGGAAAAGTACTTTTACTTACATATAGTTAAAATTCTAAAAATGTTTGTCCTAAATTTTAAAATAAGTTTTTTATAATTTATTTTTTGTTTCAATTTTTTCTTTTTTATTTTTTAAATGCAAGAACCAAAAAGAAGGGAAAAATCCTAAAAGAGAAAAAATTCGATTTTAAATTATGTACTGCACTTTTTTCACTTCAAAATTTGTATGCAACTAATTGTCATTGAATGATAATTTGAACTCTTTTCACGCACAGCAGCACACTACTATGTAGGTAGTACTTGTACATTTGAACAATATGTATGATAACTTGGAAATGATTAATGAGTTTTCATGTTTTTTTTTTTTTTGATTTTTACTAATTTATTATGAGTAATTAAAAACAATTAGAAGACAGAAGACAGAAAAAAAAAATGAATTCTGAAATTATTGACCTTTTGCTTGACATTTTAGAGTTTAAAGATGCCGAATTCGAAATAAGATACGTGAACTATAATAAGCGTTTTTAATCAACTCAATCTCTGCAATATTCAGTTATACACCGACTATCTTTGTATGTAGTATATGATTAGATCAAACCAACAATAACCATCTACTTATTACAATTACAACTACAAGTTATAAAAAATGCGATTCGGTCAGAAATTGTGTAGGATGTGATGGCGCAGCACTATAAATTGATAATTATAACAATATTTTTTATATTGCAAATACACTGACACACACACCCTATAACTGCAAATACGTTCTTTTTAAAATATGTGTAATGAAATTATTATTAATAATTTGCGAAAAAAATTAATATCTACACAACACATGGATCAATAAATCCCGAGACTAACTATCAAAACAATAGTTTTTTTAGAATTTTTTTTTTTTATTTATTAACATAATCTCCTGCGAGTGTGATGCAATCACACAACACTTTTCTAACTTTTCTATGGTAACAGTTAAGAACGATTTGTCTGTTGTCTCACTCGAAATAGGCGATCACTTCTTCAGTGAATTCAAATCTCAGCATCTATTGTGAGCGTAAAGTGGGCCATAAGTTGACCATACACTGTTCGCATAATTCACGACAATCTTTATTATGAAGGAAAGCTCAAGGGAAAAAGATTGTGCTCTCAAATCATCCACATATACGCTCATCATACACTTCACGAAAATAATTGTTTCGATAAATCAAAACATCAACAAAAATTTTTTCGTCGCGATTCAATTTTTTCCCATTAAGCCTTCACGAGAGCTTTAATCTTTTGTGAACTCAATTTTTCCCATAGATAATGAGGAAACAAATTGTATCGTAAAAGACTCTGTGTATTCTCACAGTGTATGGGGTCCGCATAACACAAACAAACTGTGTTTTTGATGAAGCACAATCCGGATATTACTTCTTTTGAAGTCATTGCCAACAACATTGTCATTAAACAACACTGTATCTCCACTACATTGCAAATGATCGAAAATTTATAAAATTTTGAGACGTGATCCGCTGCAGACTTATATTGATAAATAAAGAAAAATTTGTTCAAGATATTGTTGTTTTGATAGTTTGTTTCGGGACTTTTTGATCTATGTAATATTGTACAAGCACATCTAATGTATACGTATTGTGTCATTTAATTTTTGTGTATACTATGAGAAGTGTGTATATTATGCTTTGATGATTCTAGATCTTCAACGAATTGTTATGAACATAAATACATTTGGTACTTATATATTAGTAATTGCACTTAAAAGAAAAATTTCCTTACATTTTATTGTTGTCAAAACCTAAATAATAGAAGAGAACTTTTAGAATTTCTTTAATGTGCTCGTATCTATTTAAATATTGTGTACTTCAGATACATATACATATGGTATGTGGAGAAATAAGAGGTGTCAAGGTCAACTCGATGAATTTTTTACGCTGAATATGCTATACCGATGCTACTTATATTCATTAGATTAGATTGAAATTAAATAAAAATACAAACAGTTGGATATCTTGATAAAAAAAAATAAAAAATAAAAAAAAAATACGCTAAATTATAAACGTAACTATACGTTACATGTTACATAAATTATACAGAGTATATGTAGGTACAGTACATGTAAACTTAATTCGTTTATTGTGTATGAAAAATGACGATTATTTAATATAATGATTATATTTATTTTATTAAATTGAAGACAAATTGATAATTTAAAATCTGAATTGCTTACGTAGATATTATGATTATGACGGATAGTAAAATCAACATAAACGTATTAAATGAAACAGAAAATGTAAACTAATAAATAATTTTATTAGTTTATTTTTATTCTATTTTATTTGCTTACTACTTTTATCATAATTTTACAGAACGAATTTAATTTAATTAAAAAAAATTGAATGATTAATAAAAATACGTTTAAAAAAAAAAGACAGATTAATGTAGGTTTAGTATAATACATTTAGAATAATTTACATTATGCCACTGTATCTGTGTACTCCGATTGATTTAAAATATGCTGCTTTTTTTCATAAATATAAAGAACTTGTTGCGCAAATAACTTGCACGCAAGCCATCAAAATCAAAAAGTAAATATTTTTTATTTACTTACGTACATTTAAAGTTACAATTGTTTACTTGTTGATTCTAGATTTTAATTATGAAGTATGCATACTCGTACTTGTGAAATTAAAGTTGTGTAAGTTGCGCATTTATGAAAATACACACGTCTAAATTTTAATTTTATTTCCTTTTTAGGATAAATTGTTGAATAAAGTTTAAATGTAAATTGATAGAATTTTAAACATTTTCTGCACAACAAAAGAAAAACTATACCTGACCTTTCTATAGAAAACAATATTATTTTCCTGTGACTATATACATTAATAATATATTCAAAAATTTACTCTGTAATAGTTCGATTTATAAATTTAATTTTTCTATATTAAATCATTTTATGTGCATAGCTGTATAGTAAGTAATAAATCTAATTTTATGGAATGTACATTGAAATTTTTTTTAAAATTTAATTTTCACACTTTTGTTACACACACACACACACACCAACATCGCACACTTTCTATATACAGTAGAACCTCGTTTAACGAGCACTTCTCAGAACAAGTAATTTGCATAACGAGCAAAACAAATTGTAAAAAAATGACTTGCTTAAGGAGCGACACTGGGCATAACGAGTGGCGATGAGAGGGGAAGTCCCGGACTGTGCACATGTTACATCAGTCTGTATTTAGCACTCGCTTCACTGTTTGTAGCATTGTATTGTCGCTTGTGATAAAACATTTTCTCAAATTGTATTATATGCACATATCAATAAAATTATCCAAGAGTTGACCACCGAAGAGCTTATGCAGTTGCATTGTGTTTCACAGCAAAAAGTTTTGCAGGAAAGTTTGTCAGAAGAGGAAGAGGAGGTAATAGAAAAGGAACAATTTTCTGGCGAAATAAGAGGAATACTGAAAGCATATGGAAAACTGTTGCATCTTACATTGAGATGCGTCACCCTAATAAGGAAGTGGCTATGCGCGCTGTAAATTTAGTATTTTTTCGACATTGGAAAGCATTATCTTATTTTACATTTATTTATATGATAAAAATTGTTTGGCATGCATAACGATTGTTTTGCTTTACGAGTATGATTCTGGAACGAATTATGCTTGTTATGTAAGGTTTCACTGTAATGCCATAGAGATAATGTGTACACACAAAATTTTAATGAAAATATCGAATTTTCTTAATGCAATATTCTCACCCATTCATGTATTATACAAGTAACGAATGTGTGGTAGTATACATGCTTAGGTTGTAATATTTCTATACAGATATCTATAAACATACATATATGATATAGATCACGTACCTAATCGTATTTAGTTGTAGTTGTTGTTATACGTTATACATACTCTGTATAAAGTCGGTTGGTTGGTATGTACACACTATCCCTTGAATATAGTCCCCCCATTTTCCTATAATAAATTTGATTTTAAGTCTCATAACCACATTGTTTACCATGAAATTCCATTAGTTGAAACATAAATCGAATATAAAATTGACCTTTTACTACATAATTTTGTATTTCATATACTACTTCGTATCGTACTATAATAATGAATGAATATTTCATATACACATGTGCTCGTAAGTACGTACACATGCATATACTACATAATATGTGCTAATTGTGTAAGTGAATGTGTAATGTGCGAGTTCCTTTGTATATTTTAGCTGTGAGCTACACTATTATTATGTGAAAATAATAAAATATAAAAAAAAACCATAGAAAATAAAATTGTTTTCTTAAATTCGAATTTCGAATAGTACCTTTTTATGTTCGATATTAAGAACGAACACAAATAAAATTCAATCAAATCACAAGAAAATAAAACTAAAATATCATTTTGTTGTCGTTTGTATTTATTTATGTTACCAGCTTCATTCATTTCATTTCATTTCATTTTTTTTTCATTTCTTTTTTTTTTTTTTGTATATGTATTTTTGCTTTGATTCTTGTGATTCATTTCTTATTCGAATTCGATGAGGATAAAATGAATGGAACACCGACATAAAAATGAACATTGCGCGTTTACTTACATACATACATATACCTTACATATAAATAGATGTTTACATAAATAATTTATTTTTGTATTTTATCACTTTAGATTTCTCTTTAATTCGGAATTAAATAAGGATAAATGTTATAGAAATAAAGGAGAAACGAAAAAAAAGTCTGGATATAAATGAAAACTTGATAGAAAATAATTTCTTATCGGATCCTTTTTTTTTGTTGTCATTTTTATAATAAGAAAATTTGTTATCGTTTTTGTAGTTGTTGTTGTTGTTATATATGATTATATTAATATTCATGTAATACACTTGTGTGTACTTTACCAGTGCTTCACGAAAAGTGTACATACAAATTGGTACAATGAGTGTATATATATACGTGAACATAAATACGAAATATAATAAAATCAAAAGGACACTATAATAACAACAACAAAAAAATCTATATATTATTATTTATGAAAATATACAAGAGATAAAAAAATAAAGAATCCTTAATCCATCAGAACTAGGGTGAAAATGCTAATAATGTCCATCTCATTAATTTTTTATTTTGTGACTTTTTTGCGTCCCTTTTGTTTTTTTTTTTATTTTGGACTTTTAAGTTGGTTTATTCATTTTATTTTTTGCTTATCCTCGTTTCATTTATATATGAATATAAATTAGTATATACAAAGGACAATAGTAATTGATGTTTCTCTACCTATTTATAGACATACGTATCTACATATAAACTCCATTTATGTTTATGGATATATGTATAGCAAAAAGAGAGCATCAATCTTTTTTCCATTTATAGATATTAACATCAGTGAATATACTTATATTCGGATTCAATAAAATCACAAATTTTGGGTCTACACACTATAATCTCATATTATGTGCCCATATGTTCATGAATATACATGCATAGAACATATACGAAGATTTTTTGTTTGTTTTTAGTTTTCTCTTCGTATATAGTACATATGTGTTTCTTGCATATTTTATCCTTTTAACCGAGAAAAAAAAAAACAAAATTTAACGAGAAACTTAGAAACAAAACTGACAAAAGAATATGGCTTTGCAATAATACGGCAAAAAAAATATATCAACAAATACAAGTAAATATTATCCTTTTTTTTGTCTACAATCATTTTCTTTTGTTTTTATTTGTTTATTATTATGCCTATTCGAATACAATCAAAGGTTTCAGTAAAAATGAAAGTGGTCAATTTTAATTTTTGTATCCTATTTTTATTACATGTATACTACTCTCGTATATATATTCTATGTTACTATATTAAATGTGAAATTTTTTTTTGTAAATGATTCCTTTAGGATACAATTTTCATTTTGTAAATCTTTTTTCATAATGTGAAATCGAAATTTACTTCAGATCGAAATACAGGAGGAAAACTAACAATAAGGATTTATCGATTCACATGTAATAACTGTAGAACACAGTAGGGTCAGGGATGAAAAATGAAAGGATTAAGGTTTTTCATTCTATATTTTTTTTTTTATGTCCATCTTGTAATAAGATAAATATTAATATGGCTATATACAATCTAAGCATATGTATCTATCTGTGTATACTAATATGGAATGGACATAGTGCGGCATTGAGTTTATCCTTAACTATTTTTACATACCATTTCAATACTTTATACCATGAATATGTGGAGTGGATATTTGAATTTTTTTTTTCTGAAGGATAAAATCAATTCTTTTTATTCATTTCATTAAATTTTAAAGGATTTTATTTTTTTCCTGAATATGTATCCACTACTGACTACACATCTATTGTACGAATTATTATATTCATTTCCATGGAGATATTCAAAATAAATGAGGAGGATTTTATTAATCAGTCTATATTGTGAATTTTGTAGGACTATGAAAATAAAAAAAAAATATTTTTATTGAAATATCAAGATTGAATAATTTTTCTATTTATGTAATTTGTTCATTAATTTAATTTTTTGTTTTACGCTTTAATATTTCGAA
Source organism: Villa cingulata (assembly GCA_951394055.1). Classification (NCBI taxonomy): domain Eukaryota; kingdom Metazoa; phylum Arthropoda; class Insecta; order Diptera; family Bombyliidae; genus Villa; species Villa cingulata. The sequence continues at coordinate 21,015,768 of OX596025.1, read as the reverse complement.
AAGAAGATATATTTTTCTTACCGAATGTTCGTAAAAATATGAACCAAAATACTCTAAAATTATAAATTCAAAAATTCAGCACACAAATTTTGTATAAATTTTTCATAATGATTTAGAAGTACAAAATTAAGTTTTTAAAGCGAATTTTTAACTCCTGATTTCTTTTCAGGTCAATAGAATTTTTATTCGAATTCATTTTATTTTGATAAATGAATTCCAATAAAATTAAAAAAATTATTTTTTTTTAAAGCTCGGTATGCTGCGCGGAAGAAACTTTTCTCTCCATTTAAAATCTATGTAAAAAATACACTCAACAAACACTGAAGACTGTGGTCAAGAAAATTCTCACATTTTCTTTTCTTGATGTTGTACGCTGCTCGAAGGACATTAAATTTGTTTTCTGTGCTATACGTGAGATGGCTTTGTTGTAAAAGATTATAATTTCTTCGTCAAATATGTATCACGATATTTCTTTGGAGGAGACATTTTCACATTTCGTGAGTTGCACTTAGAGATTGTATTTGATAAGTAAAAAATAAAGTAGATAAATTGCTGCTGAAATTCCTTTACCTCTGTCAAAATTACTTCGCCGAAGTAGTATCACAAAAATTTTTTGGCCAATTTCTTTAGCGCAGCATACTAAATTTTAATTAATGAAATATTTTTTCTGATCCTTGAACAAAAATTATTTAAGGAAATATCACGAAAAATCCACATTCGAAAAATTAATTTTAAAACAATTTCTAACAAATATCCAAATACGTAGGTCACTCTATAAATTTTGAGATACAAAAAAACAGCTAATGATTTTGAAAAAAGAACTTTATTTATGTTCAAAGTACTCTCCTCCAACATCAATACACTTTTGCATTCTAATTTTCCATGAGTGGAATGCCTCTAGCCAATCGTTCTTCGGGATCTCGTCAAAAATTTGATCAATTTCATCTTCTGATACAAATCTTCGTCCGCGTATGCTTTTTTTGAGCTTGTTGAAAAGCCAGAAGTCACACATAGCCAAATCAGGCGAGTATGGTGGATGTTCAAGTATTTTGACTCTATTTTGGCGCAAATATTGAACGGTTTGCTGAGCGGTGTGAGCCGAAGCTTTATCTTGATGGAGAATCAAGCCTCTAATTTTCACGCGACAACTCCATTATTCACTGTAAATAATTTATTATGACTTTGGTTGTAACAAGTTCAGACAAGAACTGAACATGAAAAACGTGTTGACAAAGAGTAATGTTTCTATTTATGCAGCGTAACCAGTTGTAAGTACTGTTAGTTTTCCGTATCTCAAAATTTATAGAGTGACCTACGTATACTCCAATTACTTATAAGAATATTCATATAAGTAAGCATGTATCGTATCGTATCGCATTGTATATACCAAAGTACAATACGATGAGCTGTATAGAAATGCGAAATATAAGTATGTACATACATATTTCTAAAACCAAAAATGAAATGAAGTCATTTCATAATTTCTATTAAGTGAGTATACATTCTATCTGTTATGCTGCCATTCATTTTATAATCAAATGAGAATTGAATAAATAAAATCCATATTTTTCTTCTTTGAATATTGTTTTAATCCCAACTACTATGTATACATTAACAGTATACGTTTTATAGTATACCTGTACCTGTAGGTACGTTTATCTACCTATTACCTCTATTACATACCTTTATAAAAACCAAAATAAATGAAAAATTTCTATCCAATTTCATCCAATATTAATTCGAAAATCTTATAGATATTTCTACAATACGGAATAATTATGAAGATTGCCTCTAGACAATTGGTTTTTTATTTTCTTACTTATCAATACAAATATAAAATATGTACACATTAATTGGTAATAACGTATACAAGTAATACATACAGTATATTTAGAGATTTTATATGAAATTTGAAAGAAAAAACAATACTGAAAATTTGAAATTAATATTTCCTGGTATCTATTACATACGAATACAATATAATTCATATCGTATTTCGTTATAAAATTAACATTTTACGTTACGTCCGTGTGTGTGTGTTCTATGAAATTCAAAATATTATGTACTTTTAAAAGCGAATTTAAGGATAACTTTTATGAATGTATAAACTCTTAAGGCCTAACTATAACGACATAGCTGACATAGATTATAACATATGTCGTGCTAGGAACACAGCCAAATTAATAAGTTAAACTATAATTGACATTGCCGTCCTTCGTTAAAAATTCGTTAAACATAAGCTTGACATAAGCAGTACTATCGAGAGCGTACATGACATTTAAGTAACATAAGCCCATAACCTCATTTTGCTTATGATGTTATTTATGTCATTATAGTTAACCAAAAGTTACGTAAATTTTCCTATGTCAGCTACATTATGTCATAATAGTTGGGCCTTCAGAATAGATACGTATAGTTAGTCTCTCATTAAACTGCCAATGAAGTAAATACAGAAATATAAGATTCCGATGAATTTATTTTAAATTATAATTAAAGAAAAAATTAAATAAAAAAAAATAGATAAAAACTAAAACATTCACCTGTTTGATAAGATTTTTGCCAAGAGCATAGTTTTTTTTTCATCCTCAGCATCATCATTATCATCGCATTTGTGTTACTACTACATACTGCCAGTATTACAACGTATATATATATATTTTATCATCGATCGTTCTATGAAAGCTTCTGTTCTTCTTATTGTTTAAAAATTATCTTTTACTGTATTCAAAGCTAAGGGAATATTTTTCATTTTAATACATATTTGGATAGTGAATATTACACTTGAAGAACTGTATGAGCACGTATGAAAATGGTAGAAAAATACTACTTGAGTACAATTTAAAATATGAAATGTATGGTGAAGTTTTTTTTTATCTTTTTTCAATTTTATTTTTATTCGTCTCATTTTAAATATTATTATTAAAAAGTTTGTATTTTTTTTTTTATTTTTAAATTTTCTGAATCAAGTATACTAAAACTAAAACGTTATTTGCTATGTGTATGCATCTGTCTGTACAGCATATTTAATATAATAAAAATAGAGAGGATAAAATAATATTTATATAGAAGGAAAATCATTACTAATCGTTGTTTTATCGTTTGTATAGATACAAGCTGAACTATAGTTTTTTTTTACATTCGTTTGAAAAAGAAAACATGAATTTTACTTCTCGTTGCTTCTGTTCATTGAAAATCTAATATGAAAATCTTCCAAAAACCTGTACACCCAAGACAACATTAGAGAATACATGCATAATGCATGTACCATATTTTGTGTCAATTTTAATGTTTCTTTCTTAAACAATTTTCTTTAATATTTCATATCCCAAATAATTTTATGATTCATATTTTGTGTTTGTGTCTATGATAACAAATGAGTAGATAAATCTGATTCAAATACATATATGAATACCCACATATATTTTAATTTTCATATATCTCAGAGTTAATATAGGAATTTTCCTAAAATACCCATATGAGGATCAGTGAAACCCAATATATGCAAAAATTCTTTTAATATGTGGACCACTCACTCCCACATACATGCACATTTATGTACACAAATAGATAATAGTCTCATATGCATTGAGATTTTTCCTTATGCAAATATGTTCATATATTATGTCTGTCTAGGTATAAATTTGCCATGCACATGTGAATGCAAAAATGACTTAAAATCAATCCCGGAAGAAGAAAAAATAATATAAAGTTTGATTTAGATTTTAAATTTCATATGTAGTTATTTGGAAAGGAAAGGATATATCTCAATAAAATACAAATGTTCCCTAAGATATTTCTTATAAATTCTGCAAACATATACAATATCCATACGTACACAATCTATACGAATATTCATATTAATGTACATTTATGTATGCATCTGAAACAAATTTATTTTGATATATCTATCAAATAATAATCTGTGTATACCAGTATAAATATATACACATATTGCATATGGATACATGTTGCATAGTTTGCAGGGTTTCGTTTCGTACATGTCCACTCCAGAAAACACATAATGTACACTACGTATACAAGTTTACAAGTCCATATTTAAATCTATCGGCATATAAAGACTCTATCTACACATATTTTAAAACTGGACATAAATTCATGAAAAGAGAGACATTTTATATTATATTTTAATACAAACATACATTTATATGTACGTAAATAAGTGCATATTATGGATAGATACTAATAATCAAAAGAAAATCCATTCATATGGAGACCAGTTTACAAGTTTTATGATGTTAAAATGTTTATGAGTTCTTCTTTTTATAATATATCAATGTACAATCCACATTTATGTCAAGCATCTACATATTATACGTTATGATATGTATACAGATAATTACATAATTTGTATATATGTATGAATAATAAAGATAGGAAGGTACTCGTAGATATTAGGTTATAAGATTTTTATAATGTTAATGAAATCCACAATAAGTTTAAAATCAAAATTGTAACATAACGAATAAGGATATGAAAATTTTCATGTGTATAGTATGTAATCATAATTATTCTCATTCTCCGATATAATATTCTGACTGTATACGGATTGAAAATACATAATGTAGATACTAAATTATCAAAGGTAAGTAGTATCGTAACAGGTGTGTACCATTCAGATATCATATCTGAATATCACACAAAGTTACAGATTATTTTGGTACACACGCATATGTGTTTATATGTATTGTAGATTAACCAATTTACATTTTATGAAAATTAATTTGAAAAATTTTTATATAACCAAAATCACATAATATGTATACCAAAGTTATTGGATTTATGTACTTATTCTACCCTTCTACATAGGATTGTATGTATGAGAATTAAATTTTAAGAAAATTCTGTAATAATTATGGTTATTTCAATTTTACAGTTTACATATTGTCTCAGATATCTATACACACTTATACAGGATATATGCAGAATATTTGAGTACATATTTGATATGGTAAACATAAACATGACTGAATTGTATAATAATAAATTTGACAATGTCCATAGAATTTATCCTTAAATTGAAATGGGAGGATATGATTCATAAAATATCTTGTATTGTGTGTCGTGTGTGTATGCAAATACATTTGGTGGTATGCTTTGTGTTTAGAATTTTATTGTTATCTTTAAAAAAAAAATCTCTGTATTAAAGATGATTTTGATGTGGTTTATTTAAGAAATAGTACGTTTTGTTTTTGGTACCTTGACTACATACACAAGAAAAAAATATGTTATTAGTTCTACACGAAAATAAATAATATAAAAATGAAAAATGTAAAAATAAAATGAAAAGAAAATTGTGAAAACTTCCCAAAGGGGGATAATCCATACATAAAAATTTCTTAAACATTATAATAAATAATAATCTTATGTATTCAGTTTTTTTGTATATTATGTATATTACAGCATACTTTTTTTGTTATTTGCTTCTCTTTAGGTTCTTTGTCTTTTGTTTTTATATTTACATTTTTTGTTTTCTGAAAGAAAATGAAATATATGTAAGTAAGTAGTATATAGATCTGCATTAGGATGAATTTTATTATAACCCGAATAAAAAGAAAATATAATAATATGACAAATTCCCACTTATCCAAATTAATAGGTTACATATAATAACTCTCTCTACCTTTATATATCTTTTTTTTTTCTCATACATACACGCATATATGTACGTGCATACATATAATGTATTTTGATGTATGAACATTAAAAATATTATGTTGAATATTTAAAATTTCAATTTAAAAATTCATATAATCGCACATAAAAATTAAAGTGTCCCAAAATGAAAATAATAGTAATGTATATGTTACTGGTATGTATACAATAAAGGAGAATTGGTATTAAACCAACCGACCAACCAAACCACCAACCAACCGACCCTCGACCGACCAACCAAAAAAGGAAATTATTTTTATTATTATGATTATTATGATCATGTATTTTAAATAATGTATAAATAAATTGAATGTCCTTTTTCATGTAATGTCTATTTATTTATATAATATGTATAGGAACTTTACGAGTACATGTGTGATGTGTGCGATCATACATATGATGTGTGTGCATGTATTTTATTTTAAATTATGATAAAATTATCACCTTCGCATAATTTCCTTAGGGACTCATGGTTGGTTATACCATACACATACATATACTTCGGTGAAAAAATGAATGAACAAAAATACATACAAAATGAATAAATGAATGAATGAATGAATGAATAAATAAATGAAGAATAACGATGTTGACTTTATGGATGTGTTTATAATGGAAATATATGAATGGCCGTGTGATATTACTTACATATATAGTATGCCTATATATACCTGTAAAATAATATAAATAAAAACTTATATGTAAGGGTCGTATTAACTAACCGAAATTACCTTTTATCTGAGATTAAGTGTATTTATTCAACAACCTCGATTACACAATATTCGGATATTTTTAAGATAACCTCGGAGTGGTACTACAAATATCGTTTGAACATAACCTTGTTATTAATAGCAACAGCACAGCACTCACATAATAATCATCACACCACATAACTTTTTTTTTATTTTCTAATATAAAAATATTAGCTTTTGGAAGCGATCATCTGACATGTTCGACACTCCGACAGTGAAGTCGGAAAACAAATTTTATCTAAGTTGATGAATAAGCTAAAATTATATATGGCGAAAGATGTCAAGTCAGAACATCGACTAGAGATAGTGAAGTGCACCCAATGGCAGATCTAAGGAAATGAAGCCTCTTCTCCTACCTCTACATACTTCGCCTTCTCGTGGTGACACCGTTAACCTCTATTGAAGACAAGGTAATAAACCCTTGTGGAAGATAGGGGAACAGAAGAAGTATGGAACTTATTCCACGTAGTGGTTGAGCGTAGGGCTGACTACCCGACCTCGAGAAAAACAATAGTCACGACGCCTCAAAATATGCCTCGGTTCAGAACGGATTTATTTATACGACAATTGGACAGGAAAAAAGACAATGATTTTACATAGTAGAAACTGATAATTTTGGTTAGTTAATACGACCCATAAGAGCATACATACTAAAATCATATATGTACACATACAAACACATCATATAAAGTGACGTCAATATCATATATTATTTTGTATATTACTTACATATCCTTTTTTTTTGAAATATTTTATTTTTTATTTTTTCCATTTTTTCGTCCTGTTACCTTTTCAAGACATTATATACTACTCGTAGTATGCAGTCATCACTATATTTTATAAATACACCTTTTTGAAATTTATTGGACATATAATACCTCTATACTGTCGAATTATTTTATCTTATCAAACTCTCGGATATAACGTGTGTACTGTGTGTAGTATGTAGTATCTAATACATATACATGTACATATGTTTATTTTCATATATATAAGCCTATTTTATATTTATACCACTACTCGTATGTGCATGTGTATATTCTTTATTTTCACTTTTCATTTCGTTTACTTTTCGACTTATTTTATTTCATTTTGGTACATTATTCATACTTATTTTTGTTTTAATATTCTGTATATGTATACACATTTACACTTTTATATCTACACAAGAATATATTTTATCTTCATATATTATATACGAGTAATGTATCCTAAAGGATAATAATTTGAATTTTTTTATCATTTCACCCAAACAAAAAAATAACAGAAAAAAAGGCAACAACGTCAAAATTAAATAAATACTACTTACATGGCATAGAAAAAAAAAAGAATTATTTATACGAAAAATATTTCTTTTTCGAAAATTTATTTTCACTTGAACGAAAAAAACTTCAACACTCAATTGAATTGAGAAGAGAAAAGAAATATATGTATACATCATACAGAGCTGTGAAAAAATTATGGGGCATTATGCTTTAAAACGCATATTAGCTGCTTTCAATTTAGCAATTCCAAGTACTAGCGAGTACAAAACTGTGTCTAGGATAAATAGTTATAACGGACGACACAAAAACTGTTCGTCTATTCGTCTATTTGAAATATTTTTCATGAGTAGCTGCGAGTAGATGGTTTAGCACAGACATTTACCTTTGATCTACTCGCAAGTACTTGAAATTGTTAAATCGAAAGCAGTTAAGTATTATAAAAAAAAATATAGCTTAATCAAAAATCAATTTAAAAAGGATAAATTGTAATGGGACATTAGTAAAAAAAATTCTTAAAATTTATATGAAAAAATGAATTCAATATTTTGTATGACAAGCTTTACGTTTATAAATTTCCTTTAATTGTCTTCGCATTGACTTCACAGAATTTTTTAACAAAATCTTGCAGAATCTTGTGATAATTAATTTTTGTTTTTTTTTTTGAAGCCGCTTGAATAGCTCTATGGTTGTGGTGTTGGACTGGTAAGCTCAACATTCTGAGTTCAAACTTCGGTCAGCGCACTATTATTGCCCAATTTGATCATGAATTCAATCAGCAATGTAAACACCATCAGTAACTGATTACTGATAATAATAAACTATGCAGATCATACGTCTGAGAGAACTACTGACTGATTTAATGCACATTTATATAAATTGTATATACACAAGTACAGAAATATGTATCTTCTTCTTCGTCTTCTTTTGGCTTTACAACCCTAGATGAGTTTAGGCCTCCTTCACAATGGCACTTCAACAGTTTCGGTCTTTCAAAAAAACATTTCAATTTTTCAAACTGACATATCCTTAAACTTTTTTCTAATTTTATGGTTTCTAAACATGACCAAAGATGTTTTATAGGATTTAAGCTAAGGCTTTGTGGAGGTGTTTCTATCATATGAAGGCAATTATGCTTTCCTCCTTTTTGTCTGTGGGTGATAAATGGCTCAATATCGTATATATTTATGTTAGTATATAATTAAGTTTTTTATTCATGAAAAATTACTTTTATCCCATAATTTTTCACGTCTGTGTACATACACGAATGCACGTGCAATTATATACGAGTAGGTATGTGCTTTCAAAAATATTTTGGCACTTCTTAAAATTTCATATTTATAGATATATTTTTCTTTTTACGAGTGTACTAATGTATTTCTTCTTATATATTTATCTATATAAAATATGTATGTACTTTACGTTAAAATGTAGTTGCGATCCATAAGTGTTTTTTTTTTTTTTTTGGATGTAATGCATGTAAAATTGTATAAAATGAACATTTCATTAACCATATAATGGATGTACGAATACATTTTTCATATACATGTTACACTTACATAAGAACGATATCATAAAGATATATGTAATATGTATAAGAAAATAACAAATTAAATAAGAAATAAATACATATGTACACGTAGGTAATTGTAAAAGTACAAAAATATAAAAACAAAATAATGATGAAAAAATAAAATAAAATATCGAAATGAATACAAATAAAAATAAAAATAAATATAAAAAAAAAATTTTATTTTTCTTGTTCAAGAGCATCACTTTCATTTATTTTTTTCATATTATTTCTTCACTTATACAAAAGTATTATTTCTCTCTCTCTCTCTCTCTCTCTCTCTTTTCATTTCTTATCGCAAAAAGGAAAACGATAACGAAATGCCTTTAGCGATGAATCTATGCCAGTAGTGGAAAATGTGTCAAAAACAAGGCAATATAAAATGTAATAATACATTTATAACATACATATAAAAATATATATCGTATATTTTTATTATATACACAAGAGGATTAACCAGGTCATTCATACATATAGGAGGTACTAAAATACTCATATGTATACGTAAATACAAATAGATGAATGATTATGATGATGGTCTGCCTGAACCTACAAACCTCCTATCTTCTATACTTAGTAAAGTGTTTATTGAAAATCTAATAATTTCTCTAACGAATACGGATCTATATATGTGTATGTATGCATATTATTCTTTAATATCAGTAAAGTCAGCCAGTTATATACAGGAAACAGGATACTCGTGTTAGTCAGTTAGATTTTCTACACACTCATTTACGAATATATGTTCTTATAAATAATATTACACATTTAATGTAAAGATTAATTTTATTTAATGTGATATTTCATAAAAATTTATGTATTATTTATTTTTTTTCAATGTGAAAGCCAAATACTTTGTAAAGAAATTTGTAAGAAATATTCCTTTGAATTATAAATAAATTATAATATTTTTTTCAGATTTTCGTTAAGCAAATACATAACATATCTGTACGATTCTGTCAAAAATTTATGATTACATGAAAATTTTACGCCTACATCTCGTACTTTATACTTCATATGCATGTATAAGTATTCTATATAAAGTTCATTTAATTTCCGATTTTATCAACCTGTTATTTAATACTCTATTCTCTTATTATGTTCGTGTTAATAATGTGAACTGACAGAAAAAAATAAATAAATAAATAATAAAAAAAAAAAAATAGGGAAAAGGAAAATATTGTTTATTTTTTTTTTTTCATTTCATCTCATCTTATTTTGGTATTATTGTTTTTTTTTTTCATCCTGCCTGCCCATAGAAAATATCGAAAAAATCATTGAGAACATGTAAAATAATACTGTATATATGTATATAGGACTTCATCTATAAACACGAACATTTTCAATATTAATTTATACTATTCCTTTCATTTATATGTGGTATACTTATTTATGTACGAGTATATCACACAGTACCTATGTATATATTTTGTATTCTGTACATATATGTGTACGTGTGTGTAGTAAAGTCAACAACATAAAAACAATAAATTTATCTATTACACATATGTGCGTTTAAATTTACGTAATGTATAATGTGCGTGAGTTTATGTATATGTGTGTAAAAAAATATATGATATCCTTCACACCTTTCAAATACACCAACATCTGTACACACATGAATTCTATCGTATATACATACGTATATATAGAATAGAGATAATATTAATTTCAAGCACATATGCTGTCATGCATTGATATGAAGAATTTTTTATATTTTTATGCTATTTTTGGTATAGGAATAAAATGCCACAGTTCGATAGTTCCAGTATATATGAATGAATATATTTTTATGTGCACGTTTGTATGTATTTACCTAAGGATATGATAATATGTAAGAAGAAAAAATCTATTACATACTCTCATGTACATATATTTATTGTATTGAGTATAGAATGAATATGGAATCAATATCAATGTTAAATGAATAAAAGGATGTTGACATAAAGATAAAATTATATGTGTATATATGTACTTACATTCATTTATACATACCTATGTATAGGACTGTATGTTATATATCGGTGTACCTAAGTTTGAGATTAATAACACAAAAATGTGCAAAAAAAAACCGGGTGTCAGGATATTTTTGTATAGATACGAGTATATTCGGTTTGAATAAAATGCTTCCAAACATACACAGAATATATCTCTTATTAGTAACAGAATTTCCATACATACAAACACACACATACAAAAGAATACAAATATTTATGTGTACCAATAAAAAATAAATATGAAGTATGCAATGTTACCCAAATATACATATACGGGTATATTAGATATACAATTTACATTCGGAATCCCCCTTTTTTTTATTAGACAAATAATGAGAAAAAAAAAGAATGAAATTTTACCTTCCGGATGATGATAAGATTATTTCATACCAAGAAATTACATTAAAAATTTCATATGACATCCAGGATAACTGAGTATCTATGTATGTGTGTGCTTTTTTTTATTTGGATTTTTTTTTTTCATCTTTTATATGGAAACATTTGTGTGGTAGATTCATTCACATTAAAATTTTATTAATTTCAAAATGAAGTTTGTTGTTTTTTTTTTTTCCACTTTTTTTTTGCAGTTACAACAGGATGAAAAGATTTTCTGTGTATATAATCGTATAGAGAGAATTAATGAATAATTCTTGTTTCCAGGTTTTTTTTTATGCTTTATCTACATTTTCATTTTGTGATTCATTTTTTCTTTTCTGGTTTTAAAGTTTTTAACATACAAAAAGGAAATTTTCATTCGAACTAACTTCGACTTTATTTATACAAAGTGAAAATTTGAAAGTAAAAAAATTAAAATATGTACTTTGAAATTGAAGACTTTAAAAATTATATTTTCAGTATTTTTATTATATTTTTTTTTATTTTTTTTCATTGAATAATTTTATTTTCTTTTTCACTTTTATTTTGCTGTAGTTATACGGTTATAGAGGAAACTTTTTTAAAAATTCATGAATGCCTGTTCCATGTAATTTCATTTAAAAAAAAAATAAAAACCAATAGAAATAAAAAAGAATTAATAAAAAATAAAAATGAAATTAAATATAAACAAAAAATGAAATAACAGAGATCGTTGCAAGTATACACATACATGCTTATTACGTGCCTGCGTTTGTCTTTTTTTAAAGATTAAAACAAATTAAAGAGAGAACATTCCAATCAAAACAATGATTAAAATAAATCAAAAAAATAATTATTTATATATACATATACTTAGACTTAGCTGATATGTATTATATTTCATGGAAAATTTACTTTAAAAGGAAAAATGATTTAAAATATTTCCGTTTATAACATTTTTTTTTTAATTTCCTAATTTTTTATGTAAAATGCTTCGTTATATCCTTTTTATATTGAATTTATTTTTTGATTTTTTATTTTGTTTATAATTATTATCCTTTTATTTTTAGTTTTAAGTTATTATTGATTTGAAAAAAATTTTCTCTGTTTGACCTGCATCTGCAATAAAGGTATGTGTTCCTCTATACGCCGATAAAACATTTTTTAAAGAAATTCCTGAAATATTTCGAACAACAAATAATATAAAATTTTATCCTTTTTTTTTCAAGTTATTTACGTCAAAATTTTTATTTAAATTTGGTAGCTCACAATAGCTGTGTTTATACCATGGCGTTGTAAGTACGCGGTAGTGTTTGATGGTTGTATGCTATACAAAATTTAAGTAAAAAATATATTCATGCTTGTATGTAATATCGTTTTCCTTCTATGTCAATATTAAAAAGTTCACTATCATGATTTTTAAATTTTATTAGTATTTGTGTCAATCACAAACATTTTTTCTTATTTTTTTTTTATATCGAATTAACGATAGGCAGGATGAAATAAACAATCTGTGGGATGAAAAAATATTTTCGTCTATCCGAAAATTCAGTTACATTTTTCCAAACATTTCGCTTTTACATTTCAATTTTTCTTCTTTTTAAATAAAAAAAAAATTACATACAAACAGTACACTGTAATATACACACCACACAGTACTCGTATGTATATACCAATCATAAAGATAGCTTTACACAATATGATTTGTTCTTGATACTTTACACATACGACGTGTCAAATGTAAAAGTCTTGCTTCGTTTACACGATTTGAACTATCGGGAAAATAAACTCTTGTCATTCGACATTAAATTTAAATTATAAAAAATTAGAATTGCCTCTATTTTCTTCTGTCGTTTGATTTGAGTCGAAGTATTTTATCATGTTTTTGCTGGTGACTTTTTTTGATTTTTTATAACTCAAGCTTATTGTTTTTCATCCATAATATACATAATATCCATACATGTATTTCTCATGCTATATAGTGTAAACATTCGAGAAAATTATGAAGACAATTGGAATTCGGCAATACATTTATGTATTGTATGTATTTTCATATTTAATTGCTGACAATAAGTATCCCAAAACCCAAAGAAATAACAGATCAGTCTAAAGCTGAAGGCACGATGTATAAGAAAAACTTTTCACACCTTATAAACTTTTCATCCGTTGCCGCATAGAATTACTTTCGTATAGGGACCAAATGTATGGGTTACAGAAACTTCAGAAACTTATATTTACTTTTTATCATTTGAACTTGTTACATATATATTTTAATGTTGTTCAACTTTCACGCTTCTCATACCTCAACGGATGAAAGATGTGAAAAGTGTAAAAGGCGTACTCGGCGCCTTCAGTTTGAGTGATATCATGTAAGAGAGATTGCTTCTCTAATCTCTACCAGGACCCAGCAACTCAGTGGTTTGCATAATCCACGTCAAACTCTAGGTGCGGGTGCACACTTGATAGTAATAAATCTAAAAATCACTTTGGTGAAAGCTCTAGCTCATCTGGAGCTGTAGCTGTAGTCTGTAGTGCTTTCGAAGAAGAAGAAATACGAAATGTAAGAAATCAAATGACAAATCAATCATTGTAAAGTCACCTTTAAGTGCACATTGTTGTGCAATATGTACGAGTATTTACCTGGTCATATTTTGTAACATTGCACAAAAAATTATTTTTAACAAATAAACAAAAAAAAACACACACACACAACGAATTATTAAAAAAAATACAAACTAAAAACAAATTTTTTTTATTAGTCTTTAAAAAAGAAAATCAATATGTAGATTATATCTTCGTTTTGTTTATTTTCGGTACAAGGACATACATATAAGTTTAGTTGTCGTAAATTTAAAAAAATGTAGTTCACATAAAATAAAAATAAAAAAAAAATAAACGAAAACAATGAAAAAACAAAAAAAAAATTTGAATTGATGAACAGAAAAAAAAACACGATAGAGAAGAACTGAATATAGAGTAGAGAGAAAAAAATTGCAATGTGCAAAAAAGGATGTGCATCGTAAAAGTAAACTAATTTTAATTCATGACATGATATATACATATGTGTGGAGGACGTATACATATGTATGTATGTATGTTCGCATATTATGTACGTAAATGAAGTCTTCTACTGTTTTCACATTTTCGTCCATTTTTTTTTGTGTGTGAAAATATGTAACTTTAATTTTGCAATTTTTGCAATTTTTAATTTTGTGTTGAAAGTCATTTTTTTTTTGAGTTTATACATAAAATTTTTTCATGTTTTTATGCTTTTATGTGCTTTTACATTTTTATTCGTCGTTTTATTTTTAAGTTTTTTTTTTGTTGCTTTTTTTAATTTCAAATTTTTAGGTAAAAAAATGCTACATGTGTGTGTGTGTGAATGTGCATATTTTTACTTGTT
The DNA here is from genome assembly GCA_951394055.1 of Villa cingulata. Lineage (NCBI taxonomy): Eukaryota > Metazoa > Arthropoda > Insecta > Diptera > Bombyliidae > Villa > Villa cingulata. The sequence goes on along the minus strand of OX596025.1, from coordinate 21,000,757 downwards.
TTGCAGACACCTTTATGCAAAAAGAAATTAGTGAAATTTTAATTTCCTTTGATGATCTTCATGATATAAATTCTTTTGTTTTTGTTTCATTTTATTTTTGGTCTTTTTTTTTATTTTTCATATTTTATATCATCCTATTTCATTTGAAGGCTGTTGCAGCTACTATTTGAATTTTAACAAAAATTCTGTGTTAATTCTTGTTAAAAATTATAAACAATTTTTTTGCTAAGAAGCAAATAATTAATTTTTCATTTTCCTCTTTGTTTATTGGCTGTAATAATTTTTTTTTTGTTGGAGGTACCTTAAAAATTTTTTAATTTTGTTTTGCATCAGCGACAACGAAAAAAAATTTAATTATTTTTATTTTACATTCAGTTCAATTAAAGTATTTATTGTGTAAGTGTATGATGAAAATTTTTTTCAGAAGATCCTGATTCTTAAGTTATATATAAATTCAAAAAAAAAATCGTAACTCATAAAACCATAACTATGGGTTAGTGTAGAGGAAAAAACTGATAATTTGTCTTAACTTTTTTCTAATTTTTTGTTCGTTTTACTTTACGTTTTTTTATTTTTTTAAAAGAGAAAGTTTTTATAGTCTTTAGTGATTATGATAAAGCTTTGGAAATAATTTTTTGTATACTGATACATACGTAGAAGAATTTTATGATGGATATATTTCCATATTAGGAGCGCGTTTCAAAACCTGACTATAGTCAGAGTAATGTATAGTAAAGTTGGTCTAGTTGACTATTGAAGTTATGTTTTTCATAGCTAGTATTTGAACGCATGTAGCTACCATCTACCATCGTAGTTAAAAAGTAGCAGCTGTCATAATTTTATATATATAATAAAGAATAATTCACATGTAATAATAATAATAATAATAATGATCTAAAGGACTACCCAGGCTTAGATGGTGAGATAGAGTGAGAGAAGATATAAAAAGTCTCGGAATCGGAATAGATAGATGGAGAGAAGTTGCGGAAGACAGAGAAAGATGGAGAGATCTTTTTAAGCAGGCTCGGGTCCTTCGCGGGCTGTAAAGCCATGGAAGAAGAAGAAAAAAAATAATTCAATTATTGTCGTTGAAGATAATTAATAGTCAGCTGGATTAACTATCAGTAACCTTACTCATGAGCATGATTAATTTTTAAACAATGATAGTTGAAGATAAAACATGACATTGTAGTTTCTAAACGCTTGAAAGTTATGTTTGCGTGCCGTTTTGTTACCACAAACTCGTAGGTGTGGGTTGTTTTATTCTAGACTATAGCCATTTTGTCTTATTTAGGTAGTTAATCAGACTGCCTACACTAAGACTAGCTACCTCGGTAAGGTCTACGAGGAAAGGCTTACCGAAAGCCCTTAGTCTGGTTTTAGATAGGGTTGCACACCTGCAAAGATAATGCAAGAGAGTTTCTTTCTCATGAATCGTCCTTGCAGATTCTACAGTACCTACGTGTTAAATGGTAGACCCAACCTAGCTCTCTGTAGGGCACTATGTAGACTCTCCCGCACGCCAGTGTCCTCTTAGAAACCATACCATTGCAGTTTTTAAGCGCTTGAAAGTTATGTTGGCAGTTATGCTCCTTTTAACTAAGGTATTTTTGAACTACAAAAAGTTAACTGTAGAATAAGATTTTGGAACGCTTTCTAGATCTATGGATGTATGTAAGTGTGATGTTATTTTTTTTGTTCTTTTGAAAAAAATTTAAAAATTTTACTTTAGCTGTAGTACGAAAATATGTATGTAAACATGTATTTCTGTCAGACAATAATTCGACTTAATTAAATTCTTTTCAAAAGTTTTTAAAAAAAATTTAAAATTTATAGAAACCAAGAAATAGCTGCTACACTTGAAAAAAATTACAGTCTACCAGTGTTGGATTTATTCAGATTAGGTAACCTCTCAAAAATTACGGTGATGTTAAAATTGAAACATTTTTTTTTTGTGGTTTTAAAATTTGTTAAAGTTCTCACATTACATAATATCGCGATATATACAGGTAATATCACAACAATCATCCAACAATTTATACTTTCTGTTTGTCATATCTGTATTAGAGGCGATACCGTCAAGTTTATGATATCTTCATTATTGCTTTAATATGATTAATTTTGTTTCATTGAAATTTCAATTTCAGACATTTTCGCCGTATCTACATACCCTCCCCCATTGTAAAGGTATAAGAATTCTTTATATGCTTGTGTATACTCATAGAATAAATTTTAAACAAATCGAAACTTTATGTTGCTAAACATTTTGAAAGTTCAATAAAAAAGAGTACTGGTACATACTTGTACAATATACAAAGTGACTGGTACTGATTCAAATTTTCTTGATATAACTAAACTGAATAAGTTTGGGCAGATTTTATTAAATTAATTATTAGTTTATAAATTAGTTACTTTTACTCATATTATGTTTATGTAGTGGTTTATAGTTAACAGTTGAAGCATTGAAGTTAGATAGTTTAGCCGTGAGTATATTAAAAACTAATATATTTGTACATAATGTATGTCTGTCTGCATACATATCAGAAAATTTTAAATTTAATTATTTTCATATATCCTAACATGAGTATTTTTTTATATTTTGTTCAAGTTTTTTGTTTTCTTCTGGACAATTGTGTACTGTTTTTGTAGCTACAAACATCAACTACACTTTTATGATGTATATACAAAGTATAGAACCATATTTTTTTACATACATATACAAATGTGGCTTCACTAAAGTATACACGCAATTTTCAAATGTCATTTAACGTTCACAATACAGTTCATGGTTCTATAGTAATCATTTATGTATCTACATACATACTACATACTATCACATACTATTCAGATATAAACACTTATGTACGTACACACATACGAACCTTACAATGGTTTCAATGGCTGTACAATATGATGTACGTACTTACAAATACATATAGTTTTTTTGATTGAGATCACTTTTTCGTTAAGTGAAAATATGTGTTTCATATTTTCATTCGTCCTTCAAATTTTTTAAAGTTAGGAAATACGAGTATCATATAATATAATACATCATACATACTTGTGCATATGAATGCATGTACTAGTACTACATAACTTGACTGCAATTTCAAGATATAATACAATCTGATATTATGTAAGTCAAAAAGCTCTCATGAATACAATATGCATGCTAAAAACTCTGAACATGAACATGAATATACAATGCTACATATACACTGTTTTACTAACTATATTCACACTTACATACGTATACGTACGAGTACTATATTTTTTCCAATGGCACACACAAATCACATACATACAATTTATTAAAGAACAATAAAATACTACATACATACTACCATAGTATGTATATGTTCTTATGAACTTTGAAAAAATTAACCAAGAAAATTTATTTTGTATTTTAACTTTGTTTTTTAATTTTATTTTATTTTTTGAATGTCCCTCTTCCGTATTTTTTTTATTTATTTTTTCATTATTTGCCGGTATATTAATAATTTCTTGTTTTACGAAAGTGCATACATATACGAGTATGTCATAATATACAGTGATGAACAAAACAAAAATGTACAAAAATGCAAATTAAAATATTGTTTATAGTCACATAAATGTTGAACAAACATTGGAAGTTAATTGAAATCTGTTTTAATTTTTTTTTCTCATTAGCTAATCCTTTTTATATAATTATAGATTAAAAATTTTAATTATTTATTTCGAAAATAGAATATTTGTATAAAATTAAGAAGAAGAAAAATATATAAATATATTGTAATGGATATATGTATTTCTCAGAGATAAATCATATTTATATGTGGAAGGATAATATGAAAAATAAATTTAATCCATTGGTACTAAGGTTGTATCCATTCACAAGATTATTGATAAAACTGCAAAATGTATCGAAATTGGATATACGAATACATACAAATTTCAAAACAAATTGTCCTCCATTTTGAATCGATCGAGTAGAAATTGAAACTTTTTTCGATATATGTAATATGTATTTTTTTAAAAAAAAATGTTACAAGACTATTTCTTATAGTGCAGTATCCATTCAGATTTACGTGTTTTGTTCATCAACGTATAAGTATAATCATGTATAAGGGTATAAGGGTATGAGTAGAAGTATACACTGTATACTTTATAACCTAATTAGTATCGGAATTTTATAAGATTTTTTATGTCTGTCTAATAACATTAGTAGACACATATTCACACACATAAATACATTTGTGCACACAATATAATGTGAGAGATTATATTGTAGACAAACCAATAAAAGGAGGATATTTTTAAACAATTTTACTATAAATAAATTTTGTTATTATATAAATACAAACATGCACTCATGTGTACGAACCGTGATATTTACACTATAGTTGCGTAGTACCTACGTGGTAACAGTGAAATTATAATCGGCATAAAATTTTTAAAAATAATTAAAAAATAGTGGATTGTGATTTCCTTATCTTATCTAAAACTATAATTTAGAATAAGTACCATTCAATCTCTATACTCTCCGTGACTGCGTTAATATTATGTATTTGGAATATTTTGAATGTTCGAACAAATGGTGCCGTTTTAATGGCCACTAGTGTGTTGCAAAATCCCTTCATTAAAAATTGTGACTTCATAAAACAACGGTAATAAAATGAATGAAGACAAAATCATTCAATTTGAATGAAAAAAACTTTCACATATTTTCCATACAATTTTTCTTATAATTAAATTTTAAAACAAAAAAAAACATACAAGCAAGTAGTAAAAGGAATTTAATTTTAATTCCAAACATATTTGAAAATATAGTATGTAATACGAGTATAATGTAGATAATATTATGAATATTTTTACATAAAATGTGATTCAATAATTAATTCGAGGAAGTCTAAACGAAACAACTTGTAAACGAAGTGTGAACAGAAAACGGAATTAAAATTTTTCAATATATTAAAAAGTTTTTAACAATTTTTTTCGAAATTTCAAGTTTGCAAATTTAAATTTCTTCCAAGAAATCACAACGTAAAAATTTATTATCCAATTTTTCCAATACGTTTGTACTTTTCATACACAATCATATCGCCTACCCTCGTATTCTCGTATATTATTTACATGTTGCTCATGTATGCACAACACGAATGATTAAATGCAAGCAAAAATTAAACAATTTTTTTTTTATAAATCCATAAAATCAATGAACGAAAGGAATTCATTTTCATTCTATGAATCTCAATTTATTGAAATATTTCTCTCTTCCCCTATAATAAAATACACAAAAGTTTAATTAGGAAAAATTTGTTTTTGCAATCTTTTTTGTGTGAAAAAATATATAGAGACAGAAAAGTATAGAAAGAGATTAAAAAAAAGAAATGGTGCTCATATCAAATTAATTGCGGACTTGAGGAAAAAATTTTTCTTGCGTCTTGCAAATTCTTTGAATATTTTTTTGTGGTTTCGCTTCTTTTTAAATTTTTGCAGTTCACACACTCATACACATAAAAAAACATGTTAATACGTTTAAAAAGAAAAATGTGAAATATGCACATACTTGTATAATGCTCTTCTAAGTATGAGTATCTATAGTTAAATCCAACATATGTAACTATACAATAAGATTTAATGCAAATTCCTACATAAATTTTCTTTTAATTCTCATATTTCTCGGAAAATCTTTTTTTCATTTTGTAAATTTTAAATCTTTTATATCACATTTTGAATTAATTTTAAATTTATCACATCATAAATATCAAAGCTTAAATATAGAACTCAATTTTGTTAATGATGATGGAGGCGATAACGACGACGACGTTGATGATGATAATGACAATGTGTGTACGATGTGGTACAGAAATGTTGAAAGAGGGAAGAATCATTAACAGAAAACTCTATCACGTTATTGTCAATATAATCCTAAAGATATTGATATATTAAATTATTATTCTCATATGTACATATATGTATATAATTACACGTATCATATCATCAGGATAATTTAAAAAAAAATTTCTTTATTGATATATTGTCCTTGTTAAGAATAAACGCATTAATACATACATATTTGTGAGTATATTGCATAATATCATAATGAAATTTTATTTTACTTTTTTTTTGTGCGATTTTAGTTTAATATACAAATCGGCTTAATGCGCTCAATATAATATGTCATCAAATTGAAATCAGAGAAAAGAGAAATGAGAAGTAAAATGAATGGAAGTACATATGTATACTAGAAAATGAAGGAGGTACAGGTAGAGCTGGGTACATGAGAATGTGATTGAAGTTGAATCAGTATAAAAATGAATGAATGTGAATGTTCATCTTCGAAAATTTTTTTTTTATCTTTTATCTTTTATTTTATTCTTGTGTTTGTATTTTTTTCATACTTATTTTTTTTTTTAATTTTTTTTTTTAAATGACAGGTACTGAAATGAAAAACAATGAAAATGTTGTATGTGTGCACATATGCACACACAATATAAGGTAAGAGAAAATTGAATAAATAGCAAACAAAAAAAAAGGGAGTAAGAAACAAATTACGTAAAGTTTAAGAAAAAATATGTAGATCGTTTAGAAAAGAATAGAAAAAAAGAATAATAAGAAGTTAAGAAAACAAGAGGGTTTATTTGAATTTTTTAAATTATTGTTTAAGAATTTTTCTTCATTTATTTGTTTGTGTTTGTTGTTTTGCACAAATATACATTAGATGGTGGATGGTAAAGGATGCTGGCTGATCATGATGATGATGATGATGATGATGATGATGATGATATGTACACATAAGTAATGGAGGGATTCAAGTGTATTATTTACACAATTATGTATATAGCCTTCAATCCCTTTTTAGAATATGAAGGATAAAAATGAATGAACTCCAAGAAATACACTCGTATATATATACGAGTATATGGTATGTATGTTTGTTAGATATAGTAACAATAAAAAATTACGAAAAATTTGCAAAGTACTTTGAATAGAATGGCATTTAAATGATAAAAGTAAAAAACGAAATAGAAAAAAAGGAAGAAAAATAAATTAATTTAAAAGGACAATCATTTTAAAATGCAAATAAAACGATGTGTGCATAATATACATATGTAGATATATGTATATGATGTAAAACAAAATACAAAATTATATGTGTACACACTGAATGCCAATGACTTATGTAGGTATATGTTATTTAGGGGATGATTTAGTTATTCATAATAGCAGTATACTTTTTCTTTATATAGAGGGAGAACAATTTCATGATTATTCCGCTCAATTATTTTAAAATACATTCACATAAATTATATTTGTAGTTTTCTTTTTGTTTCTACATTTAAATATCTTGAAAATTTTTCCTAGTTATAATGACTCATATAGGGTCATTACAAATAAAAAGGATAACAAAACGGAAGAAAAAAAATACTATTTTTCTAATGATTTACATTTATACAGGAAAATGATGCTTTCATTTACTACCATCAAGGATATTTCCTTAAATAAATCAATATCAATAATGCATACCAAGATATAGTTGTATATGTGTCAGTACTATGTACTTACAAGTATTCAAGTAATATCATTTTGTCTTACATTTCACAGAAACTTTACGAATACCGATATTGTCAACTCGTTGCTAGTACAAAATGACATAGATAGATACTTTGTTCCAATACTATCGCATGGTTTTCTTACTTTTGTCATGGTGTATCGGGAAAAATATCGGAAGCTCAATTTTCGCTTTCTTTTATGTGTTAGATGTTAATTTTCTTGATGATAATATCTATCTATCTGAAAAATATGTATGACGTGTAGCAAATAAAAATACAAAAGCAAAACAAAATATTTCAACATTAATTTATCAATGAAAATCACTCACGATCTTCGATTCCTCGATTTGATTCTTAATACTTAAGATTAATACTTGCCGAAAAATTATGAACGCTTAGTATTTTACAGAAATGAAGAATCGAAGAATGAAAGAATCGAAGTGAAAAAATCAATTTTGTTTAATGTTTATGCATAATACCGGCTCTACATTCAATACAATGACTTCAACTTGGACTTAGACTTTCGAGTAGTAAAGCAGAAAAGTAGGTATCAAGTCTATACTGCATTAAATGTAGGAGCGGCTTAAAACATTCATTCGTATTGAGTCGATGTGAACTAAAATCACGAATCAAAATAATGCCTTTCAAATAATGACAAATCAAAAGTAGTTAACAAAGTAGTTATGAGAGTTTTCAGTGCGCATTAGGACAATGTACAATGTATCCATGTTTTTCTTTGAAAACTTTACTCTGTAAACAAGATTAAAAGTTTCTAATTTTATTTTTTGACTATTGTGTGTATGTATATGTAGCACTGGTAGCACGTATCGTATTTTTCCTTTTCTTCTTCTTCTTCTTCTTCTTCTTCATGTTTGTCTTATGTCTTATATTATTTCTTCTATTTTCTGTTCGTTTTGCATTCACTTTAATGGTCATTTCTGTTTTATATTTTATTTCTTTTATCATGTGTGGACAGGCGTAACAAAATAACATTATAATAACTGAATTACTGTACGATATACATACCTAGGTACTTACTATAGATGGAATATACAAAGTGATAGAAACATGAATATACAGAGAGAGGATACACACATATTTCATTCACATTTTTCTAGAATGAAAATTTAATGTGAAAATGTGAATTTTGTTTTAAAATACTTTCGAAAAGTAAAATACAATTTTCTCTATTTTCTATTATAAGAAATTTTTTTTATTAATTTATTTTATTTTTATTTTTTGTTTCTTGAATTTTTTTTTTTTTTCGTAGTAATCAACTATCTTTAGTCTGTTAAATGTCTATAATGTTCGTATAATTCAAAAATAACAAAAGCAATGATAAAAAAAAGAACGACAAAAAAAAAGAATTTGAAAAACTCTTATCCTTAAAAAGAAAATGTTTTGCACAACAGACTTGATTATCCCTGTACATTTAATATGTACACAGTTACATTCGAGTATGCAAGACATATTTTTAAACAAAACGTGACTACCTTAAGTGCTATTAATTCTGAATATTCCTCTATTACTAATCTGAAACACTCGAACGGATCATTGATAAATTAAATTTGAAATTTCAAACAATTCGAAATTGAATATACACGTAGAGGAGGGGCAAGTGATTGAACTTATTTTTTTAAAAAAAAAAAAATAAAACATTTAGATTTACACAATTTAAGGTTTCTAATGTATAGCGATGCTCGCACGGATACAATAAATCGATTATGATAATCAGATGTTAATATAAAATATTGTTGATCAAATTATTGATCGACTTGGGTGAGGGTAGTACAATAGCTGGGATTTGAAATTTATAAGTGCCACTTATAAGTTAACCATTACTCCAAACCATTGAACTGTCTAAATGCTCGAGAATGAACTTATTTTAAAATTAAATGATTTTTTATATTTTAATATAATCGCACTAAACTTTATTCACACATGCACAAGTACATAAACATGTGAAATTCAACCCTATATCAAAGACAAAAAATATACTTTATTTCTGTAAAATTTTTCTTAAAAATGTTCATTCAATTCATTTTCTTATTGCATGCATCATAGAAATTGTATAATCGTATATCTTCGAAATCACTCATATATTATGATCTTTCATATAATACATAAATCTGTCTAATTTATCTGTGATTTTGTCATTAAAAATATTAAACATTCTCGTATCATTAAATTATATATCACAAAAATACTTGATTATATTTTTATAGTTTTTTACAGTTACATATTCTATACAGCTAACGATATCCTGTGTATCTATCTTCAGTAAATAACGCATGTACGAGTACATATGAACATAAATGTTTATGCATCCATTTATACATACTCCTAACTCGTATGTATGTTTGTTTGTATATCCTTTATTCCCTCCACATATATATTCACTCACATATGATGACAATAGGATTGACTATAAAAAGTGCGTATAATTTATCATGAAAATTCGATAAGTCACAAAACAAATTTTCCACATCATAAACATTTTTTTCTTTTCCTTTAGCAATCATTTTCTTATTTCGAACAATTTATTTCCTTATACATACACTACTTTATATTGCAAAGTATTTTCTATAAATTTTCCTTATATATGTACAACTAATGACAGTTTATAACGAGTCAGAAGAACAAAATACAAAAACCAACTATAATAAACAAACTGAAAATGAAAAAAAATTTTGAAAGCATTCTGAAAATATGTTTAAAAGTAATGAAAAGAAAAATACTTGTAATTGATTTTTGTATCCCATTTTTTTTTTCAATATCCATAAGCACAATATTTTTTTTTTTTTTGTTTTTTTGATTAATGATCGATAACTTTTTTCACATGTGAAAAATGAATTGAAACACAACAAATCATTCGGAAGAGAGTTTAGAGATGGAGTAACAATTATTTAGATTGTAAAGAAAATTAGTTAATTGGAAATCATACACAATAGTGTATTGTAATTACGAGTATTTGTCAAAAATTTTATCCGAAAATTCGGTAAAATGAAAAATTAAATTTTAAGAGAAAATGAGCGAAAAAGAAAATTATTTCGTTCCGCCCTACTGTCTTGTGTGCTACTGCAGTACGGCATTATTATATGCAAAATTTGACCTAAAACCTTGAAATTATTTTTTGATAATAAAACGAGAAGAAGAAAATATGATGATGACGAAGAAAACGAAGATAAATAAAATTAAAAGAAAAAAAAAATATTTTTCGAACTTCTTTAAAATTCATAGAAAGTTTTCATTTTTATTTAAGAAAAACAAAAAAATCTTTCAAACTTTATACAACACACAAACACACGTATGTACATACGTAATGCACAAATTTATTATATTAGGTACCTACTGTAGAAGCTACAAGAAAAACCTTGAAAAAATTATTTGCTCTTCTACGTTATGTATATACATGCATGTATATGTGTAAATGTAAATGTTTTGACTTCATTCTTTTCGATTTAATTAATTGAACCATCAATTTCGTATCTTAAAGTAGGAATACTTTATTTATTTTCATTTTTTTTCTCTTTTTTTTCTACACTGACATAATGATTATTTTTTCTTCACATATATTTGTGCAATGTACATAGACAGAGAAATAGAAATTAGGCACGTACCTATACATACATATATGTACAAACTACAAAGGTATACTGGCAAGCATGTACATTACGTTCCAATTTACAAAGTCACGTACGGAAAAAAAAATTTATTGTTTTATTGATTTTCTTTGTTCTTATGTTGCATAAAATGTACACTAATGTCTATGGTACCGGTAGTATACATGCATAAATATGTATGTACATTTTAAAGATCCTTGAAAACTATATAGATAAACTAATCCTAAATTTTCAGTAGTCTAAAATATATGAGTGCAGATTTATATCCAAACTAATATAATAACATTGATGATGGCAAAAAAAAAATAAAAACAATTCTTAATTTTTCAAGTCACATACTGCTTAGTAATACATGCATAACAATATACGCAAATCATCATCAACGAAACAAGACGCTTTTTTTTCAAATTAAAAAAAAAAAACAAACAATATAATAAATTGAAAATTAACGATGTTGTAGAGCTGCTACGCCATGTACACGAATTAAGTTAAAAAAAATGTTTCATATTCAACGTAAAAGAAACATCATAGGAGCAATAATTTAATTTTGGTTATTTAAAATTCCATAAATGTTCGTCCAAAACAAACATTTGAAACTGAAAAAAAAAAAAAAAACAAAAAAATCATTACTCCACTTTAAACTTCTTTAGGAGCCAGAGTATATAACCACAGAAAATTATTTAATTCAATTTTAGATATCCACTTACAGGATTTTATTTTATTTTTCACTTCTTTTATGTTATTCAATTTATTTCTATATATACTTATTTTAAAATCTACATTACATGCATAAATGTTTTCGTCTACGTATAAAAATGTATGACTGTCAGCAGAAGCACTGAATACCGTATGTGGATAACAGGTGAACAAAGAAAATGATAAAAATTATAGGTGAAAAAAACAATAAAAAAATTTCTAGAAAATCGGTTAGAAAGAAAATTGAAAATAAAAAGGTACTGTACTGCATATCTAAAACCTTGACCTCAGAGTTCTTAACTATACTGACTATACGTACTTCCAATAGGTATAAAAATATACACACGTCAATTGAAAAATATCTGACGTATTAAATAAATTTTCTTGTCTGCCAAAAAAATTGTAAAGAATTGATACCGTTTGTGTTTTTCATTTTATTGTTCTTTTCGTTTTTAATATATTTTTTTTTTGTGTTTCTGTGAAAAATTAAACAGGATGATATGTGTTTTACCTTAATTCGATAATCGATATAATATACCATATATATTCTATGTCACGTTAAAAATGTTTTTTAATTTTTTTTTATTTTATTTTATATTTTTTTGTGGTTTTTATTTTATTTTTGGTTTTTTTTAAATTTTGGAAGCCATATGAAAAATACGTAAAGTATAGAGAAAAATAAAATAAAAGGATATTCATAGTAATTCATTTTAGGTAAAATAAAACATAAAAAAAATATTTCAGTTTTCTTCCTCCATCTTTATTTCATTTTTTCATTGTATTTTGATTTTCAGTAAGAAAAAAAAAAAATTCCACCACATTTTATGTATGAATTTACAGGTGTGTACGTATGTACGTGTTTGTGATATATTTAGAAAACCATTTTTATAGTTTCATTCGCATAGATCTAACTAAGAATCGTATTTTATATATGTACGTGTATGTATGGATGTTTATTACTTACATTGCTTACATTTAGATGTTTTTATATGAAATGGAATTTTTTAGGGAAAAAATATATGTACAGTTTTTTTTTATTTCATTTTTCCTGTAAAGCCATAAAATTTGTGTGTAGTCAACTTTTTAATATGACGGAAGTGTAAGGACATAAATTTTTGATGTGTCTACGTTTCAGTTTAGGAAAAAAAATGTGAAAAATAAAATAACAAATGTGTTTTGTAGATATGGTATTACAAAAAAAAATGTCCTTATCATTGCATTCATGTAGCATTATATCGTAGTAGTAATCATAATCATCATCATCATTAACACCATTCCAGAGCCAGCAAATGTGCTAGTTTTGTGGGAGGCCAAAATTATTTTTTATTTTTACTATCACATCAAAAACTATCTCATCCTTAAGATTTGTGAACTGATTTCTGTCATTATAAAACTCATGTGTGTACCAACTACTTAATGTCTCGAAAAGCAATAAAAATTTTATGTTTTTTAAGGATAATATTCGAATATTGCATGAGTGATAAGGGATTAATTGCTTAAATCAAATTCGCATCGTTAAAAACTCATCTAAGGGATATGCATGCAAAAGTTATTGTTTATCGAATTTCGTTTTATTCTACTTAATTTTATTTTAAATAGTTTCTTTTTTATTAAGAAATTTTTCTTTAATCTTCCCTCTCACTTTAAAAAATATTTTTACTGGCTACACGCTCCAATAGTCGAAATTTTGGACATTACCATTACCAATCACGATAATGCCAATCATTGTCAATCGAATTCCCGGAATTATGTCTAAAATTTCAAATTCGATTCCTTGAATAATTTTCATAAATAACGAATGCCTTTTCCTGTATTTCCAAGAAAAAAAAGGAAAAAAAAATCATGTCCTTTTTGATATTAGAAAAAATTTTTCTCTTCTTTTTAGCTAATCGAATTGTCAAATCACGTCGAATATTATTAACATCAACATGAAGGACACTTATTCGCGTCTTTGTGTAAACTCTGTGAGTATTCTAAATGGGATAGGCATCCTGTCATATACGTGTTATTTCCATACGAAATACAAAAGAAAAAAAAATTTATTTTTATTTACATTAATTTCTTTATTAGGGATTATAATAAGAACGAATTCAACAGAAGGCATTGAAATGGAAAATGAAATCAAAAAATTTTTATAAACATAAAGTTGAAAATTTTTTTTTGTTCATTTCGTTCGTTTTGTTTTTGTGTTCATTTCATTCCATTTATTTGTCTTTCATGTCAAAAAATTCATATAATCATTCCACCCATTTTATTTGTATTTAGATTACATCATCAGAAAGAAATCTATCATATTATTGTACATTTCAATTTTTTTAGATATTTTCGTACAGTTAAGTAGCAGATATGATGGACGAATGTACGAAATTTCATATTAAGTATATGCGATATCTACTTCTACTCTACGTCTATTTTATTTATGTAAATATCTTTCATTTTATTTTTAATTTTTTTTTATTTTCATTTCCTTTTTTCATATGCTAATATTAGACCGAAATGAACAAATATGTATCTAATATATAGACAGAGAAAAAAAAAGGACATGAATATCAATGAAGAAATTTTACTGTTGTTTTTTTTTTCTTTTTTTAGGGTGGAAAATATTTTCAACAGAAAGACAACCACAACACACGAAAATGAAAGGCAAAAATAAACCATAAAAACCAAGAAAAAAAAATTCTGTTCTAAAATTTTCTACGTATATTTGTATGTGTATGCGTAAATTTCAAGTATACCTATACACTTCGTGGATATTTTGTATGTACGTTCAATGAAAGTGTATTTTGATTCACTCACTTACATACATATCTAGATTCAACTGTATATTATTTTCACAATATTGTCATTATAACAATCATTATACATTATACGATGATGATGATGATGACACAATAGATAAATACACACGAACAACCAACAACCAACAACCAACAAGTAAGTATGTATATATGAAATGAATAATTTTTCTTTCTGCCTCCTTATAAATCCAATGTAAATACATATATGAGAGTATGTATACATATATATGTTTATCGCATTCATTATTCATGATGGGTGTATTACGTAGTCCTACACTGCTGTACTACTCGTATAACATTCCATATTGCATGACAAATATAAGCAAAAGTCAATGACCTTTACATTATTATTTGTGTCATCATCATATCGTATTGTAAAGTTCACTTGAATGATTCATTTCACATATTACTCGTAACGGAACTTTATTTGTAGAAAATCAAACAAAAAAGGGAAAAAAAGCAGCAAACACACACACAAACAAAATAATCAAAAATGATGAAGAAAATAAACAGCAAAAAGCTATAAAGCAAATCAAAGTGATTCACAAGGAATCAATAAATTTTTTTTTTCACTCTATTGTTCACAAAAAAAAAAAAAATTTACTTTTTGAGTAATTTTTTTTTTTTGCTTTGAGCACTACAAATATTCATTTCGTATTCATTTTAAAATTATTTAGTAAGAAAAAAATTATGCATAGAAAAACAAAAACCATATTATACAAAACGCTAATACGTATAGTGTTGTTATGTATGTAACAGAAGAGTGGACAGTCACTCAGAAAACAGCCAACACTTTGGACTCTTTTGAGAGAAAAATCATAAGGAAAATTTGCGGGCCAGTCAAAGAATTCAATATAGGTATTCCAACACCTATAAATGGCGTATAATATACAACCAGGAATTGTATGAATTATTCGAACCTCCGCCACCATCAACTCATATAAAACTTATGAGACTAAGGTCATTTACAAAGAGAAAATGACGCTAGGGTTCCAAAGAAAGTGATAGATATGGCTCCGTAGGGAGAAGTTCGATCTAGAGGTATATCAAGAGCACGTTGGGAAGAGAAGTCGCGAGGAACTCTCGGACGCTATTAAAAGTCAGCAACTGGAAAAGGGACGCCGTTGATAGAGCTGCCTAGAGTTTTTAAGGCTCAGGGACGATTTGTTACGTTGAGAGTGCAACGTCTGCTTTCTAAAGCCATCGAAGAAGAAGAACAGAAATTTATGTTTTTTTTTTGTTTTTGGTTTTGTATTTTTGATTTTAATTTTTTGTTTTGTATCAATTTTCATTTTGAAACTTTTTTCAAAAAACAAAAACAGAATAAAATTTGAAATTGAAATAATTATATTCAAAACACGGTAAATTATGATAAATTTATGAATTTTAGAAAATTATTTTACAATGAATGCAGTTACACATAAACAAATCGAAGCAGAGTGTACACAAGTAACAAATGATGTAGGTATGCGCCATGCGGTTAGTAACAAATCTGTACTTTACGCTTATCTATCAATCTGCCATCAAAATGAATTTTAGAAAAAAAAAAGGTGAAATGATCGATTTCATTAAATTCAGTGAAGCTCAGTAAATCAATCATCCAAAAAAAAAAAAAAAAAACCCAAAATTCAAATCAGAAAAAAATTAAACAACAAACCACACAATACAAAAAATTTTCAAACCTAAATAAAAATCTGTAAAATGTCTTTCACGTAATAAATAACGAAGGATAATTTATGCATTATATGCTTTCGTGCTTTCATCACTATTTTTTTTTCTACTATTTATTTATTTAATTTTTCGATTTTGTGTTCTCCTTTTATTAATTTTTTATTACAATTTTTTTTTTGCATTCATCTTTTTTTCATTCTCAAATTTTGATTTCGCTTTAATATTCTCTACATACGTTTATGAAAGTACGATTTTGCTCAATCATGTTGTGCAATGAAACGTTAAATGTTTAATGCTGTAATACGTTAATTTCTGTTTCAATAAATTTTAGTTTACGCTTTTGTGTGGATGTGTGTGTGTACATATGTGGAAAGTATAAAAGTACATTGATGTAAATGTATAATGAATGTTTAATATTTTTCTGTGTATGTGTATAAAGTGAATGATTTTGAATGAAGGTTTTAAAAAACCAAATTTTCTCTGTTTTCATCCTTTATAGCATTTTTTTTTTTTTTTGCGAATGTAATAAATGAAATGAAACATTAAGGCCATAGTTTTAGTGAATATTTAAAAAAATAAATTCAAATACATTAAACAATATGAAATTTTTTTTTATATTTTAATTTCAAATAAAAATTGAATCGATTTAATTTTCAATTTAAAAAGCTGACTAACGTTCATGTAAAATGCAGATATTTACGCCAAGATATGAGTCCAAAAAATAATATTTTATGAATGGGCAATTAATAAAAGGTTTATTCTGAAAAGTTTCTGGCTTCGACATGAAAATGACACTTCTCTGCAAACTAATTTTGGTATGATGATTTGGTGAAATTGTAGCCATTTCGGACGCTAATTTTTTGTTTGACAGTCATTTTTTGTGTTACTCAATATCAGTGTTTTTGTAAAAATGGAAAAAGTTGAATACCTCAAACTCATCTCAAACTTCAGATGTTGCCACGGCAAAAATTCATGAATTCTGATTTAAATTTAATTGATCATTCACCGCATTCACAAGATTTAGCCGCCAGCGACTTTTTCCTGTTTCCTATATATACTCAAAGTTTGGCTCGTCGTATAGAAGTTTTCATCAAATGCAAGTCTTCATATGTGTGTAGAATCATATTTTTCAGGGCAAAATAAAAACTATTATTTAGAGGAGTAAAAAGCATGGGTGCATCGTTGGGAAATGTGTATAGACTTGAAAGTACACAATGTTGAATAAAAAAAAACCTAATTTTAGGGAAAAAAATACTCATGTTTCTGTGGTGTTAGGTCAGAAACCTTTCAGATGACCCCCTTAAATACATAGCACATGTTTATAAAAAATATTTTGAATTATTTCCGTTCAAATTAATTGAATTTATTTCGTTCAATAAACCGTATCATTGATTTCATTATTTCTAAATTATATCAGAAAATTTCAAAGTCATTCCAAATATTATATTATATATACGTATATGTATCTAGTGTGCCTATAATACGCCTATAAACATATCCACCTACAGCTACCTTATCAATGATTAGACATATTTATCTGTATACGTCCGAGTCCATATGCATTTTATTATCCTCAATTATAATTTTGTATCTGTCACATATATGTCAGAATAAAATGTATAAATTTCATACTTTTTTCACAATTGAAAATTTTTTTTTTGTTATTGGTTTAGTTGTACGCCATCCATGTGTAAATACTAAAAAAAATAGTGTGTCACATCTGTACGAAAAATGAAAAATTTCATTTCATAAATAAATCAATCTATTCTCGTATATTAAATGCATATAAATAAATTATCATACATTTATATATGCATGTATATTCGTATGTATATGTATGAGTATTTGTAATTCTAATAAACAAGGTAGATACAAAAGTATCTACTCGTATTTCTATTCATCAATCATTTCCTAAACTCAATTTTTGCGTTATTCATTATTTCATTTTCATGTTATCTACAATATTTTTTTGTTTTGTTTTTTTTTTTTTCTTCATTTGGTTTTCTTTAGCTTTTTGTCGTATTTACATATTGTACATACGTCATTTTTTATTGTAAACAAAAATTTCATACATATTATACACATTCAAATAGTAACAAATTTACGTATATACTCGTGTATATTTTTGAAAAGGGATTTATGAAAACCTAACAAATGACTTAATTTTCGAGTTAAACTTGAATATTTTCTTTTTCACCTTCAGTACAGTGTTATCATCCGCACATTTATTTATCGACTACCACCGACATGTGTGTAAAAATAATATGTTTGATGTGGTTTGATAAACTAGACACATACACCTCTATTCACTCACATACACACACACCTATTTTACATTCATTCGTATGTAAACTATCGTAACCTAAGCAGCATTTCCTCATATTATTTTTTTTTTTTTGCCTTTTTTTCGGTTTTCAAGTTTTTTTTTTTTTCATTTTTTCCCATTTTTTTTTTCAGATCTTTCCCTGTCATTTTGCTTCTATAAAAGTTAAAACTGTCAAGGTAGATAAAAAGCGATTATCATTTAATACTCTTCATACGTTTTAAAATGAAAATTTATTTTGACATTTTGAAGTTTTTTCTTCGTAAAAAGTAAAGAAGAAAAATATACAGAGAAAAGGAAAAAAAATGAATTTCACTATTATCTATTATGTATTTAATAACAGGATATAGGATAGAATACAGTGACGCGCAAAAATAAACGATTGAAATGAATAATATAATAGAAAATAAAAATTTGAATTACTCTGGTCGTGTGTATTTTGAGAAGATTCGAAAATAATCACTATATATGCATTTATGTAAAATACGAGTATGTATATATATACACTTTGTATATAATGCTTGTATTTTATGTTTAAATATATGTAAATATATAGGAAGCATATTATAAATACGTACACGTATGCAGTATATTAAGTCCAAGGATTATTGTTGCTGACCTAAATCATGTACAATTTCAATCAATTTTTTTATTTATTTATCCTTTCATTTTTTAATTTTTGTGTGAATTGTAAATTTTGAGTTGAATTTAAAAAATCAAAATCCAATATGAGGCACATAGGCAAGTATATAGGCTGGAAACTGAAAATATTTTTTTTTTTTTTTTCAGATCTGAAATAACTGTAATCCATGAACTTTTTTATAGGTGTACCGTGTACATTTATGCACATATAAAGGCATAAATATCCTGTTTTCAAAATACCTATTAAAGTTTATTGGAAAATTTTCCAATTTCAATCTTGTATCAGATTTGCATCATAAACATTCGTATACAACCGTACAACTCATACATGGGCATTATTATGTATCTGCATAATAATGCACGATATTTTGTATGCTTTGTACATACCTTTTAAATTTTATATGCCACATTCATTACATATTCATACAAAATGTATATGGGGATGTGTGCTATAATCTTCCACTATATATCGTTCTGAATTTAAATTCAATTCAATCGAAATTTTAATCTTCTCATCCATTTATGAGTTATCGTTTGTATATAAGTTGATGTTGTATGTGTGTACACGTTTTTCCCTTTTCTTTCAAAAATAATTTCAAGCCGAAACTGTCACACGGCTTTTGTTAACTTTTATGATCATTCCGCGTCGCGTATACACAGCACACGGGACAATGTACTACTTTTAAATTGCAAAATTTCACATTTCCATTTACTGCTCTTAGTACAGGAATATTTAAATTAAAAAATTTTTATTCAAAAGTACATTTTACATTATTAAATTAATTCCACTTTGATTTCAATCTTTCAACATTTCACATCAGCTAAGGCGTTAATACTGGGTTTGAACATTTTTTCAAATAAAATTCCTGTGTATGTTTGATGTACATATCTGAACGAATGTGTACAAGCGTAAATATAAATTAACGAATAAAAACGAAAATAGTTTAAAGAACAAAAAAAAGAAAAAAAAAAATTTACAAAATAAAATTATACGCAACATAGAAACATTTTTTTTTTATTTTTATTTTTTCGTTACAATCCTGAAATATGTCATTTAAATGAATCCAAAATATTACGAAAATACCAACATTCATTGCACAAATAATGTATTTTACATTCGCCAACACCATTCAATCATTTTTGTTCGTTAATTTCATAGCAACACGCACAATATACGAGTACAAGCGTATGTATAGGTAGGTAGTATTTGATTCTTTCATTTCAGTTTTACATTCAAATTTGTACTTCATTTTATTTCGTTTTCGTTGTTATTTATTTATTTCTTAGTTCGTTTATTCCTTCTTTTATTTGTTCTGTCAAAGTTAAATTTAATTTGATTGTATACTATATTTAAAAGGACAATCAAAAAATAAATGTTTTAAAAAGAAAAAAAAATGAGAAAATGTTAAAAAGTAAAATTCTTTCAAATAAAGAATAAACTCAAATTGAATTTTTGACAAATAAAAAAAAAATAAATGAAAAATTTTCATAAAATCTATTTTTAAAATATATAACAGGATCATTTCAATTTATGTTATGTCCATATTACATCTACATTTTATGCACATAGAACCTAAGTACTTATTTATATTCAAAAATATTTATTTAAAATTTTTTTTCCGTTCCTTCAAATCTTTCGAAATTCAATAAAACTTTTGAAAAATTCCCCAAAACATCAACAACATTGAATATATTACCAGCTGTCCATCATTATTTCACCATCACCACCATTCCCAAAACCATTATTCTTCGAAACTTTCACTCCCTACTGTACTACTTAAATAAAATTCAACCAATACCAACGAGGTCTATGGTCTTCGTAATTACGAAAAAAAAAGGTCAAAATTATTTATTTTTTTCTTGCAATCATAACAATTTTTTTAATGAAAATATGTGGAAAATAGATAGAAAAGGCAACGAAAGTTAGATGAATGAAACATCGATTGTATGGTACGAGTGACGGAATAGATGGATTCTTGTCTAATTTTATATTTTAGATTTTTCTTTTTTTTTACATCCAGTAATGACTTAAAAATGAACATACAACGACTGAATTACAGAACGACTGAATTACAAATAAACCTACACAGTATGGGAAAGCTATTATATATCACTACAACTTTTTGTACCTCTATATATCTAATGTACGCTTACACAACAGTAAATAACTATCAGACCAGATTCTCTGTTTTATTTTACTATTTTTCAACCGACCAGAAGACTTCGTTTCATCCTTATCCATCTACAATGATGTAGTGGAGCTGACTGTAATGATTTCATGATTCTTCTATGTACGTTGTACGTTCCTCATTTATCAAATAAATTTGAACGTATTCCAGATGATGATGTTTAACTTAACATTGCTATATGAAAGTAACGTTGATTACATATTCATCAACATTTTTGGATTATATATTTTATTACGAAAATATCTGGTGAAGAATGTACATTATTTATATGATGTATAGGAAATGTACACATCGATCGATGTACATATACCATAGGTGTATATATCAACATAAAAAAGGATATAAAACACGAAAGAATGATGAGATTTTAAGTTTGTTTCTTTATTTTTTTTTTTCAAATTTTTATTTTTGTTTTTGGTTTTTTGGCATTTTTTTTTCACCTTTACATGATTTTCCTTAGACCAATGTATTTGTATAAATATATCTATTCGCATAATTATACATGTATATAATAAGTATAAAATATACATGGAAATCCATTACGAAAGCCAACAATATCTCTTTTAAATGTCTGCAAAATCCTCAAAGCACTTAATTGTTTTATCCCAACACATTTAACTATGGTCAGGATATGGGTGGTTATACATATTTTTGGGATGAAAATGATTATTTTTTATTTTTTTTTTTATTTTTGTGGATTTCGTTTCTATGGATAACTTTGAATATTTTGAAAAGAATTTTTGGTACATCATATAAGTATAGAATATCATATGCAAGACCAAAGTGTACATACATACCATGTACATAATGTAAATAAATGTAAATATAGTGAATGCAGAAAGCATAATGTTCTCAGATGAAAGTAAGGATAAGATATGAAAAAGGTTAAATGTTTTATACATATCAATACATAAATATATAAAAGTGTATATTATACTATAGAATATAATACATACACAGTTTTATACAGTGCAGATAAATACATATACGAGTACATTTTGAACCCATTAAACATTAAAAATAAATTGTAGCAGAAGATGAAATTATTGTTATCGTTATACAATCGCATATACTATATTCATATATTATTTACGAGTATAACTCCTATACAGTTATGAATAATCGTAAAAAAAAGTATAGATTCTAGGATAGATGCATACATCTATCTTTGATTCATGTAAAAATACTTAGGTGATCGTTCTATTATCTGAGTCTGAGTTACATATCCACATGTCCATGTTATGTACATATAAATACTTATAAGGTATACAGCATTTACTATGCTAACTTAAAAACACATTAAATTTCTACAGATATACGTTATCTGTATCTTACATACTCGTCGTCGTCCTAAATAATTGTACTTCATAAAATATTATATTATTTTCAAAATCGAAACATTGTACATAATCTTAGAGTTACCCGACAAATTTCATATAACTTTCCATCATTGTGTAGATACTATCATTAATGAATTGCATACATAATTCTCTATGTATTGCTATATACAAGTTGAAAAATACTAATATTTTCCAATTAAGTATATACAAAAACGCTGGAAAGTATTTGTACGTCAGGTACATTAAAACAATTTATAATAATTTCTAACAAAAAATTTTAATTCATTTCAATAATTATTTATCTGCATTTTTTTTTAATTTTATCATTTTATGCAAAACATGCTAAAAGTAACTGCTTTGCTCTTTGCCATATCCATTTCTATCATCTAAGGACATTTCATCAAGGAAATGTAACCAGTGCCATATCAGTTTTATGTGATCATTTTCGAAGAAATATAACAAATGACATTCCAGCCACCCCCAAAGATAATGTAGTTTGATGGGAAGCACTACATTATCTTTGCCCAGCCTTATAGATCTCTACTTCCATACAATTATAACTATCGAGCATCAACCACCATATAAAATCTTGATATTGAGGTCTTCTAACACAAAAACCTCTTCATCAATCATTTCATACAGTCAAATTTTCAAACATTCAAATTTTCAAATTTTCAAACACACAAAACTAAGATGATTCACTTTTACATATGTACAAGATTAAAGTTTTTAGTTAACAAATATTTTGATACAGAACAAATGAATTTTAATTTTCTAAAATATTAAATAATTCTATATTATCATTACGACGCGCTGATATAATTTGTACGATAACTTTTGAGCATATATGTAAATGTGTACATAACAATAGCATATTTTTGATCTTTAAATAATGTATGTATGTACATTTATATGAATATAATGTGATATGCGAGAAAATTTCGATATAAGTATTTGAATATTTTATGAATAAAATTTATCCAATTTTCAATCTATTATGTTCGATAAATCGCTATAAATATCATACGATACGAATATGGCACAATAAGTAAAACACAGATGGTTATCACACATTAAGTACCTAATACGTGTTCTCACATATGTATATCCAGAATGCACATAAATTCAAGTGTATATGTATGCGTTGCTATCAAATTACAAATTCGATTTGAATTAATTTAATCATTTTATGACGTGTATTAAATTCATAAATACGTATACTCCCATATCGATGGCATATCGACGGAAATTAAATTCCATTTCAAAAGTAAATCTTCAAAAAATTTATAAAAATTCGAAATTATAAATTTTCTGATTTAATTCTTTCACAAACACTAAAAATATCAATTATTATTAAATACACAACAGTATAATACTTAGTTGCTAAGTACGAAAAAATTCTAAACATATAATAATCAGATTATCGAATTCAAATAATTTATCATGTTATATAAGTACACACTTGTGTCTATAAATATTGTTTAGTTTTCCATAAATTGTGACTAAACATGTGTTCTCATGAGATGCAAGCAGCTGCATGCAAAATTATTTTCGAAACAACATTATGTTAACTGTTGAAATCGATAACCGTATCATTAATAATTATTATCAATTTTTTGTAATATTTGTGTATCTTGTCAATATTAACCCGAGTTTCAAATGAAACTGCGAGTTGCAAAAATTAAAAAATTTCAATTTTGGTAATTATTGTAAAGTACTCGTATTTATCAGTTTAAGTTAAAGTTTAAAATTAAACCGAATTAAATCTACAATAAAATATATAAACTATTGCTCAAATCTGTTAGATAAAGACTTAAACAGTGAAATAAAAATATCTCTCTTAAGCGAAAGTTTAACTGAGCTTAAATTTTCACTGTGAAATTTAGTATAAAGAGAAAAAATTTAGAAAATATTGTACCACACATGTTAATTTTGTGTAATTTTTAGTATATTTAATCTTTGTATCCAGAAAATCAAATCTACAAAGTTTTTGGGTTTTCATTCTATGAAAGGATGAGCTTTACATATTTCAAAGGCTTGACGAATAATCATTATATCTTGCCAGTGGATGCATTCATCACGTTGCATGTCATTGCAACGTTGCATTCATCATTCACGGATGCATGTCACGTTTAAAGTGAATGTGACATTTTTCTAAATAGGTTATCATAATAATTACGGGCTAATTACAAAATGAAAAATATGTACAGACACAGAGGTATATAATAGGTTATGTATTCTAATAAATTTTCCATTGAATAATAATAAATTACACAAAAATTATATGTACGAGTATTTGTATACACAAGCAATGTATGTAATACCTGATTTCCAATTCACATGACTAATTAATCTTTACTATGAAATTTGCATTAAAACAAAATATTTATAAAAACAAAAAAAGGTAAAGAAAATCACCACAAAAATATATTAACTTTAAATGAGTTAAATGTTATATGCATTTATTCAAATTTAATTGAAAAATTAATTAAGTGCAAGAAATTAATATATAAATCATCATATATGTAATAATTATAAAATAAATATAAAAAATAACTGAAAACTAAAAATCGAAAAATATTTTAAAACGACTATGCTCATATAGTAGTGATTCGTATACATTCCATGATTGATAACAAAATAAATTAATACTAATAGCAATAATTGTGATATATCGGCATAAACAAAATGAGACTAAAGTGTAAAAAATTGAAAACAATATCACAATTTATATGCAATAATTAATTTTTCCGCCTACAATATTTAATTGTTGTTTTATTGAATACTTATTTTTTTCATTTTGATTTTATTCAACAATCGATGTAGCAAATAAATGTACTATTGTTCGATTATAACAATAACAGCATCGCATTTAATTAAATTAAAAATAAAATACAGTAGGTAAATAAAATAAAAAATTAAATAAAACAAAATACGAAATATTAAATTAATAAATTTTCAGTTTTTAATTCAGTTGATCAGTTCAAATATCATTCAGTTGCATAAACGAACGAAGAAATATAATGTTTTAAGTGAATGCTAGTACCATCTAGTTACTGATGGGTTCCTTTTGTTTTGACCTATAGTAAAGTACTCCCAAATACTCGGGAGTAAATTTGTAAATGAAACACAATTTTTTTGCTCGGAAAAAGTAACCTCAAATTTCACGGCGTACACATTTCTAAGACATTGTAAATATTCGAGTGACAGTTGGCCGTGCTCAAATTTTAGCTGTCATGTATTTCATATTTGTTTTGTTGTTGATTTTAGATTCTCCATAACCCTAAACAATAAAAAGTCACCTATCAAATTAAACGTGTAATAAAAATATTATAGACTTAAACCTACTTCTTTAATCTCGAACTCGAACGATTGAAACACAAAAACCTTAACACAAAAACTTGACGCAATTAACCATACAACTGTCAAGTAAATTACTCGAATTACTCGAGAGGTTGTGTAGATGATCACGATTACAAGTAATTGGGAGTACTTTACCAGGATAGAAGGAACGCAGCAAGTATCATCTATTTCCAATTTTTATTAACCGCCAAATCTCTCAACTTTCAATGAGTTCCAGTCTTTCTACCAAAAACTCGGTGTCAGTGGTTTGTAATGTTAAACTGCAGATAGTAAACAAGATAGTTATAAACATAAACAGATCATAAAGTTATTCTTTGTCATAAGTTTTTAAATCACTTCGGTGGCGCTGTGCTCCCAATAGCGGCAAATGCGAAAAAAAAAAATTATCATTTAGCATATATTGTTTTTTCATTATTCCTTATTTAAATGAACTCTATCAAAGTTGTGGATTGATTTTACTTGATTTGTGAATGTGAGCATCTTAGACACGCAATTATATATCACACACTTTAGTTAATTAACTATATTTTCTAAAAGAAAAATGAAAAGAGTATAAGTGGTAATCAGTTGTAACTCTAAAACTAAACAGTCTTCAATAACACTCCTTTATGTTATAAAGAGTCATTGCCATTGAAACATCTGAATTTTTTCTCATACATAATGATTACGTATCATATTCTACGAAAATCCTTTTTTTTAAATGTGAACTCTTTTAAAATAAGTACTAAGGATTTTTTTATTTGATCTTTTGTTGTGTATGTGTGTGTGTTTTTTTTTTAAACAGATGAGATAATATACTTTAAACTTTTTCATTCATCCAGACACTCGTATTCTATAAATCATTTAAACTTTTTTACTTTTTTTTGTCTTTCATATTTTTGTTTTTTTTTTTTTTATTTTTACTATATGGTTTATTACGAAACTTTATTTTTCTTTTACGGGTATATGTGTCTTCATTTTATATGTTATACAACAACAACAACAAAAAATTATACTTTGCCGACAAAAACGAGAAAATAAATAATATCAGAGAATATCAGAATGCAACAAAAAAAAAACGAAAAAAACAAAAATTCCAGACACATAATTCTATACAGCCACAAATTTTACAAATTTAGAAACAAAACAAAATGAAACAAAAAAAAAAAAAAAACAATACACAACCGCACAGTAAAAAAAAAGAAAACAGTCAAACTTTCATTCATACATATAAGTATACACCCATCCATAGTAACTTGAAAGAAAATGAAAATAAAACAATTTAACGAAAAAAAAATAAAAATTAAAATGAAATGAAGAAAAAAAATATTACCAACAGTTATAATCCTTATTATAATGTGACTTGACATAAAGAAACAAAGGCTTTTCCTGTCTGTGTATGTATAGCGCATATAAGTGTAGGTGTATATTTGTATAAAATAATAAATTTTCACATTAAGCCATTAGGAGTATATACATACATCCTTACGTATACATATACTTACTAGTAGAGTAGCATATAAAATTTCACATATATTACAAATATCACAAATATAAAAAATTCGCATATACATACATATATATATACAACCGAAAACGGAAATGAAAAAGTCGATTTTTTTCATTATCCTTTTTTTTTCACTACTATAACAACTACGAAAAAAAAAACATTTCTTTTAATGTTATTTATTTTTTTTTTAGTTGTATTTTATTTTATATTTAACTCAATTAAAATAAAACTTAATCCTTACGGTTGTATGTATGTTGTACGTAGTACTTAGTGTCTAGCTTTGTATTTTTAACGAAAAAAATAAATTAAATTATAACAACATTAAAAGCAGCACATTCTTGTATACATTATACATATACATATGAGCATAAATATACAATATAATGAATATAATTCTGTGTATATATTTTATTTGTGTGTGTTTCGTTCCTTCTGTTTATTTATTTATTTATTTTTTTGTTTTGTTTTGTAGTAATTTTTGTTTTCATTATACATTATGTATCTACATATGTATGTACAGACATAAATGTTTATATACTTACTTAAGTAACAATGATTCTCAGTTAATCAGTTAGTCAGTATAAGATGGTATAAGTCAATTAAAATTTTCTTAGTAACAAAAATGTGTATTGTACACGAGAACAATATTGAGGTGAGTGAGCACCACCAATGTTGATAATCATTAGATCATATGTATCTGTGTAAATAAGGATTTTTTTTTCATTAGCTCCTCAAAAAATATAAAAATAAAATTAAATAGAATGAGAAATAAAAAACGACGAAACGAAATGTAATGATTAAATCATAAGTACATACATGATTCCATCAAGTCTATTACCACTTCATTAAATTTTATAATTTTTATTCGAATTGCACATATACTCGTACTTGAATACTGTACTTGAACTTGCATAAGGAGAAATGATAGCGATTTAAAAAGTATACGAGTATTTTGTTCTACCACTTTTCGTTTAATCATTCATTATGTTTCTTTTTTTTTGCTTCTATCAAAATCATGGTAAATTTATTTTTTTAGATTGTCTTTTTTTCCCAAAATCTTCTACATACATGAACATGAACACTTGAACACGAAAAATTTGAAAAATAAAAACGAAAAAAAAACTTTGAATTCGATTGTGATACAAATTTTTGTTCGTGAGTGTATACTGATTCATCGTACGGAATCTGAATAAAATGTACATATCGACATTTTCGATATGAGATATGTGTATATAGGTTTTTATATTTCAGTATATCAGCAGGAATAAATAAAAATACTCATATGCAATCAACTTTAATTAAGTCCTATACATTCTCTATCTATATACGATTAAAAATTGTACAAGTTTTTTTTAACATACACGATTCGCTCACATTTAGTGACACACTCATTTCTATGGAGGGACAGGAATAAAAATGAAAAACTTAAAACAACACTTTGATCAAAAATAAATTCTGTATTGACTTTCGTATTCTTCCTATAAAATTCTCCTTTATCAAGTTAAAACTAATGTCTGCTTATGGCGCCATTTTTCCTCCCCATTCTATAGGTATAACAATATATACAAATTATGTATATTTCATTTCTCTTTGAATTAATAATGAAAGAAGAAAAATAAACAGGAAAAATGAACTTTTTTTGTCGTGTAGTTTTGTCATTCAAAGTTTTTTCTTTTACATTATTGGTAATTCATAGATATATACATAAGTATCTAATATATATCCTGTATATGTATCTCATATTGATAGCTTACTATACATATATACTTTTATATTTATTACAGAAATAATCCTTTTATAGTCCTTTGTCGTTTTTCATTTTATTGAAAAAAATTTCAAGTGAAATTTTCGAGAAAAAATGTGGACTATTGTGAAATTTTTGTTTGAATTTCACCGATCTGATCCGGGTCTTATAGATTTCGGAACTTTTAAAAGAATTATTTCAAATCGCTACAGTTAAATGTTTTTTAGATATAACTATAATTCATGCGGGGTAAATTACAGCAAATGGTACGAAAATTGAAGAAATGAAAAATTGCCACATCACAGAAACCACACGTCTTAGAGGGTTAAGAGTGGCATAATTGAAAATAAAGTCCAAAATTACATAAAACACGTTCATAAAGTTTGAAAATTTCAAATATTATTTTTTTTTTTGTGAAGTTTTTGAGAAAAAATGGGGACTATAGTGATAGTCTTGCCATTTTATCGAGCTAAAAAAGTTTTTGTCGAATTTGACCGATCTGATGAGTCTATTTTATAGATTTAGGGACACTATTTTGGAAAAACATTGTTTTCAGGCCGCTACAATTAGCGGTTTTTGAGGTATGGCCAACACTCTTGCCATGGACTATAGCCTAACTTTTTTTCGAGCTAAAAAATTTTATGTACATACTGTTTGTATATGTATGAGCATGAGATATCTGATCCTTTTATAAGCTAAAATCGTTGAGTGACAAAGTATTACAAAATATGAGTTTCGTATCAAATGATTCATTTGATTATTATTCTTCCTTTATATATTTTGTTTTCTTTATTGTGTCCTCTTGATATTGTCAATAAAACAAATACTATACACATTACACATCCTCGTATATAAATAAGTATGTATATACTTTTTATAAATATATAAATTTTATTTTTGCTACATATCCTTTTCTTGATATCACTATAAAATGTATAGTATTCGTAATCAATTTTGTTTATACTTTGTTTTTTTTTTTTTTCATTTTCAACTTCCTTTTCAGTATCGTTACTTTTATCGCATATACATCTATACAAAAATACATGCGTGTATTCGATACGAGTATACAATTGACACTATTTTGTGTGGTAAATATTCATTGGTAAATACATATCTACAGGATACGTGCGGGTATAAACATATTTTCTTTTACCATAAATTTTTGTAAAATATTTGAATATTTTATCTGTTTTATGCATGCCTTTTTTTATACGTACGAGATACACCCACATTCAATGATACAAAAGCATGTATGCAGATGTATGAATCCACTACATTTACATATACCTATATAATTATACATACATACATAATATTATGTGTAAGAAATAATGGCAGGCGTCAGGCGAAGCGATATACTGATACGCTTCCACTTGTTGGTAATACAATACAAACTGACGGTGACGGGTAAGTTTATTATGCATGTAGTACGAAGTAAATATACTAGTATAATATGATACTCGACTGACTATAATATTATTATAATTGAACATTTAAAGCAATTTTGTGGTATTATTAAAACATTATAATTCGCTATGTATAATTATAGTGTACAGTATGAAATTAGTCTGTATATATAGCAATAGTAAAAATGTATTGTAGAATTTGGAGTCAGTTCAGTTCATTTTTATAATCAGATTCCATGCATGATGTGTACGAATACATTCAGGCGGGTACTCTTATACGAATAATTATATAATAGAGAGTAACGTGTTAGGTTATATATATTGATATACTGATACATGTTGCTAAATATTTATAACTATGCAATCTACATATATAAAATATCAGATACGGATATGTAAGTAAATACATATCGAACTCGATTTTATTTTTACAACGGAATACGAAAATATACACAATGTGTACATGTTTATTTAAGCGGAGGTGTTATCTGGTATATGTACAGAAAATGCATATACCAGCATGTTTTATTTTGAATGAATTAAGTTGTACCACGTTAGTGTATTATTTTATATTGTTGGTAGCTAAATAAATTTATTATCACCACAAATATGTGAAATAGAATACATGTATGTATGTACGGATGTATAGTAAATGAATACATTACGATTACCATAAAAACAGGAATTATATAATACTTGTACTCATGTGTATTGTCATGACGATATTTGTAGTACACAAGGGGTCATTTTATTTATTTATTTATTTTTTTTTCGTTTTTTCATTCTACTTATGTGTGTAAAAGCCTACCATCGTAAATTATTTAATAGATAATTATGCATTTTTTTTTTTATAGAAACCTAAAAGCTGTGCAAAATAATCAATACACTCTCACATTTTAATAGCTAACTAACATGCTTTTAATTTTAATTAATAAGAAAAATTACTCGGCCTATAACACGAAACTATACACTATATTATATACCGTTCACGTTTCCACAAAATTTCACTGATTTGTATCGAACGAAATACACGAAAATATGTCTCAATCTCAAAAATAATATTTTTCCAATCGTCATTTATGTAAATTTTCACTCAGAAAACTGTCTGTCAATTGTCGCATTATATTGAAGATCATTTTGTAATTATGTAATTGCGTTTATTTGAGTAGATTTATACTATTGACACATTACAGCTCATTATGAGCTAAATACTCATTAAGTCCTCACAATGAAGTAAAATTAATTCATTATGCTATTGACACATTACAGCTCATTATGAGCTGAATGCTCATTAAGTCCTCATAATGAAGTAAAATTAAATCATTATGAGCTGCTCGTAATGATGTAAAAATCGTCTCATTATGTCGTAATTACGTGAAAGCGCCATCTTACGAGGCATTGGTAAATAAAGATTTATTGAAAATTTTCCAAGTTTCCAATACAATTTGTTGTCAATTTCAATTTTTTTATGTTACAGACATATTTTTTGAGCTACAAGTAAATATTAGCCGGAGTTCTTTGTTTTTAATTGCGAATTTGAAAACTCACTAGAAATTAATGAAAAATTGATAAATGTCAAAGATAATGAGCTTAGTATAATGTGTCACCACTTCATTAAGCCGCATCTCATAATGAGCTTTCACCTCATAATGAGCCGTAATGTATCAATAGTATAATTTTTTCTTTATTATTTCAACTATTATTCATCAGGATTGCTTGCTTCTTATTCAAAACACTCATTCCACTATAATTTCACCATCTTCATTCGTTGTCGAATGTAATTTTTCTAAATCTACATTTGAACCTGCTTAAATGAGGTTAAAATAAAAATATCAATGATCATGCAAAATTAATTCAAAATAATAGACTATATATAAATAAGTATGTAAATTATCATTTCGCCATATTTCGCTCTAAATGACCATTCAAGCATTTTCTGGTGTATATATTGTGAATTTATGTAGAAAAACACTGATTTTAAAATAAAATTTCAAACAAAAAAATTATAGTTGTACATACCACAAAAAAAAATATATGTCATACATAATAATTTTCATTTTTAAAATTTTTCCATGACTTCACACTACTTTGATCTTTAATTTAGTAAAACAGAAATAAATGTAGTAAACCTAAAAAGGTAACAAAATGAAAATATACTTAAACAGGGTCAACATTTTTATAATTGATAGAAATATAATAAATTTTCTCAAAATATTTATGTTCTAAAAGCATTTTAAAAGTATGTAAATCCTCAATAATAAATTTTGAAGTGTTTCTTGTTTATCCTTAAGACAAAAACCAAAAAATATTAAAAAAAAAAATTAATTGTTATTTTTTTTTTTAAATACTTGAAAATGTTGTTTGTTTGTCTTTGTGCCGGTTACATCGTCAATTAAATTAAATTTCCTCATTTTTTGTTCTTTCTTTTTTTTTGCCAATAATTAAATACACTTTTATATACAATGTACTTTAACAATGTGAATGAGTATTTCTGTGTATGTGTAATACACCCACATTCATCTATCATAATTAAAATTTTGAATGCAATCATATTCTCTATATATGCATTTAAGTTTTTATTTATAAATAAAATTATGAACGTTGTCAAGTGCTATCATCCTCTCCTATCGTCATAAACTTCGTTGATGATATTAATACCTTGATTCATGTTGGTGCAAATGCAATGATGCAGTTATACACTCACCGATATCCTAACAATACAAAAATAGTCACGTAGTATGATTTTGTTGGAATTTTATATATAGTTTTTTAATTTTTATTTTATTTATTTATTTTTTTTTGTATTTCATTTAACATTTTTGTGTTATCATACACTTTAGTGACGTTGGTTGATGACGATTACAATTACAACATTGATGACGATAATGATACGAAAATGATGACGATGATGATGATGGGTGATAAGAGTATACTTATCATTCTTGATTGCAGTAAAAATTCAATTTTATTCATTTATTTTTTATTCCTCATAATATTATATATGCTGTATAGAAACTCTGAATACATATACATATAAAATTATTTACTTAGGCTAATGTAAATGTATATGAGGTATTTATTTATGTACTAGATATGTACTTATAAGTGTAATGTTACTTTAACCTAATTTATACTTTAATTGAATCATCTTATATTTTCTTCTATACCTATTTAATTTTATTCTAATTCTACATTTTTTTTTCTCATTTTCATTTTCAATTTATTCTTGTTTATTTTGTTTGTGTGTTAATTTTTTTTTTCATTTTTTCTGCTTATTTTCATATTTTTCTTATTTAGTTTGTGGTTTTGCGGTACAAAGATTTTTCTTATATCCTACAAATTATACCTGCGAATGTATATATATGTAATAAAAATTTATGCAGTTTTTCATAATTTTTTTTTGTTATTAACTTAAAATTTGTTATCGTATAATGCGGTTCTTGAATAAATTTATTTTATTTTTTTTTTCCACTTTTGTAAGAAAAATAAAATTTTTCAATTACAAGTTAAATTAATGAATTTATTAATTAAATTTTATTTAAGATTTTAGTGAGAACACAAAATTGAAATCATTTTAATTAATTGCTTAGTATTTTATATTGTACATTCAATAAAGAGAAGAAAAAAAAATAAATATCAAATAAATCCATTCATTATGTGAAATCTGTT
Source organism: Villa cingulata (assembly GCA_951394055.1). Classification (NCBI taxonomy): domain Eukaryota; kingdom Metazoa; phylum Arthropoda; class Insecta; order Diptera; family Bombyliidae; genus Villa; species Villa cingulata. Next base: position 20,966,269 of record OX596025.1, on the reverse strand, counting down.
TTTACGTCCTCATCTTTATTTATAAGCTCATTATGCTGCGCAGGAGAAACTTTTCTCTCCATTTAAAATCTACGCTCAATAAAGTAGTCAAGAAAATTTTCACATGTCCCATTTTTTTGATGTCGTTCACTTCTCGAATGAAATTAAATGTGTTTTCTGTGCTGTATAGGTGAGATGGCGTTGTTGTAAAAAAATTACAATTTCTTCTATATATATCATATATCATGATATTTCTTTGGAGCTGAAATTTTGACATTTTGTGTGTCTTGTAGGCAGAAATTGACTTGGAGAAGTGAAAAGTAGATACATATGTAGTAGATAAATTACTGTCAAAATTACTTCACCCTAGGCTTTAATGAAAATAATTCTCTTACATTGTAATTGCATATGTATTAGGATCTACACAGATATGAACGATAAATGCGTAGAGATGACAGATGAGTATGTATTGGTTTATCATTTTTTTTTTATTTAAAATCAAATTAATTATCCAATAAATTAATTATTAGTAATAAATAACTGTTCAAATAATGAATTACATAATTTATTTCATTTATTTATGTATTAATTTTTTATTACTTTTCTCTTTTTTTTCCGGTTTATTGTTTGTAATTTAATTTGAAAAAATTACCATGAATATTTATTACTTACTTATTGAACATAAAATATATTTAATAATAGAAGGTAACGCAAAAGTAATGTCCATAATGTGAACGTGCCTTAATTTTTCCCAAATGGCGTAAAATTTCATTGCGCTTTGACATCCATGCTGTAGACAGATAGAGAATTAGTTGACAACAAGACATGGAGCAGCGACACATACCTGAAGAACGTGAAAATATTTTTACTGCTTATTTGACTAATTTTTGGTCTGTTGTTTTAATTTTTTTTAATCACATTTCTACTTAAGCAGTTATATCCAGATTGCCTGATATAACTGCGCTAGACTTCTTCTTTTGAGGCTTTTTGAAATATCGCGTTTACCAGAACAAACCACAATCCTTGCAAGACTTGAAAACTAACATTTAAGAAGAAATCGCCAATTTGGAACCAGATGTCTTATGAGCAGCAATATTCAAATAAACTTTTCATGAAGACAGATCTCATTTTCTTTCATTTCTAACAAAATGATAGCCAATTCACATTATGACATGACAATACTTTTGTGCCACCTTGTATAATCATAATTACATATAATTATCTACTCTTACATAAATATATCATAATCATTAGATATTTATATTTTTTAAGTATCTTTAAATATATCATAATAATATTTTATCCTTAAGTAAAATTTATTGGTCATTTCTGTTAAATATTGATTTTCATCATCGTATACATATAACATTATAATAAGGGGATTCATTTCACGTTTCACATTAGTCGTAAACTTCGTAATTTTCGTAGTTTTTCAGTTTTTGTAGTTCATTTTCATACATTTACAAGCTACGAAAGTTTTGGAAGACTGCGAAGGTAACAGTTCTTAGTTAGCTGTTGGCATAGAAATTAAAATATTAGAAAATGAATATATTAATTTGATGAAATATAAAAACAACTACGAGAAAAGTAAACTATGAAAAAATTTGATATGATCGTTCATTTCAACAGAACTACGAACCTTGAAAACTGGAAAATTATAGTGAACTGAAAAATGAAATGAATCCCCTAAATATCTACAAATCATTTTAAAGAATAATTTTTGAAAATAAAATACAACAATAAAATAACAAATATAAACACGATAATAATTATTCTAATAATATGGTAATTACAAATTATAATCACTAAAGCTAAAGTATATTATTTATAGCATACTTCTACGTTACGCAGTACGTACATACATATGTTGCCTTTTATATCTGTACATTATTAACGAGCAATATTCGTCGAGCATATATATCATACTTAGATTTATGCAATTTTATACATTTTTCAGATTTTACATACACAGAAGTGTGAAAAAATTATGAGACTATTTTGTGTTATAACGTTATCATACTGATATAAGTATTACAATTTTTAGCGATTTACCACAGACAAAATGGGGGAAAACATAATGTAATTGCCCTCATATGAAGAAACACCACCACAAAGCCTAGACTTAAATAAAATCGATTATTTTTGGACATTTTTAGGGAAAAATATTTGAAACAAATAGGTCAGCATAAGTCAGTTGATAACACATTTAAAAAATATATCACAAGAATAATGAATTGAAATTTTATATAAGATTTTCTTTAAAACGTTGCGGATTTAATTCCAATACAAAATATTAAATTCATTTTTCCATATTAATTTTAATAATTTTTTGTACTTTGTCGTTTGTTCTATGATTTATTCATAGTAGATTTGACATAATGCTGTTTCTACATTCAATGCAGTGACCCTCAACTTGGACTTGTACTTAGACTTTCGACTTTACTGCATGCTTAACATGTAAAAGTAGCTGTCAAGTCTACAGCATTTAATGGAGAAGTTCTAATATAGAACATATCCATTAAATCAAAGTCGAAGTTGAAGTTACTGCATTGAATGTAGAATCGGCATAATTAAATTTTTTTTTGAATTATAATTAGAATTAAAAATATTTCTATTTTTTTTTGTATTCTGTTATTAGATGAATTGAATAAAATATTTTGTTAAAAAGAAATGTAAGTTAGTATATGGCAAGCGTCCAAAAGAGAAGGCCCAGAAATAGACATGGTGGGATGCAGTTAGAGAAGATATTCATCCACAAGTTAAGCATTAGAAAACAATTTTATTCTTGTCGCATAACTTTTTCACACCTCTGTGTATGTATTAGAGATATTTCCGTATATATGTAGTACTTAATATCTAAAATAATGGTTTAATTTTATTAATTAAAAATTTTTTAATGACCGATTTTAAACAAAATAATGATTATATAATCAATTTGTGTATTATTATATGAATGTACACAAAAACTGTGTATATAAAATCGCAAATACATACAAGATACACCTATATAATATATACATACATATACGAACTCACATACATTAAAATTTCAAAAGTAAAATAACCACAATTTCCCTACATACTCGTACACATTTGTGTATACAATCGCGTTTAATAAACTCTATAAAAATTCAGAAATTGGCTAAATGACTAAATTTTATGTGTTTAATAATCATTTATCGCTCTAGTCACATATATACATACTTGTATATATTTTAAGTACGTACACGTGGTACTTGTAAGTATTTATGTGAGTGTATAGGCACATTAAAATTTTTCGTTTGAGTGCACTGATAGAAAATATTTTGTTATTTTTGTAATTAATAATTTATGTCAATGAAAACAAAATTATGAAATAATAATTGAATCCTTTTATTGTACTATTTTTTGAATATTTTCATGATTTTCGTTTCAATTTTATAGTGAATTGAAATTTTGGGTATTCGTTTTTTTGATAATTTTTTTTAAAATGAAACCAATTGAATGGCAGAAATGAAAAAAAGTTTGTTGATAAATTTTTATGATATACAGGTAATAAAAGGTCGCATTTATATTAGAAAAATATCAATCGAACAAATTCTTTTAATTTTGGTGGAGTTTTGTTGGTGGTTGTTACGGAGTTGTTACTGGCCTAATTAGCTTAAAGTTGAGAGTTCAATTCCCGGATTCCTACCAAAGTAAAAAGTAAGAAAAATAATTTTCAATTTCAAAGTTCACTCAGCTTTGAAGGATAATCAACTTGCTGGAAAAAAAGCTTAGAAATGCTAATTTGTAATTAGCAAAGATAATATAGTGATTTCCACCAATGGATTTTCTTTTTGGTCCATTTACGTAATTTTCCAAAAACAACACACTCACAATGGACCAGTCTAAGTTCCAATCATGTGTTTTGCAATCCACATTAAACTGTGGGTGCACTCGTGTTAATTATAAGTCCAGGGTATCTCTATCTGTAGTTCTCTAGAAGCAGAAGAACAAGTTTTAGTGGAGACATACTGTGTATGTTTTAATGAATTTAGAGAACATTACCAACTATCATTTAGCAGAAACCGAACGAAATGTAAAATGTCTTCAATGTGATAGAGTATTTCAGTTTGACCAAATTGTCTCATTTGTAAATAACATCGTTATAACGTACTTTATATCGTTCAAATTTTCATATATTTTCAGCTATAAGACTGTTTATGTTTAGTAAATATTTTTATATTCTGGATATTTACAGATAATAATTTAGTTTTGTTAAAAGTTCAACTCATTATGTTTCAAAATTTACTTAAGATTCTTGGATTCTTTTAAAAAGCATAATTACAAATTAAATTAAAAGAAAATAACAATAAAGAAGTCAAAATAAATAAATAAATAGTACGTATTACTATATTTTTAGAAAATATTTGACAAAAGCTTTAGTACAATAGTAATGATGTTAACACATAAACTTGAAAATAAGGACATTAAGTAAAATATTTTGAAATCAATGTGATATGTAAGTACTGATTTGTTCATACACTTACTATAAAAATATCCTTATTTGTTTAAAAAATACAAAAATTATTTTTAATTATTGTTTTAATTCAAAATTTAATTCAAAAGAAACACGATGAATTCAACTTATCATAATTATCACCATCTACATCCATCATCATCATAAATTTCATTCATAAGTAAATTATTTATCAAAATAAGTACTTGTATTCGTACATAAGTACGTATAACTTCTATAATATTTCAAAATTTCATACAATGACATTTATACATGCGAAAGTTCATATACATTACGTATATGTGTACAAAATATGTTCGGTGATTGATATGCAAAAAAAAAAAAAACAAAAAAAACATTTCTTTCTTTGCAGGATGAAAAAAAATATATACTTATGAATACGAGTAATTTAAATTTAATTAAAACTTAGACTTTATCAACATTTAAATACAAAAATACACATCAGTGTTATAAACACACATGCATGCATGTATGCCGTACAAAATCTTCTATAACATTCAAAATCATTCAAATGTTCTCTTCAGTCAAACTATGGTTGTAGATGTACTAGTACATGTTTTAGAATTAAATCAATATTTGGAAAAAAAAATGTTTCAACTAAATTCTTCCTTTTAATTAGAAATCTGTAATACTACAAACTACAAAGTGAAGATTTCTACAACGGTGTACATACTTATATCTCCATATACAGAATAGAAATTCAAAAGGAAAATTTTACAAATCCTACTTTCTTTGTTTTTGATTTATTCATAGATATTCGAATTGAATACATAATTCGTTTTTTTTTTCTTTTATTTTCATTTTTATTTCATTTTATCATTCAAATTCAAAAATCATTTTATTGGGAATTTTTGTTTTCCTTTTTTTTTCATTTACTTGTACATTCGGAATTTTTCTGATTCTCTGAGTTTGAATCGGAATAGATACATAACTATTACTTCCTACACACACATTCATACATAACGGTAAATAATGTATGAAAGGATTTTCAGATATTTAATTAATTATTTTGTAAATGTAATTTTATTTTTACATTTTCATTTTAGCAATTATCAAATTCACATATGAATAGATGTGTTTGTAGTATACGTATTCAGTTTTGATTTTATCCGTTTTTTTATGTTTTTTATATACATACATACTTTTCTAATTCATATGGTTTCAATAAAATAATCACATTCAAAATAAAAATAAATCAGTCAATCACGACTCACGAGGTATAGTACTTATATTTTACATAATATAGTAATTATGTATTTTATATCGATTAATGTATAGGATTTTTTGTTCTATATGTCTATTTCTAATAATCGTCTGAATTTATTTACATGCACGAATGTAATAATTTAGAATTTAAATTATTTACCATAATGAGTTCATATATATAACAAATTTCATTTATCAGAGCTCTCTCTCTCTCTCTCCTCATCTTTTTTTTTTTGAGTATTTCTTTTGAAAGCTTCAGTTATCAATACAAAACTTATATATAACCCAAATCATTAATTTTGCAAGTACATATACAGACACTTTTATACGTCTGTACGTATGTATATATGTACTTAAATTTGTATATATTTTATAAAAAAAATAATACCCAGTGAACATTGTATATATCATACATATCTGATATCGTAGCATGTCCTTTATTATACATTATGCACATTACATATGCAATTTAGAAATTTTAGTTTTTTTTTTTTATTTAAAGTTCAAAAAAAAAAAAAATTATCGATCTACTTATTATACATTTATACACAAAATTACACGTAAATCTGTTGTATGTATTTTTAGACTTTGTAAATTCACATCTACATTCACAAACATTTAGAATAGCAATTATTAAAGTGGCGCCAGCATGGATCAATGCTCCCACCAGTCCAGTAATTTTCTTTTTATTTATTTTCATTTTTTTTTCTCTTTCTTTCTCTCTTGCTCTTCTATCTCTCTCTCTCCATTTTATCTATTTTCGTTCTTCTTAGTTCCCATCCTTATTGCTTTAGCAATATATTTTTTATATGAATAGGAATATCCTACATACATATTATATGTATAGAGGATATATGTAAATATATGAATGTATAATGCATATATTTTTTGTCATTTTTTATACCAAATAATCTTTAATACACTCAAATACATTCATATATGTATATACTTAGGTATCATATAGAATAGATTACACATTTGTACATACATAGATACATAATTCTATATACACTAATTTACTAGATGTACTTGGAATTTTTCTGAATCTAGGGCAGAAGTTTATTGGTCTACACAGCTATATAATACCATATAGATAGACACATACTACTATAATATAATATTTTATATACAGAATTATGTAGAACAATATAAATATAATACAGAAAGTTTATTGTTAAAATCGTAACAATAACAAACAATAACAATATAGTTGTGGTAGTAATGGTATAGTAGTAGTATTATTATACAATAGAATATGCAATATAATCACATAACATCACATATATGTACCTATGTATATAGTTACTTTTTTTTATATTTTTCTTTCATTACAAAATTTTACATACTCGTACATACGTATGTATTTTATACATACTGTAATATGTAATGTATACATATGTATGTATATATGAAAATATGAAATGCAAAATAACAATCGATATATCAATTCTATTTTTTTTTTTTTTTTAAAAAAAATGAAACAAAAATTTTAGTAGAATTTTTCATTATTATTTTTTGTAATTTGCATGATTTATTACATTCTTTTGCACTATATATAAATATAGAGTAGGTAATACGTAATACATAGTACATATCTAGTGTCTCTATCTCCATTTCATATAATACATTTAGAGAAAAATTATGAATTTCGTTTTTCATTTCATTGCTTTCCAATGCAATTTTATTTTGTTTTCTTTTTTGTTTTTCAAATTAATGTTTTTCATTTAATTTTTTATATGCAAATTTTTATTTTGAAAAAAAATTCTAAATCAAAAAAAATTAAAAATATTTGCAAAAATTCAATAGAAATATGAAATTTATACATTGATAAAATGATTTATTGTTATTGTATAAAAGCTTTATGTACGAGTACATACATATAAATTGAATTTACATTTGATTTTCATTTAAATATTTATTTTTTGTGGGTAAGATAATGCATGTGTATGATTCTTAATTTTTTATTGTACCACTAAAAATCATCATCATTTTTTTTTAATGTTATACATATATGTACATACAATGTATGTATCTAATATTTAGTGCACGCGGATTGCGGATACTCAGTTCATTATGGCAATGCCGATCATTAATTCTCTCAGTTATATGATCCAGTTTATTATCAGGATGATGTTCATTACATAAGTAATCATTGAAGTAATGATCGACTTGATTGAAAATAGTGATTTCTGCTTTGGCTGGGATTTGAATTAGGAACGTCAAGTTTACCAGTCAAATACCACAACCATAAAGCTATGCAAGCCTCAAAATCATAATTTATTAAATTAGAATTAAACGCACGATTGAAAATAAAAACAATAAAGAACTAATTATTTTTTCAGATTTATATAATATTCTTCTATTATATATTCTTCTTCTTAGCCTTACAGCTCGGAGTGAGCTATAGCTTCCTCTGAAATTCTCTTCCACTGCTCACGATTTTCAGCTTTCTTCTTCCAATTATTGGTTATTTTCATTCGCTTTAGGTCTTCTTCTACGCTGTCTAACCATCTAGGCAATTTATGGAGGATGTTACATGTCCTTCTTCTATTATATACCTGAGATAAATGTTTGATATTGTATAATATAAAAAAAATTGTAGAGAAAAGGAGCAAATATGAAATTAGATCAGTTAATTGGAACAGGAAACATTATAAGATTTATCAAATCCACAATAATTAGATGGTTGGGATGGGATACTTGCAAAGAATGCCGATGGATTGGATGCCAAAAATTGTGTTCTTTAAGAGGGTAATAAATACCAGGTAAATTATCAAGCAAAAAGAAGGCTCAAAACAAGGTGACTTGATAATTTACGACGCGGTAATTGCTGTTTTGCAGAAGTTCCAAATACGGAATTGGATTACAAAAACGAAAGACAGACAGAGGTGGCGGATATTGTTTGTTAGAGGCGAAAGCCCTGGCAAGTGCTGTGGTGCCATGAAGAAGAAGAAGAAGAAGAAAAAAATAATTTAGTATTTGACATGATAAAATGGAAACACAAAACTGGCGTGAGACTGCAGAAGATAGGAAGCGTTGCAGGCAAATTGTGAAGGAGGTTAAAGTTCACCTATGTACATATATACAACTATAGAGCAAGGAATGATAATAATATGGATAATAAAAAATAGCCAATGATATCCTTGAAAAAGATCATATTAGAGTATTGAATAAAATCCAGTCATATATTCAGAAATATTTAAGGATAATATGGTCAATATACAAACTATATAATATAATGTCTATATGTCTCAAATATTAGCCACATTATACAGCAATCATAACTAAACCATATTGTAAACATGTAAACATAAAGTACATAATATGTACAAATCTCTACTAACTACACAAACATAATAAATCATGAAATCCTGGTATTAACTTAATACACGTACTCAAGTATATTTTGTTATGAAGTCAATTACCTGTGCTTAAATTTATTTAATTTTCAAATGGGGAATGGGAATGAATCGATATGTATATCCCTTCTGATAATAATGTTTGTATGGAGGTACATATATATACATATGTACATGTGATCAACAAAGATTGTCCTCAAAATATTATAATATAAATAGAGAACATATTCATTTGATTGATATTTTCATGACTAATTTATTATTTCAGATTGCTCTCTATTTTCATTAAAAAAAAATAATAAGAGGATAATTGCAAAATAAAACTTAAAAGGAAATTGATTGTATTTTTTCTCAAATACTTAAAATACTTAAGGATATTTTTATGTATACAGCAATATTGTTTTCGTTCGAATGTACACATAATTCAAAGTTACATTCATCATTTTATTTTTGTATTAATATGTATGCATACTTATGTACTTATGTACATATACAGAAAATTTATACAAGAAATCAAGAAGTCAAATGAAAATCTTTTTTTATTTTGTTTATTTTCCTAAATTTTTTTACTATATTATAACGGATCATATTTTTATGATTGAAACGGTAAATTTTTATTTACTTCTTTGAAATGAATTTTCACTTTTTTTGTTGTTTATTCTTGAAATTTCATTTTTTACGATTATTTATTTTTGTTTTTTTTTTTTTTTTTTTTTATTGACGCTACAAATACGCATATATGTATTGATGTACATACTTACATATTTCGGTGATTCCGAAAAAAAAAATTGAATAAAAACAATAAAACGATTTTATTTGAAATATGGTTTAGTATAAGATAAATGTGAGAAATAAACAACAAACTGAGTAAATAACCGAAAGTAAATGAAAATGAATAAAAACACTATATTCAATATATTATATACTTAGATTCTATATAAGGATAATAAAATTTATTAGATAATAATCAAAATGTTCGTTTTATATATTATTTTTGTTTCAAAGTTAAAGTAAAGTATTAAATTCAAATTATAATGGGAAAGCTACTGTGAAAATGTGAAAATTCATCATTTTCACAGGCCAACAAAACAAACACATATACACACATGATTCATACATATATATGATTGCTATCAACATTACGTTACGTACATGTACTGCTGAAACTGACGTAAGGTATAGTTACGAAAAATTTGAAATAAAAAATTGGGGAAATATTTTTCGAAAATGAAAATTATGGAAATTGAACATACAGCAGTACGTATAGCACACAACCTAATTGTACGTACACAGTTGGTTGAATAACAGTATGGTACGTACGATGTACAGCAGAGAGAAAAGAAAAATTCTTAAAGCTGCATACATGTGCTTATTTTATACGTAAATACATACATTTATATGGGGCTATATATGAAACTGTATAAATTGTAATTGATAGATAAAGGATATAAAAATAAAAATGTGTCCACATTAAGAAGAAAAAAAAAAAACAACAACAAGAAAAATCTATAAATAGGATTTTACTTAATTTTGTTTCTATTTTATTTTGTTGTTGTCAAGTTTCAATATATTTTTTTTGTTTTATTTGCTCTTATTTTCGAATGAAAAGAGAAACAGCTGATTGCATAATTTTCTGCAGAATAAAAATATATTTATAGGTATGTACATATGTATATATGTACATATAAGTAGTACATTAGATATTCGTATATGTATGTATATACAACGAATGTAGGTATTAATCAAGGTGCAGGAAAAAAAAGAATACTTCAAATAATTTATATTTATGATATTGTGAAATAATATTGTTTTTATTCTATTGGCAATTAAATAATATAATTGCAGAAATTTTATTAAAAAAAAAAAATTTATATAAGCACTGCATATAATTTTTTATTCAGTATATCATCATATTAATAACCGAAATAAAAAGTATACATAAATTCGATACACTTTTTCTTTTCATTTTAATTTAAAGGTCAAAGGATTATGAAAACATTGTTATGAAACACTTTTGAAAAAAAATTCATAAATGCATACAGAATATAAACAAAAATTATATAAATGAAAAGTTGCTAATTAAAATTTATTGTTATTGAATAAAGGATTCTAATATACCTAAATAATTAAAAATGAAAATAAAAATTTTTTTATTAAATTGATTTACATTTTACGGTACCTTATTTTAATTAAAATTTAGACTGCAATCAATGATTTTTTTGATCAAAATTAATTGATTTTGATTCGACCTTGTCCTTGAATTTGTTTTTTTTTCTCAGCTGATATTCTAATTACATATATGCAGTTCTACGAAAATGTCTATAGTTTTTTAGTTTAATTTCTTTTATGAATTGTTATCTTTTTTAGGACAGATTGTACATAATATTAATCACAGAATTTTTTTTTTCACCTTTCTATAATAAATTGTAAATCGTAATCGTGAATTTTACACATGAATATCCTTATTTATTTTGTATCTTCACTTTTTTTTCTATTCAATTATTTTAATGAGTAAATAAACGCAAAATTAAAGTACGTTAACATATATGAAAATCACCTTTAATCACTAAACACGTTTAGCTCTCTTATAATCTCTTTAATATTTTTATAAACCATAAGTATACGTAACAGCATTTATACTTACATATGTACCTTTAAATTTTATTTCATAACATTTATAACAACTTTATGTAAATTTATTTTACCACACAATTAATACGTAAGTGCCATATAATAATAATTATTTAATCGGTAAAAAATTGTTTGTGAATTCTTCAAAAATAATGAAAACTGAAATTAAATAATTGTCACCAAAAAATACATTCACCGTATGACACAATTTTAAAATTGTTACGTATACAAAATTTTATTTCCTATTTTCTTCTCAGTATGTGTATGAAGAAAAATCAAATATATATAAAAAAAAACAAAAAAAAAATTAAATAAAATTCATTTTCAAGGATATTTTATTAGTCATCATACAGTTACTTTATCTATATATACGTATTTTTGTCAATGATATTTTTGTTTGTATTTTATTTTTTACTTCTTTCAAATTCAGTCTGTATATAAATATCAATTACTGTTTTCAATAATTCATAAATTATTTCGGTCAACAAAAACTTTTGAATTTGATTTTATATATGTATATAAAAATTTTCTTTTATTTTTAAAATTATTTTAAATATATTCACTTAAGATCACGAATTGAAATTTTATAAAGAAAATATCCAAAAAAAAAAAAAACTATATTGTAGTTTCACTTCTCCATATAAATTTTATTTTCTATTTTAAAATAGATTACCTATACCACACATATATTTTGAATTGTTATTCGAATAATTTTGTGTTAATTTTATTCAATTTTAAATCAGATCCTATTTCAAAGAAATTTGAAATACAACTGAAATTTGATTCCGTATGTTCAATATGTTTTCATAAAATATCTGCATGGGAAATTTTTTTTTATTAAATATACATATATAATTTTTTTTGCTTCTTTTTATTCGTCCTTTTTATGTATAATGTTTTTTTTTTCTTTTTTTGTCTTCATTGTAGTGTTTATATTTTTTTATAAAAATTGAAAATAAATTCTCCTAAAAAGTGTTATAAAGTACACGTTATGCATTATATAACGGAAAATAATAATGGGAAATTTTTTTTTTCACAATTTTCTTAACTGCATATAATAATGCACTCGTACTCGTATGGTCCGTATGTAATGTTTTCATCTAGGATCTAATAAAGAAAAATGCATTATTTGAAAATTTGATGATTTCGATCGAAATATTTTTCAAGAATATTAATAGTTAGTTTGTGTGTCTATGTCTGTGTTTATTTGCTGAGAATTTCTTTTAAAATTTTGAACATAAATATCTTTGCATATATAAATGATAATAATCAAAACTTAAAAACTTCCTTATCTATCACAAAATTAATTTCCTATAAATGTGCTTATAGTTTTATAGAAGAAGAATTTTCTATTTCCCAATTATATTTTGCAACTAAAATTTTTTCATACATTATAATATGCACAATATATCCTTTTTTAAAAAATCATATATTACCCATTATTTTTCTCCAATTTTATTAGCAACAGCAACAAGACAAAGGACCTGCGCCATAAAAACTATTATAAATCCTATATATTCTTTCACACAAATATACATACGTACACGAACACATATTTACATACACTCGTATATATATATATGTATTATAATTTGCATTAAAGTTTTAAGGTGAATAAGTCCTTTATTTTATTTCTTCTTGTATAAGAATTAAGTAGAGAAAAAAGAATAATTTTTTTTTTTTGTCAAATATACCGTATTGTATATATGTATTTATAATGAATTGTTGTTTTTGTTTTTGTTGTTGGTGTTGCTGTTGCTGTTGCTGTAGAATGCACTACATACATGTATGTATTTGAAATTATATGCGACCAGGCCAGGAGTTCAAAATCATAAACAATCTCACAATTCCACATATTATGTATAAACTCTTTGTATATTATGCTGTCATTGTAATACACTTTACATGCTCATATAATACTGTACATATACGTATTTATATTACATTATGAACTAACAAAATATAAGACGAAAATAAAAAAATAAAATAGTGTCAGCTACTATACATAAATATTATTATACATTTAAGTGGAGTACATAATGTATATATAAACACAATCATTCTATATAAAGAACACAAAGAATAGAGATTTAACCTAGGCGATTTACATGCATATATGTACTTACAATAAATTACATAAATATGTATGTGCATACGTCATTAGTACGTGAACATATAATAATCATATTATGTAAGTATGTATGTAGATTAAGTATGTGTGCTCCTGAAAAATCCTACATAAGTACTTACAAAGTATACAATAAAAAAATATATTATCTACAGAGCAAACAAAAAAAAAATGTAATTCAAAAAAAAAAAAGGAAAACTCTTTCGCGAAGAATGATTATGAAAGTGTTTTTAATAATGCAAAAAGAAAACAAAAATTAAGAAATAAAAATACGCGCAAATATAAAAGGAAAAATTGTTGAAAACGTTTAAAATAAAAATAAGCACAAATTTTTAAAACATAAAAAAATATAAAAAATTGAAAATATAAGCAGCAAATAATTGAAAAGTGTATTTTTATATATACATATAATGAGGGTATTCATTTAAAATCTCACAAGTAGCGCAATTGGTCGTATTTTTACTTCTTAACATTTTCCTTTGTTTTGAAATTTAAAAGCTTTCCGCCCTTGCGTAAATGAACGACACTTTTTAGTCGCGTAGATCAACATCGTAAATAAAATTTGGTGTAAACCAAAGTTTGACAGTTTGTCATTTTTAAAAGATGAAATTTGAAAATTGAGTTCGTGATCATATTTTGAGAAGATTTTTGAATTTGAGTGACAAAATAAAAATTTGTGAAGAGAGTTGTATAACTACGATTATGGCGAAGTTATACGAAGAAGTACGCCTTGTTTGCATTACTGATTGATTTGTTTTGACAACTGAGACTAGAAATAAAGCTTATGAGTTATATGACATAGATTATAATATTGCATATCAATAGGTTGAGTAAAATTGGTAAAATACGTCAAAAACATTGGAATCAAAAACTAACATATAAATGAGTTCTGAAGTTAAAATTTAATTTTTCAGAATATTTCATTACACCAGATAACTCTCTGTTTCTCACTTTTTCAATTGAATTATTATCAAAATCAACAAATTTCTATAACACAACCAAATATTTAAAATAAAACATAAATAACCGGAAAGAATTTAGGTCACGGTGAATGTGTGAATGCGGAAAAGATGAAAGTTTGTCTACTCTTGCTTAGCATTTTTAAACGGGATTGGTTTAACACTTTAAACAAAATAAACTATTAAAAACAAGTAAAACAAGCAAAACAAGCAAGGCGTACATTGTACCTTCGTCATTAGTGTTTTACGAGATGTTGTCGCGTTGTGTAAGCTTACGATTTGAAATGAATACCTGTTGAATAGGTATGTATATAAACACGTACAATACGCGTACGAAATATAAATAAAACAATGAAAAGAAAATAATACACAGAAGCCTATTTTCATACTTTATTTATTTTTTTTGTTTGTTTTTGTTTTTAATATAATAACTTAAAAAAATAATTTTACATAAATGTCAAAGGACAAATTAACATATATGTGCATACATGCAGATATACAATATGAAAATGATGATTTATTTAATTTTATTATTTTCTCGTATTTTTATGTATGTGTGAATTTCAAGAGTAGGATACTTAGTAAAATAGAAAAAAAAATGTTATTTTTGTATAAAGGTTAAAACGATATAAAGAATATTTTTTACTCATTCTCTATTTAAAATTTCAATTTCGAAAATGAAAAAAAAATAATTAAATATAAAGGATAATGATTTAAATTAAATTTGAAATTTTAATATTTCTCTCTTCTGTTTTACTGAGTTTGCTTTTGGCCGTTTGCACACCACATCAAAATTTATTCGTCAGAATTTATAAGAAATCTGACGTGCATTAAATGATCTGATTTTGATGGGATTTGATTGTAGGAATTATTGCGATAATTACATTTGAAATACGAATTTTCCAAAAAGAGAAGATCTTTTATTTTAATGATTTTCTGCAACAGAATATTGTACGATTTTTTCCTAATGTAGTGTGCGTACTGAACTTGAACTCAATATCAGAATTCTGACGAACAACAATTGCAAGAATTCTGGGACCTGCTGTAATTTAATATCAATATCGATATTGCTTCTTCGGCAATTTTTTCTGAATGGTACATAAATAACACCGCTTCTGCTTTGGAGAGCAGTATAGCTTCACCAAATTATTGAATTTATGATCATATGTTTTTTTTTACATTTATCCAGTGAGTATTGCTTCTATATTCTGCGCTTACCAGAGATATTATGCCAATAATAATCAATAATATTGACATTGCCGTTCAAACATTTCTGGTGTAGACGCAGAATTAAATAAAACGATACGAAAGGAATCGTTTACGTTGTTTAAAACAAGGCCCCTGACGTGAACTGATCCAATGAAGTGGATTTATTTGTACCTTTCTTTATAGTGTGATACCGTGATACGTAATTAAAGCTGTAATGAAACTTTAGAGAAATGAAATCGAAAGCTGAATGGTAAAAGGATAAGAGAACAACGTGAAAAAACATACAAAATCAAAAAAAAAGTCAAGACAAAAACTGATTATACATTCAGAATTTTCACGAAAAATAATTGCAAAGTTGAATGTGCGAAAATTAAATAAAAATCTATGAAAATTTACTATATACAAATCGCAATTACAATGAAGACCTAATATAACTATGCCATTTATTCGTACACTATTCAAATACAGGCACTCGTATTCGAAACAATGAATTTTCAAAAAATAAATTAAATATGTATTTTCTAGTTAAAATAAGGATATATCCTTTTTCTTGTAATTTTTTTTTTGTTTTCATTTCTCCATATTTTTCTTATACATATAATATGTACCATACATAATGTGCAAATTTATTTGAAATGACATTTTCTATTTATAAGAATACTCATGTACCAAATATACTTACATATGTATTCGAACCAGTATTATTCTACACTATTTCACATATAATTTAGGATTGAATCCAAAATTACCGGATAATATTAACTCTTAAAATATTCATATGGTAATTTCTTTGGCTTCGATTTTATACATATCCATATGTAGTACATGCATAGTATCCCAGCTGACCATTCAGTGAACTAGGTTCACAGTGAATTCATAGTGAATGCCAAAAATCTTCACGAAATGAATAATTTTTCTGTTATTCATTTTGAAAACACGAAATGAAAAATAAGTGAATTATTCAAAAATATGGGTACATTATGAATACACCAAGTGATTGAAATATGAATTATATTCATATAAAATTCATTTGATGAATGACAATTTATGTAAACTTGTTTTAATTTTATGGTTAAGCGAATTCATTCGTTTTATCTTTGTAAAATGGTTGCGATTCACAAAGGCTAACACTATGGAATCACTTAGTGAACGTAAAGTGAAATTTTGTATTTCTTTTTCATGTACTAATTTGTAAACTGAAGCGATATAAAATGTAGTTATTTGAGTCTAAGAATAAGGAATAAGCAAGTGTTTTAAATTCTGTGTATAATATTAGTTTATTAAAAATAGAAAGTAAAATAAATAAAAAATAACGAAGTGATTAAAGAGTTTTTATTTAAATCAATGAAAAAAAAATCGAAAAGTAGGAATATAATAATTAGAGCCAGGATTCATTGATTACTCACATTGTGAATGATATTTTACCCTCACAAAGTGCATTCAATATGAATTCATTTCGTGTTTTCATTAAACATTCAGTAAGTGATTTCAAAATGAATTCATTAAGTGAATTCACTGTGACCAGCCATAGCGTAAAATTTTTTGAAATAAAATATCTTCACTGTGAATTCACTGTGAACGTTCACGTGAAGAATCACTTGGTTGAAATGAATTCAGAATGAATTCACTATGAGTTCACTTTGTCAGCTGGGATACATTTGAACATTTATATGTATGCGTACACAATACTACACGCAAACAATCACATCGATATCATGTTTGGATATTAGCCAAAAAATTTTATCAGCATACATGTACAATGAATATATTTGTTTGTTCTTATGGTTTTCTTTATGTTTTCTGGTACATACATATATATGTACAATACGAACATAAATATTTTTTTTTATATTTATCATTTTATGTACCATATGTATATGTACAGATTTGTATATATGTATGTACATTTTTCTGCCCAGACAGAGAGTTTAATATAAACATAAATAACGTTTTTGTAATAGAAATATTTGAAAAAAAAATTTGAAAGAAAAAAATTGAAATGTATTATACGTACAATACTTAGTTCAATAAATTTCAACAAGAGACAAAATATAGTATTGGAGAGTAACAAAGGATAAAAATAAATTTTATTTAAGAAAAACAATAACAAAATTGTCTTCTTATTTCTAGATTTTTTGGACCAGAACAAAAAAAAAAAAGAAAAAACGATGTTATAAATTAATTGAATTTTTTTCTTTGCTTTAATTCATTTTTCTGTGTGATAGAAGAAATTTTCTGAAATGGTAAAATCTTGATTCATTTTTTGGCAATTGATAAAATTTCTATTTTCAGTTATGCGTTTATTGTTTTTTTTTTTTTTAACTTTAAAAAAATAAAATAAAAATTTTTGATATTTTTATTTTGAACTTAGAAAAATATTTAAATAAAATTAGCCTTATAATGCTTACAGGTGTATGCTTGACGGTGGTTCTAAACGAATAAAAGAAGCAATGCTTAAGGATATCAAAAAGTGAAGCAACATTTTTTATTTTTTATTCAGTTTTTCAAATTTTATGTAAATTTTTTATATAAAATATACTTTAGCGGTATATAATATGCATCAACAGGTGTCTTCTTATCAATTGATTTAGTTCGAATTTTATATTCAACTCTCTGTAGTCAGTATTTTACATTTCAAATTTAAAGAAAACGTCAACAATATTTTTCTTAAATTGTTTTTTTTGTCCAGTCTCTACGTATGTATTCTTAAAATTTTAAAAATAATATGCATTTTAAGTTTCAATAACAAAATACGTAGTTACTACGTATTCGTATTTTCATAAGTTTGTATGTACCTTCACTTCACACAAAATATATTCAAATATTTTTACTGATTTTCATATCCTGCATATTATTTATTACTTATACACTACGTTGTTAACATTTTATATGGGGAACAATAAAAAAATATAATATAAAAAAATTTGCTTACGTTAGTTGTTATCATTCTAAAAGGAAAGTAAAATCAGTTATATAAACTCAATAAAGAATCATCAGGAGATTTTTTTTTTTTTTTTGGAAAATTATTTTTCACTTTTTTTTCAAATATTTTTTTTTTCCTTATGTTATTATGTTATTTGGTTAGTTTCATGATATATTGTAGCTGGTTGATGCTCTTACAGCCCTTTTTATCGAAGGATAAAGTTAAAATTGCTTAGCTATCATTTATTTTATATTTTTTGCCATACCTTTTATGCAAATATCAGGAACACAACAGAAACAACAACAGTGGTAGCAGCAACAGCAGCAGCAAAATTGAATATGAAAACGAATGTAAAAAAAAAAAAACAGTAAAAATTCTATTAAAAAATATACACTTTCGGCTACAAATATGTATGTATGTCCTCGTATGAATTAGGATGTGTGCTCGACTCGAATGTTATGTTGCACAGAGAAATTAAATTTTTTTAAAAAAAACAAATTAAAAACCGCCTTCTCATCATCAACATCATCATTCGACTTCTTCTACACTAGCATGTGTAGATATTTTATTTGCGATGATATGAAAACTATTTATGGATATCTACATACACATTACACAATTTTACACATACAAAATTATCTATGCGCTTGTGTTTATACAAGCAAGAGTATAAAAATATGAAAATTTAAGATTTTATTTTCCGGTTATGTTTGTTTTTTTTTTTGTTTTTGAATGTTTTTCTGGGTTACTATTTTTAAATGTGAATTCAGCACAATTTTTATTTTGATTTCATATTTGGATTTGTATATTTTTGTAATGTTATTATTGTTTTATTTCTTTTTATCTGTTTTTTTTTTTAATATTTTCAAACAAAAAATACCAAATGTAAAAGTAAATGAATACTAAAACGAATAACTGAGGACAGGTAAATATTCCGGATGTACATATATACACAGACCAATATTATATATTGAATAATAAGGATAGTCGTTATGGTCAAAATAGTTGTGTATTAACAAGCACACAGAAAAACCCACAAGACCAAAAATGTTATAATATGTAGAATTTTTTTTTAGATGCTCTGCTGCTGTTATCTAAATTTTATATCCATACGATGTATACTGAACCATAAATACTTTCACGTTTAAGAAGGAAAATTTGAATGAAAATATGTAAAAGTATAGCATGTACATGAAATGGACTAAATTTTGTTTCTATATGTAGATTGTAGAATGGTAGTAGAATATAACAAACACCAGAAGAGAAAAAAATAGTGTATTATATTTTGTGTAGTGTAGTGTATGTGCATGAATATAGAATATTGTATTTTCATAGATGTACTAAATGTTTTTATGTTTTATATATAGATACATAAATACAATACGTGTATACTCCACAACCCGTTATACACGGTTCATCAATCCATTCATATACATATTTGCGAAAATTAATCTAAAATTTTATGAGAACTTATATACATAAATATACGTAATGTATCGTTTAAGTATCCTAACTATATACAGTGAAACCTTAATTATAACGAACCTTAATACAACTATTTCATAGATTTAACAAATTCTTCGAAATCTCCTGCAATTAAGTATGTAGAACAGAGTCCTAGAAATAAAAAATCAGGGATGGGTTCACGTAAAGTGAATGATGATACGTTTTACTATTATTCTTCTTTACATACGCATTTCTTTACATTCGATATAATTCTACCTAACCAAAAATGTTCATAATCACATGCAATCAAATGGTGTTGGCTGTTGACGGTATATAATTTGTTTAAATTTAAATTAAACATATCTTTTTTGGTGATCACCTTACACGAACAATCACTATTTAATGATCACTTTCTAACTGTCACCAATCGCCTGTCATTTACATGAATCCTGTCCAGACATCGCTATAAAGAGTTTGAAAATCCCCTAAGTGCATTTGCCACAATTTTATAATAATTATTTAAGGATAAGTTTTTAAAAGAAAGTATGGATTGCCTGCAAACAGTAGAAGATCAAAATCATGCGAGTACAAGGAAAAGGAAGTAGTGGAAGGAATGAGTTTTAAAATGGCTAAAACAGTGCCAAAATTGATTTGCTTTTTTCTCTGATCAAGACAAACAAAATCAAGACTATAGGCTACCAGGATCACCTTGTTAATTTTTTAATATACCTACTCATATTGATCATTTTGTGAGAGAAAATCGTATAAACTGTTTTTAAATAAAAATTCATTATAATGTATTTTATTTTACTAGTAGAAATCGGTCACTATAAAATGGTAAATAGAAGACTTCGTAATGTTGACGTTAATAAACAAGTTCTTTTACCTTGTTAAAACGAATCTTGGACCAATCTAATCTTACCTAAAAGATCCTTTGTAACAAATTACTTGGTATGTACAATGAATATTTTCTAATCTTCTTCAGCTTTGTTATATCGAGGTTTCACTATACTCGTATTTGTGTACGTACAGTTTTAATGGTTTTAGTTTTAGTGTTGTTATCATTTCGATTACAGTTTTATTTTCCTTTCAACTGATATTTTATTTCTCATTCAATTTAATGCTAAAAATTTGAATATGAAAAATCTAAAAAAAAAAAACTTTGTATTCACATTAAATGTACAATAGTATATCGGCACATAATAACGTACATATGTATACATATGTATAGGTGTATAAATATTTATACATTTTTATAGTGTACTCGTATACATATATACATAAATAGATAAAATGAATTTTTATTCATTCATTATTTGAATAGATAGCACAATATGAATAGTGAATGAAATGTGATGAAATTGATTAGAATTATAACACGGTTTTCATTAAATATGTATTAAATTTTGAAAGGAATATCAGATCAAGTATACAAGAAATTAAATAAAAACAAAAAAAAAATAGTTGAAAAATGTAAAAAATAAAATTATAAATTGGAAAATATTCGTATAGTAGTTAGTTACCTACTTGCAACTTGTACATATTTCTCTCTATTTTTAGAAAATTTTATCATCATTAGATTAAACCTCAATCCCTTAATAAGATTGAATATTGAATGAATGTTAGTATATTTTGAATGGATACAGAAATTAAATTAAGGGTGAATTGAAATTTTAAAACAAAAACAATAATAATGATGTTTTTTTATTCTCATTGTTTTTGTGTTTGTTTATAAATGGGTACTATTGGTACTATACACACATTAAAAACTTCATTTACATACAGAAATATACATAAATGTATGTTATGCATACAATGTACATTTCTATAACTAATATACACAGGTGTATTCGAATTATATGAGTGTGTACATAGTAACATGTTTTACAATATATGTATACATATGTACGTACATACGGATACGGATTGTTGTGTTTGTCAGGATATTGGTTGGTTATTCAGATGAACAGAAGCGTGAATTATATATTTTGGGTGCGATAAATGAAAATCTTTCTCCTTGCATATATTCACACAACCGCATACATATTATCCTCGTATATAATAAATAGATAGATTCAAAGGTTGTAGATTCTGTTGTTTATGAATTTACGCGTTCATATATTTAGATATGTGTATTGTGTGTACATTTATGGATGTATATTGTACTACATAGTACATGCATATATTATAATATGTTTATCAATTTACGTATAAATATAGTATAAATAGGTACATTCAATATAAATACATATATATACATGTACATAATATGTGTATTTGAATATTCAGAAAACCTAAATACGGAAATAATTTATATATAAAGGTAAATATTAAACTGATTTAAGAAAAAGCTACCAGCAATCTGACACAATTCACAGAGTAAATTGTTTATGAAATAAAATCTATAAAGCATACATTTATGTACATAACATACATACATAGTGTACATATTGGGTGTACAAAACACTAATAATAAACACATACATATGTATGTCCATATATAAAATCATACAAAAATATGTGTGCTGCTGACTATGTATGTATATGCACATGTATGATGCAAAAAGGTATACACTACATTTACATATGTATATGCATGCAGATATTTGTGTTTTCTCTGTATATTATTATTATTATTATTATTTTAACGTATTTATGTTTACAACATATTTATTTATATTTGTATAATTGTATATACATATGTATATGTATGTATATTATGTAAGAATAAAATGAATGATGAATAGACAATATAATGAATTATTTACAATAATGTTCCTTTTGTATACGAATGTGTATTGAATATATTTACATCAAAAAACATATATATTTATGTACATATTATGTTAGTGTGTACATACTTATATAAATAAAAGTTAAGTATGTGTAGTGTAGAGATTTTAAATGTTTGCACATTTGTGCAATCAAGTTTTTATATGTATTTTTTGCTAATTATATGTACATATAATATGTATGTACTCGTATGTAAGTATTTATATACAGTATATAAACATTATACATTTATATGTATGTATGTACATATAAATAAGGAATATAAGGAATTGGAATATACACTTTTATGTACTATATATATATGTTACATCTCATTGATATAATTTATACAACACACATCTGTTTAAATCCAGTATATATTTATCCTTTTATTTATGCTCCTTAAGTTGACATTACGCTAATTTTATTATCATTTGACACATTTGAATTATTAGATTTTTATGTGAATAAAATATTACATTCTACATATATCTTTACTTTATATGTATATGTTTATGCTTACGTACATGTGTACTTAAATATACTTTGTTGTTAGGTTGTTACTGTCAGTGTTTAGTATAATATAAGAATATATGAATATATGTCAGTATGTACGTTTTCTAAAAGCAGTAAATTTTATTTGAATTTAAAATTCACTTTTAGAGAATTAATATTGAATTTTATATTTATGTAAGGTGTCTATATATTAGAAAATTTATGTTATGTAATTGTACCCTCCTATACATATATTCTACAATATTTATATAAAAACGAAAGAAATAAAAATTCTAATTAACTTTATAGCGCTGGAGTATTTTTATACCCATTCTCTAATTCGACATATTGTGTGAATTGTTTTTCATTATTTTGTATAAAAGCAAATTTTTAAAATAAAATCAATAACACACACATACGTATTTTATTTGAAACGAACTAAATTGCACAATAAGACAGAGTTATATTTATGTATCCGTTCGTTATAGACACCTCTACATTTGAGATAAATTACACTTGATATGGTATATGAACAATTTTATTTTGTGTCAACATTTAATATTAAAATCTAAAATGATTAAATCATAAAATCTCAAGTGATGGTTATAACTGAGCAATTTAAAATAATTAAAAATTTATTTATAGGTACCCCAAAAGGAGAATTCTTTAAATATTCATTACTCAATTTTGTATTTCTTCAGTACAAGAAGAAGTGACATACATATTGGGTAACTAGAGAATAAATGGTCAATTAAATAATTTCTAGGCTTATGTATATATTTACATTTAGGAATGGGATTTTTAAGAATGTTGATAAGACTTGACTGAGTAGGAAAATATATAAAGTATCTATACAATATTTAAAGTTAGTAAATATAATGGAATGTGAGAAATTAAATACTTTTGTGTATACATATTCTTCTTCTTCTTCTTCTTCTTCTTTCAAAGCAATTACAGTTCTTTATGAATCATTGCTTCTTGTATCCAATCGATATCATTTTTTTCTGTCTGTAAGTGATACAATCATATTGCAATCACCTTCAAATCCTCCCTAACACCATCTGGGGCATCCCTCTTTTTCTAGTACCTATATTATAGTGGCTACATTTGTCATCCATTTTTGTTACATGACCTAACCATCTTATACGGTGCTCTTCGATGAAACGTGTAATAATTTTATATATTAAATCAACACCTCTAGTTCCCTATTGTATCTGAGTCTATATTATATCTCTGAATCTTTAACTGGTCCACACATTATCCTAAAAAATATTTTTTCCGAATTCAGCAAGTGAGTTAAGTTTCTTCTTTCGTAGCATAGCGTCCATACTTTGCATCCGTATATTTCTACGGTCCTTATTAAGGTCATATACACTTTCATCTTACTCCGCTTTAAAATAAGATTGGATTTATGTGTGTATAAGTAGTTGATCAGAAGTCACACAATGAAAATTTAGAAAATATGACAACTGATACTTTAAACATTTTTCAAAAATCGATGAAAATTAAAGACGAAAAATCATTTTACATTTCCTATACTTTTTCATAAATTAAATACTGTACTGTACTGTACTGGGGCTTGAATAGCTCGATGGTTGTGTGTCGGTCTTGCGATCTTTGAGATCACGGTTCGAACCCCAGCCAGCGCACTACTCTTGCCCAAGTCGATCAATAATTTTTCCCATCAGCAATGTACACCAGTAACTGATTACTGATGATAAACTGGATAATAATGTATATCTGACATAAAATTACTGATCGGCGGTGCCATGGACTAAGTATCCGCGTGCACTTAATATATACTATATACATTTATGTATATATGTATATTTAAAAAAAAAAAAAAAAAAAAAAAAAATACTGTACTCTATTACTGCTGATCCGCTGTTACTACCACTGATTACTACCACTGATTACTACTGATGCTTTTGACAATAATTGATTATTGGTAAGTAAGTAGAAAGTTTTTAATAAGTATAATGGATCGGTGAACTTTTATCTAACACTTTTGGCAAGCAAACAATAAAAAATTATTCAAATATAAATATGTGCTATTAATTACTTTTAATCCTCTTAAGACAATCCTCTAATTTGATAGTATATAGAGTATAAATTTAATTGCTTTATTAGATTAATGTACAAAAAATAGTAGCTTTCTATTAAATTAATTTTTATCGGAAAGGATATAGATTCGATCGTTTACCTTACAATTCAAATAATTCACTTTCTAGGTACATAATAAATTGATAAATGCTCAAAACATACAAAAAATAAAAACAAAATTATAAAAAAATTATGATTACATATAAATTTTTATTCCAGATTATTACAAACAGCAAAAAAAAAAAAAATAAAAAAATATTTATAATGATCTCCACTACTGGAAAATTATTATTCTGATAAAAATTACATGCACAATAAAATTTTATTCAAAAGAAAAAAAAAGAATTTATTTTTCCTCCTTACATACATACATACATATATAATATAGATATATAATATAATATATGCATTATTGTGTATGTATTCTAGTTTAGTTCTTTATTGTTCTGTTTATGTTTTATTTCTGTTTCGTAACTAATAATATATTTGAATTCCTTCAAGAAGATTTTTATTACAATTACCTGTCAACATTCTTTCAACTTAATTTATGCATTTCAACATTCACTCAACAACAATATATTCTACATACACTCACGGCCACATAAGTTTGGATTGGATTTATTTTTCTTTCGAAGTGTTACCGTTCACAAAACATTTAATTTACCTGTACATTAAATTGGGATTAATTTGTCAAAAAAAAAATAAAGCATATGTATTTTTGTCGCAATTATTCGCATATTTTAAGTCACAAGTGAGCTGCTATAAATGATCACATAAAAAGTCATATGACAAAGTCACATAGAGTAAAGACGACTTCAGTGTGATCAAATAAAATAGGTGTGTACGCATAACTATAAGAAAAGGGATTATGTACTTGTCAAATAATAGCAAAAATGAATTGTAGTCGATTGATAAAGTAAGACTGCGAAGGAGAGAGAGGGTTTGGATTGAAAAGAGTTACAAAACAGAGTGCATTGATCGATATTTAATAAAATCATTTCAAAATCACGATAGACTTTAAGACAGAATTAGAAGAGCCTAATATGTATATGCAACAGTCAGTTGTGGGAAGAAGCTAATCAGGAACCAGTAGATGAAGATATAAGAAAACATAAATGGAAGTGGATTAGTCATACTCTGCGATCGGCTAATTACATTGCGAAAACTGCCATGGAATACAATCCACAAGGACATAGAAGCAGGTTACGAGTGGAGAAATATAAAAATCATCGCACGTAATCAAATCTGATGGAAGCTGATAGTGGAAGTCGTATACTCCAGACAGGAGTGAAGGCGGAAATATCATTATGTATTACAGGAATTAATATGGCAACAAATCAAGGAAGTTGGAGAAAACATATCTTCACTTAAACCTCAAGTGAAATGAAGATGATGCACTTTTTTTGACGGCGAGTGTATATAGTACGAGTACATGATATGCAGTAAAATGCGAATCTTAAATCCTTCATATAAAATGAGATTCAAAACAACTAAGTATCTCCACCTGTTATTACTGCTTTTATACAAATATTCTATATTCTATTTTTAATGTGAAATTTCCATTTTTATGGTGTATATATATATATAGGTAGATACACATATTTTTCATTTATTATATTTTTTACCGTTGTATTGTATACACATTCATATTATTATTATTTTTTTCATATTTTTTGCCTTTTCTCCATCATATTTTCCTTTTCAATATACCCTATTGACTATTCTATATGTAATATTGTTGTTTTATAAATGCTTGTCTTAATAATTTTGATACTACATCTAGGATAATAATGATAATAATAACAACAATAGAAAATAAAAAAATTTATATACTAGACATGTTTTTGTATTATTCTTCTTCCTTTATTTATTTTCATTGGGGATTTTTTTTTTTTATTTTTGATTCTTTTGTCCTGTCATTTATACGTACACACTACAACCGTACAACTACAATAATTATTATATGAACATGAACGAACAATGATAAATCATTATACACCAATACACTGCACTGAATATTACGTTACGTATGATGATGTAAAGACAATTATTATTTTTGGTTGGTTATTCTGCCTGCTGTGAGATGATTGCCTAATTTGTTCTTTATTTTTGCTGCCTTTTATTACAAATACTCGTGGTGTATACATTTTTTACATACACAGAAATTTTGATTTTAAGTATATACATATTAACATACAAATACATATACCTCATGAAAATTATATGTTTGTGATAATGTGCATGTATAGTATATAAAATGATTGTATTGTATTTGTATTGTATTTTGTATAAATCTAAATCAAAAATATTCATACACATACATATGTATGTATTCAAATATAAATCTGTTGGCTTTAGTTTTTTGGACGCCCAATAACATTCATATTCATGTACAATAGTACACCAGTGCCATATGTACATATATGAATGTACATACATATATATTGAATGCGTTACATATTTTCTTATACTTGTATTGTTGTATGCATAGTATGTGTAAATGTATAATGTGTGAAATATATAAAAAAAATTTTATTTCTATTTTCTTTGGTTCCTGTTCCGTGAACACAATTATTTTCTTGTTCCTGGTTTCTTTACGAGCACATATTATTTATATTTTGTATTATATTTTTTCAATTTTCCTTGTTATGTATATTGCCTTTTTTTTTGTTTTGTTTTTATTTTATTACATTTTGTTTTTTATTTTTTTTATCTGCTTTTGATGAATGAATATTTTCATCCTATTTTCATGTAGATTTAATGTTATTTGTCAATTTATTGAATTAAATTAAACAATTTACCACCCATCAACATTAATTGGATACGCAGCAAAAAAAAAAAACAAAAAAAAAAACAAGAAAAACGAAAAATTAGAAAAAAAAAAGAGATTGAGAAAGAAATTGAAAACAAAAGAAAATTGAAATAATGAAGTAGTATTTTCAAATAGAATAAATAAGAACATTGCAAAAAAATAGAAAGAAGAAGAAATAAATCTAAAAAATATATGCACATATATTTAAGACAGGCAAAAAAAAATGAAGAAAAAATATATATGTATGTACATATATTTAAGGCAGGCAGGCAGGCAAAAAAGAAATGTTTAAATGTCACCACCATCTTATGGAGAGTTAACTTCAATTTGAATAAATTTAAAAATGAATTTTCATTATTGCGAACACTTTGAAATTACATACATTCAAAAATATTTAAGAAAATTAAAAAATACTAAAGATTCCATATTAAAACGAGAAAGAATCACATTAAAATGATCCTGATAAAAAGCAATTTTACAAGATGTTCACATTAATTATTATTATTTTTTTTATAATTTTATTCTATATTTCATTCATTCATTTTTTTTTGTTAATTTACTTTTCTATTTTAGAGAACAAAAGTCCTTTCTATATTGTATATATGTATGTATTTCCTTACACACACATATAGAATTTTCAAATGACAAAAAAAAAGGAAATATTCTGATAACTCTATATACTATATACGAGTATACAATAAACTTTAAAATTTATGTAATTTAAAATTTACCAAGGAAAGAAAATAAAAAAAAATAAAAAAAAATTTGAAATTGAAAAAATTAAAAAAAGAAAAAAAAATAGAATAAAAATTTTCTAAATGAAGAGAGATCTTCAACTAAGTAATACACAAAACTAACTTTATAAAAAGTTTTCGGGTAAAAGAAAAAAAAAAATAAAATTTATTAGAACTGTAAATAGTACACATCAAGAAGTGTGAAAACTTCACTATACAAGACAAATACCTACATATATGTACTTCATCAGTTTGTATAAAAGGATAATATCTGTGTTCATGATGATTTCTGTTAAAATATACTCATTCATACTATTTATTCGTATAATATATGGTATTTAATTAAAATGTATTAAAGTATGTTACGTGTTTAACATTTTTCCCCTTTTCCTTCTTGGTTTGTTATTTTCTTTTTATTTTGATATTCAACCACAATTAATTTGTAAAATAAACACAAAATACGAGTATAACATTAAATTTAATTTTAACAAAAATTAAATGAAAAATTAAAGAAAATGCATTCGAATTTACGCATATAAGTATGTATAACTATAAGTAGATATTTGTAAGAATCATAAAGATGGTAGAAGAGTAGTATTTTGAGAAGATATAAAAGATGAGAAAAAAAAAGTTTTACAAAATGAAAATTTTCTTCTTATGCGGAGTAACAAAGTTTTAGGTGGTTTTTGTTTACGTTATATATGACGTGCAAGTACTCAAGTACTCGTATGTATTCAAAACATATTATCGAGTATACATGTGTGTAATATATGTATGTGTCAGCAATAATATTCAACCAAATGAATGAATGAATAAATTACTGTCTACAACAACTAAATGAGAAGATTATATGAAGTAAAAACTAAGGAGAATTTATATGTATTCGGATTAGAAAGCTTTAAAGAAAAGAATTTTATTAAAAATCTCAATAATATAGGTACTACATATACACAAATATAATGTACGAGTATATTAGGTGCTTTCGATTTGGCAATTTCAAGTACTTGCGAGTACTAAAATGTATCTAGGATAAATTGTTAAAACGAACGACACAAGAATTTTTCGTAACTCCTTGCATCTACTTCCAGCTACTTGAAAAATTTTTCAGGAGTAGCTGCGAGTAGATGGTTTAGCACAGACATTTACCTTTCCTACTCGCAAGTATTTGAAATTACCAAATCGAAAACACCTATTATACATACATTATATCCTTGTGCATATAATTTAATTCAATATAAATACTAGGTACTATCTTAACACATACATATGTAGGCATATTCTTTGAATATCATTTCTTTTAATTCATCACATACATACGAGTACATAATGTAAATACATCATATGTAAAACGTAAAAGTATGATAAATGTCCATTATGTATATGTATGTATACTCTCGTATGTGTGTAATATTCGTATAATTACATACATTTTTTTATTTTTAGAAAAGTTTTCTTTTCAAATTTCCTGAGGCAATCTGGCAACGAAATTTTATTTTTATCCAATTTTTTTATACACATGAAAAACACACAAAATGACCCACTTTCTTCCTCTATCACCATCATCATCATCATCATCGTCATCGTACAAAATAACGAAGAGAAAAACAAAACTTCGAAGAAAACCCAAAAATATAAACTAAATATTAAAAGGATGTTTTTTTTTTGAATCGGTAGAGAATGGATGTTTTCATTTATCTGAAGGCAAAAAAAGAAAAAAAAATTATGAAAAGAAAAATCTTTTTCAACAAATAAAATTTTGTGATTTGTTGTATGAAAGTTTATTGACTTTTTGCTGTATTATTTTTATAAATAAAATCCATATGGACTAATCTAAAAATGGAAAGAAAAAGAAAATCCTTTATCTGTGTATATTATTTATATAACACACATATTTGAATTTTTATGCTGTTGATGAGTCTGTTTGTCTCGTGAGAAAAATCCGTAAAACATAATTTACTGTTCATTGTCTAAACATTTTCGGTTAGTTACTGTGAAAATGAATATAATTTCGAAATATGAAAAGAAAAAAACAAAAATCTCAGACACGTGTTGTGTTCCTTGTTCAAATAATTATTTGATAAAAGCAACAAAACAAATAAAAAGGATTTCAAAAATGAAATAAAAATCTGTAGAAATTGATATGAAAATTAATTAACTCGTTTTCGTAGAACAGGAAAATACTAAAAAAAAAAAATAAATTTCACACTCTTTAACAGCATAACGTACAATGTGAACAGTAGACACGTTTTTCTACATAATTTACATAGTTGCCACAGAAGTTCTTATCAAAAATAAAGGAAAATTGAAATTTGAAAATTGAAATATAAATTAATTAAAAAATATACACACATAAATACATACGCGAGTATTACTACACATCATCAAGCATGAATTCATTGAAAAAATATAGAATTTGTTTGACTGGTGGTCCTTGTGCTGGTAAATCAACTGGTATGACCGTAATAGCAAATTATTTTGAAAATCTTGGCTGGAAAGTTTATTGTGTACAAGAGATGGCTGAAATATTTTTGAAGTCTAATATAGTATTTTCTGATTTGAATGGCGATCAATTGAATAAATTTCAAAGGAACCTAATATATTCAATCATGGCATTAGAAAAAATATTTTTTGATTTGGCAAAATTATGCAAAAAAAATTGTCTAGTGATATGTGATCGAGGTATTATTGATGGATTCGTATATACTCCGCAATCAGTTAGAGTTGAATTGATGAAAGAAAATAATTGGACATATTTGGATATACGTGATAATCGTTACGATATTGTTATACATTTTGTTACGGCTGCAAATAATGCAGAAAAATTTTATGTACGTACGGAAGTACGTAGAGAAATGCCAGCAGAAGCTCAACATCTAGATATTTTGACTGCACAAGAATGGATGGCACATCCTCGATATTATGTTATTGATAATAGTACAAATTTAGATGGAAAAATTAAAAAAGCTATTTTTGTGATATCCGAACAATTGGGTATTCAAATCGATAAAAATACGGAAAGTATTAGATATTCTAGTCAAAGTGACGGAATGATATTAAATTTAGCTGATACAAGAAGTAAACCAGTAAAATTTATTGTAACTGAATTACCAGATGATTTAGTATTTCCGAAATTTGAAGATTACAATATTATTTATCATTATTTGCAAACGAAAGTGCCGAATGCAATTGAATCAATTCAAAAACGTGGAATGAATGATTCGTACAGTTATCATTACAAATTAAGAAAAATATTAAAAAAATATAATATGAATAATGAGGTGATTAAAGACAAAAAAAAACTAGAACATAAAGAATATTTAAAATTATTGGGTAGAAAGAATCCAAATCATTATGTGGTATTTATAAAACGCAGACATTTCATATGGAAAGGAAAAATATGTCGGTTAGATATATTTATTCATCCAAAAACAAGTCATGCAAAAAATTTAATTTTATTAAAAATGTATTCGAATCTTGAAGGAAATGATTTACAAAAAATTATACCAGATTTTTTAAAAATTACAAAAAATGTATCAGATGATCCAAAATACGAAAGATACAATATTTCGTTAAAAAATCCATCAGATCAAGACAGTATAAATATATTTCAAAGGAAGCCAAGTTTTGGTTATGACAATTTACTTTGATTTTAATGTACATTATTTTTCTTTTGTCGTATTAATAAAAGAAAAATGTTTAAAGAAAATTTTCGAAATTATTTTTTGACAGAATAAAAATAATATAAAAACTTTTCCAATTACAACATTATCACGAATTTAATTCGATTCCTTCGTAATTTTCAGTTTTATTTGTTACCATTAACAGAAAAATACGATATAACTAAATCGTTTAGTAGACAATTTTCTTGGAATTTAATAAAGACATTTCCATGCACATTGTACAGTTCCAATTGGCATACATTCATTTCATATGTGTATGTTCATTATATACATGTACTCTAAGCAATAAATATCGATTTCCATTTTATTATTATTATTTTTTTTTTTTGTAATGCAATTGTAATGTACAATTTGAATTATCGTAATAAATTTGTTTTGAATAGACATCAAAAAGTTTGATGGTTTCATCTTATAAGGAATGAAATTAAACATAAAAATAAATTATGTGTTCAATTTTAACTTTTTTTACAATCATATATGTACATAATGTACATATGTACATACATGAAATCTGATATATATTATATGTATATATATATTCTGACATAAGGGCAGAACATCATCAATAATAATTTTCATTCTGTATTCTTTGTTATATTGTAGACACACAGATGTTGTTGAAATTAAGTATTTTGCTAATTTCAGTCTCGAAATTCGAAAAAAACGACGGATTTGGGCCGAAATCTAGTCATCGAAATTACATTGTTATTACATGTTTCGCTCTTTACGTAGAACAGAGACATCTAATAACAAATTGTAAACCAAAAAAAAATGTTTTTTAAAATTTTCATTAAGAAATAATTGAATATAAATGACAGTTAAATTTAATAATAGAAGTAGGCTATGTTCAGATAAATTAAATAAATTCGACAAACTGTCAAAATCGCTGTGCGTCATCTTCGTAATTTCTACTCGAAATTAAAATGAAATCTACTTAATTTCAACCGCTGTGTGTCGAAGATATTAGGTATATGTATACATTTCTGTATAACGAAATAAAGCAAATCTTATACATTATATGACACTTTATCATTAAAACATATCACATATACAAAATCAATAATAAAAAAAAATATTCATTTCTAATCAAAAACTAAAAATCGATATTTTATTCCTTCTCAGAAAATCTAATTTTATATTTTATTTAATTTAAGTTTCGTTATAGTTTTTGTAGTAATTTGAAATTTTCCTTTTTTCATTTTAAACAACAATTTGATGGAATTTTAAAGATCTTTCGAAAGATGAATATGTTTCAAAAAGAAATATACATATATACATAAACTAATGTAACGCATACACATACAAGCAGAAAACATTTTTATTATCCATCAAAATTTACAATCCATGGATAATGATTTTTATATATCCATATACTATAAGAAATGACCATAAAATCTGGATGTAGATATACATATCAAAACTATATGTATACGAGTATATGATGTAAATGAATATGTGTGCGGACATAGATGTGATAAATGTTTTTGATTTAAGATGAAATTGTATCTCAAAATGTATACACTTACAAGTACATCAACCATATGATTCATCAAAAAATCCAAATATTTCAACAAAATAATAGTTATTCGATTTGATTTTATTATTTTTCTGTCGTAAAAATGAAAATACTTACATAATAGAACAGCATGGAATAATATAAAAAACAATATCGCACAAATAAATTTTATTCGAATCTACATAAAAATTGTATGTACATATGTATATAGCCGGAACATAAATAAAACAAATCTTTCAATCTAAGCAAAAAAAAAAAAAATATTTAAAAAATATTTTTATTCAATACCTAATTTAAATGTAAAATTTTCCTTTGGCTATGGATCATTTTACTATGCGTATACGTAATTACATGTAATAAATGATTCTTGTATTTATCTTCTCTAAATTACCTGAATAGGCAATGAATAATATTGCAAAGAAATTGAATTAAAATTTTTCAAAATAAAGATATAAAAAATATACATAGAAGAAATATTGATATAGTGGTAGAACAACTGGTCTAATGATCTCGAAGTTTTACATTCAATTCCAACTAATGACAAATATATAGAAAAATACTTTTCAATTTTCCGTTACCCATTTGCCATATATCCACGGCATACACATTTCTAAGGCAATGTAATCATTGGAGTGGCAGTTGGAATTGTGACGTAAATCAGGTCGTTAAATGGTAAACAAATGTGCGTTGGTGTTGCGTTGTATGTATAAATTGTTTCTTGTTGTATTTTTTATATTCCGACAACCTGTGAGACGTCAGGCATTAAACATCAGACGTCTTTACATTGCCTTAGAAATGTGTATCCGTGCCATATATCTAACTTTCATTTGCTTTCATTACTCCCAGAAGTTCACTCAGTTTTGAGATTGAGTGAGTACCAGCTTGCTGGAAAAATGATGTTAGAAATGATGATGATAAGTAGTCTACTTGCTGACAACAAGTATAACGTGTAAATAAGCTTGCTTCTCTACCATCAACTCAATGGTTCGCACTACACTACAAATCACTTTAGAGAAAGTCCTGGTTATTCTAAAGCTGTGATACTATGAAAGAAGAAGAAAAAGAAAAATAGAATAACTGTTCACGAATAGAAAGTAGTATATAGGATAACACAGAATAGAACAAATTAGAAATTGAAAAACAAAAATACCAAAAACATGAAATGTTTTACAAGATTTTGTAAGATAATTGTCATATTACTATCAACGTTAATTGATTTGATTCTTCTAAAAATTGCTGTCCAACAGTTCCAATATCTATAATGACAAATAAATCTGAAACTAATTGAGCCATTGACATGTATACATATTTCCGAAATTTAAAGGTAATTATTACTTCTAAAAAACCATGCTCATTTCACACAACCTCAAATTTCAAAAAAAAAAAATTTTTGAAAATGTCTGGCGCGACGAATATTTACTCTTCCCTTGAGAATTTTTTTAACTCACCAATAAAAGTTAATGGATTTTTGAAAATTTAATCATTAGCCGGTAAAAAATTTATTGATTTTTTTTCTGCTACAATTTTTTGTTCCTATTTTAAAGTGTAACACAGCATATCCATTGATGTACTATGTACATACGTTACCTACACACATTACACATGTACTGTATGTATGTGTTAATGTGTTGAATGTACACAGATATTTTCTTTTTGTTTTTACATTTTTCAATTTTATTATTAAACATACATGCATATATACGAGAACTCGTATATAACTTTAGTAGGTATACAAGAAAAGATAAACGTCTACAAATTGTGTGTACATACTCATAATAAAAATATGAGAAAACAAATTTTTACGTGCATTATCTTTTTCAATCATCTTCCACATAAAAACAATAATAATAATATTAAATAACGAAAAAAAAAGGAGTATAAATGAATGAAAATTGAACGAAAAAAAGAAGAAGAAAAATAAGTTTATAAATAAATTTGTTGGTAATAACAACAAAATGAATTTGATGTACTCAGAATACATTTTGTGTTTGTGTTTTTTTTTTAAATCGATTTTTGTCGTTTCGTATACATACTTACATTTATTGTACTTCTTGTAGTACACTTGACTTACAAAGACTGTAGACTAGGGAGCTCGTTGACTGGTTGACTTTGCTAAAATCTGAAATTTTATGATAAAATTTAAAAATTGACTAATATTAAATTCTAAACGGGAATGGATTCAAGAAAATATTTTTCTTTTCAATTACGTACATACACTTAGGATCGTATTCATCAACCAAGATTATCTTTTATTTGAAATAGAAAGTATTCATCAACCTCGATTATACACTGTTCGGATATTTCTAAAACAACTGGGTAGTGATACTATAAATATAGTTTGAACATTGCCCTATTGTTATTAACAGCGACAGCAAAGCACTCTCATATAATCATCACACCACATAACCTCTTTTTTATTTTGTAATATAAAAATACTAACTTTTCGCAATCAGCTAGCATGTTTGAAACTCCAAAAATGATGTCCAAAAACAAATTTTATCTATAGGTTGATGAATTATCTGACATTATACCCGGCTACAAATATATCAAATCTTGTTTGGATGAATACTACCTTTAAATACATGGTTTTGTAGTATTTAACATGCACACAAGTTATATTCCTTTAAACATCCCATATATGAAATGGGATAAATAAAATTTTTTTATAGGTCTCATTTTTTCAAACGTTCATTCTCCTTATTCATATTCCGATAATATTTAGGGCAATAAAAAATAAATCTTTAATAAATATAATTTGATAGCTAAAGCTTTTATTCTACTGTTTTTCCATAAATCCTTTTTCATAACATCTATAGTATGATGTATTTTTGTTACACATTTTCTCATGATTCCATTATATTCATTCTTTCATTGCAGTTTTGTATCAGTATGTAAAGAAATATGAAAAAAAAAATTTCGACGAAAATTTAAATTTTTATTATCTTGCTTTTACTTCTACAATGTTTTACTTTATTTTTATTTTTTTTTATGTTGAATTCTACATTCTATACTATTGACCCAACAAACTTGAACTGCTTCAACGTTTTATTTATAAAAAGAAGAAGAAGAAGAAGAAGAAGAAGAAGAAGAAGAGGAAAGAATAAAAACAAAGAATATTCATTCTATTTTAACATTCATTCAAAAATACACATTTACATATTCATTTTGGAAGAGGATATCTGTATAAAATATGACGACGTTGATGTATTTTATCATTTCATAAAATATAAATGTAAAAATATACATATATGAAGTATTTATATAAAATTTTTTCATTCTAAAAAAAATTTATTCTTAGTTCATTTTTGTAGTATTCCATTTTCCTTATTGTTTCTTGTTTCACAGAATATAAAGTTCAAAAGAATTTATTTTAAATCATGCTTATTCTCAATGTTTTATGTATATGTATGTACGTATTTGGATGACAGTATGTACACATCATACACACGTATTTCTGACAAACTGTATATGTATAGAAAAATGCAAAAATTTTTAAAAATTAATACAAACCTTATCTACATTATTTTCAAATTTTGATTAATATTTTCAATGAATTTTCATAGTTGAACGAATTTGAATGTTTGTAATCCTATTCCATAGAAATTATTTACTATTCTTTATTTTAAAATCTTTACTTTTTTTTATATGTACATTTTCTTTTTTAGTTTTTTCTTTATTTATAGAGATTTTCATTCAAGAAAATTTGGCATATACAAGGTGATTATTGCAAAGTATACTATGTAAGCGAAACGAAAACTATCACGAAATGAATAACATTTTAGAAATAAATTTCAAATTAAAGTAAAAAGGTGATGTATTTAGAATTTTTTTATAATACTTCATTTAAACTTTCCAAATGTCTTTGAACCTTCAGATTGAATCAAGGACTCTAATCTGTACTTTCAAAATCCAATAATAATTTTCAATTTAACAAAGATAAAATGTAGCGGAACTGAAATTGTCAAACTTTGTCAAACTTTATCTTTCCCAAATGAAAGGTAATGAGATCCTGGAGCAAAGTTAATATGGACCACTTTTGGTGACGGCGCCATCTAGTGGTCCAAAAATACAATAGAAAATTTGGTACAAAATGCATGAAACAGAGTATAATTTTAGAACTGGAGATCGTGCAGGCAAGAATATAATGGCTCGACCTTTTATAAATATATATAGGAAATATAGGCCTTTTTATAAAAAAAAAGTCAAAAAATTTATTTTTTTTAACATTTACACCCTTTCTTTGTACAAATAATAGGTATTTTCGATTTGGCAATTTCAAGTATTTGCGAGTACTAAAATGTGTCAATGATAAATTGTTAAAACGAACGACACAAAAATTATTCGTGACTACTTGCATCTACTTCCAGCTACTTGAAAAATTTTTCAGGAGTAGCTGCGAGTAGATGGTGTAGCACAGACATTTACCTTTCCTACTCGCA
The DNA here is from genome assembly GCA_951394055.1 of Villa cingulata. Classification (NCBI taxonomy): domain Eukaryota; kingdom Metazoa; phylum Arthropoda; class Insecta; order Diptera; family Bombyliidae; genus Villa; species Villa cingulata. The sequence continues at coordinate 20,927,377 of OX596025.1, read as the reverse complement.
AGCATTTGAAATTACCAAATCGAAAGCACTTAATTTTAAACAAAAATGAACAACCGACAACCATTATGATTCATTCAATTTTTTGTTTTACATTTATAATTATTATTAATACTCGTAGGTGAATTTTTTTTACACGTTAACTTTGTACATTATAGATAGTTTATAGTTCACAACTTTTATACGAAACATCCTGTATATTTTGTACGTGGAAATATTTAACTGGATCTACATGCATTTAATTTTACAACAAAAAAAAAAAAAAAAATTAATAATATTTTATATGAAACTATAAATACCCGTAAAATACGAGCATAGGAGGTTATATGGAGAATATGAAATTTCATTCAAGTAAATTTAAATTTCAAAATTTCCTTTTCATTTCAATTCAACTAAATAAATAAAACAAAAAATAGTTTTAAAATCTACTTTTTTTTTTTAATTTTTGCATATTGTGGGTAGAACATGGTATACCTTCTAAGATTAGGTTTTTACCAAAAAAAAATGTAAGTAATTACTTTTCGAAGAAACGAATTGGTAACAAATTTATAAATTTTCCTATTAAATGATTTTTCCGAATGAATGAATAAAATAATTCTATAGAAATAGAATTGTAATGAAATTTTTCGGTTTTATGTTACATTTTACTTAAATCAATCAAATAAATTATGTGCATTTTATCCTTTACCGATAAAATGTCTTATTATATCGAAAGGTAAATTATGGTGTTTATCAACTCGTACTCATATATGTATGTACTTACATACAGAATATATAAATGGGTCGATACTCGTATCGTATATAACAATACATCTCTCATGACCGTTGTGTATATGAATATACGCACTATAACTTGTCTATACGAATTCGTTATTTATAATATAAAACTTTTTTACTGATTTTGTTTTTCTCCTTTCAAATATTGTATATTATATTCTTGATCTAATATTTATCACAATTTTCAATTTTAAATTTCCCTAGAGATATTATCATTTTACAGACATATAGTATACACATACACTAGCCATAAACCGTCTTATATGCACGACCATATCCCTAAACATATTTTGAAATATTATCCACTCACTATATACGGTTTGTGCGTATTTCTTGTACAAATATGTAATCGTATAATCGTAAAATACCATGTATGAAATAAAATAATAATAAATAATACATACATTCTCATATATGTACATTATGTACAAGTTTTATGTGCATTATAATTTTTTATATATTTGTACAAAATGATCATATACTACATTGTACATAATAAAGTTTTCAATAAAAATGAAAAAAAAAATATATAAAATTGTTTTTAATAACAATATTAGAAATTGTATATTCCTCGAGAAATAAGAATAAAAATAATGTTACACCACGTTATTACACATATATTATATGATGTCCTCAAAAAAAAAATTTTTTTTGTCTTGTATTCAATGAGAATGAGTGTAAAAATGTACAAAACAAATTAGATATCGTATTATAAATGATGTATCATTTATGTATCTTTGAGGACATTTTATTTTATCATTATATTTTTTTTTATTTGTAATTTTACTTTTATGTATTGCTATTATTACTTGTCATAAAGATATATGCGTTTGTATCGAATTTATTATAAGTACACATCATGTACAAATATTACCGCATACATTTTGTGTAATATAATATGAAGAAAAATTACTTTTTTTTTTCATTTTTGATTTGAATAAAACATAAAATCAATACATACTAACATTCATTTTTTATTACTTGCATACCTATACGCACAAAATGATAATAGTCATTTGTACGAGTATGTTAAAGGGTGATTCTTTGTAATGCAGAGTACATTTTCTGAAGCTTTTTTTTCATTAAAAAATAAGAACACTTGAAACTGTACACATTTAATAATTTACACTTTTATACACAACAGTCAGGGCCTCTAAAAATATGGATAGATGGCGGTAACTCTCATAAAACCTTAATCTTCTTCTTCTTCTTTTGTGGCGTTACAGCCCATTTAGAGACCTGGCCTCAGCCAAACTTCTCCTCCACTCAACCCTATTAAAGGCCTTTTGCCTTCAACACCGACTCCAACCCAATTTTTTGATCAGAACAGCTTTCACGTTTGCCCACCATCTCATCAGTCTTGAGCGTCATATACTAGTCTTCTGCCTTGTGATTTATTTAGGAAAATTCTTTAGGATAAGTACTCAATTGATATTTTTACATAAATCTTTTAGATAAGTAAAGTTTGTTTCATCTTTGAAAAGATAACCTTCTAATTATTTTCCGATATGCTAATTTAATCTTTTAGAGAATCGCCCAAAATTATAATAAATGGCTGGTTATATTCACCAAAATGATTCAAAAAATCATCCTGTTTAACGACATATAATCATCATTCATCATCAACGACATATAATTTTCTAAATATAGGCAACTGATTTCATTTGTTACCTATTTAACACGTTACCTATTAATTTTAAATCAAACAATTAAGCTAAAATTGTTTGTACATATTTAGTACATGAATAAATGAAAATTAAATTAAATTTCCGTTTTCTCTCATTTAGAAAAAAATAAAAATGAAAATTTACGATAGAAATTTTTATTTTAATTATACAGTTATAAACGATATAAACGTTATGTACTCGTACTTATGTACATATGAGTGTGTTAATGTATACATTAAATAAAATTAAATGAAAAAAATACCATATTATTTTTTATTGATATGATTATTCAAACATTTTTATAATTAAATATACGCAAAAGCATATTTATTGTTTACGTACATAGACTATACGAATACGAGTAATATGCACTATATGTTATAAAAATAAACAATTCATGGATTCGATTCAATGTGGACATGGGCACATGATACTTACATGTGACCATGTGAGATAAAGTTATAAAATTGTAAATTTTATGTTCAACAACATTTTCATTAATTACAAAATTTAAATCTATGACAACATAACAATCTATAGATACACGTTATGTGGTAGACAAATGGGAAAAAGTCAATGGTCATTCTTCCAGTATTCATTCGTGTAAATGATTATTCAAAAACTCTATGAGTAGATCAAATGTTAATAGTCTGTGCTAAACCATCTATGCCATCTACTCCCAGCTACTCATGAAAAATATTTCAAATAGACGCAAGCACTTATGCCGCTTCTACATTCAATGCAAGTGACTTAAACTTGGACTTCGACTTTCGACTTTACAGCATGCTTAACATATAAAAGTAGCAGTCAATCTGCTGCATTGAGTGTAGAAGTTTTAATACATATCCATTAAATGAAAGTCGAAATTGAAGTCACTGCATTGAATGTAGAATCGGCAATACGAATAATTTTCGTGTCGTTCGTTATCACAATTTATTCTAGACACATTTTTGTCCACGCAAGTACTTGAAATTGCTAAATCGAAAGCAGCTATTTTCAATTTTTATTGTCAATTTTAGTTTCCACTGTCAATTTTAAATTATTACAATCTGCATGTAGTGTTTATTGCTGTTATTTTTTTTCTCACCATGGAAAATTTCCAATTTACCAAAAGTTCCTGAAACTTCATTCGAACTCACTTGAATGATGTTAGAATGAAGATGTTATGATCACTTTACCAACAAATTATCATTGATTCACTTTCGTCTATCTACCATATAATGTATACACACATAATATTCCTTTGAGTTTATTTTTCTGTATAAATTCAATTTTAACATTAGGTACCTACATAGGTACTGTTTACATTAATGTATATACCTGCGCAAGCATACACTATACACATTTTCATTTTATATAATAATTTTACAATTTTAACCTTTAAATGACTTTTTTTTAATGACTGTTTCTTTTTATTTTATTTTCCTTTCAACATAATATACTTCTTGTCGTATTATAGAAGATTATAAATTAATTTTCTTAAAAATTTTACGATTGTGTTTATATTTTCGAATAAATGCGAACATTTAAAGAAAATCTAACAAGAAGATTTAATAGGATATATACAATGGAATTATGTACATAATACTATAATGAAAAAGGAAAAATAGCAACAAAAGAAAAAAAAGTGTATAAAACAAATTATTGAGCAATTAAAAATGAGAAATATTCACAAAACATTTATGTATATATTAAAAAGAAAGAATTTTTGTAGAATGTAGTTGATAATGAATGAAAAAATTAATAAAATTAAAAATAATACGACTAAAAGGATATAATTGTTTAACATAAAAACAACAGATAACATAATTAAATGATTTTAAAATCGGTCTTATACGTATCTATATATATGTATTCTCTACCTATATGTTAGCAGATTGCTGTAACCTTGTAAATATAGCTTGTAGCACTTGTAGCCTTATGCATTCTTTTGAAATGGCTGTGCACAATACTAAAATATTATCTCCATATGAGTACGAACGAGAATTTATACGTAGATCTTTTAAAAATTAAAAGTAAATACATTTTTATTTGTTACTGTAAAGAAAAGATAGAGAACAGACAAAAAGTATGTACTAAAAATGAGAAAAATTAAATTAGAGACTAGATTTGTTTTTAAAAGGAGAAAATATAAATACGTATAATATTGCTTACATATGAAATAAATTTATAAATTAACATTTGTATTAGCAAAAATTTGAAAATATCTGAAAATAAAACAAGGATATAGCAATGTTTGATAAGAATGAATGTCACTAGACAATAAGAGAAAAGAAGAAAATGAAAATTTTATATTTTCTACATAGGGTTTATGCACTACTATCTTACTATGGAAAAATTCGTAATGGCAAACTGATTATGGGGCATAAAACCGCAAAAATGAGCCTAGTAAGGAAACTCAAAGAAATCAAAGAATGATTGAAAATGATTCGTAATCAGATTTGTCTTAAAGACTGGTGGGTGGCAGATACTAAAAGTTAAACTAAAAGTTAAGAGGACATTACATAAACTTCGGGGTTAGCGGAAATTATTGAGGCATTGAGGGCTCAGTAAATTCGAATTAAAAGTAAATAAGTAGACTTTTGAGGGTATAAACCGGTGTAACCAGAAAGAGAACTTTTAGTTATCACTTTTGGAATCATTTTGGGAAAAATTTATGCATTACAAACAAATCAATCCAATACCAAAACCAAAAATATGTTTTTCTTTATATACATCGGACACATCGGACTTATATCGTGACCGCTATTATTATAGAGCGGCGTTCAAGAAATCCTAAGCATCATAAAACTTTTAAACTACAAACATCAACTAAATAATGTATTTCTTATAAATTCACAAAATTATTTTTGTTTACTTATTTTCAAAAAAACACATATTTTTTTTTTCAAATTCGAAATCTTAAAGTCCTTAATTTACTTACAAAATAATTTCACAAGAAGAATGTCAAAAATTTTCAATGATATCTGCGTATAATATCGAAACTCTTATGGGACTTTCTAGACATTATATGTATGTACAGATTTTCAACAACTCTTATACACTATAATCCTATAATGAGACCAATTGAACTTAAAAAGAATCTGAATATTCAATACAATGTTTATACACAAGTACGAGTAAGTATATGGTATGCACTTATACTACAAATGTAATGTATGAAAACGAAAGATTATAATGATGAAACTTATGTATTTTCAAGAATGTAAATTCTTTATAAGTACATACATATGATGACTAAATATATTTCATTTTCTAAAAGTTTTACAATATATTAAGTATTATATATGTTGACAACATCATTACAACATGTAATACATTATGTACTTATTCAAAATGTATAAAGAATATATTTTAATTCCTGTTCATATACTCGTATCTATAGCTACACATGTATACCCGTATATGAATGTATTATAAGTTATACTTACATATACGAGATTGTAAACAATATGGATTATTATTAACTTTAGAATCTGTCATTTTAATTTGTTGACAATTCTTCCATCATCATGATCATCATCATATCTACATCCTCATATCATATTAATATGGTAGGTACCTTATATTTTGAAATGTTTTTAAACAGTCATTGCCCTCATGTTATGTATATCTTATCATCATTTTTTCATTTGTAAACTACTATTATAATATGAGTATAAATCTGTTACCAGTTTAATGTAAAACGTATCGTGAGGGTGTATGAATATGGGATAGATGGCATTGTACGAACATATAAATACACAGTATAAATATACTAGTACTAGTAATATATTTAGGTAGAAAGAAATTCTTTAAAAAGAATTTTTTTTTTCCTATATTCTTTATTTTCATTTTACAATATTATTCTCTATCTTCTTATTTTAATTTCAATTTTCCATCATTTTCCTCTTTTCTACACTCTGTTGTTAACAATTACGTTGTTTAATTTTATCTCTTTCATTTGTGTTTATTTTTTTTTTTGTTTTTGTTGTTGTTTTATTTAGATTTCTCTATTTTTTCATATACGAGTATTATACGTTACGTTAAACATTTTTTTAGTATCTATCTTTTCATGATACCATATAATTAAGTGGGATTTAAAAAAAAATTTTTTTTCTTTATTTTTTTTTTTTTTTTTGCATTTTATTTTCATCTGTCTTTTCCTATTTCATCGTGAAATAATAAAAATCCTGGATAGGATTGAAGAATATTATACACATACATTATTTATGTGTATATGTGTATAAAAATGTAAACATACGTATGTATGTGTGTTATATGAACGTTTTCGAAAATATAGAAATACATATATGAATACGTAAGGCTATAAGCATGAGAATTATTGTTGTCTTGATTGTATACATAAGAGTTTAATTTTAATTAAAGGTCTTATGACAGAAAAATGAAATACAAATAAAATGGCAACAAAAACCAAGCATTTAACATTATGTACATAATGTATACGTAAAGTATATATGTAAATATACTCGTATGTATAGTATGTTTACATATGTATTTATAAAAATGTTGATGATTTTATGTTAAAAATTTTCTATCTATAGAATCTATAGATAAATCTATTTTCTATTCTATATATAAAATGAGTCAGTGATATAAAAATACATACATATTGTATCTCGAATTTTACCTAATGTACATATATTAGATCATTAGATGTATAGAAAAGTTCTGTCGTCGTCTTTTCTTTTTTTTTTTAAATAAAACAAATTAATATTTTTAGACTGATCTGAAAAGATAGTAGTCCGATGGTACAAGGTCAAGATAATATGGAGGCTGAGGAAAAGTTTTCCAACTCAACTCAGCAATTTGTCACGTTGTTCTAATAGCGAAGTGCTGAACAGCGTTGTCATGGTGAAGGATTATATTTTTCATATCGGCAAAAGTTGGAAATGCGAATTGAATTTTTTTCAAAAAAATCATCGATTTGTGAACAGTAATGATTAGCAGTAACTGTTTTATTCTATTTCAAGAGTTTATATAGTGTTTTACACCTTCGTTGTCTCACTAACAACACAACATAACCATTTTCTGATGAACATATGAACAACAGTTTTTGGCTTAGACTGTGAGATTTCCTCTATTTCAATATGAGTTCTTTTCCTAACTAAATTCTTGTAAACTATCCACATTTCATCTCCAGTCACCAAACGGTTCAGAAATGGTTCACTTTTTTTACGTGTAAGTTTTGAAGAACATATGGAAATTCTATTCTATCAATTAAACACAAAGTTTTGACAAAAAACCAAGCTTTTTAACATGAATCAAATCAATAGTCTAGTTAACTCCAAACTTTGAGGCAATATCTAAAGAAATTAATGTGGTAGATTTTGTGATCATATTGCGTACCACTTTGTCATTGACATCTAATGGCCTTCCTGATCTAAGTTTATCTTTCAAAGAGAAGTCACCCGAATGAAACTTTGTGAATCATTTTTAACATGTTCGAACTGCTATTACAGTCTGTCCAAACACTTTACATAAATCATACGTTTGTCGTTACCTGCACTAGGATGCTTTAATTGGAAACTCAAAGATGATACAATGTCTTAAGTGCATACCTTTTCCTCAGTTAATTTTTCCAAAGTTACTCTTCACTGTTCATTTAAAGTAGATTTATTTTCTTAGAAAATACCGATAATATATATAAATGCACGTGTTAATAAACGACAGAACTTTCCCTTATACCTGATAATGTTAAAAATATACAAATATGCACAAAATTTTTATTAATAGACATACAAGTATACAATACTTACATATAATTACGAACTCATAAATGATGAATTAATAATGAATACAGATAACATCTACATTTGAAGAACTGATAATTGATATATGAAGTGTTAAATCTGATAAATTTTTTTGGTATACGTACACACCTCAAAAAACTAATAAAACAGAATATGAAATCAATAATTATTTAGAATGAAATTTCTTTATTTAATTACCAATAATAAAATTGTACAATCACTTTATTACTTATAAATGTTTGTTCACTTTATTACTTATAAATGTTTTTCATTTTCTATGTGCTCTTTAAATTTTATGGATAGATGTAACATTCATAATTCGTTTTCTGAAATTTACAATAATTATTTTTTTTTTTTAATTTCAATTTTCCTTTATTAACCGAAAATTACTTTCAACTTGTGCTGTTCAACACGATTATGTAGCTAGATTGAAAGAGAGTGATTAAATTTCTTCTTAATTTTTGTTTAATTTTCGTGCAGTGACACTAAAATAAAATAGTCAAAAAATTAAATGATACAATTTTAATTTCATTTTGACACCACTATGCACTCAGTATATCATTTCAATGATATTCTGTAACGTAAACATTATCGGAACGTAACAAAACATTCACAAATTAAAATATTTTGGTATACAAATAATATCTAATTGTTGGTAATTACATAAATTTAACATTTATATCATTTACTCAAGGTAAAATGTAATTTTTATACAAAATGAATGATGATCATACTATATACGATGTAATGTACGTACAAGTACATAGGTATAGTACATTAATATAAGGAAATATGCTTTTGATTTGAACTTTAATTAAATTAAGTGTTGCTTTCAATTAAATATATTTCCTTAACTGAAAGCAATTAGTTTAACAACGCAAATAATTAAAAATAAGGACAACTTCAAATTATCTACACGTATTACATACATATTTACAGACATTATATACGAAACAGTAGTTAGTACATTAAAGAGTAACATTCATACCATACCTTTATACATTTATTTATTTAAATTTCTCAACTACAAAGCTAGATACATACACATAGGTATGAATATGACGCACATTCTAGAACAAAAATTTTAAAATATTATATTCAAGGTCGTTTCGTTATCATAATTTGAACGTTATGCGTCTCGATAAATTCAATTAAAAACCATTTAAAATTTTAATAGAATTTGTAAAGATAAAAAATACACCTAAACATATATGTATACACATTATATAATCGTGTATGTAGTTATCTATTCTATATACATTCATTTGTGCATTTATGTTTGTATATCTATGCATTATGAAAATATTAAATTTGTGAATTCAAAATTAAAGATTATTCCAAACCCTAAACTGACAAAATAAATTGCAGCTTTTTCCTTTGTTTTCATTGCATTGGAAAATTTCATTTCCTATATGAAATGCAATTCTATAAGGATAACCATTTTATTTTACTTTTTTATTTTAATTTTCATATCTCTATATAGTCTTTCAGTTCTTTTGTTTTTTTTTTTTTATCTTTCTTTCAGTGTGAAAATATTTTCTGTATATCCTTTTTTCATATTTGTTTTCTTCTAATTTTCCACTTGAATTATACATACTCAAATACATACATATATAATACATACAGAATAATCTAAACATTATGAATGACTTGGTGAATTTGTTTTCATTAAACAAGAAAAAACTCATTTTTTTTTTTTTTTTTAGAAAATTTTCATTAGGAGGAAATTTTTATCTTCCAGCTGCCTCTTGTTTATTCGTTTTTCGTATTTTGCAATTTGTTTTTCTTTCGTCAGATTGGTTTTAATCTCAACAGATTATATCCTAGAATTTTTTTTTTTGCTTGTTTCTAATGAATTTTTCTCTTAATTCAGAGATGCTTTAGCTTTATAGCTTTACAACACATTCATATGCACAATATATTTGTGTACATACATAACATAATATATGGACCTGTATTATCTGTCTAACTGCATTCATATAGAAAATATATCGGTACCTAAACATATACACATTAATGAAAGCTTACTATAGTATCTACTAAAATGAAAAGTAAAGTAAAAAAAAAATCAATGCAAAAAATTTCAAATGAAAATTTCATTTGGTAAAATGTCATCGTCATCATCACTATCATCCTCATCATCATCTAGTAGAGACTGATAAATAAGAAGAGTCTAGTCGTGTAGTCTTTTCAAAATTTTCTATTTTTTCTTTTACATACACATGTGTCATGTATGATTTTTAGATATTCAATTGTTTATATCTATACAAACACCTTGTCTCACATATTGACTCTAAATTCTAATACACACAGAGATTTAATGTAAAGATGAAATTATATAAAAATATCATTCTCATGTCTTCTATCATTATATATGTACATATTCTAGCCTTTAATTTTTTTAATCTATCCTTTACCCTTAAAATAAAAAATACATTCGTGGTTAAAGTAAAAAAAAAAATGAAAACAAAAAAATTCAGCCATTTTCGCGAATACACATGTGTACATAAATACTAATATTTTTATCCTTTTATTTTTCATTTCATTTTTTTTTGTCATTTGCAATTGTAATATAAAACTTTTAGATTTGTCTCGTCAATGTCTGACAATATCCTGTCAGCTGGTTAAACATTTGTAAATTGGTATAGACAGGACGTGACAAATGTTCTCTATGAGAAAAATAGAAAAATTTAAAATTTAGTTATAAAGTCTGTGTGTATTTAAATTTGAGAGAATTTTTCTTCTTTTTTTTTTTTGTTTGTTGATGAATTAAAGAAAAGATATTATCGTGATTCACTTTAATAAATTTCATTTAGTATAAATATTTGATCAATATAATAGACACGTACATTACATATATTTTATTTGAATAATGTGTCATGTTCAAGAGTCTACTTCTGACAACAACAAAAAGCAATACAGCGACAATTATTTTGTGAACTTTTTTGCAAATTCCATAAAATGAATTCATACTCAGTCAAGAAAATAATGTCCTAGGTATTTATTTGTAAGCAATCCCAATATAATACAGGCGCATAAAAATAAAACAAATATATGTAGTATGTAAATACAAGAATGATAAAAATGAGGAGGATTTAGAAGTAAATTTTTTTTCTATTTTTCCTGAATTGAATCATTTCATAGGCATTACACGTATTATACTGCCACCTGTATTACCTTTATTTTGTTCTTATAGTCATATATACTCCTGTATATATTATTTTTGAGCACATATTGAAAATATCTGAGATTTTCAATTTAAATCTTCTAATATCCTGTATCCTGTATTTATATTCAATTGTTTATTTATGCAATAACAAGTGAATTTTATGAACAGAGAATTCTATCCAGTAATAAAATTAGGATCAAAATATAATGTACTCGTATGTGCTAATGAGAAGAAAAAAAAGGTACTTACACAATATCAAACAAAAAAAAAAAAAAATAAAATAAAATAAATAAAGGATAAATTCCCAATATTTTTTTTTTCATATATGTAAATACAAATGTATGTAATTTGTATATACAGTGATCACAAAAATTAATTGTGCATAATAAAGTTGTTTTCATTTTTCTTTTAATTCTTTTCTGTTGTATTATGTCATATTCTATAAATCCAAATATATTTTTTCTTTTTTTTTGTATCTTTTATTAATGCCCAATTTCATAGTGAAAGCTTAAGCTCATCATAAGATTTATACTTACGCTTAAGAGATATTTTGATTTCACAAGTGGTAGTTTAAGTCGTAAATCCAACAGATTTGGGCCACAGTTTAAACCTTTAAATTTGTAATAACGAATGGATTGCGATAATAATAATTGCTTGAGCATTCCTATTTTCGATATTCCCTTAACATTCTTGAAAGTCAAAATAAAATGTTTGTGTTCTTGGAAAACTTTGTGTACGTGCACAAATAATTTTTGGTATAATTTAAATTATGTTTTTTTATTTTTTATTCTAAGAAATAATTCTAGCCTTTTGATTGTATTGTATTGTATTTATAAGTGCTTAAAAAAAGTAAAAAAAAAAATTAAAAGTATCACAACTATTTAAATCCATGTTACAGTAGGTACTTCATTTATGTACAAATAATTTTTGTTATCACTGTACGTTAATTTACTTTTTTCTTTTCAGTTTATATTCCATATTATTACAGATTCATTCTATTCTTATCAATTATATTCAAAGTATTAAACGTATAAAAGGATTTTGTAATATCCTTTTTTATGATTATTATTATTATTATCATTCAGACCATCTTAACACCTTATAGCTATTAATTTACAAATAAAAATTTATGTAACGCAAAAACAATTTAAAATAGGCGAAATATTGTAAATATTTGGTATCCTATATCTCTATTTCATAGTTTTAAAATAATTTTTGGGAATCATCACACATAACATTTTCTGAATTTGAAAAAAATTCAATCACTTTAAAATTTTTATCTTTTATCTTTGTAAGTAAGTAAGTATGGGTATTCACTTAAGAGAGTAAAATTACAAACTCTATTAGAGTAATTTTGCACACAGATTTTAAATGAACGCATGACTGTGACTCATCTTATGTAATTCAGTGATATTTTAAATGTTCTGTTCTTTCTTATTATCAAAATTTTTATTTTATTCCATGTTAAAAAATGAGAACAAAATTGACAGCAAATATTTTAAACGACTATCTTGAAGAGTAAAATTTACTCGCACCCCACTCGCATGGTGTTCGGTTTAAATATACTTTTTATTGTATTAAATGAATACCCCTATAGCTCCTCCTAATATATTATTACATAGAGGAATGTATCATTTTCATTTCGTTTTCTATATTTTATATTTACCATCAATATAGATTTAAAATTTTATAAAATTCTTTACTTTTACATAGTCGCATATGAGTCCAACATATTATGTACTTGAAATATGTATAAAGTATAAAGTCAAGTAAAATTGTTCTGACACTTCGACATGCAATTTTTTACAGACAATTTTTTTTTCTTTTCTTCTGGCATTGGTGACAAAAAAAAAAATAAAAGCACAAAAAATTTTCAAAAAAAAAAAAAAGTAAAAATGTTCAAAACTCTTGAGTATAGTGTAAAAGTATAATAAAAGTAGAGGTAAAAGTTTCGAAAATACGAGTAGTTTATGTTAATCTTGTATAAAATATGTAAAACATATTCAAAATAGTATGTAAAAAGTGAAAAATTATTCTCCATTATGAGTTTTAAAACAATATTTTTTTATTTGTTATTTTTTTTCTCTTCCATTATTATCTAGTCGTATGTTAAGTATTGTCTTATGTCTTACTATGACGTACTATTGTAACAAGACATTTTTCGCTTATAAAATATGTACACATTTTATGTACGCATTTATGAATGTATCTAAAAACTTTTTATGTTAATTTTTAAGATATTTCTAGTAGAGAATTATTTAAACAATTTGATAAGTAGTTGCTACTTGAACTTAAAACTAATATCGAAAAATTAAAAAAATTCTGAAAGTGTATGCGTGAAGAAAATTCAACATTCAACAAAAGAAATTCAACATTCAAACAAATAAAACATTCTAATGTCTTTGCTCTAAGGTAAACTTTAAATTCCATTATCAAACTTCCAGAGAACTTACATGAGGCACATACGTATGGAAATAAAATTAAGGATAATTATACGCAAATCATGAACGACCAGACAACGGATTTGAATTTCCTTCCATGTAAATGATGATCGCTTTAAATATTTTCAAAGTCAATTTTTTCTTCACACTTTCATTTTATTTTTATCCCCTTTTTTTTGTGTGATTTTCGAATTACACATAATTTTGCATAATAGAATAGTTATTTTTATTTTCTTATAAAGATTTTCTTATAAGGATTTCAATCCAAACACACATACAAATACAATTTACACTTTTGATTTTTAAATTCTTCAGCACAAATTATTCTATTGTTTGGTGGAAATGTAAGTAAGGAAATTCCTTTTGAAAATGAAAAAATCCTGCATTAAATGTAATCAAAAAACATACGAGAGTATAGTAGATATGAAGGAAATTAGGTAAAAACTGATAAAAAATTTGTGTAAATAAAAAAATATCTTAATAATAATGAAAATATAAAAAGGAAATAATCCATTCAAAAAAAAAACAAATAAGGATTAAATGTAACAACAAAAAAAATAATAAAATGTTAGTTAAGTACTATAATAAATAACTAGGAGCTCATTCGAATTTTCGCATTACAATAATCTGAATGAATTGAAGATTCTTATGAAAGCAGGTTGTCGCTTTAGACAACTATAATCCTATTATATTCTCTTCATATAAATAAATACAGAAAAATATTCATTTGTTATTTTATCATGACACAAGAAAAAAATACGATTATAGGCATGTATTCTTTCTAGTCGTATGCGTGTAATGCAATACATTTATTTTCTTTCGCCTTTTTATTCTCCATTTCATGTCGTTACTTGTTACTTGTCACATTTTCGAATATAAGTATTTTATAAGTATTTAATATATTTTTTAGGTACTTATTATTCTTTTATTTCATCCGTATAATTCGTATACTCTGTCTAATGTTCCTGACTTTGAAATAAATTCATTAAAAATGTGAAAATTTTTCTAGTTTTCTTTATTTCGTAACAATTGATTGACAATTTAGTTTCAGTGGAAATATAAAAATCTAGAATAGAGGTGAAGAAATAAATTTTTTTTTCAAAAAATATAAAGGAGGATATTATAAAAATTTAACAAAAATTCATGACACAAATTCGTACCATCTATATATAATAAAATTAGCATAATATGATCATTCATTTGCCATCTATCATCACGAATTAATACCGCTTCTATATTCAATGTAGTGACCCTCAACTTGGAGTTGGACTTCGACTTTCGACTTCACTGCATGCTTAACGCATATCAAATATTTTAAGTGCAGTAAATTGAACTTTGACTTGACGTATAAAGTAACAGTTGAATTTTTGAAAGTATAGTTAGTTTGTTGTGATGTCAAAAAAAAGCTTCAGTTGTTTTATGTTGTCATCCTAGATGCAGTGGACTGCAACATTGAATTTGTCGACGCAAAAGTAGCTGTCAAGTCTACTGCATCGAATGTAGAAGTTCTAATACATATCCATTAAATCAAATTCGAAGTTGAAGTCACTGCATTAAATGTAGAAGTGGCATAAGTTAAAATGATAACTGGCATTTTTATTTTTGTTTTATTTAAGTAATATGGTAGACAGACGAAAGCGATTCAACGATATTTCGTTGAAAATGATCATTCATTTGCTATCTGTCACACCAAATAAAGTGAAAGAGAGCATTTCATCATCATTCGAACTTATTTTAAGTGAGTTCGAATGAAGTTTAAATGAAGTTTCAGAAACTTTATTCAACGAAAATAATCTAAAATTGACCGTAAATCCACAATATACTGATTACAATCGTTTAAATTTGACAGTGAAAACTAAAATTGACAAAAAAAACATGAAACATGAGAAAATAAAATTTATAAATCAAAATAATAAAAATAGAAAAATAATTTCATTAAAAGATATGTAACGTAACAAAATAAAATCTCATGAAAATCAAAATTACAATATTCATATACTTATATTTATTATTATGTAATTTGAATGAATTTCTTATAATATTTAATATTCTTAACTATATACATCCGTATCTAAAATTTTGATATTTTTTTTTTTTCAACATTTTTCCATCTATAGTTCTATATATTTTTGTTGTTTCATTATTCGCTATATGTATTTGTTTTTATTACGATATAAACCACATTATCTGTATTATCCTTTTGTAGGCAGCCTTTGGCTACTTTATATACTACGTACATACATTTACATATTGTAGTATTTTATTCTTAACTTTTCTTTAATGGATTCCTTTTTAACCAGATGTGTTTTGGAATTGTATCAAAATAACTAGATATGTTGCTATCGCACCACTGAACTGCAGAAAATCACAAAAGAACAGAAAAAAAAAACAGAATATTAAAAACACATGTTTAAAAAATACAATAAAAATTACAAAGAAAATTCATATACCGAGAAAAAAAAAGAAATTAACAAAAATGCCGGTTTTAAATATAAAAATGAACAAAAACAAAAGATTATTATATGAAAAACTCAAATGAGAATGAACGTTTTTTTGTTTTTTAGTGTTGGTGTACTTTTCTAATACGAAAAAAATAATAATATTGCGAAAGAATTTTTCTTTCCTTTTATGTGTGTAAGTACATATGTATAGTCATAGGGGGTGAAAAATATTAAATAGTGTAAATTTTTAAATTTTTAAAAGTATGCGATGATAGAAGAAGGAATTTTTCGCCAAACAAAACTTTGTATAAAAAATATTTACGTACATATGTTATATGGTTTGTGTAGTGTATTTTCTATCCATATATTCATATGTACATATCATATTCTGTATTTTAATTCTTGATGTGATTCTACTAATACTAATACATCAACTAAATGTATAGAGAATGTATATTAAAATCGAAGAAGAGAGATTTGAATTCCATATTTATCTCTATACAAAAAATTTTCTTTTAATAATACGATATAGCGATATGATACGATACGATACAGTATATGATAACGTTGTATTCATTCAAATGAATATATAGATACATATTGGAAAAAAGTCTATAGTTTAGTCTAGACTTTAGACTTTCTACACACAAAAACACAAATTACATACTATATGTACATATGTGAACATTTCTGTCATTTTATGCATTTATGCATACATACATTATACGTATGTATGCGTTATGTACTTATATATCTATGCAACTTTAAATATTCGTCTGTATATGCTCTCTAAAAACTATACAAAAATGACTGAATGAAAGCATAAAATCAAAATGAAAGGAAACAAAAAACAGTACTGCCGAAAACGTCACTTCTACAGTGTATATCTTTGTAGCTCAAACATAAATACATACATATATACTCAAATCTACACACATTTATGTACATTTTACATTGTACATTACATAACAGACTTACATAAAATTCTTGATATTTTTTATATTGAAATTATACATCAATGAACTTTTATAATACAATACATATTTGTACATACGAGTATGTATGTAAATGTATATATCCATTCGTTAAAAATATATTATTTTATAATCCATATACAATGATTATATACATACACATATATATATGTATTTCATATAAAGCATACATTAATGTATACACTTCTCATCCTTATCCATTATATCCTTATTCATATAATATTTTCGCTGATTTTTTTATGGTTCATTTGACTTTTGTATTTTTTTTTTATTTTAATTTTTTTTTTTTAATTTTTCATCACCAACATATGCTATTATATCTACACATATACATACATATCCTTACATACTGTATGCATCAATATGCATATATTATTATTTCTATATAATGTCTGGAATTGACAATAAAAATTCCTTTATAAACTGTGTGTATGTGTGTGTATATGTAAGCACATAATATATTCTATATATGTAAATATGTAAAATAAAATTTAAAGGAAAAAGGATCGAAAAAAAATTTTTAAAAAAAATTTACTCTTGACATATTGAAGAACGAAGAGGTGTCACTGTAATTTGTTGTTGATCGCCACAATTTTTCATATAGGTACATTACATACATACATATACATATATCCACACATACTTTTATTCAAAATTCATTTAAATTCCTTCCATTCATTTTTTATCTCAGCAAAAATAAAAAAGAAAAACTAAAGGAATATGAAATAAAAATAAAAAAAAATGTTTGCATTATATTTTGCAATTTTTAGTCCTGATAATATTTCTTTAAAAAAACAAAAAAAAGGGAAGGAAAATTCATAATATGTATGTATGTATGTAATGGCATGCGGTTTTAAATTTTCTAAAGAATTCAAGAATAAAACGTTTAATCGATTTAATTCATTTTACGTTTGATTTTCTTTTTTTGTTTTTTTTTTTTTTTACATTTTTTCCATTTATTATTATCCATTTCACATCTTTAGATGAATCTTATAATCTTTAAATGAATAACAAAAGAAAAAATTGCATTTTCCTAAAATCTTTTTTCTATGTAGACAATAAATAATTCACTAACTGGAAAATATTTCATTCAATATAGAAAATCTGTGTGTTCATTTCAAGAATTCAATATCAAATTCTTTACATTGCTTTGCCACTCTTCTATACATTTATACATAATTGAAAGTTCTTTACACCATCTGCGATTAAAATTTTTTATCTCCGTATAACATTCATATACTCGTAGTTACTGTTAAATTTCAAAAGCTAAATGCCGTAAATTTTCAATTCTTTACACAAATAAATACATTACTACTACATTAATACAATACTACAATCATTTTTAGAACTTTAATTATAAAAGTATGCATATACGTACATACTTACATCCTTGAATACATATAGAAACGAGTGTTATATATGTTTTGGCAAAAGTTTCTTTTTGCATTTTTCCTCTCGAATAAAAGAAGTAAAAAAGAAAAACATCATCAGATAATGAAACTATTAATCTTCTTAGAATTTGTTCATTTTATTTTTAGATAAAATGAATGGATTCGATATAATAACGATGGTACCATGATATACTTACTACTCTATCCATATCTCCTTTTTGGTGAGAAGTCTTCATTTTATTATTTTCTGTCTTTCTTTATTATTATATTCTCTTAATTTTATTTCTCTCTCTATTCCTTTTATTTAATTGATCTTTTTATTACTTCTTTTTGTTTATTTTTATCAAAATTTATTAAAATTTCTTGTTAACTCATTCATCTTTCATTTATTTTAGAAATTTCAGGATATAGAATGTTTTAATTTCTGTTGTTTACATTTCAATTTAACAGAACAAATGATTTTAATAGCACACTCTATTCATATGATGTATAAATTTAAATGATGAAACAGATGTTCATTATACGAAATAAATTAAAAATTTATATGAATTTCAAATAAAAAAACCAAAGTATCTATAGTGTACGGCGCGCACTGTTTACATGTGAATTTCAAATTAAATTAAAATTTTATGTTGAAAAAGAAAAATACAGAAAAAATAACAAAAAAATAAATAAGACAAACGTTTGTTGCATAATTATGTGTGCACTATAGGTACATATATACATACCGATGTTAAAATGCCACGATCTATAACACACATTCCCAATGCTGAAAAATTGTGATTATTTGATAATAATTGCTGCCAAAATTGTTGTAACTGAAATTGTATAAAAGAATTGAAAGGGGAAAAAAATTTATTAAAATTTTTCAGTGATTTTTTTCCGAAAATAAATCGATTCTTGAGTATTATTTTTAAATTTTACATATACTACTACCATACAGATACATGTTCAAAAATCTAAGAAAAAAAAATTAAATTTTTATTTCTTCGTAAAAATGAAATGAACTTAATTCATTAATTTTTAAATTATTTACACATGACATAGATAACAGAAAATCTTTATGAAACGAAAAATAATATAACAAATAAAATAAGAAGAAGCATTAAGAAAATGTTACATCTACAGTAAAAATCAAAATCAATAAAAAATATTGCATAAATATAAAATTCTTGGTCATAAAATAACCTAAAATTATATGGTTGCAATTTCCTAATAGTTAGTGGTGGAGAATGAGGCAATAAGAATCGTATTAATCAACCAAGATTATCTTTTATTTGAGATAAGGTGTATTTATAAAACTCGATTATATAATATTCGGATATTTTTTAAGACAACCTGGGAGTGGTACTATAAATATATCGTTTGAACATAATAATCTTGTTATTAACAGCAACAGTTACTGCACTCACATAAGTATAATCATCACATCACATAATCTCTTTTTCATTTTGTAATATAATCATACTAACTTTTCGCTATGAGCTGACATGTTTGACACTCCGAAAATGAAATCCGAAAACAAATTTTATCTAGGTTTGATGAATAAACTGAAATTACGCTCGGCTAAAACATATCCGACGGATAATATTGATTGGTGAATACGAGCCTAAATGAATGAAATACACACACAAAAACAACGCCGCTTATGTGGAGTTCATATTGCACAAATAAATCATCAAAAACAAAGCATTTTATTACATGTAAGTATGTGTATGTTGTGTGACATTAAATTTTAGATAACAGTTAAAAGTGATCTTTGATAATAATTATAGGCATATAAAATGTCGGTATATACTCGTTCTCGTATATAAAGGTATAGATGGTAAATGCATTTTTTATATTAAGTATTTTCGTCATTTTAATAATTTTTCTATAAATACTTCTATTTTTTTTTTACTCTAATATCCTTGCACATAGTCATATTATGAAATAGTATTTTGCCAATGAACTTAATCGACTGGAATTACGATAAAATTTTCTTATATTAACATCTATACTTTTACACATACTGAAATAGGAATTTATACAAGTATGTATATAATACCTAGAACTGATTGCGTTTGTTTTTTTTTTTTTTTCTTCATAGTTTTTGGCTTTGCTATTCTCACTTTTCACAATAATTGTTTTTCTTGGTCGCTTTTAATATCCTACCATTTTATGAAGAATAAATCTCAAACTAGTTCCTCGAATTAAATGCTCTTATAATATCATATCCTTTAACAATCATACATATAAACTGTAAGAGATGTATAATATATGTGTTTATCTTTGTACGTAGCATTTGTGTGCGCATAAATTCTATCAACATCAGCAAAAATATTTTATTATTAAAATGAAAATTAACACAAGGAAAAAAAAAACACAAATAGTAGCTGTATACAATAACAAAAATTCTTAACCTTTTGTTACTTTCGAAAATAATACAATCATGTATACGTACTCGTATATAAGAATCGGTGTGTATTATGAGCATTTAAATTTCACAGATTATAACGACAATTAAGTTACGAGGTTTTCATAATCGTAAGGAAGTTAAATGATTTGTATATTTTATATGGCAAATAAGCGAGTGTACATATACTGTACGTGAGTACAAACAAGTACAGAATTAATCGTAAACGGATACCATATACGAGTAGATGCACGGATATAATATAAACGATCGTAAAATAATGTTATGACTATAAATGCAAGGAATTTATTTAATAACTTTAACGATTATTTCATATAATATAATTTATGAATGTTTTCACAAATATTTTTTTTGTTTTTTAGTTTTACTTTTATTCATTTCACATTTTTTGTTATCTATTATTTTTACGCATCTCAATATTTTATGCTGAATACATCTGTAATATATAGTTTTATGTAACTATAAAATAATGTGCATAAAAACACTTTCATCTACATATACGAGTACATAGATATACTCGCACATATCTATGTATATCCTTTATACTAAAAGAAAAGTTTTAAGAATCTTCAAAAATAATTTTATGTTAAAGTATTTCTTTTGTCTCCCCAAAAACACAAAAATCCAAAAAACAAACAAAAGAGTAAAAAAAAGAAAAATAAGAAGAAATCTTACACAAACACATAGAGATTTGAATAAGTTTGAAAATAATCAAAATTATATAGTGGTCTCTTAATGGTATTTTACTTAAATTTATTGCAATATTCAAACAAAATAAATGAAAATCCTTATTCCAAGACATTCATATATATCAAATATTAAATTATCGAGAAAAATCATATTACGTGATATTTTATTTAAATATGGTGTAATAAAAAATTGCTGAAAAAAAAGGCGACAAATATGAAAAAACTGTGAGCAATAAAATTGCAGTGAGCATTGAGTGGTAAAATTTATACCAAAAAAATTTTATGTTCATGAGTACCTCCTACATAATATGTATTCATATATGTATGTATGACCACAAACGTTACATATGAAAATTCCTCGAAAATAAATTATAGATAAAAGTTCACACATGAGTCAGTGAAAAGAGGAAATAACTTATACCTTATACATAGATTCTTTTTTATATATAGAATAGACTATACAAATTACATTATACACACATTAGAGCATATTACTTATTTTAATTTAAAACTTACACTTTCTCTTATTTCATGGTTGTTCGAAACTCTTGCTATTTCACAAACAATATCTATAGTCCGTGAAGCCTGTAAAATACATAAATACATGTCATATACATTTATGTATACATGAATAAGTAATATATGAGTACATGCAAATGTTATATTTCAAATTAAATTGTTTAGATAATTCAATTTCCTTAAATTTATTAAAATTTTCTGTTCAATATTAAATTTATTCTTTGAAAAATCTGTACTCTGTACTGTTAACAACAAAATGAGAGAAATTTAAATTCAAAAATCACTTCGTGTTTCATATATAATTCATATTTTTGTGTTCTGGTGGCATTATTCAATTTTTCAACAATATGAACATTTTTATTTTTCACAATTCGTTTAACCCAAGAATTTAAATTAATTTCAACTTTTCATTCTTCTCCCATTACAGAAAAAAAAAAATAAATAAATAAATAAAATTTGAATATTTTAAAAATTTTTTAATTCATCCAGAATCTAGAGAAATTAAATTTTGTACACACATAGCAAAAAAAAAAAAAAATTATACATAAATTTGGATTTTTTTTTTTTTTTTTTGATTTTTCTGTTTCTAAAAAAATTTATTATGTACATAATTTTTTTTTTTTTTTTTGGAGAAAAATCCCCTTTGTGTAATATAAAAATGTTCAAGTGTTGTTGACATTTTTATTTTTATTTCTTTTTGTATAATATGTTTTTCATGATATTATCCATCTTTAATGTACATACATACTCGTATATTTATGTTGAAAAGTTAAAAATTGTGTTTCGTCAAATTTTTGTTTAACAAAACAGCACCAGATTTTTTTATTAAGAATAAATTTATTTAAATTTTTCAAAAATGTTCAATTCAATATACAATACATATCATATTAATACATGAAGTATACATACATATTATATAAAGTTATTATGAGTATTTATTTAAATGATTTAACTTACTTCAACTGATGTCACGTGACACGGTTCAACAATAAGTAATAATCTTATTGCATGAAATAATATCCATAAAATTTGTAACCATGCAAATACTGAATTTTTATTTCCAATAAATTCTAATAATAAAAAATACGCAGTTGCTACTAAATGTAAAAGGCATGAAACTAATATACACAGTACTGTTAAACCGAAGGCTCTTTAATTCAAAATTCATTTTGTTTATTATATGCCACACCGCATGTAGAAATGTAGCAAAAAAAAAATTTGAAGAAAAATAAATGAAAATAGAAAAATAAAATATTAAAAATTTAGTAGGTATGTAATTGTGTAGAATGTACAGTGAACATCAAAACTCTTTGTACAACTCTATAAATTTAAATTTTGAATACCTGTAAGTCAAAATCAAATGAATACTTCTTTCACCATTTTTTGCACAAATAAAACCCTGATATGTTCTTAATATTATACCGAAATTTAATTTTTATACCCCTGTTCATTCTCAAGTTGTAGAAAAATAATTAAAACAAGTCTCAAAATTACGAATCAAAAGTTTTTGTGCAATCATATTACTTTTATACGATTTTTCGAAGTAATCTTTTTAAACAAATTTTTCTTTTTTTTGTAAAATCTATTTTTTCGGTTTTAATAGCTGCTTTCGATTTAGCAATACTTGCATCTACTTGAAAAATTTTTTAATGAATAGCTGTGAGTAGATGGTTTAGCACAGACATTTACCTTTGATCTACTCGTAAGTACTTGAAATTGTTAAATCGAAAGCAGCTAATGATACTTACTGAGCATACTTAAAGAAGATATTATAAAGATGAATCTTAGATGATTCTTGGTAACGTTACCAGAGCGAAATCAATTATGTGCTTTTTTTAAGAAGAAGAAGAATAAAATTCTTTACTACATTAATGTAAAACACATCTTTGCTTCTCAAGAGTTTATTTGAAGGAGAAAGCATTTTACAAAAATTTTGATGTGCACAAAGACATTTGACGTCCACTGTATACAGAAAAGAATATATACATATATACATAGAAATGTACGATGAAAATTATTTCGATTAAGTTTTTCTTTTTTTTTTTCTTCAATTGTTTTGTATGTACGTGTATGAGTCTTTTTTTTTTTATTTTCATTTTTTAATTTATTTTTTATATAGTGTTGTGACATATTTATGTAAATATAATTTTCTCGTAATATTTCTGTATATTTTATGATTATTATTATTGTTATTATAAACATAAAAAAAAAGTGATACTCGTAAAAATATGTACAATATAACTTACTCGGTAACATTTTTCATAGCTTTCCCAAGAGACTCATGAGTATATGCCAAACGATTAATTATCGTAACCTGTTTCGCTAGACAAGAAAAACAAAATTGAAAATATCATACATAATATTATGTAAAATAAATAGAAATAAAAAATAAAATATAAAAATAATACAAAATGAATAAAGTGATTATTTGATTGTCGCTAAAAAAAGAGAAAAAAAAAAAAACAAAATGAAAATTTCAAAAATAATTTACGTATACAGACACTATAATTTAAAGATTAATGTAATATTTACATTATGTATAGTATATGAAGGATATAAAAAATAATTACTTCTCAAATATAAAATTATAAAATTGTGAAATATTCATTTTATTATGCATGCGTATATTAATTGAAGTCCTTGCAATAATGTCATATAAATAATATCGATTAAAAGTTATTTATTAGTATAATTTTACTAGTTCAACTCAAGATGGGAAGATCTGACGCGTGATAACCAGAGAATGGCCAACCGACATAAATGAGACCATGATCAAAAAGAATTCTAAAATATGTACTTGTACTTAAGGTCAGGATCTAGCTATGAAAAATTTCAAAAACAACAACAACGATTTTACACTATAAATTTTGTAAAAATTATAAATAAATTTATGCTTTTGCATAGCTATGAATGCTATTGAAATTGAATTTTTAAGGATTTTGATAAAATTATGTTTATAAATTTAAAAAGTTTAAAAGGATTCTTATAATTTTTGTTGTAGATACAGCAAGAAAGTCTAAATTTAATTTCGATCCTAACTTTATATAGAAATATGATGATTTAATATATAAAAACAGAAGTCAAAGTTGAAGAATTTTTCAAAAAAAAAATCCTCTTCTTTTTCAAGAGCGATAACTAAATTTCAGAAACAAAAATCAAAAAATTGTTCCATTTAAGGATCACAATATCCTTCAGGCTATCTACTTATATTCAAAAATTTCAAAAAAATTTCGTCAATCGGTGTTTACTGTACGTGGTGTTGCATTTAGAGACGGAAAAATCGCAATTTTGATAACTTGGACACTCTGCACAATAGGGAAACAAGAACATTTTGCAAAAAAGTGTTCCATTTAACGACCACAACTTCTTTAAAAGTATTTTTATTTAAAATTTCATTGAATTGGGTTGTGTAACTTCCGAGTCATGTGGTGCAAAAGAAAGCAGATTTGGTGCTAGCTACTCTTAATATTAATTTTTTTTAAATAAATTAATTGCTAAATTGAATATAAAAGTCAATAAATTGAATAAATTGCTAAAGGTATATGTGTCTATATGCTATACACATAAATTCAAATTGGTACATAGCCAAATAATTTTCTTGTTATTACAAAAACATGTCATTTTTATATATTCAATATATCATTAAATTATTTTGTGTACTACAAGTAAAAGTGTTATTAGTATTATATATATATAAAATTAACCAATATTAATATGTATGTAAATACCTCTAAATTACAGTTCCAATTAAAAGAGAATTAATTATTGTATTCGTATATTACGTAAATAAATATGCTTATAGAGTTTTGTAAATTTCATAATAACAACATAGACACTCAACATAATTAAATAAATTAAAATTTCCTCTTTCTATTATTTATTATATACTATACATATACACATAAATGTATATTTATTTATATATAAGTATCTGTACACATTTATTACTCGTTTTATAAGTATACTATACATTCCGAAAATGAAATTAATTCCTGTAATGATATTTTAATTTCTGTATACAACGACTGAAAATATTTCTATAATAAATCTACTGTAGTTAAATGAAATGATGTAATTTTAATTTGAAAGTTTTCTTCAAAGCAACATCATTATGATGACAATTTTTCTTTAGTTATATATTTTGAAATGATTTAAAGAGAAAAAAAAATCAAATCAACATAAAATAATTAGTATATATGTACCTAATAATGATTGGATACTTAATATCCTTCTTACAAGAATATTATTAAATTTAATTTCTATAATACTTATTACATTTCAATTGCAATCATAAAATGTATACCTGTGTAAATGTTATTCACATAATATAATTAAATCAATATGTTGTACATTATTTTAATATTTTAATTAACACTTTATGTTTGTGATTTGTTATAATAATTATTTTCATCATCATTACATACATTTAATGTTCATGATCACTATACATATACGATATCTATACAATGTATATTACACTTATAATAGTACTGATATGTTAAGTAGGAACATAATGCATGATAGATATTGTCACAAATCTTAATTTTCAAAATTATCTAAATCTTTATATGCAATATAAAATGTCAATCACAGGTGTTAAATATGATTTGTAAATATTAAATGTTAATTGAAACATAAATCAGCAGATGATGTATGCATACATGAACATAATATTTATGTACATTTAAATGTGTAGTACGTAGTACTGAGGGTAGTACGTAGTACCTACTTGTATATAAATCATATACATATGCATAAAAATGTTAAACTATTAAAATGACATGAATTCAGTGGGTAAATATGAAATAAAATATATCGATGGGATATAGTTAGTTTTATTGCATATACTATTCGTACATGTATAAGCATACTAGGGTAGATTGATAAGTCTTTAGAAAAAGTCACTATGTATAGCTTACTAATAACAACATTTTTTGTCTGTTGTGAAGCATGTTCTTTTAAATGGAAACTGTCAAATATTCATGCCATTTGATCAAATAGTTCCTTAGTAAGAGCAAAGAGCCATTTTTGAAAAGTCACTTTCAATTTTTTTTTTTTTTCATATTGAAAAAAGTCAATATCATGCAGTGATCAAATACTTTCATTTAAAAGGTTTAAAAGCAAAAAAAAATTATCGTTTTTCGACATTTATAATTGGATAAATAAATTAAAGCGTTTCCGAACAAGCACAGAAAATAGTTAACAATACTCGAAACGTTCGAAAAAGTCTATAAAGTCATTAGGTCATTATAAATAATCGTCGTATTAAATTGAGTAAGACTGCTAACACTTAAGAATTGTGAAAATGTGAAAAAGCTGTTAGTAAGATGGTGTGGCGTTCGTCAAGAAATCTTCAAAGTTGCAAGACATTAAGTAACTGACACTCTCAACATCTCATATGAACATTGTATACAACATCGTACATGAAGAATTATTGTGAAAAAAGCTGCTAGCAAGATGGGTGTCGTTAAGAAGTCTTCAAAAACTGAATCCATTCATCATGGAAAACTTAAAAAAAAACTGGTGGAATTTAGATTTAAGTAGTTTTCCTATCCACCATATTCAACTGATCTAGTTCCTTTTAAACTTTTTTTTTATTTCCAAATTTGAAGAAATGAATAAGAGTGAATAGTGATTTGGATCAAATGATGAAGTAAGTAATAGGTGAAACAAGCGCTTATTTTGAGGAGTTTGATAAATCATATTGTAAAAAAAGTTCAAGGAAATTACAAAAAGAAAAAAAAAACCTTTGGATAAAGTGTACTGAACTGAAAGGATACTACGGTGAAAATAAAAGTTGATTTTACTTGAAAAAATTATGTTTTGCATTTCATTCTAAAAAAAAAGACTTATCAAACCGTCCTCGTATATATTCCAAAAATAAAAAAAAATAAAAAATAAATTGTAAATAATAAAAATATTAAACCTCAATATCATATTTATATACTTATGTACATATATGTGAATCGGATATTAATTCTTTTTCAAATATTACAAACACATAGTACAAATAGTAAGTATATGAGTGTAATGAATAATTTGATAACAAATTACATATTTTATATTTACTATTTGTGTTGTTACAATAAACACAAAATAAATTTGTATGAATTTAAAGGCATGCATACGAATGCATATAATGTACATACATATACGCATACAAAATGCATATAAACAAAATACAAATAATTTAGTTTCGGTTTCTGATGTATACAAATTTGCATATTAATAAACAATTTTATACACAAATTTGTAAATATGTGTATACTTTAAAATAATTGTACAATTTGTTTTATTATATTATTCTTATTGATAATAATTACAGACGTATGTAGTAGTCATATAATTATAACGACAAACGATAAATGATTATGATTATGAATACGATAATGAAAATTATGATTTATGATGATGAAATGATGATAAATAAAATGATTGTAAATAAATGTATATAGATGTAAAGAATTATTCTAATAAACATTTAGAAAAAAATATATTCTACATGAATGTTTATGGTTTTAATAAATTCTTGTTAAAGTTTATATAAATTTGTTAATAAAATCATTCAAATATAAATAAAATATTTTGTATACAAGTAAAATATCCATATAAATACGTATAGCATACACACTCTTACTCATACATTCAAGGATTCATTACGATAGAAATTTATACTCTTATAACATGTTGACAGTAATTCAATAAATAATTTAATGCTTATCGATAAAATTTCATTGATTTTAACAATATTTTATGAATGAATAAATAGTACAAGTACTCGTATATGTATAATTTTGTACATAATATCTAATATTTACAGCATTTCATTTGGTAGATGTGCTTGTTTATTACACTTCATATGCATTATATTGTTATAACTTAGGCAAACCACATCGAAACTAAGAAAAATGTTATTTTCAGTTGACGAACGCAACCAAGATAAAATACTCATTTTGGGCATATGTTGAAACCGAGTAAATTTTACTCAGTTTCGTTGTTACCAGTGCCATTTAACTCAGAATTTTTCTTCCATAAATATCAAAATGTAACAGATGTGAGTGTTTTCTGTCTAATCCGAGTCTCTTTCTGCAGTCTAGCAGACTGTAAATTTTTTAGAGAGTTAGGGGATTAGCCTAACGTCCAACCTCCGTCTGAGAGGACTATTCTTCATCCATTTTGTTCTTTTATCTTCCACAGGGGTTGACTATCCTATCTCCACTAAAGGTTAACAGCACCACTACGTGATGGTAGGATGAAGAGAAGAATGACGGCGAATTCTGTCAGAGGCTCAGGACCTACTAAGGACCGTAGAGCCGTAAAAGAAGAAGAAGAATAGATGTGAATTGTCACATTTGTCACTGTAATCAGTTTGATTTCATTATTGTTATAGTTGTTGATTATTCACAATTTTTTTTTTTTCTTTAGTGTCACTTTTTCATTTTTTACTTGAAACCAAGAACGAAACTATTTTGGTTTCGATGCAATATGTGTCTACAACAGTACAATCTTTCTGATATTATATCTTACATTCAACAATTTCGAATATTTTACATAATGCTTCAAAACATACACATACATACTTATGGAAGAATTTGTTTGTATGATAAGTTTTCTTTTAATTTGCATTTAAAAATATAATATTTGATATGTTTGTTTTAAATACGGAACAGTGAACTGTATTCATAACAAAATATAACAATGCGTCGTTATGTTGAACAATTCGAATGAATAGATAAATGAATGTACACATACTATGTGCATAAACAAGTGTATATGATATGTATATAGGTAAGTATATATGATAAATAAGTATTGATATTACTTTATATACGAGTATTATGTATGTATGTATGCAAATTATAAATTAAACAAAATGAAATTTCAATTATAGAAATGCATGTTATAGAAATCTATTATTTACATAGATCTGACCTGAAATGTTACATCAACATGTGTATACGTATGTATGCATTTACTATATGCACATGTAAATATTATTATATATATATGTATTATTATGAATATAAATTGTAAGAATAATAAATTTTCGAAAATTAATTTAAATACATAATATGAACATTGAATATTACACACATACGTATAGAAATAATGTTAATCAAATTTTATTATATTTTCATAATATAAAAAAAAATACCTACTCATACAATAATGTATTATATTGTATAGTTACATACATAATAATATGTATAATGTATAAATATTATATTCAAAACTATTTACTTTTAATTGTATTTAGGTAGACATTTACATTTAAAAATTTAATTGTAAATTTAATTGTAAATATTTATTATAGTACATAATTTTAATTAAATATCAAATTCTAATCATTAAAATATAATATGTAATGTATATAAATTTATACACAAAAAAGTACACAGTCATTTATGTGAATTTTAATTTTTTAATTTAAAATTATTGTATAAATTTAATTTGTTTTCATATTATTTTCTCAATGTACATTAAAAACAAATAATAATCATTTTTTTTTTTCTAATATTTAGATTGTTATAAATCTATTTTTTTTTTCATTTAATTTTCATAAATTTATAAAATAAATCAAATTTCAATTCTAAAATGTTTAATCTAGAGCCCAAAGGTTCCCAAAGTGTACGAGGTAAGTCGCCAAAAAATATTTTTGTTCAGATAATTCTTTAAATAAATAAATAAATAATTATAATTATAATTACAAAATCTGATAATACGTAACAAAACTATATTATGAGTTTCGATTTAATAAATATTTGAGATATAAAATCTGAAACAAACCAACAATATAAAGATATTGTCGATCCATGATAGCGGATATCCACAGTATAAATAATTAAAAGGAATGAATGAAATTGGTATGTAAAATCAGAATTTACATTTCGAGTATCGATTCAAAATTTTTGATTTTAGCTTTGCAGCTAGTTAGCAAGAAGTTTGTATGAAGAACACCCAAACTCGTTGCTAGCTGTCAGCTAAACTTAAGTGACATATTATACTCAGCTAGCAGAGAGTATGAAGAAATCGGATATAAGAGATTCACGAAAATTAGATGATTTCCAAAAGCGAATAATGAACCGTAGAAGTTTGGGAACCCCTGTTCTAAAGAATATGAGTAGGCATATATTTTTTACATATACATAATTAATTTTAAACATTTCAAAAGATTTTATTTCAGTTTATCAAAAATATAAATAAATTATTATGATTCTAATTTAAAAATAATACAATAGAAAATTATTTTTTTTATAATACGAATAAAATATTATAAATAACTCTAATCCTTAATTCTAAATGGTTTATAAAATTTATTTTCACAAAAATATTTTATTATAACATAATAATCCTCCTATTTTTATGTAGGTATATACTCGTATTCTTGTATACAAAATTATTATAGTCAATAAATCTTTGTATTTGTAATACATACATTATTATTATTATATTACTCAGTAAATAGTAATACATCACCTTTAAAGTCTTTTTTTTGTAGAATATATAATACCCAGAATATATAACAAAATTTAATATTCACACCGCACAAAATCCAATTTCCTGAGCCATAATATTTTCGTGTATGACTACCATATTCATGTAGGTAGATAGATATATAATGTATAAATGTACAGTACAAGTATATAAATTTAGTAGTTGTACTCGTGTAGTATCTATATCCCGTATTTTATTCTTTTCCTTTGAAAATTCGAAAATTTTTTTCACATAAATTCACAAAATAAACCCTTACACAACCTTAAATATACAATATGAGTATATGAACTTAAACATATATGTAGAGAGATGAAGATAATGTACATGTTTATCTATAAGTACATTATATATTAATACCTATATGTACATACATTTATGATATTATTTTTTTTTTAAATAAAATATAATAAAAAATCATATAAAAACCCTTCGATACTAAAAATACTGTTATATTTTACTACACGTACAAGTACATATGAACATACGTATAATATTCATACAAATACAAGTACCTATATATAAAATTATAATATCTATCTAGAGTTACCTATCTCATCTCAATTGAACATTACACGCAATATATAAAATCAATGATTATATGATGATGCTGACGATGATGGTGATGTTGATGATGATGACTATGACTTTA
The DNA here is from genome assembly GCA_951394055.1 of Villa cingulata. Taxonomy (NCBI): domain Eukaryota; kingdom Metazoa; phylum Arthropoda; class Insecta; order Diptera; family Bombyliidae; genus Villa; species Villa cingulata. The sequence goes on along the minus strand of OX596025.1, from coordinate 20,894,978 downwards.
GAATAATGATAACACGGGCATAATATACAGAACAAACCCATTTCGGTTTTATTATATGTAACGATATATGCTCAATAATATGTACAATAATGTGCTATAACCTATAACACACTATCTACACATTACATACACGTAGATACCTACACCCATGTAGCAATTTAATGATGATGATGACTATAAAATTGTAAAAAAAAGTATATATACATATATATAGATAAGTATTTACCAATCAACTATGCTACTAATGTACTATATATACGACAGCATATCTACTAATATATACGAGTACATATGTATCTACACACTCATATTTTACTAAATACCTGTTACTGTATTCAATACACGTACAAATTTTCGATCATCAATCAATCGATAATTGAAAATTTTCATCTCACGCTACTTGATAATCGGATTTTGATTGTCCTTTGATTGACTACAAATGGATATGAATTTTCAGTGTATATATCATACCAATAATCAATATATACCTATATGTATTTATGTACCATATAGCATACACACATATAACATACGTAGTATATGCGTATCTATACGCATATAAAAATGTTTATAAGCGCAGAAAACATGAATAAGAACATGAAAATTATACATACGAATGTTTGTATAAATGAATATATAAATTGTATAGACAATCAAAAAATATAAAATATTAAAACTGTGGGATACCTCATTCATCTCTAACCGAACGACAGAAAAAATAATGAAACATTTACATCATATGTAGTACCAACCTAAGTATATATGAGAGCTATGTGTAAAATATGTGGTATAATATGTAAGTAATTCGATGCAACATTGCATACATCCAACATGAAACATAAATTCTGTTTTACTAAGTTGGCAAAAAACAAATGTTTTTCGTTTGTTTTTTTGTTTTTTAATTTTTTTTTCCTTGTATCATTTGCACAGAGAGAGATTTTAATTTTTGTTCCTATAGACAATATACATATGTATTCACATGTACATCAGTACTTTTGTTATGGTGTTGTTATTACGTGCATTCTATGCTACATTTAAATACAAATAACATTATTATTTTTTTTTTTGTCATTTTAACCATTTAATTTGAAGTAATTTCAAAAATAAAATATCCTTTTGAGAATTACTATATGTGTGTGTAGATACATATTTAAATTGTTTTTGTATTTTTACATAAATGCATGCACGTACTTTATTTGTATACAAAATATAAATTCGTCTATCGCGTCTACGGAGGAGACAATTTTACATTTTCATTTTGTACTTTCGATTTTTTTTTTTTGTTTTTGTTTTTTGTTTTGTAATTTTCATTTTAAACATTTTAAAAAAATTTTTTATTTTTCATATTTATATTCTCTCTTTTATTTCGCTTTTACCATAATTTTTCTGTTTTTGTCATAATTGCATGACGTTGTTATTGTTATTCGTCGCTCAACGCATTTACTTTTTTTTCATACATTTTGTTATTCCAATTAAACTTTATCGTCTACAATATGAAGTTAAAATTACACAAAAAAATATAAAAACAAAATAATAATAATTGAACAATATAAAATTTTACACATCTACAAAAATGATTTTACATGTATGTATTTATAATACATCTATGAGTATACTACTTTTGTGTGTATGTATATTTATGTAATGTACACACAAACAAATACAAGAAAATTAAACGATTAATCTAAAATTAAACGATCAAATATTAATCCCTAATTTCATATTTTACAGACTTATTGGATTACCATAATAGGTGCAAAAACATACACAAGCACATACATTTATACACATCCACATAAACATACAACATATTAAATACTAATATGTACAAGTAATACAACTATATTTACTCTCTATCAAAAAAGTATCGGGAATTTTTGTAATTTAAAAATTATGTGTCAGTGATTTTTAAACAAATTTCTCAATCATTTATTCTCCATAATTTGACTATACTGTACTCAATTACCACAACAAATATGAGCACGATTCGTTAACCATTGTTGTTTACAGTGACTATTCAATCACGACTCAATCTTTCCCCTTGAGGTATCACGAGAGCTTTCCTCTATCGTGAACTCAATTTTGCCCGTACAGCCATGCCATGCCATACATTATGAAGAAAAATATTGTATCGTGAAAGATTGTCGTATATTCTCACATTGCATTATAAGAAATTTGATTTTTTTTCCAATAAGAGTTCCGCAAACAAATTTCTAAAGACATACTTGCACAAATTATTCCAGACCTCTGATTCACAAACGAGTGACATAAATCTACAAGTTAGACAAGCAAACTAGTCAAAAAGCTTCAACACTTCATAAACGAGCCAAAACCAGAAAGAAAACCAAAATTTGTTTGGAAGATTTGCAAACAACCGACAAAATCAACAGCTGTTAACAAACCAGTTGACCGATTGCTGCGAAACTTAATTACATTATTGCATAAATTGGTATAGTAAATATTTAATAAATTGTACAATTCCTGATGCTTATTTGACAGATTGTATAACTTCTCATTAGAGTATATACGTTTGTTTGCGCATATTATTCGTTCATGTAAAAGTGAACTTCTTTTTATTTTTTGTTCAATTGTTATTATTGTTATGCTTTATTTTAAGTTTTATATTTAACTATTTTTTTTTTTGATTTTTTTTTAAATTTTTTTAAACAAAAGTTTTCCATTTTTGTCCGTTTTTACTATAATGGTCTTTCATTTTTTCTTTTCTGGTTTTTGTACAATTTATTTTTCATTTTTTGTATAAAAATTTATTATTGAAAAATAAAAAATTAAAATACAAAAAAAAAAAAAAATACAATAAAATAAAAATAAAAAACAAAAAACTAACGAAACAAAAGAAAAAACATATTTGTGGTTTTTCCCATATAAGTACATATTTTGTATATAGTTATTGTTTAAAATTTACAAAATAATCATACATAATAATATGTCTGGTATACATATTTCTCTCTTGTTTATTTATAGTACATATACATACTAGATGGATGTGTACTGTATATATTTTTGAACATTCTCATTTATGTACATATGTATTATATCCTTTATACGTGTATACACAACATTTACACAAAAATAAATGTAAATTTTCTTTGTAATATCATACATAGCCTCTAAATGGAATATTGTATATATATGTACATTATGTAGTACGTGCTGGTGTTATGTATTTGGTATGTAAGTATATAGACAGACATTTTATATGTTTACGAGTTACAAGTATATCCTATTTTATTGTATATTCTCATAATCATTAATCAATGTCAAGTTTGTGATCCTTTTTCATAATTTCATTGTTTTGTTTTGTTATTATTTTTTTTTTTATTTTGAAATTTTATGTTTCATTATTTTGTTTCCTTTTTTTTCAATTTTGTACATTTACGTAATAGTAGTGTGTATAGTATGTATAGTATAGAGTGGTTGGTTTACAATAATTACCTCCTCATATATTTATACGTACTTAGCTTTTTCAATTTTTATTCCTTTCTTTTTATTTTTCTTTTTCATTTAAAAAAAAAGGTTTCTCTAAAAAATTATGTGTTATTTTTTGTTTCTTAACTCTGATTCTATTTCATTTTTTAGTTTGTTTTTTTCTCATCTCCTAGTATAGTTTTCTTTTTTATTTTCAAATTTTTCTTTTTTCTTCTCATTCCTTGTAATATACAACTTTAAGAACTTTTAACCCGATATACATTATTTTTTCCCCGATTTTTTCTTTTCTTTTCAAATTTAGTTTTTTTTTTTATATTTCAGAAAACGCAAATAAGTCAAAACAAAACTGAATAAATAAATAAAAACAAGTTAATACTTTTTATCTGGCTTTTTACTATAGTATAATACTATAGTGAAGGCAAAAAAAGAGGAGAAAAAATAAAAATACTGTAAAATTGTTTTTATTTTGTTTCATTTTAGCATTATATTTTTCTGTTTAACGTATACACACTCGTATATATACACATAAGTGGAGTTATAATGTGTGCGTATAAAGCAACAGGATGGATGGTATGTACAATGAGTGGATTTTATTTTGTCTAACTTAAATTTTGTCGTAAATAATGGAAAAATAATGTACAACAAATTCTTCAGAATAAAAACAAAACTATATTTATGTGACGGATATATGTACAAAAGATGTGTATGTGTATGTATATTTGTCTTTTTATTTAAATTTATTTTTTTTTATTTTCATTTTCCCTCTATTTTTTATCTAATTCATTATTTTTTGTCCGATAAAAAAGGAAAAATGAAAAATTTCTTTACAAATGAATTTATACTATTTTCATTTAAAAAAAAAAAAACCTTGGAAATTGTTAACTATATTTTGAAATATTTCTGAAACTAGGTTTTCATTTTATCTCTTTTTTTATGTGTGAATACGAACGAATACATACTCACTCGGACATAACGTTCCAACAGGGTATTTTATTTAAATTAATGTTTACAAGCACACAAAAAAAAAAAAATTGGTTAAAAATTTATATGTACTACCGTTCCAACATTATATATCATTTCCAGCTTCCATAGCTCAATTTATTTGGTTTTATTCATTTAAATATTTTACCACTTTACTTGTTTTTTTTTTTATTTTTATTTTGTTCTTTGTTGTATTTTAAAAATTTATGTGTACTACATTTTTAATTTTTAAAATATATTTTTTTTTTGTCACAATAGTACATTCTACTATGATCAAAAAATAAGACAAATTTTTTTTTTAAATTCTTTATTTATTCTTTCATATATATTTCGTCGCCTTCAGAGTAGTTCTCGCCCGACACAATACATTTATGTCAACTTTTTTTCCAATTCCCGAAACATTCAGAAAATTCCTATTCCGAAATTGCCTTCAATTGAGGCAGCGATTCACGTTTAATCTTCTCAATATCGAGTCAAAACGATGTCTCCGGAGTGGTTTTTTTAGTTTATTGAACAGCCAGAAGTCACACGGTGCTAAATCAGGTGAATACGGTGGTTGTAGAACGATATGAGTTGAATTTTTGGCCAAAAAGTCGCGAATAATAAATACAGTGTGAGACGGTGCATTATCGTGATACAAAAACCATAAGTTGTCTTGCCACAATTCCGACCTTTTTTTGCGAATAGCTTCACAAAATTGTTTGAATCAATCCAAATTAAATGCCAAACAGTAGCTTGAAGGTCTCTAATTGTTAACCGTTTGAGCACAAGGTATTTGATTTCTTTGATATGTTTCTCATCAGTTGATGTCGATGGTCGTCCTGTACGCTCTTTATCTTCGACGCTTTTCACTTGTAAACATTTCTTTCCGGCAAAGTCTGCTCATCGACCGAAGGCCTTTTGCAACATTCTGAACGTTTCTGCACAAGATATTTCATTCCGAAAACAGAATATAATGCAACTTTAATCACTCACAAGAACGAGCTTCATTTGCAAACTAAATGAATATATTGACATGAAATTTGACACAGATGTCTCTTACAGTGCTACCAACTTAAAAAAAAGTTTCGTCAAATCTATAAACCCGCGAAATTCAAATTGGAAATTGATCTTAGTTTTTGATCATAGTAGTATGTAATGTATGGTGTACATATTTTTGTCCTTTATCCCATTACGCACACTATACCTTTAACTACTTTTGTGTTATTCGTAACCAACATATTCCCTTTTTTCATGTACATACATATTATATGTTATTTTTTTGTTAATTTTTTTGTCGTGTAACAACACACATATTTTATAAATTGCTACACAAATGTAGGTACCTATCCATATATGTATATACTACTACACTATTTGTATGTTTATGTACTTTTCATTTGCACACACATAAATGTGATTAATTGAAGTATATAACCACTACCAAAAAAAAAAAAAAAAAATACCTATAATGCTAATTAATGAATTTTATCGATAAATTAATTTTAAATAAAAAAAACAACAACAACGACAAAATCAGTGAAAAAGGAAACAACAACAATAAAAAAATAACACATATAAGATACTAATGTATACGTAACCATAAAATTTATATTAAATTTTCATTAATTATGTATGAATGTGATTTTTAACATGTGCAAAAAATTATAACAAAAAACCATATTAATAGCAAGGAAAAAAAAGGAACAACCAATAATAAAAATGTTTGAAAAAAAAAAATAATTAAATTACTCAACGCAAAAAATAACCATCACCAATAAATAATATCAGTATCAGTACATATGTATATTTTTTTTTAATTTCTTCATTATGTTGTTGAATGTCCATAAATTAAATCAGAAAATCCGGATACACTCTCACTCGTCTCGTACCTCATACACAGTATAGCTAGTAGTAGTAGTAGATAATTATTAGATGTGTACGTGAACGTAATTAAAAATTGATTCTTATTTATTTATTGCTCTTTTCTCATTGTCTATCTATTCCCTGTCTCTCTCTCTCTTTCTCTCTCTCTCTCTTTCTCTCTCTCTCTCTCTCTCTCTCTCTCTCTCTCTCTCTCTCTCTCTCTCTCTCTACCCTTCATGACTATGAATTCATTTGAAAATTTTAATTGTGATGATGATATCATGATGAGGATTTAATTCAATTTTCCATTTTATTTATTTTTTATTTTTACATTTTTTTTTTCTTCACACTTCTTTTACTGTATCTGCATACATACAAACATTCATAGATACATACGTACATGCATATTATAGACTCTAGGGTATAGAATCAAATTAAATATAAAATTTAATTTTTCATCGAGATGAAAGATTTTTTTTTTTTTTTTCAAAAACAGGCCAGAAAAAGATAAATACAAAATAAAATATGAAATGAAACCAAATTAGAAAAAATAAGGATAACTCTGTCAATCTAAACTATAAATATATGATGTTTAGAAATTTAATGAAATGAAGACAAAAATAAAAATAAATAAAATCAAATTCATGTAAAAGTAAATTAATATGATAATCCAATATATTAAACATGTGTAGAGACTGGAAAATATAATAAATCAACAGACTGAATTTAAATTAACCTATAAATAATATCTGTGTATCTATATGGTTCATTGTCTAATAATAAATGCATTCGAAATTCGAGTCACATGCATACTTATGTATACATTAAGAAGTACGTTATTTAATGTGTATAATTAGGTATTATCGATTATAAATTATTTGGAGCACTTCATTTAATATTTTACGTAAGTGTAAGTACATATATGCAAAATAGATACTATTTATGTATTAACTCGTTAACATTAATTATATTGTAGTTTATTATAAATTTTTCATATATAAAATTTTATGAATTCTATGCATAGTAAAATTAGTTTTTTTTTTCAAAATTCATTAACATCCTTTATCAGTAAGTACTTAAAAGTCTGATTATTTGTTATTTGTTAATTTATATTTATTTTTATCTTATGTTCTTTTTGTATTTTTCATGAAAGTATATATATGTAAGTATACACAATATTGCCTATACACTATTGAATAAAAACATGACTCTGCAACATATCTACAATAAAATCTACATATTTACAATACAATGTACATAAATAAAAACAATTTCTTATCATCAATCTAAATCCAAATTAATCCAATAAACATACAAGATATTTTGTCATCAAATCCATTTTAATCTTTGTTTATTATTGTTAAACATGTTTCTATATACAAAATGTAGCATAATACAAACTGATACACTTTGATGAGTATGTATATAAATAAAGTGTACACATAAATATGTAAATAATGCATACATACAAATGTGAATGTATAAATACAATAATCGCATTTAATATAGATCCAGTCCACCGTGTATTCCATACTATAATAATTGTAGTCAATAATAAAATTTTAATGTAAATAAACAAAAATTTATCACAATAATTGAATGTACAGTTTTACTGCTAATTAAATAAAGAAGGGGCTAAGTGGAGCAAGTGATAGATCAACTGGCTACTGATCTCGAAAGTGTAGGTTCGATTCCTGATCACAGCAAAAGTAAGAAAAATAATTTTCAATTTTTCCTTGTCAATTTCCAACTCCCATTACCCCCAAAGTTCACTCAGCTTTGAGTGAGTGAAAACCAGCTAGCTTGGAAAAGAGTTTAGAAATGCTGATTGATTAGTTGATGATTAGTTTACTTACTCTCGACAAGTAACTCAAATACTCAAAGAATTATTAAGTAGATCAATAGATCAGTCTAATCTAAGCTCTATGATGTAAATGAGCTTGCTTCTCTACCAACAACTCAGGATAGTTCGCAATCCAAATTAAACTGTAAATGAATACATGATATATGTTAAGCTATAAAACCATTTCCGTGATTGTGATGCTTTGCTCCTAACTTATGCAACAAAAGATTTCGAAGTCATATTTCACAAATAATTTCAAAATTTATAAAACATTTTAGAAGAAAAATTTTCAAAATTTATATTCACTGATGTTATACGAGTGATGTATTTTTAGTTCAATAGATTTTGTGACAAAATTGGTTTTTGTAGTTATTATTATTTTAAATATAAAAAAAAATTAAAGGTGCACACATAATAATTTCGATTGCTGTATGGATATATATTTGAATGTATTTAGACACTTATATGGTGCTGATGAATTCAAATTTATAACTAATAAACTATAGTATAGATATTCATTTAATCCACTAATTATAAACTAAATAAATAAAATTTGTGTGCACAGAGATAATTTATTTTTTTATAAAGAAAAGTAACGAGTGTGTGTATGTAACAATATTATCTCTATAATAATAACAAACATCATATTAAAACATATAGATGACATTATGTATATGTACATTATATATTTTTCTATAAAATTTTCTTTTTTGTACAAGTAACATGCACCGAATCGGATGCATGTAAACGAATACATTTATGCATGTGAAAATAAATCATATAGAAAAATTAAAGTATATTTCACATCAAAAAATTTAATTTGAGTTTTATTATTTGATTATGAAAAATAATTTAAAAAAAAAAAAAAGACACTACCTAACTATGATGATTTCTGTTGAAATGGTGGTCATATTATGTACATATACATAATGTTTTAATTACATAATTTTAAAAATAAATGACATTTACATTCATTTAAAATAAAAACCCATATTATAAATATACAGATACATAAGAACAGGATTATATGTGCTTGAAAATGAAAACACATCATGAAAAATATCCTATTATAATAATATATTATCAAACATTTTGTTTGTATAGATATTATAAAACTCAAATAAAAACTATAGATAATCTGTAAAGAAAAAATATCTAAGGATAATTTGTTACAATTTTTACGGTTTTTTTTTTTTTGTTATCATTTAATTCTCTATTTTTACATATTTTTTCTTTTGTTTTTATTTTAGTATACTTATTTTGATGTCATCTACAAATTAGATACACTTGTTAGATCTAATTAATTATTATCATCGAACCATAAATTTGTATGTATTTATATGTATTTTATCGAAGGACATTAATTAATTAATTTCATTGAATTTATTCATTTCAATTATTTATAATCATTAACTGTGTAGATCTAGATATATGTACATATATTAGCTGAATATTTGTGATATTTGTATATTAAATCGATACCGATACGTTTTTGTAAATATTACATAAATTTATACGTTCAGAATGAGTATATTTGTATACAAAAGAGGATATATTATGTTGTATATTACTAGTATTACATAAATATGTATATTTTATATACGTACACTGCCTATACTGTACATATGAATATGTACGTAGTTTAGGGTTTACCAAAATGAACGTAAGAACTTTTAACGTAAGAACCTTTGGTTCAATGTGTTATTGGGCCTTATTTTTATGAAGATAAAAGTGAAAATAACTTAACTGTAAAGAGTGAGGACTTGGGAATATTTTTAACACAAATAAACAGGACGATGCGATTTGTCACACATTAGACATCACACGTCGAACAATCGACATGTTGCAAGAACAATTTCCTGGACAGGTTATTTCAAGAAGGTTATTTCTCATCAGATCGATGGGATCTATCGTCCTTGGACATTTTCCTATTGGGCTATTTGAAATATTTGATCTACAAGAATAAGTCAGGGACGATTTACCATCTTAGACAAAACATGTACGATATGTGTTTAAAAATAGTGTGTGAAAATTGTGTCTGAAGACTGCATTCAGCCAAACGAGGCCAAGAAGAATATTCAAACAATATTATGTATTTTCAAAACGTAATGTAATCGATTATTCTTCAAAATAGTGTAGTAAACAAATCCCTTGAATATCACTTGTAATTATCGTTATGTTTAATTTTAAAGTTTTGACGCGCTTATTGGTAAACCCTCTATATACCATCATAGTGTAATTTTTACATTCATTTAAATTCTATTGTTCAAAATAAATGAAAATTTACTATTCAGCGGCTTTATTTCATATTAATTTTTTTTTTCCATAAATTCAAATTACTTTTAGAACTTTCAATTTCCATTCATTTTTAGTTAGTTTGTTTTTACATTTTTCTATTTTCAAAATTTTATATGAAATATATGTGAAATATATGTAAAAATATTAAATAAATGAATTAAAATGAAAATAAAACATACCATTAATTATTGAAGTATCCTTGAACGTTTTTGATGTAGTTGATGATGATGATGATGATGGTAAAAATACTTTTTTATTTGATTCTGTCGAAAATATATTTAATGTTTGACTAATATTTTTTGATATTGTAAGTGTTGGTGTTGGTGTAATCCTTTCTCTAGTACTTAATTTTCTTTCTGAAAAATATATAAATAAACAAAATAAAAAAAATTAAAAAATAAAATCAAATAAGATAAATAACAAAACATTACAAAAAGTCGAAATTTATTCAACATCTAAGTGAATTTTTATCCCTACGTGGTTCTTTCAAAGGAATAAAAAATATTTTTTTGTGGTCCCATTCAATTTGTCACAGTATTTTTTTTTTTTTTTAATTTTTATTCTATAATATTAGCAATATATTATTTTTTGCGTTGTTTGAAGCTAATAGCCATAATTATATCTATATCAAGTAGTTTTTTGTTGTTGTTGTTGTTAATACTTTCGATATCATGATTTATTTCAAAGTTAAAAATTTAAAATCTCTGTTCATAATACATTTTTATATCTTCTGTATACAAATATATAGTTTTTCATGGAAATAAATTATGCATAATATACGAAATTTTAGTACACACAAAAATACTGACATGTATATTAAATATATTCGTGCTTTTAGTACATATATTATTTACATAAACATTTTATATGTGCATATACAGGATGTTTCAGAAAAATTTATCACTAGATAGATCTCGTCAAGACAAACAAAAATCCGTATGGCATGAGAGTTGTTGAGCTGAAACACCCTGTCTAGTACATCATTTTAAATCTATTTGGTTTATTTCTCTATAGACAAATACATACGAATATGAGTTCATACAAGTGTATAGTATACGTTTGAAACTTGGGAAAATTTACTTATTTCAACGGAGGACTAATACAAATGAACAAACATAACTAACTCTAAACAATAGACAAGACAAGACATAGAAAACAAAAAAAAAAAACAACAACAAAAATTAAATAAGTAGATAAATAAATAAATAAACACATATACAGAAAAAATAGAAAAATAGATAGATAAAGTTTTTCTAGATATGTATGTACATTTATTCTGGAATATTTTTATTGTTCTCCTTTTATTTCCGTTTTGTTTCGTTTTTTTTTTTTTTCAATTTTTCAATTTATTCATGATAAATAAAATATATATGTATGTATATGTACATATATGCATGTGTACAATACGATATATAGACGATGAACTCTTTTTCCTTAGAATTTTATATTTTTACTTACTTTATTCAATTTATTGTTTTTCTTAGTACTATAAGTTTTATTTTCTCATATTTTTTTTTTTTTAGTTTAGTTTTCTTTGTATCCCATTCAGTATACATTATAAATACAATGCATAAATTTTACAAAAATGCAAAATACATACGAGTATATGTATACTCAAATATGTAAATGTTTAAATAACAAAATATACAAAGAAAATCAAATATTTTGAAGAAATTTTCTTGTTATCTGATAAATGTATAAATTCCCATACACATACCCTTATGCATAAATGTTCAATTCTCTGTGTATATATGTATATCAATTATACCATCAAGAAATGTAAATTTTTGAAAAATGTTGTTCAAAGATTCATCACGTTTACATAAATGAAATCGAAGATTTTTAACATTTTCTTATTCTTCTTATCTTTTTTGTGAAATGTACACTATGTACATACTCGTATCTTAAAAATTTATATATGTATGTATATGTATATGTATATTTCGAAAGTTAACAAAAAAATATTTAGTGATAGAATTTGTTTGTTTATTAAATCAATTCAAATATTTTCGTCTTGAATTTAAAAAAATATCATGTGTAAATACTACATACAGTTCCGCTCAAAATTATAATGAACCGATTGCATGACACGAAACACATCCTTTATTCATTTCATCTCATTTCATCCCATTTCGATTTCAATATAATACTAGATACAAATGATATAAAAGATTAAATAATATACATATAAGATGGTAGGTATATACAGACGCCATCAAAGCAATTGTATAATTTGTTACCTATCATTGATTGGCAGCCGTCTGTCTACCATATATAATTAAATCATTCAACTCCGATTACTTATTTAAAAAATGAATGTAGAAACTGAAAATTGCAACATGATTTCGTTTGAAAATATGTATTTTTTGCTGGTCTTCAAATGAAATCACTTGATTTTGTTCGACTAGAGCACAAACAATAAACATACTGGTATACACATTTTTGACCATTTCCGTGCATCTTTGATCCTTAATAACTCAAAAACAGCTTATACAATTGAAGTCGGATTTTTTCTGTTTGAAAGAAGAAAATGTTTACCACAGTGCAATTTTTTTTTTCAGAAAAATCCACTTATAATAAAAATTGTTTTAAAAAATGCATCATGAATTTTAACTTTGGATGTTTTTTCGCTTTATTTACCTTTTATATGGTATATCAAAAGAAAGGTAATTTTGTTTGCTATCATTGACTATAACATTAAATTTTGATACTTAGTGTGTACAAGAAGTTATACATAATTTTGTGTTGGAAAATCTTTCAAAAAACTAAAAATTTTCAACGCTCTCTAGCGTAGAAAATAGAGCGCAAAGAAAAAAAATGTTATATAATATTTTCGACTACAAATCGCCTCTACTTTCACCGCTTAAAATATTTAATATTTACCATGACTGTGTAGTACATTAGTTTACTGAATTTTTTGTTTGAAAACTCAAAGGAAGTTAGTTAAAAATATTTTTCGAAACTCTATGTAGAATTTCCTATAATGTGAGATTCCTATTTAATTGTATTATGCAAATTTCAAATTTTCGAAAATATTTTTACTAACGGTATTTACATCACTTTTTATTTGACATTCTAACATTTTTTATGAATTTATCCCTATTATTACATTTTAGTATTGTAGGTATAATGTAAATTTTAAGATTTCTAAGACTAAAGGTATTTACTTAATGCAGTAAAAGGTATGTAATCCGAGTAAACCGAGTAAAGTAAAATGTATATTACTTGGTTTATAATGCATTTTACCATACTTTAAGTGAATACTTTTTATTTTTACTTTACTTTTAATTTACTTAATTTGCTTACCTTGTAAATATGTTCTTTTTAATAGGACATTTAAACGGCGATATCTTCTACCAATACCAACAGCTGTTTGTGCAAAATTTATATGTACTCCAGTCAATATTATATATAAACCATAAAATGGAAAGTACCAATGAACATTTTTTGCTACAAACATAAAAAAAATAAATAAATTTGATGCATAAATACATGTATAAGATACTCCATAAAAATGTTATCTAATAAATTTATTTATTTATTCATATGACATTTTAACATATAACATACATACACACATACTATTGTAGTTGATGTATTCATAATATAAATCACATTATAAAAATAGAAAATTTTTTAAATAATTTATTTGCATATTTTCCGTACACAAATAATGATATTGTATTTTATAAATTTAATATTGGCATGATGCGATAATGTATTTATTGTGTATTCATGTATGTACCATACTCATTATACGGGGAGTTTTATATTATTATAATTAAATATTTAGATCAATTAATATAAAATCTCTAAAGGAATTAAATTCTTTGACATTATGTTTATGTATCTAATTTATTTATATACATTAGACATAGTAAATACATGCAATGCATGAACAATACTACTTATGTAATAATGATAAATATTATTTCATACCTTTGTTTACATTCTATCATAAATTATTTAAATTATAAAATTACAAAAATTCCTATAATAATTCTATAAAATATTCTCGTTTACATGTGTATACACACATGTTCACATCTCTATTCTTATATAGCTATATAGAGATAGTAATGTATACTTACAAATGTTAACATGCATGCATTGTATAAAGATTAATTCATTTTATATCATGCTATGTACACTAAAAAATAATAATTCATATACCTACAAAATATTTTTCATCAAAAACAAAACAAAAAAAAAAAAAAAACAAAAAACAAGGATTAACATAAAAAATTATAAAACTTTTTCATTAAACATTCATAAAATTATATCATAATATTAAATAACATACCACATTCCACATGTGTATACATTGGTGTACATTTGTATACATTCATATACACATTTACTATAGTTACACTCTAGTACAGTATACATACATATAATATATATTTACTATGTGTAATGATGTACATATATTATGTGTATATTAATTATATTTATAATGTGTAACATACCTTCAGCTGGTACAGTAACATCTTGTATATGGACACATAATGTGTATGTTTTTCGGAAAAAAAAAATTAAAAAAATTTTCACAATATTATTCCAACCAAGATTTCCAAATAAGAATATAATAAACATTCATATATTCCATCGTATACAAGTTTTGTATAGACATTATGGTGTATGTGTGTGCACATAATGTGTGTTTACGTATGCAAAAATTAAAAAAAAATCGGATATGAATTAAAACTTTTATCATTAGTGTGTAAAATTTATTTAAATTTTTTTTTTTTTGTTAAATTTAAAATTTAAATTACAAAATATGTATACATATTTTTATATTAGATTTTGAAAAGATTTAAAAGATGTTATGTATAAATAATGTAACAAAACTATACCACTATACTCTTATAATACATATAGAGCTTTTAAATGTATATTATTATTATTTTTTTTTTATTTTTTTTTTTTTATTGAATACGTTAAGTACTACTATATTATCCACTTTGTTATCATAATAATTTTATAAATTTTATATAAGTATTTATACATATGAAACATAAATAAAATTTTTAAATAAAAGTTTTAGCTATATTCATTATGATTATACGTGCGTTAAAAAAAAAAATTTTTTTTTATTCTATATTATGAAACAAATGAAAAATACGATATAGTATGTAGTAAATACTTTAACTGTTATTTAAGAGTTTATATAGTAATTTAAATTTAATTACAAATTTAATCTTTTAAAAAAACTAATAATTACAAAATATACAGTGGACATCAAAAGTTTTTGTACACCTAAAAATCTTAATTTTGTATTACATGGTAAGTCAAAATCAAATGAACACATCTTCCCATATTTTTTGCACAAACGAAATTCTGATATGTTCTCTTATAATATTATTCTGGAATTTCAAATTGCTTACACGAAAATAGATATCTGCGTCACTATCTAAAATTGAAATTGCTAAAGTAAAATGAATTTAGGTTATATTTTTATTTTCAATTTCAATATAACAATAGCTTAAAATTTAATTACAAAAATGTTGTTAAGAAATTGACCAGCAGATTGAAGTTTTCAAAAAAAAAATGTATGAATTTCCCTAAAGTTCCTTCAAATTTGTGCATAAAAAAGATGAAATGTGAGAATTTGAAAATTTGAATGTCAAAATATCAATTTAAACAAAATTTCAAAAACCTTTACCTTTAACACTTTGCATTTTGAACAATATACACTTTTTCATGAAATTTCACTTTTAATTAGCATTGCACTGAGAATTTCCCTTAGACGAATCTTAGATGATTTTTGATATCAACTTATTTTCACGACTGATAACACGTTAACATATAGTGAAATCAGTATATTTATTTTATGTATTTGAGAATAATACACTTTTTCACTATGTTAATGTGAAACTTACGTCTTTACTTGTCAAAAGTTTATTAGGAAAGATAGAGAATTTTACAAAAATTTTGGAGGTGTACAAAGAATTTTGATATACACTGTATGCATAAGAGTAAATAATAATCATTCTGAAAATAATTAAAAGTATAATAATGAAGAATAATAAATTATCATATGTACATACTTGTTGCTATGGTTATATTATTGATGACTTCATTCATTTTTATTTCTAACTGCATCCATGTCCATACATCTAATCCTATATGAAAAATAAAATTTACAAATTCAATCAATATTTTTTATCAAATATAAAATAATACAAAAAAAAATGTTAACTCTATAACTTACCTATCATTACAAAAATGATTCCTAAAATTGTTATTAACAGAGTATACGTTCTAATTTGATCCTTTTTTATATTCGTACAAGATATCAATATTTGATCAACCTTTAAAATTATTTTTTTTTAATAAAATAAAAATTTAAAAAATTTTATTCTATAAAATTCAATTATAAAAATGTTGTATAAAACAAATTATATTTTTTAAATGTTACATTGTATGAATGTGAGTATGTATAAATACTCTGGAAAATATTTAAAAATATTGAGTTGTCTAATAACTTTTTACATATACGTAGTACATAATTATATAAAATGTACAACCGAGCTAGTAAATTAAATTTATTGAATTTTATTGATTTAAAATCTAAACTGATATCATAAATATTCATTGATCTGATTACTATACATTTCTTTTCTATCCGCTAAAACCCTATAAAGATTTATTTTTTATTTGAATTTTCAATTTAAATTTATTTTTCATTTTCATATTTTTTTTTTAGTTTACAAATTTTTCATTTAAATAAATCAGAAAAAAAAATATATAAATAAATAAATATATATAAATTGATTCGAAATAACCACAAAACGCATATGTATGTATATGTTACATATGTAATAAATGAATGCACTCATATTCTACATGTATCCACATAATATATTGACACATACATATGTGGATTACTATATGCATGTGTAAAATGCATGGATACCATACATATGTACAACAATATCTGATTCAATTTTATATATTGAATTCTTTAATTGAATAAAAATCATAAAAATTAAATATCAAACAGGAAATTACTGATAGATTGATTTAGTATAGTACAGAGTACATAAATTTACATTTCTATATGCATTTACACATCTATAGTGCATATAAATACACACACATATGTAAAAATATATGTATATTGATTTATATGTATACATATATATTTGCATATGCGTGAAAACTACTCAAAATCATAACGGAAAATGAAATTGAATTGACAAATACACCATGCGTAAATCCGTACATTGAAATAATACATGTCTCCATCCCAATATGTATTTAATATTGTGTATATTTTATATATGTATATATATTGTGTATTCTCACAAAATGAATAATGTGTAATATTATGTAAATCTAGATTTTCAATTAAATATTTAAAATTACATAATAATCTATTACGTATCTACATGCTCAGATATCCATATACTATACATACGTGTATACATATGCATATTCT
Source organism: Villa cingulata (assembly GCA_951394055.1). Taxonomy (NCBI): domain Eukaryota; kingdom Metazoa; phylum Arthropoda; class Insecta; order Diptera; family Bombyliidae; genus Villa; species Villa cingulata. Next base: position 20,877,120 of record OX596025.1, on the reverse strand, counting down.
GCATATAAACTTTATCATGTTAATACACATTAACTTATATACATATTCATATGTATAATTTTACTAATTATTACATTAATACATACAATTCATATATAAAATTATAAATACAACTAAACATTGAACAAACCTCATGTAATCGACAATTTAATTCCTGTGTTGACCGCAAACCAATTAAACCACATAGAACTGCACTTACACTAACAACAACAACAACAGATACATCAAATCCTGTAACCACTTTTGATGTTCCCGATTTCATTCTAAAAGATGCGCTTTATATGTGATAGTGTGATATATGTAGTTAAAAAAATTTCAAAAAAATATTTCAACAAAAAAAAAATTAAAATAAAAATAAAAATTAAAATGAAAAATAAAATAATAAATAAATAAATAAATAAAGTTGCACGTTGTAAGTTAAGTTAATTTAAAAAAAATAAAAAAACAAGGATGAAATCTATATAAAAAATATTATTATCTCTGTATAAATGCATGTATATGCAGCAGCATTCATAAATTTTACCAATAAATTTTGGTAAAATTTTCTAAACTTACCGAATTGGTGTATGTGATGACGCATCAATAAATACACCTCTGTATGTTAAAAACACTTTAATAATTGTAATTGTTACGTACAAAACACAAATAAAGAAAAATACAAAAAAATTTTAAAAATTTCATATGCTAATTTATCTTTAAAATTAGGTGGCAAAAGTATAGAATCTTACATAAAGATGAAATTAAAACAATACTCCATATTGTAAAAATTATACTTTTATTGATATGAATTCGATTTTTATTATCCATCTTAATCGAATATGGTGCCAATCCAATAAGTTTACAAACATAAAAGGTGCCAAGTGATGATTTCGAAATTTCCATAATTTATTATTATCGATAATATTTTCTTTTCTACTTTATAAAAATTATAATAATATTTTTTTTAATTTTAATTTAAGAAAATCACAAAACAAAAAAAATTTCCTTCAAAAAACCATAAAAACCTGCTTCAACTTTACGTCTTCAGACACTAAGACGAAATGTACAATTGATGAAGAAAATATATTCTGGTATAATGTAATGCAGTGCATAAAAATATCCTTTTTCCAATATCGAAGAAAGTATTTAAATAAACTATTCTTATATACGTGTATTTATAAAAATGTATACGTTTGTTGTTCATAAAGAGTGTGCCACTTAAATAGAATTATTTCTTATTGTCTCATGTCGTTTTGGTAAATATTTACAATATTTTTTAATTTCCGTTTTTCATATAAAACAACATAATAATAATCACACACCTCATTTTTTACAACACACAAATCATATACATACATACAAGTATATACAAATTGTAATATACGTATGTATGTATTTTGAAATCAGAATTTAGAACGTAAATTATTACAATCAACTTCATTACTATCCTTAACTTTGAATGATATTATCTTGATGAAAAAATACTTTTATTTTTTTTTAAAAAAGTTTACTGTAATTATATGTATGCATACGTATGCATATTTATAAACGTGTGTACATGATCTGCAGTAAATATTTTCCATTTTAAACAACTCAAAACTATAAAAACTCCTTTGTATTTATACAATTTATTTACTTTCATTTCCATACAATACACTTATAATAGGAAATTATTTATACACTCGTTGTTGAACAGTTTAAATAAGTAGAACAATTCAAAAATTTTAATGAATTCAAACGTTAAATTTGAACATTGTGAAAATGAACATAACAAACACATTGGTAATGAAATAAAAAGTAAATACTACCACATACGTACAAAGTACTATATGTTGAGAACTCTAATTATGATATTAAAATCTGATTTATGAACATGAAAACTAGTAATAAGGAATTTCAACAGACAATATTTTATTTTTTTTTATTATTTATTTATATATGTATTTTTTTTTGTACCAAGAAAAGGATATTTAAAAGGAAAATCTAATATAATGTCGTTTTATATTGAAGGACAAAACTAGCAATAACAATAAATAAATTTTCATTTACAATTTTATTTATGTAATTTAATTTTTTTTTTAATTTCAAATTATATTTCTAACACATACATTCATATAATAAATAAAAAACATTCATATATAATTATATCAAGAATGTTTCTTTCTGTTAATTTTTATATAATAAGTATGTATAGTATTGTATATTCTGTCATTTATTCATCATCGCTTGAATAATAAAAATTATGACTATCACCTACTGATATCGACATTTGAATTTTCTCTAATAAATCAGTAGCGACTGTTGCAAATTGTTCCCATAATATATCGGGTTCATATCCTTTAAATAATCTATCCTCATCTAAATATTCAGCTAATTGACCAGCAATATGATCAGCTTCTTTTTCACCAAGTGAACCAATTATATTGCTGCTATCATTTAGAAAATTCCATAAAGCTTGACAAACGATTCCAGCTAATAACCAATCTTCTTGTTCTGTAGCTTTTTGTAAAATACCATCAAGCAATTGAGGACCTTTTAATTCACGAAACGGTGCTCTTCTTTCCCAATCACCTAATAAATTAACTAATACACCAGATGATGTTGATATTAATTCATAATCTTCAGAATTTAAACATTGTACGATCGCCTTAAGTCCACCATTTGAGCAAAATGTTTCACGTGCTATTGAATTTCTTGTCATATTTCCAAGAACTCTGGCTGCTTCTGTTCTAGATAATTCTGTACCACAGTTCAAAGTATCACAAAGTGCAATACTGAATTCTGATAATAAACTGCACATACTGTCCGATTTATTCAATTCATATGTATCAGAATTATCTGTGCTGTTATCCTGATAAAAACATAGATTGTGTAAAGCACCCAAAGTAGCAATACGAAGTTCTTCTAAATCGGAATCCTAAAAATGTAAAAGAAAATAAAACGTCAAAGTCAAATGTAGAATTTAATTAATATTAAATTTTATTACAATTTTAGATTCTTTGATGTTATTAACAGTTGTCAATAAACGTAAAAGTGTCCTTCCCAAACGTGATCTCAATCCAAATCCATACCCAACCTCTGCATTCACACTCATGTTTGCAATCACTCTGACCAATTTTATAAGAACATCAACAACAGTATCTCCCATTTGATTACGAATTGTAAGCTTCTGTTTTGAATACAAGTCCAAAGCTTCCAAAAGATATTGAATAGCAACATCATTTTCATATAACTGCGGAAATTACAAATATAACAATTTTAAAATGAAACAAATTTCGAAAATTATCTTTAATTACTTGTGTTCTGGCATCATCAAATCTTGTCATAATATTCCCAAGGATATAGCCTAAACGACTGAGTAATGTTAATGGCTTTTCTGGTACTCCGTTGGTTATTTCATTGCAAGGGCCTAAAAGTATTCCAATGCGGGCCGAAAATTGTGATAAACATTCGCAACAAGCATCATTCTCCGATAGGATACTACAAAATTATAAAATTTTGATTTTTGTTTTTTCCTTTTTAAACTAACTTAACACGATGAAATTACAATCACCTTAAAGTTCGAACAATGTTCGCTTGTATTTCCAATTCTCCAATCGATATTTCTGCAGCCTTAACTAAATGTGGACAAGCTAATTCTAGTTGAATTTCTTGTTCATCAGATGTTTCTTTGATTAATGGATAACTGTCATCAATTTCTTCTGTGCACAATGAATTTAATCTGAAATTTGTGAATATTTGTGGGATACCAGCTAAAGCACGTAATGCAGCTGATAGTTGGTATAAAGCATGCAATGGAGGACCAGACAATTTTTGTACAGATCCAGCTTCATTCAATATTTGTAAATGCAAAACCATCAATTGAACTGCACCATGACGAGCTAACCGTTGTGCTAATGATTTTTGTCGATATGCAAAATATACTGATGAATTTTTTACATGTACACCAGCAGAAGAAGATTGATGATTTGTTATATTTGTATTGGAATATTGAACAGCATTAGCAAGAAATCGAACAGCACCATAACCATAAATACATGCTTCTGGTTCATCAATGGGACTAGCACGTCCCAATCCATCAATAAGTAATTCTGGAACATCGGTATCAATGAATAAATAATCATTTATTTCATTTCTGGCGACTTTAAATACTAATTTACAGGCACCAGTTAAATTACTGCCAGTTACACCAAGCTAAACGAAAAAAAAAACGAATCAGATAAAACATATAGCTATTCAATTTTATTATTCCTGAGGGAATGAAAATTTATTTGTGATACGAAAAAAAAAAGAAAAAATATAAATCTACCGAAAATACAACTCTTGCAACTGCTAAAAGAATTTTTGGTGATGAACATTCTACTAAACCATAAAGTCCTCCCAAAATTGCTCCTCTCCAATTTCCTTTTGCTCCTTTAACTCGACTATAAAGTTCAACTAATATCTACAGAATAAAAAGAAAAGAAAAAACAAATGAAAAATGTAATAGAAAATATTTGCTTTAAGGATATATCAAATCAAAAAAAAAAAAATATTTTCTTTTTTTTTTTTTTAAACTTACAGCATTGATATGTTGAACAGTTTCTTCGTTGCATTCTCTAATACCACTATGAGCTTTCAATAAATCCAAAAGTGTTTCTGTATTTGACTGTGCTAACAGATCATTATTTCTAGCTAGACGTTTTTTTAACGTTAATGCATTATCATTTCTATTTCTATCTGTATTCGTATTCTTATCATTATTACTGCCATCAACATCATCATCATCACTATCATTATTATCATCGTTACAGACATTTTCATTACCATCTCCGTTGTCCTCTTCATTTAATTTCGATAGTTCAATTGATGTCGATTGCAATTGAGTATCAAAAGATTTTGTTTGTCTCATTGTCAACATTGTTGTCACTGATATAGGATGATGATAATGATGCTGTTGATGAAATTGATTATATTTTTTATTGAACACCATTGAATCATTTTCATTTTGATTTTCATTTTCATTATCATTATCATTTATATTTTTATTATGAATCTCTTTTAATGGTATTTTATTATGATAATTTTTAATGACTGATGTTGATGTGTTACTTTCACTATTGCAACGATATAAATCAGTCGGAATTTTTTCAGATGCTGTAAATAAAATTACATTGAAATTTTACAAATTATTTAATTTAAATCAAAAGAAAAAAAGAGGAAAAAACCCATTTCAAGTTTGTTGAAATATTCGAGATAAATTTGAACTGAAAGAATGAATAAATGAATAATAATTATTCGAGGATATTTTTATATATAGCATATGTATTTTGTGTCAGTGAAATAAGTTTAAAATGCATAAATATATAGTATAATAGCCCAAGTCCAATGCACGGCAGCAACAGCAACAGCAGCAGCAACAGCGACAGCAAACAATGCTGCTTAGGGAAAATGCTGCCCTTTGAAGTCCAATGCAAGCTATGGCAGCAGCAGCATAATAAACATAAAACTCTACTTATGACAGGTAAACAGGCGATATTACATGTGGCAGCAAAGTAGCAGAGCAGCAAAATTAGAAATAGCGCTAACCGAGCAGCATATTTTGCTGTCGCTATTGCTGCTGCTGCCGTATTAGACCTCACAACATAAAAACCAATGGTGGCAAACTATTTTGCTGTTGCTGTCGCTGTTGCTGCCTTGTATTGGACTTGGGCTATAAGGATGTACCTATGTAGTTAATTTTAAAAGTTAAACAATTCATGAATGATGTTCGTGTTGTGTCTATTTGTCTACAGTTTATTTAAAATATTTTCATTTATTTTTGTTTTTTGAGTTTTAAAGTTATTTTCGTATATGTATGTATACAGTTCAGTTTATTTATTTCATTTAAAAATATAAAAAATACTCGTAACTTTTATTATTTTCTTTTCAAATTTATCACCAGTTCTTCTTGTGTTGACTTTTTGAAATATGGTATTAAAATATTGCATTAGATGTACTACATATGCACATTATCATGGAGAAATTTGTCTCTCAAATATGTATATATAAAAGTTTCTCACACTTGAATTTCTCTATTTATTTTATATCTTAAATCTTAAATAAATTTTTGAATTATTGCTTTAAGATATTTTTCTTGTATTTGATAATGTAAATGAACTAGTAACTAGTAAGTGTGTATGTTATAATGTACAAATTGTATACAGCATGTACACTACATACGAATACATATATTTCAGATTTTAAATAATATACTATACATGTATTATATATAGCTTTGAGAATTTCATCCATTTCTACTATAAAGTTCAATGTTCTAATAAAATTTATAAAATTCACACTTATATACATTCAAATACATTTATATACTCGTAAATTTTATAGCTACATATAATATAGTGTAACGTATAAAAATCCCAAAACATGTACTCTTTTCTATAATATCCTTCTTTTTTTGTTCAGTTTTGGATTCTTTGACCTTTTATCAAATTATATTTACTACAAATATTTGTATATTTGTATATTTAAAAATTTAACATTTTGTTACATAATATATGTAAACGAACACTTTTTATAATACAGGAAAAAATTAAATAAATTAATAACATTATTTGATATGAGCATATATTTCAAGAAGTCATATACATAATTATTTTTTTCTCGTATTTTTTTTTTTTAATTTGTATTTTTATATTTTTTTAATTATATTTTTTCATTATTTTGTTTTTTCTTGTCATCTTTTTTCCATCATTAATCGTACGTTGTCCTGTTAAACGAATTGGATTTAAATTCATGTACTCATATATGCATGTATACTTTAAAATATTTTATGGATTGTATGCGAGTATACATATATACTCGTGTGATTTTGTTTATTATAATTTTATGTATTCAAAACTTTAATTGTTTTAACATTTAAACTTAATAAATCTTCTTGTCATATATGAGTTTGTATACACAAATTCACATAAATCTCCAAAATACATATAAATATATGCATGTTAATTGTATATATAAGTACTTTTTTGTGTATTAAACGATACATATATGTATATGTGTACAATGTATGTATGTGTATATCATGTTTATGTGCATTAAGTGCAATAATCGTAACATTAAAATGAACAACAAGTTTGCGTGTTATCATGCAAAAGTGTCTTTATTTTAGATTTTTAGATAACAAACACATTCTTTTATGCATACATTAAATAAGATTGTTAGAATAGAATACACTACACACTACACACACACTAATGAACATTATATAGAATAAATTTGAAAAAAATGTAAATAACTTTTAAATATAATTTCTAATTAAAGGAAATCAAAATGGTAGTTATTTTAAAAAGTATTAATTGATAATACAGTTAAAGCAGTATGCAATTTATTTGAAGAAGTAAATAAATTTTTTTGTATAACAAAGTCAATTATTTTTAAGGACTAAAATAAAATCTTAAACATATTTTTTTTCTTTTATTATCATTGAATAAAGAATACTTTCAATTTTTCTTCAATTATCCTGTGGATTAAAAAAGATTTCTAACAAATGAAAATTGTCTGTACATATTTCATAAACGGTAGTGTGTATGCACATAAAAATTACTTATAATATATATGTAAATCTATGTAAAAAGTACGCGAGGGTAGTCTGAAAAGTTTCTAGCCTAACACAGAAACATGTATATTTTCGTCCAAATTTTAGTTTTATTTTTCAACAATTGTCTCCTTTTAAGTTTATATATACTTTTTCCAGCTGTTCTCCCATTCATTTAACCTCTCTAAATAATAGTTTTTATCTTGCTCTGGAAAATATGCTTTTACGGATACGTTAACCTTCATTTGAATTTCTGTATTTCGAACCAAAACTTTCAAGTCTATAGGAAATAGGAAACAATCGCTAGTAACCAAATGTGGTGAATATGGTAGACGGATTAATCAATTCAAATCCGAGCTCATGAATTTTTGTCGTGGCAATGGCAACCATTGAAGTATGAAACGGTATTCGATTTTTTCCATTTTTACAAAAACATTGATATTGATAGTAAGATAAATGACTGACAAAAAATTCTTACAATAATTTTCACAATCATCTTGTAAACCGTATACCAAAATTAATTCGACGAGAAGCGTCATCTTCATGTCGAGGATAGACAACCTTCGTATTATATATATATTACGCATTTCGTAAATACACCATATGCTGTATATAAATTACATTATCATCATATACATACTTATACAAATACGTATGTGTACAATGTACACATATGAGAAGTTATATAAATAGGAAGAAAAATCATTTCATACTAAAATGGTTAAATTATAATCACATCAAATATTAAAATTCTTGAAAATACATACTACATACTTATATGTATATCGTATCTTATATAAAATAATAATGATAATCTAACAATTGCATTATACCACAAAATATGGTTAATACGTCACAATTAAAATTCTCTAAAATATCCCTTTTTTTATTTTGTAAGTACATATTTTATCCTTCAGATAATGTATGATAATCTAAATTGAAAAAAAAAACAAAATTCATTTAATACTTTATTTTATACACAACTATATACATATATGTGTACATATATACATATTATAAATATAATTTGCATATTAGTTATATATGTTATATATACAGATGAATTTTTGACCGTAATCATACACCAAAGTCACACATTATAACATACATTTATGTATACATATACAATATATATATGTATGCGTGTAAAATATATTCATACTCTTATATAGTTGCGTACACATACTTTATTCCACATTTAATTTTAATGAAACAAAATACACACATATTACATATACATATATAACAAACGTAACGCATACGTAACTACCAATACACACAGACACCCAAAAAAAGGTAAAATATATACATAAAACCTATACAAAAAGACGCCTTTTACAAATATATAAATGTATATGTAATTACAATATCGTCATATCATCATATTTAACCTCTATAACCAATACTATATGCATACATACAGATACATATATTAACCACATATACAATTTTATTTCCTAATAATGTATAGGTACATTTATATGTAGATATGTGCATATGTTATTTTAAATTTCTGAAATAATGTAGAGATATGTTATATGATATAAAGTGACCACATTTAATACATAATAATACGACAAATATCCTTTTTACATATCCAATTTATACACATGCATGTATACATTAAATACATACATTTACATACATATATTATAATGTTCATATATTGGAGTACTGAATAAAATTTTGAGCACGAGCACCATAGAATGTGATATACTATATGTGTACGTACATAAGTACTTATGTATCTGTGTCTGTATTTATACATTATTGTATGCACTAACAACACCAACCAACCATGCACTTTCATACATATCACACGTAGGTATGTATAAAAATAATTCAAAAACAAAAAACTATTGATTATAATAGTTATGAAATGATGTTTTTATAAATTAAAATCTCATCAAAATATGATTTTTTTTTTTGTTCAAACGAAGATTTATAAACCAAAATAACATATAGTATATGCGATTGAACACGATCAATAATTTCTATATTAAAAATAAGTAATACGTGGTAATACATATATCGAATGATCACAAAAACAGCATCAAAAATAAAAATAAAAATTTTTATAAAATAGAAACATTCAAAAAATCTGTACTTGGTATATACAGTGGAGAGATGAGTTTTATTTAATTTTTATTTTTATGTTTTTCGCGTACTTTTACGTTTTACGTAATATCCTTTTTAAGTAAAAATTTAAATTCGTTGTATTGTGGTTTCATATATTTTTTTTTTCTTGATTTTTTAAATATTTTAAATAATTTATTTTTAAATGAAAATATTATGAAACTGTTCTCGAATTCAACACTGAATATATGTATATGTATGTATAATACGTGCAGTATGTATAGATATATAAATATTATATTTATGTGCATATATATGAGTATTATTACATCATTTTATATTTATCCAATGCACTTGCATCCAATACATCAGGGATGTGGTTTCAAATCCCAAAAGTTTTTTACATAATAAGCATTTCTATACAAAATATTTATATCTACATAAATATTTGTATGTACATATATTATAATGTGCGTGCGTATATATTTATATTATGTGTCCATGTATGTATTTTGATGACATGAAAATCTTTTAAATAATTAATTACATTAATTTACTTTATTCATTATACTCGTAAAATTTACAAATAACAAAAAAAAGAAATTAATGAATTAAGTACTTACTCATATAATCGTATTAAATCGCATTTAAATTCATGTACAATTTTTAATTCCAATGTACAATTAAAATTTTTTTTTTTAAATAAAATTATAATAATTAATATGTATGTTGTACATAATATAATATATGAATAAGTACAGGGCTGGATTAACCTTTAAGTGAAATACTCGTAAGTAGTTACCTATGGCATCAAGACTTAATAATTGTTTATACTAAAAATTTTTTCCAAATTCATACTCCGAAAAAATTTTCAGTATTGTCTTAAAACTTATTAATGCTCACCCAGAATATTTAAATACTAATCTCCAAGCTCAGCTTCAATAATTCCATTTTTATATTTTGCATAAGTTGAGTGTGCAACTAACAACAGTTTTAATGATAAACGGTCATTTACAATTTAGCGTAAATTTCGTGCTAGAATGGATTTATTTATTACATCTCCTTCATTTCGTATCCTTTTTCCATCTTCTGTGCAACTTACAGATTGAGATTGAGCAATCTACTCTGAATTGTAAGTACAATTTAAAAACCTCAATCTATACTCTACCAAATTTACACTGAATATAGTAGAATGTAACTTAATGATAACAAAAATTTCATGTATAGATCTATCAACTCATTCGTATATTTACAGCTATTCAAAGTTTCAACAATATGGATGAAATTTTGATCTACTACCATGATCCTGATTCAAAACAAAAGACTAGGGAGTGGAGTGAACCCAGTACATCGGCTCTTATAAGGCAATTTGGATTCAGAAAGCTCAGCCAAGAAGGTGTTAGCATCAGTTTTTTTTATGCAAAAGTAATTTCGTTCGTAGATTATACCTTCCATCTGGTAAAACAATAAAATGATAAATATTCGTGAAAAAAATATTTGGTTTACAGAAGATAAAAATCATTTTACATCAAGACAACACATTCTCTTACGCAGCTTAAAATCCATCACGAAAATTGATGAATTAAAGTACGAATTGTTACAAGATAACATCCACTTTACTCACCAAATTTAGATTCGTCTGACTTTTAGCCTTTTTTGAACAAAGAGGTAATAGCAATCGTGAATGAAATCCATAAATTAGAAGAACGCTGGAACTAGTTTATTGAAATTCGAAAAGATTATATTAAATTTCAAAACGGATTTCAAACCATAAAATCATGTTTTTCTTATCAAATGACAAAATCTATTTAGCAAACTCCATTCCAAAATTAAAAAACAAAACTCATAACTCCATATATACATATATATTCGTATTTCGTATAAGCAGGAATTTATATAGTAATTTTTCTCCAAACATAAAAACACCTTACAGTGTATATGTATATAGCATTATCAAAGATGTGATAAATTCAAAAAATAAAGAAAACTAAAATGAGAGTATATTCACTTAACGTTGTAAATTGCTTGTAAACCGAGTAAAATCTATAGTAAAATATACAAGTGCTTACACGTTTTACTCGGTTTACGAAACGCTTAAATAAATATCCTCAATGTAAAATGAAAAAAGAACCTGAAATTTTTAATTTTCATCAACAATTATTACAGAAAAATAAAAACACAAATAAAATTCAAATTAAAAAAAAAATAAATGAATTTTTAAACTGAAAAAAATGCACATTAAAATTAAGTATTTGAAATAGAATTTTCGTATAAAATGATATTATTTGCCTAAAGGATAAAAATAAATTTTTACCATAAATGTACGAGTAAAAATATATGTATTGCGTATGTGATTTTATCATTGTTATTATCATCATATGAATGTGTTTTTCGTTTTAGATCAACACAATAATAATAAAAAAATAAAATATTTGCATGCATGTTATATGAATGTTTTGTAAATTCTATACAATATATATGTAGGTGAATATGTACATACATATTAGGAAATTAGGAATCACATCATCATATCATATATACATGTACATATGTATATAGTATATAGCGCGATATTATTCACATCACATCAAATATGTTTCTCAATTACTCACAATTGTCAAGTGATGTTGTTATGATTTGTAGCGGTGATAACAGAACTGGAAATTTACCCTGAAGCCTTATATAATGTTGAAGATAATGATGATGATGTTGATGAGGATAATGAATATGATTGTTTTTATTGTGATTTCTATTGTTGATATGTATTGTATTTGTTTGTTGTTTTTGTGACAGTATGTTATTATTATTATTATTATTCTCATTATTAAAATTTTCATTATTTTCATTTTTACTATTATTATTGTTATTATTTTTTATTGTATTATTATTTTGATTACCATTAAATATTTCTGTTGTAATATCTGCATTTGTTGTTGTTGTGGATGATAATAGTGATGATGCTCTTGATACATTACTTTCATAATCGACTGAAGCTCCAATCGATCCAGATCTGATATTGGTGAATGGAATCTCATCATATGTGGACACTGATGAAGATGATGAATGTGAAATTCTTCGTGCTGATTGTATTGGTTCCAAAGATGGAAGAGCACGATTTTCAAATTGCAAGTAACGTAAACTAAGTAATATGAAGAAATAAATTTTATTTATCAAAGAACAAAAAAAAATAATGATTATTTATATTATTAAAACTTTGAATAACTTAAAGAAGTACAAAAGTTTTCATCTTTGTATTGATCTACAATAAATACCTAAATGCACTTGGTGGTCTTCCAGGCGGTGCAAGTTTACCATAAAGTTGACGACGTGGTTCACGTGGAGTTATTGGACGTCTTGTACTTATCAAACGTGCACCTCCTGAAATTATTAATTTATTACTATTTTTTGTCGTTCTTCTTGTTGTTGCACTAAATAAATTTAAATTTTCAATCAAAAATGCAAAAAAAAAAAAAAAAACGATTTTTTTTTTATTTTTAGTTTATTGAATTCATCATAATATACACATTTTTGATTTACGCGCATTTATAATAATAATTATACTTGGCAGCATAAAAAGATAATATAAATGTATACAATTAAAATTTTTCAAAAAAGGATTTATTTATTCAGTTTTAAATTTTTTTGTAATCACAAAGAAACTTCAAAGAGAAAATTTTTCTTTTACAATGTTATACGTGCATGTATGCATGGATTTTTATATTCCCACCAAATTATGTATCATAAATTTTCATATATGTATACAGCTATGTGCAACAAATTAGAAACGACTATAAATAAATGAATAAAAATTTTATGGTTTTCCCCATATAAAAGTAAAGCAATATATTTTTAAAATTTTTGTGAAGTATAATCACTATGTTAATTGTAAAAATAGGTCACAAAAGTTACGTAATGATTCTTCTTCTTCTTCTTTCATAGCACTACGCAATACAGCTCTAAGTAAAGCAGTACTTTGCTTAAACTGATCTACTAATAGAATTATGTAATTCTCCAATAATTCTTTGTTTAACTTGTTGTCAGCAAATAGAATACTTGTACTTACCTTTACCTGCCAGCATTTCTAAGCTCACCACTCAATCAAAGCGGAGTGAACTTTGGAGGTAATGAAAATCAAAGACGAAAATAGGCAAAGAAAAATTATTGTTTCTTACTTTTGCGTGGGCAGAAATCGAAACTGCACATTCGAGATCAGTAGTCAGTTGCTTTAGCACTTGCGCCACTAAGCCCTCACAAACATAATAATTATCCAGAAAATTAAAAAAAAAATTGTCTACTTTTTATGTAGGAAAAACCAAAAGATAATTTTTTCTATAAAAAATCGTATTTAATTCGTTGCACATGACTGTGTCATGTACATAATTATGTATAAAAACTTTAAAAGAGGCCTTTAATCATTTTCATATTTTAAATTAATTAAGTACTAACGTTGATTATAATACGAATAAAAGCATGTTTGATTTTTTTTGATTTTTTATCCTCAATTCCAATTGATTTTAACATAAAATCGTTTTATAATTAAAAGTATACATTTTTTTTAAATTTTTTCATTGAGTCAAAAGAGAATCAAAAGAATATAATGATAATGATTAAAAGATAAAAACTCTTATTATTTTCATATAATATTTAGATGTTTTTTTTTTGTTTGTTTGTATAACATTAATTCATTGATTGTATGTATCACACACGCACATTCAAGGATCAAAAACATTCAAAAACAAAACAAAAAAATCTGTAAAAATTTACTACAAAGTAAAATGTAATCGTATGTAAATATATTCTACGGATAAGCTTTACGCTTTAATTAACTATACACACATAGTATATTATTTTTACTAATCAGGAAAAAATGTTTCATAATTTTATTTTTGCATATAACTGAAACTATAAAATACGTACTCCTACACCATAATTAGCATATAAAATATTGAAATGTTTATGAAATAAACACGATACATATACGCGAGTATGTATTATATGTAAAATATATCTGTCCGTATATGATAAGTTTAAATTTTCTATATGTCTGCAACTGCATTTGTTACATTCATGTACCAAATAAGTACACATATTTCCTCATTTTTTCTAAGCTTCTAACACTTTTCTTGTTCAATATGTACAAAATTTGAATGCAGAATACTTGTATTCTGTTTATTTTCAATCTCTTCCTCATATAATAACTTTGTAATTCCAAAAAAAAAAATAAAATATTGAAAAGAACACGAACTTAAAATTTAAAAAGCAAACTAATTTATTTACAGCACTAACTAATGAGGATCATTATTTTCTAAATTTTTGTTTTTCCTGCATATATGTATATTTAAAAAAAAAAATATGAGAAAAAATTATTTTCATAAGTTCATGTAATTTGTGTCGCAATTATACCAGATATTGTCTGCTAGAAAAAATTCTACACACGAATCGTGAATAAAATACAAGCATACAAGAGCGTGTACATATGTAGTATGTACGAGTATATGAAAATTTTTTAATTTAATTTTGTTCTTCGTCAGTTTCTTTTTCTTTTTTCTTGAATGGGTGTTTGTTTTTAAAGGATTTTTTCATTGAGAAAAGGAAGAAAAATTATTTCAGTACCTACATATATAAAAGAATAAACAACAGCTTAAAGATCATATTGAAAAAAAAAATAATATGAAATAAGTCTAAGAACTTATGGTAGAACAACACGTGTATATATATGAATGTACAAATGTATGTGAATAGATTTTTAATGTAAAAAGCAAAGTGTATCTAATAAGAGTATAAATACATTTTAGTGTAACTGTTTTTTTACAAAATATTTCTTAATGAATTTCAAATATTATGTATGTAATTTCATTAAGATGAACATAAAACATAAAAGACTGTATAATTGCTAATTATGGGTTTAAATTTTCTCAGAATTTTATTAGACATGATACGATTCTCAAAAAAAAAACTTTCATGTCGACTGGCGTTATATTGAAATAAAAACCTTTTCAAATTTCTAATATATGCATACTGCATCTATCTAATTATTTATACTTCAAAAACGTCTTTAAACTTTAAAAAAAATTAATTAGCTATAAAGTATGTATATAATATAATGGTGTAAATATGGATAGATTCACTGAATATTTCAATATTTTGTTCTAAATAAAACTGTACTAAATTTTTGTATAGCAAATTCTTTGAATTTGTCGCCCTATTCAACTGCTTCTTCTGCCTTGATAAGAAATCCTGCTTTAAGGATGACGCGAAGTTTAATATGAAAATGAAAAACAGTTTTATAGCACCTTCGAACAGCACTTCCTCAAAACAGAATAAAAGAATATAATGACGTCCCCCATTCAAACTTTTAGAAAACTGATAAATTTTATGTCCAGTAAAATTT
Source organism: Villa cingulata (assembly GCA_951394055.1). Taxonomy (NCBI): domain Eukaryota; kingdom Metazoa; phylum Arthropoda; class Insecta; order Diptera; family Bombyliidae; genus Villa; species Villa cingulata. The sequence continues at coordinate 20,861,101 of OX596025.1, read as the reverse complement.
TCAAACTTTCATTAGGTACCCCCAAAAGTTCACTCTGCTTTGAATGAATGCCAGTTTGATAACACAAAGTATTATTAGACTATTCTAAAAATAGTTTAAGGTTTAAGCAAACCCTATCACATGCATGTCCTTGCTTCTCTATACTAGCAAACTCAGTGGTTCGCAGTCCACGTTAAACTGTAGTTGTATTCATGATAGTAATAAAGTCGAGAAATCACTTTTGTGAAAGCCCTGGATCACTTGGAGCTGCAGTACACAGTGTTATGGAAGAAAAATAAACAATTTGAACATAAATTTTTCTTTTTTGGCTTTTCATTAACTTTCACAAAAATGTAATAATAAGGCTATCCATATATCCACCACTATATGTGTACGTAAATTTGATGTGTTGAATACTACCATACTATACATAAAAACTACGTACATATGAATGTAGTTGCGAGTATATTCTTTTTATTTATTGAAAAGTAATATTTAATTTAAGCAGCTTTATATACATATATAAGATATTTTGTTTTTCATAATTGATATGTAGTATTATAGAGTAACAACAAAATGATGGATGGGCTCTGTTCTTCAATATTCTGGCACGCGATTTTGTCATTTTTGTTTTTCTATCTGCGTGTGTAATTATATATTTTAAAGATTGTCGACATCAAAATAACAAGTACATATAAATAGGTAAGTACGAGTATAATATTTTATTTAGAATCGTTTATCCTTTCATTTATTTATTTTTTTCCTTTTTGTTATTGTAATTTTTTTTTCCAAATGACATGGCATAATATAATTAAAGAGAAATTATTATGGAATGTCGTTAAATTACTCATATACATTATATCATATTATATTGACCTATCAATTTTTATTTTGGGTTTTTTTTTGGTTTTTCGTTTTATGCATCATCAGAGCACAGGTCAATAAATTATGATTGACAAACAATTTAAGTATTTATAATTTTTTCACGAATATTTTTTTTTTTATTTTGGACATTATCAAATTTTTGTAATGAAAATAATGTATTAATGTAAATGTGGTACGTAATTCGATATTTTTAGAAATTATTGATACGTAATAATGTACAAAATGCATTTGCATGTATTGGTTTGTCATCCTATCAAATTTATGTTTAATTCAAAATTCGATATTAATCGAATTATTTAATTAATACATATATATATGTACATAATTGATTGATTGATAAATGAAGGGCTGAGATGATGAAGGTGTTAACCGACAAATTTGAATAAATTCTGTTTTTTAGTCAGATGAAAATTTTAAGTGCGCATATAATTCTTACGACGTTGAGTGTGACCTCCTATCTATCATAATTTCCATGTTTTCTTCATGGGTAATGATATCTTCACTTAGAAAAATTATATCAAAGAAGAACTTTGAAGCCCATAAACTCAAAAAGTGTATTGTGACAGTTAACACCTTCATCATCTCAGCCCTTCAAATATAAATTTGAATAACTTTTACATATTAAATGACAAAAATATTGAAAGATATAAAAATTATGTACATATTTCATGCATTCATTTTTTTAATGAAATTAACTATTAATCTTTTTATTTTTTTATGTTACTTTATATAGATCCAGTTACTTAACTAAATAGCGCAATAAATATCTAAAATATTATTATACCATGTTATTTAGAATACTAAAATTTTCAATCATTGGATTAATTTGTTCAATTCATTCAACTTAACAAACTGTATATGAATATATGTAAGTACGATACATATATAACCACACCGCTAGTAAATATAGATTTTTATATATTATATTATGTACAATAATAATTGAGGAGCATCGTTTCAAAATGCAAATACTCCATTAAACGAAAATTTTCTTTTTGATGCGTACTTAAGTTGATAAAGAAGCAGGCTTTTATATTTTAATACGGCTTCGTTTCAATATGCAATATTCTCTATGATATTTACATTATAAAAACGGCTCTTGGTTCAAAATGTAAAAATTAATTTCGTTATTTATTGATTATTTTTCTCCATAACAATGATTATTTCAAAGATTTTTTGTATTAATCAATTTCCAAAAAAAAAAAAAAAAGGAATTAATAAAGTTTGTTTTTTGGAAAATAAAACATTATGGAGAACTTGCATTTTGAAACGATGCTCCTCAATTATCTTAATGTTTTGGATAATAATCATAAATACCGGTAGACACTATACTATACACAATGCGATACGTATTCGTCGTATAAAATGTGAGTATAATTTGTAACGTCTGCTCTATATACTATAAAATACGATAGAAACGTGTAAATGATACACCATTATTGCGTGTATAAATTTAGTACTTTACTTATATAAATAAATATATGTACATATAAATGTAATATGGTATACGAGTATACTGTATACATATCTCTTGCACATAAAGGATAAATTTTAGATAATCACTTATACTTATATAGAATTCGTAATTATCATCTCCTTGAAAGTTTTCCAATAAAAATTACGTACAATAAATCGTATACAGGTATGTAAGTACATACATATACATACATGTTATGTATAAAAAAAATGTGCAAGGGAGAAAAAGTTAAAGGAGCAAACAATATTGGAAAAGAAAAAAAAAAGTAAAAATAAATAAAAATTAGTTCATTGACTTTTTTTACCTATGTTATTAATATTTATTCCAATACTGTTGCTAATAACATTGCTGCTACTGTTATAACTGTTACTACTGCTGTTACTTTTTATAATACCAACACTTCTACCATCACCTGCACCTGCACCAGCACCACCCTCATCATCCATACAATTTCCATTACCTGATTTTGTTATATTTCCGATAATATTTTTTTTAATCATTGCTGCTGCTGCTACCGTATTACAACTCGAACTCTCTAAAAGTATTTTAGCTTCGCTTACAATTTCTGCACTAGTCTTACGATGATGATAATCAACCATTAATGGATTTCCTACATTACCAGTTATAGTAGTAATATTTCCATTCGGTATATCCTTATAATTGTTATCTTTTAATGTTCTCAATATTAATGTGTTAGTATCTTTTTTAATTTTTCCATTATTGTATTTTCCACATTCTAAACTATTATTATAACTACTGTTACTGCTATTACAACTGATATCACTACCACTATTACAGCTAATATTAGTATTGGTAGGATGTATTTCTCCTGTTATTCCTGTGTGTTGTCTATATGTGTTTTCACGTTGCTGTTGATGATGTTGCTGTTGTTGCTCTTGTTGTTTTCGCTGTTGTGAATATTGCATTTGTAATCCTTTGACTGTTAAGGATTCCATCGTGAATATGTATGCACATACAGTATATAGAACAATTATATATACTCAGTCAGATATATGAATGAACATATAAGTAAGACGACAAAATTATAAAAAATAATATAATGAATATTAAAAACTATGAATGAGAAATGAACACGTATGTATAAGAATAAAAAGATATATAAAATATTACCAAGTATTATATAAAATATAGCAGAGAGAGTATTTTATGTCATCGAATACGTTATATGTAAGTATGTTATTTTATTTTAAAACATCGTAATAATATGTAAAAAGCTATATGCGTATATACATATAAGAAAAAACTGATGTGAATTTACACTTTATTGTTTCACTATTTTAATTGTTTTTCAGTTTTAATACATAATAATAGTGATGTTTATTTATTTTTTTTTTCTCTTATTTGTCAATATTCTTAAACGTATGTACATACTTATACATACTCGTAAATGAAAGTATATTTAAAATTATGTTAATTTTCTGTTTTTATATACAAATAAACAATGAACATATAATTCGCGTTAATTACATATACATATATGTACAGGTACAGTGCTTATAAAAATTATTTGTGCCGAAAAAATTTCATATCCACCACCATTGTGTGCTATAAGTTTGTCTTGGATTTGAACAATTTTAATGCTTTGAAATTTTTACACTTATTTTTTCAAACACTTAGAATTAGACCAAAGATACTATAAATACATGTATTATAGAATATTATAGACCCTCTAGAGCCTTAAGAAATTAATTTAGAGGGCATTGCACTTCCACAGCTTGTATTTTCTCTAAAAAAATTGACAAAAAAACATTAAATTTTGACTTGAAAACACAAAAACTCTTGAAAGAAAAGACGTGGAACAGCATGTTAGGTGTCATTAAAGAGAGGGAGGGGGGAGGAAGTTTTTTACAGATTTCTCTTAGACTACTTTCTTCTAGCTAGGACACCCTAGTTGTCATAAGGTGTTTCGTAGAGTCAATCCGAAAAATCTTCATCGCTCTTTAGCGGATAAACGGTTGAGATTACCTCCCCTCCTGTATTACGACTTTTTGTTTGTCTCGATGAATTCTATCTACTGTGTGCGGGTGTACCAACCGAGGCGGGACACTCTGTATATAAACTTTGTATATACATATATATGTAACTTGGATTTGAACAGTTGTAATACTTTGAAATTTTTAAACTTATTTTTTCAAACACTTACAAATACAATACAATCAAAAAAAATATCAAAATTATTCTTATTTTTACAACAATTCAAATCCATATCTTATCGTAATTTCTATACAATGGTATAGAAGTATAAATGAAATTTGTTCGGTACAAATAATTTTTGTAATCACTGTAATGTACATTTACTATCATAATTTTCATATGTATTTTATGAATGCAATCACATTTAGTATATAATTATTATTATTTATCATCATTTTCATTTTATTATTATCATAATTATTATATAGTTTACTTCAATTTTAATTAAAATCTATTCTCTACATAAAATGTGATAAAATATACAACAAAAACATTAACAACTAAATATGTATTTTTGTGTCTATGTATATACATATGAATATTTAATAAAATCATAAATAATAAACGAAATAATACTGAAATGAATAATTATTTCAATTCGTACTCGTACTTGTATTATATTGTGTGCAAAATGTACGTTGAAAATTTTTTTATAAATATGTATGTATATAAATACATATGGTGTAAGAACGAAAGCACACTAAAGTATCATATATGAGTATACGGATATAAAAACGTACATAAACGATTGTTGTTAGAAAAATTATTATTTATTATTATTATTATTACTTGAACAAAGTACGTCTATAATGTATTATCTATGTTAGAAATAAAATAATACAAAAATGTGTTATACGATCAGATAATATACACTAATGTGATTTATTTTTAAATATGTATAAATTGATTTTATTCACACACACGTTTTTATTATAAATAAAAACGTTTAACGTTAAATTCACACGTTTATTATAAATAAATAATTTTTTCATATTACTCGTATAACATACATATGATTTAAAATAAATGAATAAATAAATGAACACAATTCATTTTATGAATAATCCAATCTATTTAACTATACATAGTGTATTATTTTATTGTATAGATGAATTTGCACTGTTGTACATAAACACTATATAATGATGTTTAGATTTGGTTATTCACTGGATTTAAACTTATGAATTGTATCATATTGTATACACGATATAAATAAGAATGTATATATGTATGTATATGCATAAACAGACAATTTAATTCGATGTTGAAAATAAATTAAAGTTGTCGATTATCGATATTTTCATTAAGAAAACAAAAAAAAAAAATTAAAATGAAAACTGTGCGATTGATCTTTAACTTTTATATACTTTTGCATTAATCATTCATCAACTTATTTATAATAACACCATAATTGAATTTATAATTTTTCAATCACTTATAAGATTTGTTTCAAAATCACGTATGTAAGCATTCACATAAATTTTAATATGCACCTATATAATGTGAATCCTTTTAAATTTTTAATTTTAATTTATTATTCTCGGTTTTTTATTTTTTTTTTTTTTTCTTATTTTTAAAATAATAAAATATGCAAATATTTTCTGTTCTTATATCTTACACGTAAATTATGTATGTTTATAACGAGAAAATCACAATTTTTGATACACTTATAATTTATGTATATTTTCAGATACACTTTAAAATTATTTTACTTATTATCTTTTTTATAATTTCGGCTTATTCTCTGTTCAATTTAAATATATACCTTACTTAATTTTCTTTTTTCTTCTTTTTTTTTTGTTTTTTTAAATGTTAGAAAGAATAAAAAAAAGAAATGAACCTTCAAGTATATGAATGTAATGTACACTTCTTATGTGCGATGGTTGCAATATTATTTATTATTTATCAATTAACGATATGAACGTTTCAATTCAATGGAAATTTTCTTTTTGAAATATGTACAAAAAAATGTAGTTACAAAATAACATTTAAATATAAAAATATAAAAATAACATTAAAAAAAATAAATAAATAAATAAAAGGAAATCAACTGAAAACTAAGTATTTGTACGTACAATAATGTACATATGTATATGTATAATGTATAATATAGTATATCAAATTCATAAAAGCATGTATTGCACTCCGTGTGGTATTAAATTTGTATATCGTTTGTATTTGTGTATAAAATTTTTGCGTGCCATGCCAACGTTAAAAACCAAAACAAAAAAAAATTTTTTTTATTGGCATTTATTATTATATGTATATTATTTTTTTTTTGGAATGACACTATCTTCATATACATTCTAGAATAAATTTTACCTATTGTTTTTTTCATAATAATACGAGTAGAGGTATACTTGTAAATATATATATGTACTTATTTTTTTTTTGTCTTATTTGGTTGTCATCGACATGGTATTCGTAGAAAAAAAAAATTTTTTTCCATATCTCTTATTACTATTTATTGTTATAGTATATGAAAATATTTAAAAAATAAAAATAATTAAAAAAATGAAATTTTCTAAATAACGAATTTTCTAATTTCCTGTTAAAATTGCCGTACAGTGTAAGGATTATTATAAATAAAATTTGTATATTTATGTACATATCGCCTGTTTGGCTCATATTAAAGAAATAAAAAAAAATATTTCGTTAAAAATACTTATAATATAAAATCATATTAATTTTCTTTTTGAATGCCGGCTTATTTTCATACAAAAATCAATAAAATTTTATTTATTTTTACATATTTTTGTATAGGTACTCATCGTATAGTTGTATAGTTTTTCACGAATTTATATGTATAGTTTCATTTTCTTATTTTTATCTTTACTCATAAAGTTGTTAATGCTTATCAAATTGTGTTGCGCGTAATTTTCTTCGACACCTTGAAAAAGAAAATTTCCATCATTAAAAGAATTATTAGAATGGAAGCAAAATGAGCATAGCATTTTTTTTTCTTTGTTTTTTTGCTAAAATTATAATATGAATTATATAAATGTGCTGATATATACATACATTTATGTAGATTTATATGTGCACGTACAGTGTGATTCGTATAGTAAAGTGTTCCAACATACATTATCACAATCGACTCCTTAAAGTGTTGTGATCAGCTTTTACGATGAGACATTTCTCCTAAAATCCCTCTTTCACTCTTTTTTTAATGGTTGAAACTTCTTCGCCTGCGCACGCAGGTGAGCTCATATAAAAAGTTATAGCTTCTGTTCGGAACACGTTTAAACTTAAAATTTAAAAAAAAAATAATTTTCTAATTTTGTATTCTTTTGACTCCACACAAAATGTTAATAACTTTTGGAAAACTATAAAGATATTGACTTGATTCTTTTTTTATTTGAAAAATATCATAAGGTTGTATTTGAAAAAAAAGCATATCCTTATTAAGGAAATTTTTTAAAAACGAAGGATAAAAAGGTAAATTTTTGACCAAAATTTTTTTAAATTTTAAATTTGAACGTTCATATTTGTCACATTTGACTACGGATTGAGACACTTAAAATACTGTTGGGAAGCTCATAATGCATATTTTTTATTAAAATCATATTTATCCTGTTATTGTGTTCCGAATAGAAGTTATAACGTTTGATTTTTGATATGAGCTCACCTCCCTGCACAAGCGAAAAAATGTCAACTCTATAAAAAGGGCTAAAGGAGGGATTCTAAGAAAAAATTACTTATCGTAAACGTAGATCATAATACTTCAAAAAATCAATTGGTATATGTTAGAACACTTTATTACGAATTACCCTGTATGATTTACAAGTAATTTAATGAAAATTTTAGGGATTTTATTTTTTTCGTCGTCATATTTACACCATTTTTACCAATTGACTGACAAATTCATTATTTACGATTATAGACTGTAGTGTAAATACATAGTCATCACTTCCCTAGAATCATATTTTTATTTTATATGTATTTCTTATTTCATTCTACACATATGATAATAAATTGTAAATCGATTACACGTGGGTAATTCTTTTATTTTATGATCAAATCAAATTTCTCAATAATCACGAATAAATATGAAACTGAAAATATTCTAGAGAAAAGAATAATATATTTCGTATCGATAAAAATATGATTGCATAATATTGAATAGACATACTATGTATATGTATGTAGATAGATATACAGTATGTACAGTGCTGTGACTAATTATAAATTCAACTTACAATTTTTTAAAATTTTTTAGTGAAATTTCAGTCTGTGACTCTGTAAATTAAAAATTTGTTAAAGACAAGCAGCAGTTACAACTACAAATTAAAACTTTGGCAACAGCTGCACCTGTACACTCTATTGTTGTAACATTAATTTGTATGATTTCAAATTTTGCTGCATGCTACAACTGTAACTACTAACTACTACATTCTGTTCCAGCAGTTAGGGTTCAAATTTTCGATGTAATCACCACTGTATTATGTATACGACATCAGTAGATAGTATAGTGATCATATAAAATTTTTATTTTTGGAATCGTTTAAAATAAAAATAACAACAACAAAAAATATAAATATAATTTTTTTTTTTTTATTTATTCACAAAATTTATTTTAATTTAATATTTTTAATATTTATCTTACATACAAATTTTATGAGTTTTTATGTTATTGCATAATTTTTCTAAATTATTTTATTTCTAAAAAAAAAAAAATAAATAAATAAAAAATAAAAAATAAAAATTCGATACATATTCAAATAAAACTTTTAATTAAAAATAATAAATATTTTTAATAAAATAAAAATTATGCAAAAAGATTAAAAATAAAAAACAATAATCAATTTGCAAAGTATATAATTATCAAAAACACAGTATGTAAATATATAAATACATTGTAATTATATGACAAAAAGTACATATTTGCATCAGTAAATTTTAATTGAGAATCAATTAAAAGGATTCAATCAAAAGAATTTGACTGCTATTATAATGTTCTAAAACATTTATATACACCGCTACAATCATTTGATCTCAATTCCATAGAGTAACTATCTATGGGATTTGTTAGACAGACATATCAGAAATCACATCATAACTTCTGCAAGTACACTACGACGTGATGCTTTACAAGAAGAACAGGGTAAAATAGCTGAAAAAAAAAACAGTCAATTTAGTTAACACATGCATAAAAAATATGAACAATCAAAAAAAAAAAAAAAAAAAACGAAAGGATATCAGACTAAAGTAGAATCGCAGGGTATTAAAATATTTCATTAAGCTGTACGCAGACTTTTTTGACATGGAATTTGGAGGTTAGTTCCATTTTTGTTATATATTTTGTAAAATAAGGACGGAATTTTTGTAAATAAACAATTTTCTAATTGAAAACATAATAATAAATAAAATTATGCCAAAAAAATTAGAAAATTTTGTGTTTAATTTTGGAAATTTATTCACATTTATTGAAGTAACAGTTAGTGTATGCAGACTTTTTTTTTACCCACAGTAAGTATTTACAGTGTATACCATATATTACATATGCATATTATCATTGTCAATACCGCTGCAGTTCTAGATAAGACATGGTTTTCACAGAAGTCATTTCTAGACTTTATTACTACCACGAATGCATTTACAGTTCAACGTAATATAATGTTGTAGGCGGACGTTCATTCAGATGATCGCAGATCATTCATTTACCGTTTATCACCTAAAATTATGTTAAAATGATCATTACATTTTCGTTTTAACTTCATTTAAGCATTTTAGTAAGTTTGACTCCGAGTGCGATTCTGGATAAGAGATCTCTTATTTCTCTTATTTCTCTAAAGTTTTGGTGAAATGTATATTTTAAGAGGAATCGATATTCTGGATAAGAGATTCACCACATAAAATGACATAAGATTTTCAATAGGTTTTAAAATCACCTTATTCAGTTTACTACTGTTTCAGGAACTTCATTCAGCGACGAATGAAGATGGTGAATTGGAAATTTCCAGTGGTGAACAAATATACAATAATTTAAAATTTACAAAAAAAAAAGAATTAAAAATATATGACAGCTAGAATGATCATTGAAACAGTGTCGTGTGTCAGGTGGTTTTTGAATAATAATTTACATGAATAAAGACTGAAATAATCATCATTGATTTGCTGCCTGCCGTCTGTTTACCATGTAATAAAAATAATATCGCAGTCGCCTCACCGCTAGTGATCGTAGCTCTCTTCAGAGTTATGACGATTCTACATTCAATGCAATGACTTCAACTTGGACTTCGACTTTCGAATTCACAGCATGCTTAACATATAAAAGTAGTTGTCAAGTCTACTGCAATTTCAATTCAATTCATTTATTGAAACTTATATTACATAGTATATAGATTGCTTAATATTAGACATAACTAAGAATGAGTTATGTATTGTATGTATGTAGAATTATTCAAGTCTACTGCATTGAATGTAGAATCGACATTATATTAATTTGAAGTTACGACTTTTTTTCCATTTCTAAACGTTTTACATGATATCAATAAAATATAAAATTTACTAATGAAAATATCTGGTTCTGTTGACATTTCTTTATGTATTATATAACGAGTATATGAATATGTCTTTGATAATATATTATTTAATAAAAATTATTACTAATGTAGATTTCAAAAAATTTTCAAATCAATACAAATATACATACATATGTCATTGATAATATTTAATAAAAAATTATTACCTACTTTTTAATTTTATAATCAATTAGATATACAGATATACGCAATTTTAAATTATATATTATTGGCAAAAACAAAATAATAATTGTGAACTTTTTTGTTCTTCTTTTTCAACTTACTCAGTATTTAATTAAAATTATATTTGAAAAATATATGATAATTAATTCTAAAAATTATATAATTTTAAAAAAAAGAAACAATTTTTTTTTTAAAATTATAAATCAAAAAAAAATAATAATTAAGATTTGATAGAATCCTTTCCATCATGACCGAGTGTTTGTATATGAGTCTGTGAAAAAAAAAAATACATACATAAGTTATACAATATTTATCATCGTTATCGATATAAATAAAATAATAATAATTTATGATTGAAATTCATTTTGAATAATGTGTAATTGATATGTAAAAGTACACATACCTTTAAAGCTTCAATACTATTATACATTTCATCACATTGATAACAGCAAAATTTTTGTACTTCATTTGAATGTTTTTTCGACATATGTGATGATAATGTATACGAGGATGTAAATCCTCTATAACAAAGTCCACATTGATAAGATTTCTGTAATTATAATTATTTTTATACATCGTATATATTCAATTTTTCAAAAATAAAAAAAAAAAAAAAAAAAACAAAACAAAACAAAAAAATTACCGTTTGATGAGTTTGTCTGTGCCTATAAAGGATAGTTTTTGATTTAAAAGCTTTACCACAAACACCACAAGTCGGTGGTTTATCTGCTGACTGTCAATAAAATAAAAAAAAAAATACAAAATAAAATAAAACATTATATTCTCTTCGATTCGATTCTAATTTCAATATTATAATACTTCATGAGTTTTCATATGCATTTTAAGCATTCCAGGCCCTTTAAAACTTCTATGACAAATTTCACATTGTGGTTGTCGTTTACAGTTTGCCTATTCAAAAAATGAAAACAAAAAATTGTACGTACGATACGTACAATATATACATACATATATATATAAATGAATTATTAAAAGAGTCAAATTAAAATTTAAAAAGGAACAAACAACAAAAATTAAATAAAGGATAAAAGTAAATTTAATGATTTTAAATTATTTTACTTTAATCCAATTTGAATGAGATTTCATATGAGTTTGTAACCATTTGCTATGTTTGAATTCTTGTCGACATAAATTACAAACGTAACGTCCAGGCGATGGACAACTGGTCTGTAAATTAATGAACTCGGCTTAAAAAGAAAAAAAAAAAAACATTATTAATTTAATTTAAAAAAAAAAATGTATAATTTATTTTGATTTACCTAAATACATTTTATCATCAGCATCAGAATCTTCTGATACTTCTAATTCAAATGCAAAATCTTCAGACATTAATTCCTCTTCTTCCTCTTCGATCTCTTCGATTTCTTCTTCGACTTGCTGTATATGTATAACATTTTCGCCTGTATCAATTTGATCAGCTTGTATTGCCTGAGTTACATTTACATCTTCAAAATATTGCGCTTCACCTGGTACTTCTGGCTGTACAATTATTTCACAACGATCATCTGCTGTTCTTTGAATTTGTACAACCTGAGCCGGTTGACCATTCTGTTGTATCATTTGAACTGTACTTCCTGTTTGTATTAATTGACCAAGTTGACCAGCATTTACTATTTGAGCTATTTGCTGTCCATTATGATTGGTCGTCGTTACAATTTGACCATTCAATATTTGAGCATTATGAATTTGTCCGTTAGATATTACCATTTGTTGTGGTATTTCTGTTGTAACAGCCGCAGTTGCTGCTTGAATTTGATGAACTTGATGATGTGTGGTGGCAGTTGTAGCAGCTTGTAATCTTGGATGATGTTGCTGATGATGTATTTCTTGTCTTGGTTGATGTTGTATTAAATCTGTTGCTTTTATTGTTTGAATTGTTTGTGCATTAATTCTTTGATTATTATGTACTATTTGTTGATGCTGTTGATGCTGTTGTTGCTGTTGTTGCTGTGGCTGTTGTTGTTGCTGCTGGTGTTGTTGTTGATGATGCTGCTGATGATGATGAGAATGATTCATTGCGATATTTGATGGTATCGTTTGCTGAGGATGATGTGGCTGTGATTGAACATCAATTTGTGTTATTGGTTCTTCAACGATAACTGTTAAACCTTTTATATAATTACGAAGTTCTTGATCAGATTTTTCAACTTTTGTTTTAAATGCATGACAACGTGATACTTGATGAACACATTGAACACATATTTTATCTGGCCAACCGTCAGTATTTTCGATCTGAAAATTTTATTTATCATTTTATAAAATAATAAAAAAATTACATTTTAATAAATTATTAATTTACATTAACTCTAGCACATTCCATTAACATATCAGCTACCATTTCTCCAAATAATGGACGCATATCTTTCTTCGATACTAAACAAACACGACATATTTTATCCAATTCTAAATTTTTTATACGTGATAGCTCCATAATAATTGTTTTATTTTAATTTTTTTTTTAATATATTCACACTATATTCTTTTTACTTTTTCTTTCAACAACATGTAATATTTACTTTTTATATTCTTCAAATTATAATTAAACAAAATATAATTTATTATGTGAATATAATAGTATAGTAAGACATCATAAAACTGAAGCATCAAAAAAGAAAATTTTATTCAAAGATTCTCAATTCATTCACTATTACTATCATAAATCTTTATCACTTTTTATACTTAAATATATTGAATATTTGTTTCACAATAAATTCATTAAAATAATTAACTTCTTTTCGAAATTTTATTAATTATGATAGAAGTAAACAAATCTTAATTTAGTGTCATATAAAATTTTCTAAATCTGTAATGATTTAAATGTTGATTTTTAATTAAATGTCAAAATAAGAGCAAGAGGCCATATTGGAATTAGATGCAAAGCAGAGAGAGAATAGAAAATGAATGCATATCCATATAATTAAAAGGTGGGAAACTTTAATATCACTATGGTAAGCGATACGATACGAGCGATACTATCAATATCAATATTTTTGAAAGTAATACCGATAGATTTTGATAATAAAGAAAAATATAAATTTACAGGTAGTAAAAATGGAAATGAAAGTTATCATTGAGGATGTATGCATTTATAAATATTTTCACTTCCTTCAAAGCAGAATCAATTTTAAAATTTCATTCGAATCTCAAGTTTTTAGTGAAATAAGAATAATTTTATCAATTAGTTTCCAATAATAAGCTTAATGCCTTAATGCTTCTCGGTAACTATCGATACTTTTCTAATTGTAGCAAGAAGAAACTTACAAAAGAAAAATGAGGAAAAAATCGTATGTATTATAACGATGCTGATAGTGATAAGATAGTTTTGTTAGATAATTCAATAATTTAATTCTGTCGACAATATAGCAACATTACTTTGCAACATTTTTAATCTTTCTTGTATGTACACCAATGTACACATTTGACTTTGTAACATTGTAACACATGTTTTTATAATTTTTGAAATGTTGACATTGTTTTTGTGTTGTGGTGTGGCTTGTGGGCAATATATTATAAATAACCTTAAAAAAAGTGTGAAGATTGAATTGAATTATTTTCATTAATAAGTTTAATCAAAGTAGAAAAATTTTTTGTAATTAATTTATTGGAATACTTTAAATTATTTTATTTAAAAAAAAAATGTCAGAAAATAGTAAAAAATCTGAAAATGATCAAAATAATGAAGAAAATGTCCATACATCAAATAATACAGAAGAAAGTGTTCAATGTGTAAACGATATTTTAGAAAGAATAGAAGCAGGCAATAATGTTAATGATACTAGTAATAGCAGTGCTCCAAAAAAATTACCAGCTACAAAGAAAACAAAACTAAAAAATATTGAAGATATTATTCCACGAGGAAAGCCAAAATCTGGACGTCCATGGAAATCAGTAAAACAAAAGTAAAATTAAAAATTTGAATTAAAAATTGAAAAAATATCGGAAGGAATTTCTTGTAAATAATTATTTATTCTCTCCAAATATTTACAGATTTTCAACTATTAAAAAGAGTATCTATCGATTACCTTTCGAAAAGAAAATGGAACTTCGTAATGAAATCAAACACATCAAAGAATTATCAAATTCAATTAAAGAAGAACGCAAAAAGGAAAATGAAATGAAAAAACAAAGACGTTTACAAAATGCTGAAAGACGAAAAGAAAATGAACGTAAATCTGAAGTTGTACAGATTATTAAAAATCCAGCTAAATTGAAGAGAATGCGTAAAAAACAATTAAGAATGATTGAGAAACGTGATTTATCTAAGGTTAAAGTTGTTTAAAATTGATAATTAAAAATATAAAATATTTTTATTTTATAAATTAAATACTGTATTATTTTTTTTTTTCTTTCAAATTTTTTCCATTACAGTTTTAAGTTCTTCTAAAATACGATTCCAAGAGAATCCAAATTTTTCATCTTCTAATGTAAATTTACAAATACTTGAAATTTTTGAGAATAAGTCTTCAAACGGTTTATATTTCACTAGACAATTTTCATCACCAACAATAATTAATTTATGTTTCGATCGTGTTATGGCTACTGTTAATCGACGACGATCTTCAAGAATTTCAGATTCTTTTCGTCTTTCAAATTGTTTTTGTTGTTTTAAAATGTTACCATCATCATTATAACCATTACCAGTTCTTGTACATGAATAGAAAATTATTTCTTTATCACGACCCTGATATTGATCCACAGTATTCACTTCCAATTCACTAAAATCAATATTTTCAATTATTTCAGTGCAATTATTATCATCATCATTAGATTTAGTATAAAAATTTTGATAATTTTCCTTTAATTTCTTAAGTAATTCAACTTGTGCTCGATACGATGCTATAATTCCAATATTTTCAGCTTTACAACCATTTTGCAATAAAACTTTAATCAAATAAAAAATAATTGCTGCTTCACAATAATTTGTATAATTTAATTTTTTTGCTATTTCTAATGGCAGATTATGGCAGATGGTATCATTTTCTTTAAATCTTTGCTCAATAATACTTTGTAAATTTTTACCATTAAATTTATCATCATAATTTTTAAATTTTAAATGCCTTTCAATACAATTTTGCGTATTCAACATTATAACAGATAGATCAAGATGCGTTTCAAGCGTACGTAATAACCACTTTTGATTGTGAAAATTTTTTAATAATTCATTTCTATTTGGAATTTTCATATTGGCTTGCATAACTGTTTCATTTGCACAAATCAAATTTCCATTATACGTTAAATTATTTGCTAATTTTGTTATAATTTTATTCATACGATATTGTAATGTTAATGTTGCAGTTGCATCATTTGTATCCAATCTATCGAATAATGTTTCATCTGCATTCAAATTTTTTGCAATTTTTGATTTTATAACTGGCGGAAGTTGTTCTGGATCACCAACAAGTATAAATTTATTTGCATAAAATAATGGTCTTAATGTTGTCGGTTGAAATACTTGTGTTGCTTCATCAACAATACATACATCAAATTTACGATTAATAAAAATTGAATGTGATGAACCTAAACATGTAACACCGATAATATTAAATGATGAATACATTTTATCCAATTCCTCTGGTGATTTACAATTTTTCATTAAATTAATTTCACTATTTTCATAGATTTGTGGTGATATTCTAGTACCAGATCCTAATCTAAGGAATGGTACATTATGACGTTTTAAACGAATCAAAACATTATCAACAGCTGAATGTGTATGACTCGTTATAAGTACAGATTTTTGCATTAAATGTAATAAACGAATAATTGTTACTAGAGTTTGTGTTTTACCTGAATGAAAAGGAAAAAAAAAGAAACGAAAAATGATAATTAAAAAAAAAAATAATTCTTAAAAATTCATTTGAATTCTGTACCAGTTCCTGGAAGACCTTTGATCAACATATAATCATTAGTACATAAAGCTTTTAAAGCGGCTTTGCGTTGCACATGATTTAAACTCATCAAAATATCCTTTCCTTTGGTGGCAATAATTTTTGGAAGAACTTTTGTAAATGTTGGTTTCATTTTTCCAATAATAATTTTACGTAAACGATTCATTTCATCTAAATTATCAAGTAACACTCCTAAATTTGTGTAATTAAATAAATTCGATGATTGTGATTCGAATTTATCAACAATAAAATTTTCTCCTTTGTAATTCTGTTGTAAATTTCTTTCCAGACTTATTATTATGGAATTTTTATTCAAATCATAAACGTGTCCAGATGCAATTGCAATACGTTTTCGACTACTAACTGTAACATAATCACCAATGTTTATCTGAAATTTAAAAAAAATATATATACATATATAAAATACAAAAATTAAATTATTTTCAAACTTATAATTTTCATATTTTAACATTTTATTACCCCTGACAGAGTAAAATCAATTTTTATATCATTTTTCGAAACATCAATATTGTTGTCTAATTCAAAAGTGTGTAAATACTTTTGTTCATTAAATTCAACATTTTCAGTCATTTTTAAATCAATTAGAGCTCTTCCATTTTTTTGTCTGTCTTCTGGATTTTCAGTCCATAAATTTCGTATATTATACGATGATTTTTTAATTTCTTGATCTTCTAGCGATAATAAACCACACCAACGTACAAAATATTGTAAATCAGTATCTGTTAAATGTGATGTACATTCTTTTGATATAATTTCTAAAGGATTTTTTCCACTAAAATGAAATTTTCGATCTGATTTTAAGAATGAACTACAAATTACTTGATATGGACATTTCGAACATGCACTATGATGATTAATTGGTTCTGGTAATTCGATTGTCTCAAACTCAAATGTTTTAAAATCATTTGCATTATCTTCCTTTATATTTATATTTCTTGTAAGATAATATGCCAATTCGTTTCGTAACATAATCAAATCTCTTTGTTCGTTGCGAGTGGATGGAATCTCTTTCATAATACCATCACGTAAATAAAGTAAAAGACCAGAATCAACTTCTTTACCAATTTCCTGTAACATCATTTGATACAATATTAATTGTCCTTTATGTTCGGCCGAAAAACTTGCTCTTCCTGTTTTTAATTCTAATGGCATATATTTTTGATCCAATTTCATAAAATTCTGATTGTTCTGTTGTCTACTTCTTCTTGCGATTACTGAAACATCTATTTTACCTTTAAGTCCTAATTGTGGTACCCATAAATTCTCTTCGATATCTTGAATTTTATCAATACAACCTTGAAACATTTCTTTCGTATACTAAAAAATAAAAAATAAAAAAAAAATTATATTTTTCAACTTAAAAAATAACGAAAATTCAGTTCTGTAATTATAAATTTTTTTAACGGAAAAATCATGAGAAAAAAAAATTAAAAATCGATTTTTGTTGTAGAATTAATTCGATAAAAAATGTTCAATCGTAGTAGTATCGTTTCATTTATTTCAGTTTCACTTTCAATTAATCTTAACGAATTTAAAAATTTTCTTCAATATATACTCAATATTCATCTCATTCACACATATCAGTCTGAGTCTCTATATAATCCATCAGCTGTCAGAGGTGCTGTTGCATAACCTCGTCATTTTCATTCTCAATAAAATAGATATTGCAGATTTAATTTCAAAGTGAAAATTTGGTAAATTTAATTATATTTTATAAAATTTTTTTATCAAAATACTAAATTTCTTCTCATTTCATTAAAATTTTTTCATTTTTTCAAAAAAAAAAAAATTTTTTTTTAAAAGATTACAGAATAGAAAATGGCAGCAAGACGTATAACTCAATCATCAATTAATTGGGCTGCATTAGCTGAACGTGTGCCACCAAATCAAAAAGCAAATTTTGCTGCTTTCAAATCAAAAAGTGATGTATATTTAAGAAATGTTTTAGCTAATCCTGAAAATGCACCAAAAATTGATTGGTCATATTACAAGGGAATAATCCCAATTCAAGGATTAGTTGATAAATTTCAACAACAATATGAAGCATTAAAAGTTCCATATCCAGCTGATAATGTATCACCGCAAATTGATGCTCAAATTCAAGAAACTAAATCCGAAATATCAAAATTTGTTCAAGCATCTAATGATCGTATATCAACATACGAAAAGGATATTGCACATTTGAAATCATTATTACCATACGAACAAATGACCATGGAAGATTATCGTGATGCATTCCCAGAGGATGCATTGGATCCAATCAATCGTCCAACATTCTGGCCTCATACACCAGAAGAACAGCTTGATTACAAACCAAAAGATGCTGTCGGAGGACATTAAATATATTTAAAAAAATATTAGAAGAAAATTTTCCTGAAATTTCATTTCAATTGTTTAGATATCCGATTAATTAATTAAAAAATTTTCAAGTTCTATGTAACTTATTATATGTGAAGAATAAAATAAAATAAAATGAAAAATTATGCAATTTCAATTTCAGTCATTCAAAAATAAAAAAAAACAACTACACTTACCGTCATTGATTCTTTTTGTTCCACGTATTGATCGATGAAATTAACAATATTCGGTATGATTTTCTGTATTTCACCTTTAATATCTTGCATTGACATTTTATTCGCGTACAAAGTGAATATCATTTCTTCAGATTTTAAAAGTTCTTCAACAGCATTTTCGATATTTTCTGCTGTGTACAATTTCCTGACAAGCACTAGTTGTAGAAGTTCATGAATTATAGATCCTACTACCATCTAAATTGAACAGAATTCTTAATAATAATTGGCATATTGTTAAAACATTAAATTCTATCAAAAATTTACGTACAATTTTATTATCTGCATCTAAACCACGAAATTTATCTTGTAGAATTCCTTTACGTGCACAAAATAATGAGCCAACCACTGATGTACCAGATACCAAATAATCAGGATTTGTTACGATAAGACCATCTATCGTATTCACTAAATAACAATCATATGTACAATTCCAAACACCTTTGATACATATCAGATCGTTTTCATTAATTTTCGTATGACACCATGGACCTTGTAATCGACATATTCCATACTTATCATAATTTTCTTCTTTTAAATGTAAAATTAAATCGAAATTTTTCGGATCTTTTTCAATTCCTTTTACTATACACCTATTCCATTGTTCCAAATTTAATTTTTTCAATGTATTATTTTCATTATCATTACTATTACTGATTATTGTTTGACTGTTATTTGGACTATTTTCATCATTAACGATACCGCACTCATTAAATATAAAACTTTCATTTGAATCATCAAACCAATTTTTAATATCATCATTATTATGATCCTCCAAAACAGTTTGTTTTTCTAAATGATTTTTCTGTGGACTTGCAGTACTCGATATATTTTTTAATTTTTTATTTGGACTACTATTAACAAAAATTTCACGTTTACTTAATTTACTTGGCGAAAATTGCTGATTCTGAATATCGTCATCTAGTGGTCTAGATCTTTTAAATTGTTCCATTTTTTTACAATAAATTTTATTAATAATTCACCAAAAAAAAAACAAATTACATTTGAACATCGAAACTGATACATGAAGACATTTTGTTCTTTTCGCGCCAATTCCTTTTATTATCATCTTGACAGCGAATTTAAATAAAAAAAAATTCTGCACACTATACTATATATTCTGTATTCTGTACCCCCTTTGTTTGCTTCATTCTATCACTTTCTACCTACGCCACTTTATTTTTATGTATTAATTTTTGTTGTGAAGATCTGGAAACTGGAACCAATCTAAAACTACTACCTAGTAAACACCTACACCTAGTCTACTACCTACTGCTACTGCTACTAAATTCTGAATCTGATCATGTCATAATTTGAAAAGATTTGTCACTGTTCTTTCATTATAAAAAAAAAAAAATTAAAAAACTATAAATTTTATATTCTTATTCTTATTAGATTTTAGTTTATCTTTCCACTTCAATGTCAATTAATCAATTTTTATCAAAATTTTAATTAATTCCACTTCAATTAATCAATTAATGATAAGAAACTGTAGATTGTATTATAAATTTGAAAAATAAAAAATAAAACTTTAAACAAACCAAACGATTATGCACGACATCGTACGTGCTATATGTAAATCTTTTTTTTTTTGATAAAAGCACTCGAATTGAAAACTGAAATGCAATGCAATGCTGAAATGCAGACCGAACCGAACAAAGACCAAAGACAGAAAATTTTTGTTTTCACCGTCTGCACAAAAAGCATTTTCATGTGCATGATTCACTAGTTGATTTCAATGCGTTTTGGAACTTTGAACTTGAACATTGCCCTAATTTTCAGTGTTAACGTTTTGAAACTTCAAACTTTTTATCGAGGTAGTATTTAAACGTGTTGCGTTTTGAAATTCATCCTTCGGCTGATGCTGATCATACATTAGGATTGGATACGAATTGAAAAGATTTTTAGTTGAGCGAATTTGTTTTTGTTCGAATAAGCATATAAGAATCCGAAATAATTAAATGTTGTGATTTAAGCAATTTTAATATGCACGAAATGTAGCTAACAACGAATGATTCAATTTTTATAATATCAGTCTCTCAGATTTGCATAATGTCAGTATTAAATTGTACATTAATTGCCGTCATTGTGTCAGCAATCATCAGCATTCATTTACAAAGCAATAAACGGTATTTGCTGATTGTAGACAGATTTTTGATACATAGAGTTGCCTTATTCAAAGAATCTAATGTTGTTTTGTTAACTTTCCTTTCATACGGACGCTATCTTTCTTATTTATTATTTGTTTTTAAATCTGAATTTATAAATCCTTATTATTTTGTTTTTAATTACTAATTTTTTCTTTTTTCATGTGTATGTAATTTTGTATTTTATCATCCTTATTTTTTATAGCAAATTACATCAAAATATAACAATAAATTATATAGATTATTTTTTTTTTAAATTTAATTTAATTTAATTACACATTGAAAATTTTTTATTTATTATTTTTCATTTTTAAAAAGAAGCACAAAATCTATGTGTATGTACATATGTGTATAATAATAATAATAATAATATATGTATTTTTCGAACATTTCTTTTTGTATTTCTTTCAATTTCATTTTTTATTATTTACTTTTTTTCTTTTTACTTTTCTATACTCAAATACATAAGGGGGGGATTCATGTCAATTCTTCGCAGATCGTTGCATCGTAGTTTCATAGTCTGATTAACATGAACGAAACGACAATCTAAAATTTCTTCGTAATTTACTTTTTTGACTATTTCGTAGTTGTTCTTTTTTTCAGTTGTCATATTTATTTTCTAATTATTTTAATTTCTATGCCAATTGAAAACTGATGACAAACATCAACTCTACACGAAACTACGAAATACAAAATTTAAAAACTGTGAGCAAAAGCATTCTACTTTCGTAGTTTTTAAAAACTTTCGTAGTTCACAAATCAAATGTAATATGAAAATGAAATACGAAAACTACAAAAAATTACGAAGATTACGAAACGTGACATGAATCCCCTTATAGTTTTTTATAATCATTATTTTAATTAAAAGTTTCAAAAACAAAAATATACATAACATGAAATTAAAAAAGAAAAAACAAATAATTTATTTTAAAAAAGAAAAAAGAAAAAATAAATTAAAAAGAAAAATGAAAAAAAAAAAAAAACTCCATATACAATTAAATTCAAAGTTTATTTTTTTTTTCGCTTTAGTAAAGCAGTGTTTTTTTTTACCTTTTTTTTTTTGTTTGTTTGTTATAATTCTTTAATTTATTTATTTATTATTTAATTTTTATTTTTTATTTTTTTAGTTTTTTTTTTTTTAATTTTTTCATTTCTAAAAATTTTATTATCAGATATTATATCTGTATAATAAAATTTTTTTTTTTTTAATTTAATTTAATTATGTATACATATTTTGATATATAATTTATATTTATTATATAAGTTACACAATATTTTTAGTTAATTTTAATACCATTATTGTTTGTTTGTTTATCTTTTTTTTAAAAAAAAAAAAAAAAAAACAAGAAAAAATTGTTTTTTTGTTTTTTTTAAATGTAATAAAATAGTTTTTGTATTAAATTTTTCTTTTAACTTCCTTTTTATACTCATATACGTACATACTATGTACATATATACTTTTTCCAAATCAAAAAACAACCATTTTTCAAGATAAAACAATCCATTTTTCAATTCATATCAAAGATAATGTAGTGTAGTCTCATGAGATATTCCACTTCATTCTTTTTTTTTATTTTTTTTTTTTAACATATTTGTTATGTTTGCCAAAAATAAATATCGAAAAAATTTTTAATAAATATCGTTTCAGTTTGTCATAAACTTCGTAATCTTCGTAATTTTTCAGTTTTCGTAGTTCATTCCCATACATTTACAAACTACGAAAGTTTTGAAAAACTGCGAAGGTAAAATGCTTCGTATCGCAATTTCTAAATTTTGTATTTTGTAGTTTCGTATAGTTAATGTTTGACAGTTCATAGTGAACTGAAAAATGAAAGGAATTCCCCTTAATGTTCATATTTTACAAATTTTCAAATCAAATCAAACTCAACAACACTTTTTATGCCAAAATACCAACAGCAACTGAGTGTTCAATAATCAAATTCAATGAAATTCAATTGATTGGATATTGAGATTAACATGAAAAGTGTTGAGTTTGATTTGAAAATTGTTGAAAATGACTTGAAAAAATTATTGTTTTTTGATTTAGAAAAAGTAATAGATATAATTTTCTGATAAATATCCTGATCTGATTACACAACATTTCGTCTAAATCATGTATCATCACACTATACGTATAATTTTTATGTATGATGGACAAAATATTTTTTTTTTTTGTTTTACTTATTTAGTTTTGTAATTTAAATTTAAATTTGATATTCATTTTTATCAATTCATTCTCATATTTATGTGTATTCACTTCATTTATTTAAATTACATATACATCCATATTATTAAGGGTATTCATTAAATGCCAGGCAAAAGGCATGTAAAACGAGTTAAAACATATAAGATGCGTTTATTTTACACATTTTACTCGGTTTTGTAATGCATTTTACTACTGTATTAAGTGAATATCACCTTCAATATTATTTTTATTTATTTATTTGCTAGAAAAAAATGTTTGTTTTTTTTTATTTTTATTTTTATTTTTTTAAATTGAATTTATTAGTTTAAAAATTTTATGCTCATATAATATCCGCACGTCTAAATTTTACTTTAATATCGTATGTTGTATTTTGTATGTATGTATTTATTTTCTCAAGATAATAATAATTTAAAATTTATGAAAAATATATTGTATATGTATATAATATTTATAGTATGTGTATACATATATGTTCACATATTATACACTCATGTATATAAATGTGGGTTCTGGATTGATATTATTTCTTTAAGATCCTCTTTACACTTTGGTGACTTTGTTATATGACTTTTCATGTGAAAATTTAAACTTTTATTTAAATTACTTTTAAATTTTCATGTGAGTACATAAGTAGTCTTTCATGTCTTTCATATTCTGAATAATGACGCTTCTATATTCAATGCAGCAGTGACTTCAACTTGGACTTTAACTTTCGAGCAGTAAATAGAAAAGTAGCTGTCAAGTCTACTGCATTGAATATTGAATGTAAAAGTTCTAATACACAAATATCCATTAAATCAAAGTCGAAGTTGAAGTTACTACATTGAATGTAGAAACAGATTAAGAAAGTGTTTAAAATACAGAATTATTTTTAAATTTTGTATGAAATTTTGCAAACCAATTCTAAAGTGTTTACATAAAAATTCATATGACAAAGTCACATAGTGTGTAAAGACGACTCTATTCTATACTTTTTTCCAATGGAATCCAGCATTGTTCCAATCAAAAACAACATTTTTTAAATCAAAATCAACACTTTTCAAATCAAAATCAACATTGTTCCAATCAAACTTAATGAAAACGTGTTGTTTTTGATTGAAAAAATGTTGGATTACACTGGGAAAAAGATACATTTTCTTTTGTTGTATTTAAATATGAAAATTTATATATTTTCTTTTATTTCTAAATTTTTGTTTTAATGATAAAAGTTTGTTTTTATTTTTTGTTTTTTTTTTTTTCTTTTTTTTTTTTTTTACTTTACACAGAGCAAACATTTTCAATTTCATATTTCAAATTACAATTACAAATACATTTATAATTAATTTTAATGATTTCTTTCACGTAAAAAAATTTTCTTTGCATTTTATGTGAAATTAATTAATTACTTTTTTTTCAAATATTGTGAAATTATTTTTCACTTTTTAGAATTTAAAATTTTTAATTAAATAAATTACATGTACATATATATATATATCTAAATATTTTTTTTTTTTAACATTTTTCTCCAAATATTGATTTTATTTATTTAAATTAAAATTTAAAATTTAACCAAACATACCACTTATTTCTCATTGTATGTATATCTACATTTATTAATTTTCATTATATAAATGTTATGTATATTTTATTTATTTGATTTTTTTTTTTTTCGTATTATATAGAGGCAGATTATTGTTGCACTTTTTATTTAAAAAAAAAAAAATTAGATATATAAAAATGTAAAAAACAAAGTGAAGGTATTATGTATTCATTTAATGCAATAAAATGCATGTAAATCGAATAAAACTGATGTAAAGTACATGTATTTACACGTATTTACACGTTTTACTCAGGTTTTTCACTCCTTTTACTGCATTACATATTACATGAATATCCCTTAATATCTAAATAAAAAAAAAATACAAACATTTGCGTATACTTGTTTAATTGATTGAAGCAAAAAATACTGCATATTTTCAATTAAAATACACATAAATTAGAAAAACAAAATTAACATTTTAAAACAAAATCATTTTCAAAAAAAAAAAAAAAAAAAAAACGAAATAAATTGTAAAACAATTTTTTTTTTTTAATACATAATATATTTTTTTTTTTCTAAATTTCATTTTATTTATTGAATTAATTTATAACTAAAAGTAAAAAATAATAAAAAAAATTTTTTTTTTCTTTCTTAAAACTCATGTTTTACCTTAGTATTTTTCATTTTTTTTTTTTTCAGTTAACAAAAACAATATGTGTATATAGTATGTATAAATATTCAAATATTTTGTAAGTAAAAAATATAAAAAAAAAAAGAAATTATGTTTCTTATTACATTATATGGTATCAATTTGAAATTATTAAGAAAACGAAATAAAAAATTATGTATCAGCAGCATAATAGCATTTGGGTATTTTGTATTAAAAATTTGAAAAAACAAAAAAAAGAAAAGTAACTAAAAAGAAATCATTACAAAATTAAATGAAATAGATACCCTATTATTTTATAAAAAAAAAAATTTTTTTTTCCTTTTCTTTGTTTTGTTTTGTTTTTAAGTGATTTTAAACTGTGTAACATTCAAGAGTGTTTTTTTTTTGTTCAATTTTGCTGGTCTTTATGACAAATTATCTAAATAAAAATTTTTTATGTTGTATTTATTGTAATTTTGTTAAAAATTTTATTTTAATTATTGATTTTTTGTTTTGTTTTATTTTTTTTTTAGTTACTTTTCAATTTAATTTTATTTTTATTTTTCTTATCGTATATAATATGTGTCTGTATAATTAGTGATCCTTTTTCTTTTTTTTTTTTTTTTCAATTCTTATACGCGCGGCGACATATAGTTTTCTTAATTACATGTTTTATTTTTCTTTTATTTTTTTTTTTAACTCATTTCGTTTTATTTTTATTTTTATTTTTTTTTTAATTACGTGCACAGCAACATCTAAACATATTTATAAGAGGATCATTTCATTTAATTTCATTTATTTTTTTTTTAAATTTGATTTTTAATCAGTTGGTCGTTTTTCACTATTTTTTCGTGTAAAATCTTCAGCATTTTTCATGAATTTTTTACGATCCTTTAAAAATTCTTCAGCTATATCACCACGTAATGGATGTTCCGGTTCGGGATCATTGATTAATGCTATTAATGCTTGAATTACTAAAAAAAAAAAAAAAAAAAAAAAAAAAATAAAAATAAAAATGAAAGAATATAAATTAAAACGAAAAATTTATTATTTTCTTTACCTTGATCTGTTTTTGTTGCTGGCTTCCAATTTTCTGTACTTATAATAGGTAAACATACTTGTCCCTTTTCATCTATATTTGGATGATATATTTTTGTTTTAAAATTTATTTTTGGTGGTTTAAATGGATATTCAGCAGGAAAATTTATTTCAATACGGAAGGCACCTTTATTGTATGGAGGATTCTCCTATAAAATTAATAAAACAAAAATCAAATCAATTTCTTATTGTTTTCAATGTATAAATCAATGTAAAATCATATTACAAAAAAAAAAAATAAAAATGTTTTATTCATTAAGTTCGTTGTATTGTGCTTGAAATTAATAAATCACTGTTAATATGAATGATTTTTTTTTTTTGACTCATTGGTTATTTGAAACTTTGAAGAAAAAAATTTGATAAAATGATTTGATAAATTATTGATAAAATGTACTGACTACTGACTACTGAGTAATAAAAATAATCTTAAATTGAACAATATGAATTATTTTTGATTGATGATATTATCGATTGCTTGCATGACGTATCCATCATTAAATAAAAATGAAAATTAATTCGAAATTCGATGGATCAAAAATGTTATCGTCAACATTTTAATTTTCTTCGAAAAAAATAAAAACAAATTTAATAATTTAAAATTGCACAAAATTACTTTTGATTTAAAAAAAAAAAAGCACACACACAACAAAGAAAAACATAAAGATTAATCAACTCACCGGAACAATTAAACCAGTCCAAAATAAAAGATTCTGTTCATCAACGACAATATCCCTAAAAGATTTCAATCCAGAGGATTTTAAATCAGCTAATTCCTGAAATTTT
Source organism: Villa cingulata (assembly GCA_951394055.1). Lineage (NCBI taxonomy): Eukaryota > Metazoa > Arthropoda > Insecta > Diptera > Bombyliidae > Villa > Villa cingulata. Next base: position 20,833,159 of record OX596025.1, on the reverse strand, counting down.
ATAAAATTGAATTGAGAGAAAAAGAAAAATATAATCAAAGTTAATATATTTATTGATTGCGTATTTATATGTATATTTTATTTATATATGTATGAAAAGGTGATAATTTTATTTAAAAAAAGGAAAAAAAAAAAAACAAAAAAAAATCACAGAAAAAAAATACGATTAGGTACTAAATTGCGATACACAGAGAAAAAAAAATTTAATGCACATATCATCATAACCTCAAATACAAATGAAAAAGTTTATTTAATTTTTTCGTATTGAACTTTTTATGCATTGTGAAATTTTCAACATTTTGGATAGTATTTTTCTTCATTAATTTCATCAAATTTAATATTAATATTTTGATATTAAATTTAGAATAATTTAAATACCTTTTGTAGCCTTCTTGTTGCTGCCATTTTAAAGTTTCCTTCTTCTTCACTACGAAATGTCAAATTTTCTTTTATTAATTGCTGCTGCCACTGCTGCTGCTCCTGCTGATGGTGCTTATCAAAATGCTGTTGTTGCTGTTGTTGTTTTAGTTGCTTTTGTTGATGTTTCTTCTCATTTTTCTTTTGGGATTTTTTTTTTGTTTTTCGTCAAGTTGGTCTTGGCCTTTGTCGTAATCGTGTAATTTTTTTGTATTCATTTTGTTTTTGTTTTTTTTTTTATTTTATTTTGTTTATTTTTATTTCATTCATCAAAAGAAAAGAAAGTTAACCAAACCAAATTTAAGTTAAGATACAAACCGTTCTAAAATTTTTGTAAAAGAATTTTTTTGAATTTTGAATAATCTCAATTTTGAAATGCAAAAAAAAATATGAAAAAAAAATTAAATTTTATGACAGGCTAAAAGAATTATAGAAAATTAAAAATTACGTAATTATTGTATTTTAACGGATTTTTATTTTTTTCTGAATTATAGAAAAATTATTAAAAACTAAATAAAAATTTAATTTGAAATTAAAAATTCATTTATTATTTGTATGGTTTGCTATGTTATTTTGAAAATGAAATAATCAAAAGGACAAAGTGTATAATTGTGCTTATTCCATTCATTTTATCGTAAAAAAAAAACCAAATATACAAGCCCCCAAGATAATGATAAATAATTTTAAATAAAAATTTTCTTATTGAATTTATTTCATTGTTTTATTAATCGATTTCTGCTTATTACAATACAAAGTTCTGCAATTTACAGTCAAATTCCTTTAATTCGAATCTCGAATTCTTTTGTAACTTGAATATTTCAGTCATTATTTTTAATTAAAAAATTATTGAATTTATGCTTTTTTTTTCTTTTATAAAATGACCAAAATAAAACTTTACACTTTGATTTTACTATGTGTATGTACAGTACATTTTTCAAATTTTTCTTCAACTCGAATAAATTTTGATAGCAAGCAGTGTTGTTGATGGTGATTCGAAACAAAGGAATTTAACTGTAGTTATTAGTTTCCAAACATTAAACTTTATTATTATTATTATTAATTTATAATGTTCTCTAAATATTTTTAATCCCATTTTTTAAATTCTGATCCATCTGGTGGTTTGACTTCAACCTTTTCTTTACCAACTTCTGACCAATTTGTACTTAATACAGTTCCTTCTGATTCCATAAATGATTTATTCATGGCACGTCTAACTTCTTCACTGCTATTATTGTAAATACTTTTGAATAAATTTTGTAATGCTTCTTCACCTTGAGCTTCAGCAGTTTCTTGTTCACTTATTTGTTTAGCTAATTTATCCCATTTATTGTTTTGTGACAATTTTAATTTCATATCTGTATCATTTTGATTTTCAATTTTTCTTTCTAGACTATTCCAACGTTCACCAGTTTCTTTTACTAATATAATTTCAATTTTTGATGGTGTTACTTTATGACTTGATTTTGATGCATCAATCGGACGATATAAATTTAATTCAAGATTATAATTATCTGCTTCAACTGTTACAGTTTCTTTGTCTATATTCAATTTATAATTTTTATCTTTTGCATTTTTTAATAGAACTGTGATTACAACTTTGGTATCAGTTTGATACCAATCATGTCTTACTGACATTTTTTTTTAATTATCGTTTATCGTATAAATTTTTAAATAAAATTATTTTTTGATTATACTATTTATAATTGTATGATATTTTTCTTATTAGAACGAATTATAAAAAAAAAAATATTTGTCTTTTTGATAAGTTAGAATATAATTTTAGAACAATAATGACAAATGAGAAATTGAATTGTAGTTTTTTGTATTGTAAGTAATTTGTAGTTGATCTTGAGCCAACAACCAACAACAGCTGTCATTACTCATTACTCATTGTTTTGATGTGGTTTTGATATTGATAATTTCATTGAATGGAAAAAGAATGAAAACTGTCAGTTTTTCAGTGAAGCCAACTTTGGCAGTTAAAAATCACGTTCACCTACAGTATATAAAACAAACTGTTAGTAGTAGTTGCACTCAACATAGTTTATAGAGAAAGTTAACATTGAAAATTTGTTTATACCAAATATATTATATGTAAAGTAAAGCAATCAATTCTGAATTATTATGATTGTGAATACAATTTAAAAATCTCAATCTACTCTACTAATACTAAATTTATGCTGAATTACTTAAATGTTAATAACAGTGGCGTTACGTTACTATTATATTCAGCGTAAATTAAATATTCCAAAGAAACGACAAAATTCTGGTTCTGTAATTATTGTTATTCATGTTAACTAAACTCCTGAACTCAATATGAATACCAATACGAGTCCACCCGTAATAGATTTCGAAAATGCAATCGTTATATGCTTGAAACAAATTACCACAATATATAATAAAATACAAAATTTCATATCTAAATTAAAGTATTCCTCTTCTAAAGATAAATCTGTTACACTTCTCATTTGTTAATCTATTCTCTATTCTAATAATATAAAAATCTCGTGTCACAGTGTTTGTTACCGAACTCCTCCGAAACGGCTTGACCGATTTTTATGAAATTTTTTGTGTATATTTGGTAGGTCTGAGAATAGAGCGTAGGCTATTTTTTATACCCCTAGGTGATAAGGGGTGGCCCTCTCCAGACATTTTATTTTTTATTTTTCGAAGTTGACAGTTCGGTTTGAAATTTCTAACCTCCAGCCAACTGTAACTACTTTGACACTGAAAAAAAAATATACAAATGTGTAATTATTTATGTGTATTTTTGATCTAAAGGTACTCGTCCACGATGCAATTTTTCTTGCATGCAATACGATTTTGACATATAAAATTGCACGAAATATTTATTTCGAAGTGTACGCTGCCTAGAAAGATGAAATATTGCACAGAAAACGTATTTCATGCAATATTTCTTATTGCAAGCAATTTTTTTTATTGCATAGTGTACGCAGAAAGATATGCAATATTTCGCGCAAGAAAAATTTATTTCAATAAATATTTCTCTTGCATATGCAATAAAATCAGTTGAGTAAAATGTAATGGGTTGCTGTGTTATCTATCATTCGTTTGTTTATGTTGTGTTGTGCTGTGACTTCTTGTGAATTTGGTATGTATTTTCTATTATTATTAGAAAGGTAGGCCTTTCATTTCTTAAAATATTGAAAAAATAAAAAAATATTTAATATTTGACATATAATGCATAGGCAAGAAAATGAGAATTTCGTGTAAGTGCTCGTGCAATAAAAATTTCTTGCAAAGATATTTTTTTCTTGCATGATAGAAAAATTGCATATTTTTCATGAAATATTGCGTCGTGTGTACGAAGTACTGCAAGTTTTCTTGCACGCAAGACAAATTTCGCGCAAGAAAACTTGCATCGTGGACAAGTACCTTAATTACCATATACATTATATATATTTTTTCAGTATTAAAATAGTTATAGTTGGCTGAAAACTTAGAAAAGATCTTAATTACCGAAAACAGCCATGCCATATATAGCAGTTTAACAGCCTTTTTGATAAAAAAAAAAAAAAAATGAATAATAAATTGAATATTCATAGATAAGATAGGAAAACTTCTGTCGGGTCAGCTAGTTTCTTTATAAAATTAAAAAATAAATACATTTTAATCGCAATATATAATAATTTATTAATAAATTTACATATTATTTATTTTTTATTTCGAGTTCCTACTTTATTCATACCTACATTTTTCAGTTTCATAATTTTTGTATAGAAATTTTATTTTATTTTTTAATTTTTTTTTTTTTTTTTTTTGTTTTTGCTTTGTAAATACAATATTTTGCCTATATATTATTATTAAATTACTGTTTTTTTTTTCTTTTTTTCCTATTTTTCACTTAAATTCTAATAATTTATGTAAATGTAAATTTAACAAAAATTAAAACAATAAAACATTTAATTACATTTATGTATGTGTGTACGATTTTAAAGAATTTTTATTTTCATTTTCTATTTTTTTTTTTTTTTTTTAATTTAAATAAATGTCGGGATCATTATTTTTAAACATGTGTTTATATTTTTCAATTGCAACATAAATGTATGTATTTTTACTTATTTATTTATTTATTGTTTTTATAAAATCAACTTATTATGTCTAGGATGTTATTAAAACAAGAAAAAAAAGAAAATAATTTTAAAGTAATGAAAAACAACATTTTAAGTATTATATCAATATTATAATTTAATATAAATTCTTAAATTTACATACATATGTGAATTTTGCAAGCATTTTATTTTTTTCTTATTGAAAAATACATTTAATTTTTTTTTTAATTTCATTTTCTAAAATCCTATTCCTTTTTATTTATTTTTGTTTGTTTTAATTTATGTATGCATATATATTTTTTTATTTTCTAAAAAAATTTTTACTACTTTGATTAGTTTTATTTTGTTTTTACTTGCTTTTAATTATTTATTTATTTTGTTTTTTTTTTTTTTTGCATTAACACACAATCAAACACAGAAAAATTTGTACAATTTAATATTTTAATAAGAGTAGTAGAAAAAAAAAATAGCAAAACTGAAAAAAAAAACAATTATTTGAAATCAAAATCAAAAATTCATTATAAATGACAACACATTAAAGTTTAAATGAAGAAATACAATATGTAAAAAATGAATCAATTAATTAACAGGGCAGGGCGGCGGTTTCGGCGGTAATTTTATTATTTATGTATTTAATTAAAGTGGTATAAAATTGATACTACAGTAATCCTACGAAAACAAAAAAAAACAAAAAAAAATCTTGATTGTTTGTATTTTTATTTTTAATTTTTTTAATTGTTTATTATTTTATTTTATTATAAAAACAAAAAAAGAAAAATATATTAATCAAATTGAAATTTTTAAATCTGATGAAGAATTATATTTTGTAAGACTTTTTTAATTGTTTTTTTTTTATTTATTTATTTATTTTTAAAATTAGAAATTTATTATTAAATTTAAAGAACACATTAATCATAATAATATTAAAATGAAAACAAAAATCAAGCAATAAAATATTATATAAATGATAACCAAATTAATTTAAATACATAAGGTAATAATTACTTAAAATCCTAAACTAAAATGAACGATAAATTTTAGATAATTTCAAATATCGTTCAATTTTTTTTATTATTAACATAAATAATAATTACTAAAATGTGAGTGTACGTGTGCTTTTTGTAACTATTGAAAATTGTTCTTTTTTTTCTTATACATATATTTTTTCTATTTTTTTTTTTTTTTTTTTTGTTTTTAACTATTATTGTGCCAACCATGGATAATGTAATAACGATTCTTTTGATCTATCACCATAATCGTATGTAAGTTCTTCGCCGGGCTGTATATCATCTTTGGCGACTAATACCAAATGCGGACGATTTTTAACAACAATAACTTTCGTTATTAAATTACCATTACGTGAATGATTTACTAAACGTCCCATTTTACCAGATTCAGCAGTGGCATCAATACTGTAGGTGTATAGAAAAGAATTTTGATTTTTTTTTTTTTCAAATTTATTTCAATTTTCTAATAGCCTAGACACACACCGAATATTTAACTGAAATTCTAATTTCCAAAATCAATATCCATGACACACTGATTTGATTCGTTAATTTTGACGTTTGTTTACAATTATTTTTTTTTTTTTGAGAATTATTCAAAAATTGGTCTTAATAATGTATAAGCAAAAAATTATTTTTTGACAATTGACAATATAAAAGTATTTAAAATGCAGCAAGATATTTGATTGTTCATAAATTGTTTGAAATACACTGTTACTGTTAGGTAGTTTGATTTTTAGTTAATTCAATAAATCAATCGATTTTTCGTGGTTTTACAACTTAAAAATTAAAATATAATTCTGAAAACGCAATATGATTTATAGTGCATCATTTTTTTTCTTCATTGATCATTATATCGAATTGGTTATTAAAAATTCGGTGTGTCTATGTCACTATATTAATAAATAATCACTTACCAATACTGTTGATTTTTATGTTTAAAATAATACATATAACAACCAGCATTCTCATCTAATGAATACTTCTTTTCCCTTTGGTTTGCTTCAGCAATTGTTATCAAATCACCAATATATTCGACAACAAATTCACCTCTTAGAAACATTCGATCAGCGACAACACCACGACCTTTTCCATCGAAATATTCAATCTAAAATATAAAAATTAAGTTTTTCTTTTTGCGTTTCAAAGAAAAAATTAATTTACCTTAAGACCATCCTCTCTACTTTCAATTATAGCTTTTTCAATATTTTGCATAATTTCTTCTTGAACAGCCTGTTTTGTTTTTCGAACACTTCTTCTAACCGGAAAATAATCAGTAAGTTTCTTATTTTTATCAGTGGTATTTGTAACTGAAATTTTTGATTCTTTTTGGTTAAGATGATGATGATGGCCATTATTATTATGTTTTTGTTGATTACCAGTAGCTTGATGATATGACTACAGATACGTATAAATATGAATTTATTTATTATAAAATTATAAAAATTATATTTATTTTATTTAACAAAATGAAATTATTTAAATTATTTTTACCTTATGATTATTGCTGGTATTTTGTTCAGCAGTTGGATTTTTAGCTGAATTTAAAATTAATTTTTGAATAATTTGATTATTTGATGTTGTATTATTATTATGATTTTTATTATGATTAAGACTGTTATTACTGTCAACAGAATTATTACCGATTTGTTTAAGAGTATCTGTTGCTGTTGATAAAATATTTCCACCAACTGTTGGAAATTGTTGAGTTGTCATGGAATTATTTTCATGGTGATTCGAATTCAGTCTAAAAAATTAAAAAACAAAAAAAAAAATTCAATTAATATTCGATAGGTAAATTTTTGTACAATTTCGTATGTAATTTGTACCTTCTTTTAGATTTAGTATGTCTTTTTTGTTGTGCATTTATTAAACATGATGTGGCGGCAGTGATATTATGATTCTGATAATTTTTGCGATCATTATTTGTCATCATTACAATGGATGATGATGATGATGATGATGATGATGACGGTGATAGGGCAGTTAATGTTGCTACTGGTGATCTATCAACAATATTATGTGGATATTTAACTGGTGATGGGCATAAAATACGATGTGGTGTTGCTGGTTTTCTTCGTCTATTATTATTATTATTATAATTGCTTGATGGACTTGTAAGCGTATCAATAACAACACCGCTATCGCATGAATTACTATCGTTATTAAGTAGGATACTATTTGTTGTTATTGTTGTTGTATTAGATATACCATTTACAGTATTATTATCATCATTATTATTATGATTATTATTTGATGCAGATATTGATGTAGATGCAATAATTGTTTCATTATCACATTTTGATGATGTACTAAGCGTAACAATTTTATTAAATTGTCCATTCAAATTTAAATGAAAATTATTTGGTGGAAATATTGGTTCAACTTCAAATGTTTTATTGATTTTTATTGATGATGGTTGATTTGGTGATTTATCAACATTAAGGCTTAGCACTGGTTTCTGTAGGAATATATTTTCATTTATTTTTGTTGTGGTAATTTTTTGTTGTTGTTGCTTTTGTCGTCTACATTTTTGATTTTTATTCTTTTTTCGAGGTTTTTTCATTTTTGTCACCATCATAACACAATCATTATCATTATCGTCTTCATTACTAATATCATTATTGTCATCATTATTATCATTTCTGTCATTCATTATTCTTATATTATCACCATTATTGGCATTGTCATATATTTCATTATTATCTGGATACATTATTAAATTTTTATCTAATGACAATATTTCATCATCGTCATCATTATCAATATTGTCAACATTATCAACATCATCATCATCATCATCATCATTAACATTTTCGTCATTATTATCGTCATCGACATCATCATTGTCATTTGCATTGCCATCATCATCATCATCATCGTCATCTAGATATTCATTATTCTTATGTATGTAATGTACTTTTATATTATTATTATTAATTGCATTATTATTTCCATAAATTTTCCTAATACAACCGTTCTTAATATTATTATTTTTAGCGTTATTACAATTATTTTTAGCATTAATTGTTAATGTCATCGTCGTTTTATCATTTATATTATTATTATTATTATTATTATTTATGCTATTATTATGAATTGATTGTGAGCATTTTAAATTTGACTGAGAATTAGAAATATTATGATGATGATTATGATATTTATTATTTCCAGATAATTGTGATCTAGTTGATGTTCGAAACATATCTTTTATTTGTTTTTGATGTCCTCCACCACCTGTCATCCCTCTTGTTCCATATCCACCTCCAATTGAATTTGAATTTCCTGATTGTAATTTTATTGTACCATTTAATGATCTTGAATTATGTTTATTATTTGATGATGATGATGATGATGGTGACATTGATGATGATGATGATAATTTCTTTTCAATCCGTATATCTTTACGTTTTGGACTGGCACAATATTGATCATCATTTAATTGTGTACCATTAACATTTAAATTTGTTAAATTTGTTGATGATGTTGTTGTCGTCTCATGTGCTCTAACTCGACGACCTTATTATTAGAGAAAATAATAAAAAAAAAAATTTTTTTTTTTTTTTTGTTTATATTTTCATTAGAATTTTAATTGAATATTCTTTTTTAGATCATGAAAATTTCTAAAAATCCTAATATTAATATCAAATTAAATTTTGTTTTCCTAGCAAAAAAAAAAAATAATTAATTTCTATATTTATACAAATATGTACGTGTAGTGCACACATTAATTTCCTAAATTCTATATTTAACAAAAAACAAAAAAAAAAATCAACTCTAAAAATAATAATAATAAAATAATAAGTGAAATTACTTTGACCTAAAAAACAATTGCATTCATTTCGTAATGCATAAAAAAAAAAATTTTAAATCAGCTGAAGTCAATTTCTCATATTCTTTTCTCTATCTCTTTTTGCTATTAAAGATATGCCTAATTTTGCTGATCCTATATGGTTGGTTAGGTTATACATTTTTATAGATAAGACCATAATACTGATTTTTAAACTACAGGCGTACAGGCTAGAATACAATTATCTATCCATACTTCAGGCTAGCAGCATTATAGTTTATAGTGCCTTTGCCTATAAGGTTTCATTCAATAGTAAATAAAATCCATAACATAAACATAGCAACAAATTTTGTTGCTTCTCCATACTCTCTTCTATATTACCATTCCAATCAGATAATTTATTCGTGTTTTATTTTAATAAAATTATTGTTTTAGGTGCGGTAAATATCCACACTACATTTATATATATATATATATGTATATATATATATATTTGACATTCTGTCAAATAAATACCGGGAATTTATAATTTAAAAAGGTTGTGCTAGGAATTTTTCAACAAATTTTTGTTTATTACTCAGAAGCACCGTAGCACTCTACTACTGTTTTGAATTTAATTGGCGATTACTGATCATAGTTTCGTTCATTTTATCGATGATTTCATCAGTAGTTGATGAGGTTGAATATGTCTTGGACAATCTTTCGATCCTATATATATTTTTTTTTTTAATTTTTGTCATACGAAATTTATTCACAACACAAAATTTTAGAAAAACTCTTTGTTCGACAACTTATAATAATTTATTGTGGAAAATCGTGATACACCGCTAAAATGGGTTGATTCAAACTCCTGCCCTGTTGTAAACAAACCGATATCCAGATCATATCACTCTCATATTTTCCTCAGATAACTATACAGTGTTACCAACCTATTGACAAAATTTGGTGGTTTAAAAATCCCTAAAACAGATAGCCTTCTCGTGTTACAAATTCCCGATATTTTTTTGACAGAGTAATACTCGTATAATAATATCAATTCTATTGCAATTTGTAATATTGGTAATGTATGTACTACATGCAATATGTAAATATTTTTGTTCTTTATCCATACACATAACATATTTCATAGTCTATAATACTATTACAATTTGATTGCTATTTGTTTCGTCTGACGTCTGACTGATTGATTAGCTCTGGCTATAAAATTAACTTTGTAATACATTTAGCAGGCGCAGACAGGCAGCAACAATAGATAACTAACTAACTAACTAACTACTAAGACTAACTAGACAAATATAAAATACTAAATTGTAATTGTATCCAATGTACATATGTATGTAGGTACATTATGTATTTTATTGAAAACTCTACTCTACTCTAAAGCGTGCACTTATCTTCTGTGCTCAACAAACCATAAAAGAAAATATCCACAATATGTGTATTGGAAAATTTTAAAATAAAATTACATTTAATATGTGTAGGTACCTAATAAAGTACGATAATTTTATGTTTCATTTTCAATTTATCATTTAATTTAATTTAAAATTGAATTTGAAACAATTTAATTGTAAATAAGGTAACCAGTAAGTTGATAAGAAATTATTTAAAAAAAAAAAATATGGGAATAACAGAAGAAAAAAAAAAATAATTGAAAGTTAGGTAGAAATTAATTAACGAAAGAAAATTTTAATATGAGTGTAGATGTAACCGATATACGCATGCGTATGTTACTTATTAGTTAGATAGTAGAAGTGCCCAGAGTGCTATTTTATGTAATGGCAATTATACACGCTATTAATTTTGGATATTTAGTTAGACAAAAGAAAAAATAATTAAAATTTTTGCTAAAAACAAATTTAAATATATGAAGAAGAAGAAGAAGAAAAATTTGATACCATAACCATACATTTATGATGATAATATCGTGTATCGTCTTGATCATAATCATCACATGGATTTTAAATCAATATTCAGAATTAAGCACATACATGCTCGTGTGTACATTCCTATCTACTTTTTTTTTTGAAAAAAAAATTTATTCTTTTACTTTTTCTTTTATTTAGTTCATTATTTACTTATTTTTTTTATTATTTTTTTTTTTTGATGATTCTACAAAAAAACATTTTTCTTTTCATTACATTTTTAAAAGTTTTCTTTTAATTTTTTTTTTTACAATTTTACCTACCAAGCTAATTTTAATTTATTATCAAATAAATTTCGAGTTAAAGACTTTGTATGAAATATTTTTCTATTTTCTTTTTTATTTATGAAATCGATTTTAGAATTATTGCTGCTGGCGATATAGCAATTGAATTTTCATAATGAAATCAGTGAGAATAAAATATGTGCATAAATGTAAATGTATTGTATTGTATGGTATTGTATGGTATGGTATGTATGATAATATGCAAGATATGTTATAATTATAATCAAGCAAGCATACAATTCGTGAATTATTTTAGAACAGAATCAACCTGCTGCATGCATGTAGGTATAAATAATGTACATATTATATAAATACGAGTATGTGAATATACATAAATGATCTAATTTTTATCTATTCAATCTATTTAATGAGCAGCACATCTGCATACATACTACATACGTATATTAATAAATTTTTTTTTGGTATGTGTTGCCCATTAATTTTTTTTTTTTAATTTTACATTTTTACAACATACATACATATGTACCTATATACATATTTAAAGTACATTACGTACTCGTACATTATTACATTATAATAATATACACCTTATATTAAACGTGCTAATAGCTAGCCAGATAATTTAGTTGAGCTAAGTATAAATCTACATTTAACAATTTTTTGATGCCTGTACTCGTACAATATTCTACATAGTTGCTCGTTTTTTTTCTCGCCTTTTTTTTATTTTTTATTCATTTTTTCTTCTTCTTACTTGTTTTACTCATGCTAACTGCACACAGTGATCTACAAAAGTTTGCATACATGATACACACCCCATTTATAAATATAATAAATCAATAAATTTCATTAAAATTCTTTGATCAGAGTAAAAGAAAGAAGACTCAGGAGAAACAGATAAACATCAAATAAACATGAAGAATGGAAATGGAACGAAATTGTTTTCAAATTGAATACCACAATTGTACAATTTATGTTGGGTGTGAAAGTGTTATTGAAAGTTAAAAATTTTGACGAATGAAAATTGTGAAATGGAAATTTTTAATGGTAAATGAAAATGATAGTAGTCGTACGTAAGGTCGTAAGCGACAACAAAAACCACAATACAATACAGATTATTATTATAGTCTGCTTGTCGTAGAAAAAAAAAAAATTAATAATTTTACACATAACAATGACAGAATGATCATTTGAATGAGTCTCGTGTATCTTCTTCTTGTTCATCATCATTTTACAGTTACAGTCCCCTATCAGAGGTTTTTAAAATGATCATTTCATACGAATTAAAATTGGAAAAATGATCATTGAAGCAGTGACGTGTATCAGCAGTATAAGATTTTTGAGAGTGTTTTTATCAACAATTTTTTCTTTAATTTTACAAAGTGTATGTAAACTTTTGTTAATCACTGTAGATAATATGAATGGATATGTATACATATATTATACACATGACTATGTATATGAAATAACTATTCAACTTATATTTTTATGAATATTTTATCATTTTTATGTCTCTTCATTTTTAGACACCTACTTATACATACATTTATATTCTATTTTATTATAATGGAAAAAAATTTGTGTGTATGTATGTTACAATACATATACATAAATGTAAAAAATAATTATCGTATGTAAATGATTATTATGAATATAGGTACGTAGTATTATCTCTAATAAATAAACGATATTTAAAAAAAAAAAAAAAAACAAATAATAATTTCATTTTTAAAGTAGAACTACTTTCTACTTTCTTCCCTACATATTACATTAGAGAACCTAAGATTAATTTAAAAACTTATAAAATTTTGAAACACGAAAAAAATTTAAATTACATTATTATAATTTCAATATTTATTTATTTATTTATTTAAATTTGAATTAATGCATATACGCATAATGTAGTAATCTAGTAATATATGTATTGATAAAAATTTACTTACCTCGTACCATTTTGTTTTATTTATTTTTTATTTTATTTTTTGTTTTAAAATTATTTAATTAAACAGATGATAGGTGGTAGGTATTTATATAATGTTGTATATATAATGTGTACAAAAGCAAAACAAGAAAAATAAATTAGGAAATTCAAAAGTTTTTACTTCTTATTTTTAGTGTAGGTAGATAGAGATGATTTAGGACGTATTAAATTAAATAATTTTATATCAAAATTTTTTTACGTTTTATTTATTTTTTTTTGTTCCTTTATTTTAAGTTTACGATAAATATTATACTGTAGAGTACTGTACTGTATTACATGTAGATATATTATTATTATTATTATTATTATTGTGTATGTTATGTAGGTACTCGTACTTGTGTGTAGAGTCGATACTTGAAAAATCATAAAGAACTTTTTAATTTTTCATAAAATATTTTTTTTTGTATTTGCATTTTCTTCATTATTTTGATTTTATTTCACTTTTTCTCAATTAAATGTAGGTAGTGTAGTATATAGGTAATATTTTATACATAATTATGATGATAAAACATTTAATATTTTACTTGTTATTATCTTTCTTTAATGTACATTATACGTCATAGTACCTTTAAAAAATAAAACAAAAAAAAAATTAAACAAAAACAAATTTAAATTTAATTAATAATAAATTACACGCGGACACGATTATGTATGTGTACTGGTAAATTGCAATTTTATACAATCATTTTACCACTGTACAGTGTATATAATACATAGTGTACATAATAAAATGCATATTACCAACGATATAGATAGAGATAGATATCTATCACATATATGTACATATATGTATAATAATAATGTATATGTTTTATTGGTATTTTAAGTAGATATATAAAACAAACATCAAAACAAATTAAATATGAACACAAAACACAATATACAATAAGAGTTTTTTTTTTATGTTTCAATATTATTCTTCTTTTCTACTGTTGTTTTGCTTTTTTTCATTTCTAATATTTTTTCAAATGCAGAGCACACACATAGCATATATATCTACATCTATATAATATGTATGTACAAAAATGTTACATTAATAAATAATTTATATAAAAATAAAAATACATACAATTATTTTTTTTCTTATTTTTATAATAAAAAGAAAAGATAGGTTTTTTGGTTTTGGTTTGGTTGATGACTTGATGTAAAGATAAAAGATATATGTACATAGATATGTAGATGATATTCATATTAGAGTTTGAGTTGAGATACTATTTGAGCAGTTTGAGATCGTTTTAAAAAAAAAAAGTATTTATCTCTATGATATTACATTACCTAGCTCTAACTGCTGCTTTGCGCTTTTTTTTAAAAAATATTTTTATTTACTTTTCTCCTTCTTCTCTTGTTCATAACACAATTTTTGATCGTTTCACATTATTTTGTAAGATTTTTCCTTTCTTTTGTTAGAAAATTTGTACATCTACCTACATAAATATCTTAATACAAAAATTCATCTTCACCTTATATATGTATGCGTGTGTGAATTTGTGCATGCACTCTATTGCGTGTTGCGTTATTTGTTTGTGTAAAGATTTTAATTATGAAAATTTTTTCTAAAAATTAGTAAATTTTATAAGAAGAATATATTAATGGAAGGTAGGTACATATGTAATTATTTTTATGTTGTACGTTGTACCTAGGTAGGTAACTATGTACATACATATATAAAATAATGTAAATTATTTACATACAAAAAAGACATATCATAATTAACGAATAAATAATACTTCAAACAAACAAGTCAAAAAAAATTTTATGTCATAATTTTTTAAATCGAAAAAAAAACATTACGTTACATTACGTATAAACGTTGTAATTTATGTTTAGAAAATAAAAAAAATTTTTTTTTTAATTTTGAGGAGGAAAACAAGAAAATTACATGATTTGGGACAATTTTTCTTTGACATTGATACATAACTTTTCTTGAATTGACATATTCGTCGAAAAATATAGTTATAGTACACATAATAACATATTTTATATTTTACTTAAAATATAATTACAAATTACAAATATTCATTTTTTAAATTATTAATTTTCTTTATGAATGATCTATCTATAAATTACATACAATTATACTCATGTGTACATTACATACATACATAAACATACATTATCATCGCATATATATACGCATGCGTTAAAACACGAACACAATATTATATACGAACGAATTGAAAATACATAAGTACATACTGATATTAAATTTAGGAAACTAGAAATACATATGAAATAACAACAACAACACAACGGAAATAAATATTTTATTTTGGACGATTATATGTATTTTTTTTTTTCGTAATTTTAAATTTTAATTGTACGTTTAATCCAAATGTATTATAATTACACTGTAAATTTATTATCAATTCTATTTTATATCCATTCACAGTACTAAAATAAAAAAAAATATAAAAAAAAATAAAAGGAAATTAATTTCAATTTAATGAATATTACAACGAAAAATTATCAAATTTTATTATGTTACACATTACATTACGTACTAATTTAATTGTGTTTACTATTTATGCTTGGCTATATAATGTAAGCAAATTGTATATAATTTATAATGTATGTATATATGCATGTACACAGTAAACTTACACACATATGTGTAATATAAATGTATTTTTGAATTAAAAAAGTACATACAGTATAATATGTCATAATTCATAAACATAAAGAATAAAAACAAAACAAAATTAAAAAAAAATACACAAGAAAAAAAAAAAACAAATAAAAATAAATGAGTAAATTCGTTCCGTTTTCGTTCACATGTGAGTGGGAAATAAAGAAAAATTTGAATTGAAATAGAAGAGATATAGGAAAAATTGAAAAGTGAGTGAATAGAAAAATTTCCCAAAAAAAAAAAAAATTATTTTCCTTCTTTTCGTAATTATACTTTTTTGTTGTGTTCTATGGTTGTATTTCCTTCTTTGTCTTTTCTAATTCGTTACTTAAAATGCTCTTCCTCTATCTGTTTTTTAATTTTCTCTATTCTTTTGTATTTCTTTTTGTTTTTAATTGTCTGTCTGTATTTTCTTTGTATTAACATCGCTGTTACTGTTACATATCTATATTCTTAATTTTGTTCATTAATTATTTATTTTTTGGTTAAAAATTAGGATTTTTTTTTCTTTTTCACACAATTCAATTAATAAAAAGGAAATGAATGAGAATGAACGAATAAATTCATTTGAACGAAATTAAATTCGTTCTCTGTCATATTATACAAATGAGCGGGAGCGCATGTACATTTATTTTTGTTGTTATAATTTTTATAAGTGTTTTAAATGATAATATATGCGTGCGTGACAAGAAAATACATATTATTATATGTCCATACATATTTATTATTTTATATTCTATTCTATGCAATAAAAAGTATAAAACGTAGAGTAGGATATACGATATGGATGGATATATACGCTAGCTAGATATGTATATATGTATATTCCACATGATGCCGCGATTTAATTTTTTTTTGTTTGATGTTTGTTTAAATATTCTTATTCAATTTAAATAAATACGAAATACATGAAAATGAAACCAAAACCATATGAAACACAAATAAAATAAAAAAAAGAACAAATCGGTTGATTTTCGGAAAAATCAAGCGCAAAGATAAAGGTAATTGAATTCCAAACGAAAAAAAAAATATGAAAAGAAAAATAAATTAAAAATTAAAAAAAAAACACATCAATGATAATCACAGACACTTTACCAATAAAATAATCAAAAATTTAATTAAAATATGAATGATATTCGTTAAAGAAAATTATCGAAAATGTTTCACTACACTTTTTTCCGTAATTATAAAAATAAATAAAAGAAAGAATAATTTTCATATGTAAATGCACATAATACACAATTTTTATTTTTATCTAATACATAATTTATTTTTATAATTTAATTTGTCGAAAATGAAGCACGACGGAGGTGGATTGGAATGGGATTTGGACTAAAGAAAGAAGTTTTTTTTATAATCGAATTTATCATGTTCGCTGTTCATGTATTTATATAAATCGGATTTTCGAAATTCGAATGTCATAAATAAGCAATGAGTAAAACCACTTTCGATGGCGGAAAAATGTGTTCTTTTCTTTGTTGTTTCTGTTTGTTTGCAACCAACTTGCTCTTGCTTTTGCTTGTAGTAATAAGAAATAACATAAAAAAAGAAATGTGATAAATAAAGAGAAATATTAGAATTGAATAAAAGGAAAATAAAATTTATAGAATGAACTGCATTACCTGCATTATATAGCGGAAAATATAATTTGATTATGGAATAAATTATTTATTTTATAGAATTCAAATATTCAAGAATAACATCATTTTAATTAAATTCATATGTCATTATTAAATTTGAATGAAAATAATGATTAGTAGACTTTTTTTTAGAAAATTCATGGAAAGTATTAAAGAAATATTTTCAAAGAGATTTTTATATGCTTTTTAGATGTAAAGAAAAATAAATCAGTTTAAGCTTTGAAAATGATTTTATTTTTCAATAAGAGTAAAAAAAAATTATTTTTCTCTTTATTTTTAATTTTTTTAAATTCTAGAAATTGGCTTCAAACCTAATATATCGAAACATTTTCCAAGGATTAAAGCCGTTGCCTCGCATAATAACACACGACCGTTATTAATTTTTACAATTTTTCCCTCTTTATTTTTCTCTATGCAGTAGCAATTATCATAATATTCTGAAAATGCTGAGCTCACATCGAATATATATTCACAGAGATGATGTAACATTAGATCTTTGCATATTTTCGTTATGATATCCGGAAATTTTAAAAGTATTTTTATTAATTTCCATTCTTTTTCATGTTCAGCTGGAATTGCCGTAGCTTCAATTATATTTTTCATGTTAGCCAGAAAATCTTCTCCACAATTTCTGGCTATTGATTTAATACGAGTGTATGCGTACAACATATAAACGGCTGTATTACCTCTGTCTTCTAACATTTTATCAAACGAGAAAACATATTCGCTGTTACGATTCTGTGACAAATCTGCATATTTTATGCATCCATAAGCAATCGATTCTTGGGCAGCTTTTAATTCTTCCGGAGTTAAAACCTATAAAAAATTTAAATAATAAATAAGATGAAGATTTAAAGACAAAAAGCTTGTTTTTTTTTAATTTGAAAATATGAAACCTTATCTCTTCCTTTTTCCTTAAGTTTATCTAATGCACGACGTAAGCCTTCGTCCAATAAGTCAGTCAATTTTACTGTATCTCCTGACCTTGTTTTAAATTTCTTTCCATCTTCTCCTAACACGACACCGAATCCTACATGATCAACACGATGTTTAGCCGGATATAATATACCGGCTCGTTCAGCACAAGAAAATACAGATTTAAAATGTGTAGCTTGTCCGGCATCCGTTACGTATGCTATCCAATCGGCTTTATCTTCTACAAGTCTATGTTTAATGGCAGCCATATCAGACGTATCATATGTGAATCCTCCGTCAGATTTAACAATTGTTAATGGTATTCCTTGTTTACTCTCATTCGGCCACATTATTTTTCGACCTTCATCTTCTTCAAGTAATCCTTTTGATTCTAATTCTTTCACAATATCTACCATACGACTCTGATAGAATGATTCTCCTCTTTCCGTAATTTTTATATCAAGACGATCATAAATTTTTTGAAATTCTTTACGTGAAACATCACAAATTAATTTCCAAGCTGTTAAACTGTTTTTATCACCACTTTGTAATTGTACAACACAACGATATGCCCGCTTTTTAAATTCTTCGTCCTCATCAAATCTAATCAGAATAAAAATTTATGAATTATTTAAAATATGTACATTGGATCATAATAAGAAAAAATGACTAACCTAATTTTCGATTCTTTATAAAATGCTTGAAGATCACTAATTGGTGGACTTTCTTTAAAGTAATTTGGGAATTTGTCTTGAAGATGAGCGATTAACATACCAAATTGTGTACCCCAATCTCCTACATGATTAATGCGAAGTACTTCATGACCTAAAAATTCTAGAAGACGGCATATTGATTCTCCTATAATGGTTGATCGTAAGTGTCCAACATGCATCTCTTTTGCAATATTCGGCGAAGAAAAATCAATAAGGGCACGAACTTTTTTAACTTTAGGCGGTTGAACACCGTATTTCAGAATTGATGTGATTGCATTGATTCCATATGATTTATCAAGAAAAATATTTATAAATCCAGATCCCGCTATTTCCGTTTTACAAACTACTGGAGAAACTCGAAGTTTTGACATTATATTTTTCGCAATTTCAATTGGATTTCCACTTTTTCCCTGACCTTTTAACAATTTCGCAATCGGCATTGCGCTATTGCATGCATAATCGCCAAATTTTGGATTTGTGATTGGTGCAATAATTGTCGGAGCTCCAGATAAATCGGGATAAGCAGCTTTGATTGCTTCTGAAAACAAATCAGTTAAATGCTCAGTAATCGAAATCATTTCTTTAATGGATTCATTTGGAGCTGGTTTTAATGTCATTCTCTCTTTATCAATTGCCTAAAAAATTAATTGTAATTTTACACCTTATGGAAGTTCAAAATTAATTGCTTTAAATATTTACTCTTTCTAAAATAGCTATACGATGTTTTAATTTCATATTTTCAGTTTGTAATTTGTCTAATTCTTCGTCAGCATCTTCTAATCCTTCTCCTCGTGAAACTTTTTGTATTTCATTTCGTACTTGAGACAGCTCATGTTCCTAAAAATAAATTGTTTTAATATATTAATATTACTTGATTTGATTTGCATTTGGTAAAACTTTACCAAGCTTGTTAATCGATTTTCTTCAGCTTTTATTGAAGACATCTTTGACTAGATTTTTATTTCTATCTTAAGATTTATATTTAAAAATTTAATTGAAGTTAAAATGAAAATAAAAATATTTTATTGTTCTTCCTTCGGATCTAACCTAAATTTTTTCTTTGGTTCTTGCTCTTGGAGGAAGTTGACACTTGCCTTGCCAGTTGGCTTGGCAGAGCTAAAAAAAATTATTCAAAAATGTTATTGTCGATAATACAGTTTTATTGAAAACTTCAAATAAAGAAAAAATACAAATGAAATAGCAACACACTGAACTATGGCTATCTTCTACAATTTTCATTTTCATTGTTTCTTTCATATATCGTCTTCTTTTCTTCGTTCATCGACTGTCGCACTCGTGCACTTTGCTGGATGGATATATTATGCATGAATATATATGTATAAAATTTTCGAAAATAAAATTTTTGTTTGTGAATTGTTTGTTTTTGATTTTGTTTTTGTGATTGACTGAATACAGAATAGAATTGAATTGAATTGAAATTGACATCTGAGATCTGACAAGTGACAATTTGCATTACGTGGCGTGGCTGTCGTTCGTGTTTCTTCTCGTCTCAAATAAATATCACAATTTTCACAAACGATTTTTCTAGAAAAATATACAAATAACAATAAATTAAAAATGTTTAAAACGAAATTAATAGCTTTTATAACATTTATTTGTCAATTGCTTGAATATGGTACTGGTTTTGTGGTTACAGTAGATGCACATGCAGAAGAATGTTTCTTCGAGAGAGCAGAAGCTGGAACAAAACTTAGTAAAAATCAGAATTTGATTAAATTGAAATTGAAATTTGATAATAATAATTGTTTGTTATTTTAGGCTTGACATTTGAAGTAATCGAAGGTGGATTTTTAGATATAGATGTAAGAATTTTTGGTCCAGATCAAAAACCAATATATACAGGTGATGGTGAATCTTCTGGTAAATATACATTCGCAGCACACACAACTGGTTACTATACTGTATGTTTTGGTAATACAAAATCAACGATGACACCAAAAGAAGTAATGTTTTCAGTTGATGTCGGTGAAGCACCGAAAGGTACACCAGGTGCACCAAGTGAAGATGATGCTGGACATACAAAATTGGAAGATATGATTCGTGAATTATCTGGAGCATTAACAGGTGTCAAACATGAACAAGAATACATGCATGTATGTAAAATTTATCATAAAAAACTTAATTGAATTTTTGAGTTTTAATAAAATGTAATATTTTTAGGTACGTGATAAAATTCATCGAGCCATTAATGAAAGTACAAATTCACGAGTTGTTTTATGGTCAACATTCGAAGCTTTAGTTCTATTAGTTATGACTCTTGGTCAAGTTTATTATTTAAAACGGTATTTCGAAGTAAAAAGAGTAGTTTAAAGATGTAAGAAAAATTTATTTCTTCAATAATTTGTATGTATTTTTTTTTCTTTTTCTTTTTTGAAAAATAAATATTTTGTTTTCCAAAATGTTTGTATTAAAAGGTGGTTTTATTATGACGTGAGAAAAGGCACAGATTCATAAATTTAGAGGTAAAAGCATAATCATTGTACTGTACAATCGTATAATACAGTTTTATCAAAGATCAAATTGTATTAAATTGTGTGTAATGGAAAGTTGGGCATTTGCATGCATTTAATCAAAAAGGTTTAATTCCGACTTGGAGTGACATTGATTTGAAATTGAGAATGTTTTCTTTGCTCGAAATTCGATTTTTATTTTTCTAGATGTGGTAACACTGATTTCTAACCTTTAAAAAATTAATGTTTATTCAATTCAATTCATTTGTTTGATTAAAAAGGTTATTTAGTCTGATTTAGTCCAAGCTCCACCTCCATCTCCAAGGTGCATTAATATTTTTATAAAACAAAAATGTTTAGGCCATTAACATCACGACGTGTTTTACATAAAATTAAAGAAACAAATAAATTAGAAGATGGTGCTAAATATTTAATAAATCGTAATCCAAGAAATTTAGAAAAACTAAGAATAGCATACAAACCAATTGGTTATGGACTAGAAAAACCTGGTAGAAGTTTTTGGCATAAATTAGAAATCAATGCATCCAGAAAATATGTAACTGCTGAAGTTAAACATTTTGATAATGGTCCTGTAATAACAGCAAGTACATCAGAATGGGCAATCAAAAAATATCTATACAGAACGAATGATACATCAGCATATATAAATCTAGCCAGAGTAAGTTTCTTATTTATTTTTTAAAATTATTTTCAATTGGAATTAATCACATTAAAATTAAAAATATTTAATTTTAGGTATTAGCACAAAGATGTTTAGAAGCTGGCCTAATAGAAATGAGATGCGATATTAAACCTGTACCAGATGGTAAATTAGAAAAATTCTTAAAAATCTTAGAAGAGAATGGTATAAATCTAAAAGAACCAGAAAGATTCAAACCACATAGACCATGGGCAGTTGATCGACCAGAAAAACCATGGGAAGTTACCGAGTAAAGTGAAATAGAGAAAAATTAAAATCAAATATTACATATACTTGGAGTTTTATTATATTTTTTATTTACACTAAATCAATAAATTAATTATTCATCTTATTCATATTTGTGTTTAATATCCTTCCAAAGTTTCTGTAAAAATAAAAAGAACGATAAGAACAAAATCTTATGTAATCAGGTGTTTATGTGATTGGAATAATTTTTTTACTTACCCCTTGATTATAACTATCAAATATCGACTCGGATATTAGATCGAATCCTCGTTCAAAGAAAAATACTGATGCCATAATTCCTATGGCATATGTTGATGTTCTTTTAAACATTGTATTGTATAAAGCCCTCATTTTAAAAAAAATTTCTTGAAATTCTTTTCTTTCACAGAAATTAAATTATAATTTGAATGAATAAATCACACACAATACAAATCAGCACAGTATGACAGTACAGGTACAGTGGAAGTGGACTTCAATAATCAATTTATAATTCAATATACCAAAAAAAAAGTAGATCAAAATTTTCTGAAATGTCCAACTGGCACTGACAGCTTATAAATAAATTCAAATTTGAAAATTAATTGGATAACTCTACTATATATTTTTTTAGATTCTACTATTTCTTAAAAATGGAATGTGTTTCATTTACAATATTTTATTTGTTTCAATTTCAATTTCAATTCTCTCATTCTCTTCTCATTAATTATAAATTGTCAAAATATGTAAATATAAACAAAACCACGAGCATAGCATGATGGGCCCTTTTTACTTTACACATCCTAAATTACGAATTTTATCATAATTTTTGTCTAATATTATAAGTTATTAATTAATTTAATCCTTAAAAAATGGCTAAAAAAGGTACGTACAAATAATAACAATTAAAATATACTATTTTATATTAAATAAATTCTTTGTAAAATTTAATAATTACAGCAGATAATACTGAATCTTTAGGTAGAGATATTCAGGAAGTAAAAGAAATTATTACTGATCTTGTAGCACCACAATATAGACAAAATATTAATGTAATACCAGATCATATAACAATGTTGCATGGTACTAAATTGAAAAAACAACATTCACGTAAAAAAGAAAAAAAGAAATCATCAACATTAACTAAAAAAGAATACATCAAATTGGGACTATATAATATTCCAACGAAATCAATGAAATATAATGATGTTCAGGATCTTCATAAACTTTGGAAACAATATATTAAAGAGCATTTAAATTTGAATGAAAATGCAAACATTCCGAATGTAACAGATTCAAATTATGATAATTTTAGTAAATTACTAGTCAAAATGGATTTACATGGAGCAAAAATTAAAGTAATTAAATCACGTTGTCCAAGTCATATCGGTTTAAAAGGTATTATAATATTAGATACAAAAAATACATTTAAAATAATAAGTGAAGATAATAAAGTCAGAACATTACCAAAATCAGATTGTATTTTTAGTATAGAATTTAATAATTTAGAATTTCAAATATTTGGTAAGCATTTAACTATAAGATCAGCTGAAAGATCAGTTAAAAAAATTAAAAATTACATTAATTTAGATTTATAAAGATTTTTTATTTGTAAATTGTAAATTTGTATGTAATATTAAAATATGATTCTTATAATATAAAAAAAAAAATTACTTTTAAGAATATCAATATGAAGAAGATATATAATGTACCTATTTGCATTTCCTTATAAAATAAAACTTTTAAAACAATCAAACTTTTTGTTTTGTTGTTAACAGAGAGTTTGTGGCAAATATAATATGCGGTCAAAAATATTATTTCTTAAAATATTTGATTGTTAACCGCAAAACTCCTTAAGAAACATAACAATCTGAATTTATTTGATTTTAGAAATTTTGTTGTACGTATAAGAAAAATTAATTTACAAGGATAGAAAAACTATTCTACTACATAAAAGTACTTCAGAGGGTAAGATAAAAGAAGTATTTGTGTAATAATTTTTAATACAAAAAAAAAACTGTTAATTAAATAATGATTATCACTCTTATTGCAATCATAAATTGAGGAATTCACAAATTAAGTGGTTTATAATCTAGAAAAAAATGTTTGATACATACTTTTAATTGTATATAACACATACAATCGAGGTTAAAAGTCTTTGTACATCTCCAAATTTTGGTAAAAATAATGCTCTCTCTTCTTAATAAAATTCTTGACAAATGAAGACATGTCATTAGTTTTACAGCCTTTTATTGACCATTACTTCCTCCGTTGACCACCTCCAGTATACACTATCCTAGGCCACTGCTCTTCAGTTCCTTATCCCGAACTTTGTCACATCCTCTTCGACAGCATTTATATACATATTTATTTTTAGGATATTTACTTGATGTTTCTTCTACCTTCTGGTCTTTGATTACATAAGTAGTCTTGTCGTATCTTTTTTTTTTATATGACCGATCCACCTTAGTCTTGCTCCCTCAATACTCGTTACTCATTTTAATTATTTTTCCATAAATTGAGAATGAAATTGAGTTATGAAAATGAAATTCCGGAGTAAATATAAAGGACATAGTCAGTGGGTTATTTGTACAAAAAATGAAAAGATTTATTCATTTGATTTTGACTTACATCAGTTTCAGGTAGGTGTCCAAAGTTTAAATTTTGAGATGTACAAACACTTTTGACGTTCATTGTAATTACTTCTACATGTAATAAAATTTAATAAATAATTTCTAGATGAAGTTTACAAAAAAAAAAAAAACATTTAGGTATATTTCATAAATTTATTTATGAAAGTTTATATAAGACTTAATTTTTTTTTTTTTATTATAATAATAATATCTCACTCAAAATCATTATCCTATTTTACATAAGAAATATGCAATATAATCGTCTTGTATTCAAAATTTACACAATTTATGCATGAATATTTGCGCAAAAAAAAAAATTTCATTTTCCAAAATTTATTTTACTTACGAGTATGTTATAAAGTTCCTTTATCTTTTTTTTGTTTACGAAAAATTAATTGAACCGTAAAATTCTATTCAAATCTGCAATAACATGAAAATTACTTTTTGTTTCCTATACAATTCATCGGTACGTATAGAGATTGTAAGATTCATCGCAAAAAAAAAGATTTATTTTGAACAAAAAAAGAAGAAAAAAAATGAAAGAAAAAGGTATAAAAATTATGTATATTTTTTTTTGTTACAATTATAAAATTATTTTTGGCGCCATACACTGATGTAATCTGTCTGTATCTTTAAATAAACACAATTATAAAATTATATGATGTGTATAGGTTCTGTACAATATTCTTATAACATATTACGATATTACGTACTTAATGCAAGCAATATATTCAATTGAAAATGTACCATTTTTATTTATATTTGTATGTACAGTATACATATATACTGTTCGTATGTGTGTGCATTTTTTTTTTCGTATACTCGTACAATACATAAAATAATACATACAAGAATTAAGGTCGTCCTTGAGATCGATACATCATATTTAATTTTTATAATTTTTTATCTTGGTAGATACATGAAATTTTTATTTTTATTTTTCAATTCATTGAATTTAATTTCTTTTTTTTTTTTTTTTTCTTAATTCTTTTTTTGATGAGTATTTATATATAATAACACATATAAGAGTCATATAAGTACATCTTATTTCATATAATACACACAGACATAATACACCATGTAGAGTGAGTTAAATAGACAATATCCAAAAAATCAGAAAAAAAAATTGTATTAAAGAATAAAATAAAATAAAATCCTTTGATACTTACAACTTTTAATATATGTAAAAATTTTATTTTTATTCTTTCTAAATTCTATTCATTTTATATGTATGTGTGCCATATGAAATTCATATAAAGTACGCAAAGTAATGGTAATATTTAAGTAGAACGAATGACATAAGTGAAATATGTATAATTATAAGTGGAGTGCATGTGTATTACATGAATCAATAGGTCCCGAGACTAACTATACCAAAAAAACGATTTATTAGAAAAATTTTTTTCTTTATTTTTCATCATTAGTCTTTTGCGAGTCACGACACGAAGTTTTATAGGGTTTCGATCATTTTCAGCGAAGTTACAGTGGTTTAAGTGGCGCTATTTTTATAATTTCCATAAGACAATGAAAAGTCTCAATTTCCTATATTGATTAAAGCGTTGCTTTTTAACCGAGCAAAATACTGTTAAAGCTCGGAAATGGCTTTAAAAGTATTATCCGTACTGGTACTCTGTTTCATCAAAAACAACAATTTTTAGATGGTAGAGTGATTTCAAGCGCGGTCGTAAAGTAACAATAGATGCTGAA
The DNA here is from genome assembly GCA_951394055.1 of Villa cingulata. Lineage (NCBI taxonomy): Eukaryota > Metazoa > Arthropoda > Insecta > Diptera > Bombyliidae > Villa > Villa cingulata. The sequence goes on along the minus strand of OX596025.1, from coordinate 20,806,104 downwards.
CGCTGTACACAAAAAATGAGACCCTTATTACAGAAAACACTAAAAATCGTGGTAGATAATTTTAAGGCCGCTGCACACTTGCAACACTTACCGCTGCGACACTGCTGCTACGCCGTTATTTTAACACGATATTTCACCAACATTTGTGTATGAAAAATCTTTTTTCCAAAGGTTACGTTTGTTCTCAGTGAAGCAAAAACAAAAAGAACGGATCGATGATGGCAAAATAGGATGAATTGGACTTTAAATCACTTCCACACCCACCGTATTGTGTAGTTCGCACATCAAAAATATGCTTCAGGCTCAGGGAAAGAGATTTGAGTATACAATGAAGAAATGATCGCCGAAAATAAAGCATATTTTGAGACCAAAGATAAATCGTAATTTATGACCGTAATAGAACAGTGATTATTTTAATGAATAAAGAAAATGTTTTCCAAAAACTATTTGTAGTTAGTTTCGGGACTTATTGATTCATTCGTTATTTATGATTTCTGATGATGTTTGTTTGACTTTAAATGATGCCAAGTTCTTTATTATTTCACGATTTTATATATGTATTTTCATTTTTATTTTTATTTATTCATTTTTATAAAAACCCTTATCCTTTCTTCTTATATGCATTATATGCGAACGAAACATACACTAAGACAGATTTTGAACAGTGCGAGTGATTAACCAAAATAAAAAAAAAAAAATTAAGTTTAAAAAGAATGCAAGTAAAACAGCACATAAATCCATAATGCAAAATAAAATAAAATAAGTACATAACAAAATAGAAATGCACATACAATATTTCTATGTAATGTAAACTCATATACTCGCATATATGTAAGTATATAGATGCAGAGAAAAGAACGTCTTAAATGACATCAAAAAAATCCTAACGTATACAAAAAATTGAAAAATATAGCAAATTGTCCTTAAAAAGTCATAAAGATTAAGATTTAAAATTTCAAGGATCAGTAGCATTATTTATGTATGTATCTATATAGAAGACAATACAAATACAAAAAAGAAAAAAAAAACAAATACAAATACATCATGAAATGAATTTATACTACAAGTGTATTGTAAATATTTATGAGTTTGTACTTCTAAAGGATGTATATAGAGTTTTTGGATTTCAAAAAAAAAAAAAAAACCTAAAAGGTTAAATCTGTATTCATGTCTAACAATAATAACACTGCACCCTGTAACAAAGAATATAACGAAAGGTTTCAAATAATAAAAAAAAAACTCTACCAAAGATTGTTTGTTTGGATTTTTGGGATTTGCACATGACATTAAAAAGTTTATTATTTTTTTTTGTTTTTTGTTACATCACAAAATTAAATTTTAAAATCAAAATATCAATTTCAAGATATTTGCTAAAAAATTTTTATTAAAATGTCTCGACTCTGGACAAAGATTTTATAAAACAAAATTTTGCAATTTTAATAAATGTGCGCTTATGGAATGTTATAGATGGTCTCAGTCCCACAAACCTCGATAAATATACTTCTTTTTTATTTCATTTTATTAAATAAGAGGAGAACAGGTAAATCTGTCTTCCATTTAGCATTCGCCACAACTATACAAATATTTGTCATATACAAAATTAAGTATCTATATGTGGGAGCATCGCAGACAAATGTTGCTTCATGTAATATTCGACAAAATCTGAAAAATTTTGCTAAATATTTATGCTCACCAAGGACTAAGAAGGTATATGTAGGAGCTTTCTTTTTATTTTCTTTATTTTCATCTATTTTGACTATTCGACAAATTTTTGGAAAATACCTATCTACATTTGGAGTGTTGTGTAGGAGATTTTCTTCCCTAATGTTTGCCAAGCACTTCTGTCCCGTGATCAATGAGGAAATCGACAAATATTTCGTATTCTGTTACAAACGTTTTTTGTTGTTGTTTTTCTTTTACATATGTATATTCTGATTTGCTTATAATTTTGTTTTGATTGGTAAAACAAAGCAAAAAAAAAAGAATTTGGAAAAAATATAAGTAGTAAATTTTGATTAAAAAAAATAGGGTTTAAAAGAACTTTGTTTCAGGGTTTTTTCTTTTTTTAATTTTGAATAATTTGAAACTATTAGAATATAATCAGAACTAATTAATAATCTTTTATCACTTTTATCTTTGTTCATTTTAAAAGTTTTAACATTTTTTGTCATATGTTCCGAAATTTCGATATTTCGAAAATATAGATGTTGTATGTGGGAGCTCGTATAAAGCAATGGAAATGTTTGAAAAACGCTCAGATGGACGAATATTCATGAAATAAGTAAGGAAATAGTGCAGAAGCTATAGCAGAAACATAAAAGAAACATTTTTGACGAATACAAAAACATTGATTGTTTGTCCAATAAGTATACAATATGTCTAGGATCGCCTAATACAAAAAAGGAGACAAAACTGATAATAATTGAAGTACAGAATTTATTAATTGTGCTTAGAAATAAAAAGGACAATAAATTACATATTTTATAATTTTGTACATATCCTTAAAAAAACAATTTCACTTTTATATAGTTAGTATATTTAATTATGTATTTTGTTTATAATATATCCTAGCTGTAGGCAGTAACCGATAGCTTCTGTATGTATAGATTACACGTTGTATATGAACGCACATAAAATTTGCAGTTGAATGAAGTGTTTAAAGATTAAATACTGCGGATGTTATAATGTATAATTTACAGAAATATACACATAAATGTGAAACAGAGGGAAAAGGATCCCTTGGGATGCAAATTCAATTGAATAATGTCCAAACTAACTCTGTAATTAAAACGTACTATATCGATTGTGTATAAGTATACGTGCATTTATTGATTATGTACAAGGACGTACATGTTTTTGATTATTTTCATTTATTATTCCCATTATCTTAATCTATGTATGTATATATCCATGGGATGTACGCACGCAAACAATAAATACACATAAATGTATATGGAACATAAAGTATATATATTATATTATTATATGATGTGTATATTTATAAAGAAAATTTTCAATTTTGAACGTTATCAAATTTATCCTTTATTTTATTTTTTATTTACATTTTTTTTTTAGTTTTTTGAAATTTTCCTTTAATGATTAACGTTGATTGTACTACATATAAAGATATAGCATTATTGTTCTTGTGTATTTTATATAGTTTAGATAAAATAAGTACATTATATGTATATGCACTAAAACATTGAATTTATATGTTAATATCGGTTTTTGGTTAGTTAGTTAGTTGATGTGTATGTTTATAAAGTTTTCAGGAGGCCGCAAGTGATTATGTTTACGCCACTATACTTTATACCATACCATACTACATACATATCTCATTGGCATTATTATACAATACGTGTGTATACATATAAATATTATGTAGTACTTAGGTACATATGCATTGGTTGGCATATATTAAAATACAAATACAAGCGTGTTTGTATTACCACTCGGTGTTTTGTTTAACATTCGCTCGATTTCAAATAAATTCACCCCATGGGTATAGAGAATATCATATATAGAGTATCAATAATAATAATAATAATATAAATCTGCATACGTACGTATACATATATTAATATCCTTTATACGCAAATACAAAACATATATAGCTATATATGGTACATATAAAGTGTAAATACAAAAGATCTACACGAAACTGACTGGCTATTATTATTATCTCCTTGTGATTCGGAAATTGTTATCGCATATATAGTCGAGAAAAGATTGAAATTGAAATATATGAATGAATGGATGGTGATTATATATGTATATAGTATAGTGTGGTAATGGTAACTGATGATGATGATGAGGATGATGATGAGGATGATGATGATGGCGATAGCGATAGAGATTACATATATACAATTTGCCATAGCAATGTCTATGAAAAAAATATGGGATTATGTAGTATACCATATAAATGTGTATTTATCTTTGATGTACTATATGTACATATATACATAAATAACTTGTATATAAATGAAAATGCCTAAAGCAATGTCTATTGCAAAAGGATATGATACATATACATTATAGAAATGATTAAGAATATTGATATAACGTACACACTATCTATTTGAATGTACGTGTAATATATAGCTATCACCCTAAGGATTTTTAAAGAATTATTTTTTTTTTCATTTTTAAATCTATTTTTTCGTTTCATTTTTTTTTCGCTATATGTATTCATTTTCTTATTATTATAGTTTTTTTTTTTTCTTTTCCTTGGTTTTTTTTTTGTTTTATTTCAATTTCAAAACTTCGTTTTTTGTTCAGTCAACCATTTGTTGGATTTTCAGTTCATCATCAATATAGTGAGTGTAGTGTAGTATCGTCGTATATCGTCATAATAATCATCATCGCATCATCATCATCATCGTCGTCGTGCTATAGTCGTTGTAAGTCTTTTTTTTTTTATATTTAGAATGAGATTTTAGCTAAAGATAGCCATGCCATACCAATACCATATACTCATAAACAACAGTGAAATAATATTCACCCAGGGATTCAAGTGGTTATAAGGGATTTTCATAATGAAATCTACTACACCGAATCGAGGTAAACATATATGTACATACATATGTATGAAAGTATATGAAGGAGGTTTGGAGATGTAAAGTTAAATTCAAAATCTCACCCTTCTTATAGACGTAAGTACGAAAATATTTTATGCACACATACATTTATATTTGTGTACCCTAGCAGCTAGCACTAATGTTATGTGTTAGTATAAAAAAAAAATAATAAAAAAGTATACTATTTTTTTTCTATAATGAAAGCGAAATCTCTACACGCTAGTCGTGAAAATTGTGTATATATTATAGTCACATAATCTCACTTCTTATATATTATATACATATTTGTTTTTGTAATATACATATATGCTCGTGTATATATACTTATACAATCATTTTTACCCTCATATCTTTTGAAATGATAATAATATTCATATGTATATGTAAGTATGATTTAACGTGCTATAGATATTATGTGTAAAATACAAAAACGTACATATGTATTATATGCTCGGTTATAGATGTAATACATATTTGCGGTATACATCTTGTATACACCATATTTGGGATATATTCAAATTTACAGAATATAAATCAGATTTAGATATGGCGTATAGATGTATGAATTATGATGATAATATGGTACGTATATACTAGTATCGATATACTACATGATATACACAAACGTTAAGTGGAATTTCTCATCCAATTCTAAAAACAATTTTATAAAAAGGACTTTTGCTTTTGTTTTGAATACCTAACTTTGATTTACAAAATATGGATACAACATACAACACACACCATCCATGTACATATTTACAATATACCGGTATGTATGTAATGCAAAGATGAGATGAATCTGAAAGATATGCCACCCCGAAATATAATACAAGTATTTATGTACATATATATATACTTTCACTATTATGTATATACTCGTATATACAAGTGAGTATATAGGTATAGATTTCGAAGGACTTATGGATTCCATTTTGACATTTTACGCGTTTTAATTGAAATTTTGAAAGAGTCATCATTATCAAGAAGGGTTACCCATCATTCATGTGTATATGTACACATTATATCGAGCGAGATATGTATATAATGTGTGTATCAGTGTATGTATGTAGATTATCTTATTTGTTTTCATTTTATGAAAATTTTTAGGCATGTATTTAATTTTGGTAAATGTTGTTAGATACATCCATAATGTATGTAAATATATGTACTTATAAGCTTGCATTTATATGATTGTATGTGATACTTAAATATAAAAGGAAAATAGAAAATTAATTTTTAGTATCCTTAATGTGTCACATAATACTTGCCGTAGCGCCGTAGATATAGGTTTACATACTTATGTATACTCGTATATATGAATAATGGATATAAATTTTATAATATACAAGAAGGGTGACAAAATTTCCGTTCGTTTTGATTTGTTTTTTCCTTTTGATTTTCTTTTTTTTTTTGTCTTCATTATTTTATAGATTTTATTTTTTTAATATATGACAAAAAAAAATTATAATAATGGGGTTGCACTGTACATATATTTGAATTTGACAAAATGGAGATTATAAAAATACACTCGTATTATTATATGTATATGATCGTATTTCTATAGTTATGATATGACAAAAAAACTCACATTAGAAAGGATAAAGTAAATTAATTAGAAACGGATATATATATTTATATGAGTAAAGTATGTAAATATTTACAACAACTATAAACAATACACACAAAATAAGTGTCTATTATTTGTAATTTATAAATAAGAGAACAGATTTAAATTTGTGGCGGTATATGCATGCATTATTATAGTATATATTTGTTCGAAACATTGTATAGAAACATTGTTGAATGTACAAGTTATTCTTAAAAGTTGAATGAATCAAAATTGAAATGTTTAATTAAACAAAAATGAAAGAAAAACAAAAAAGAAAATAATAGAATAAATCTAAGTCACAAGTGGATTTAGATTTAGATTCATTTTTATTCAACATTACATCCAGATATGTATATGTATATATTTTATTTGTATTTATTCTACAGATATATAGAAGTTAGAAAAACATTTTTTTTCTATATATGAGTTTAATATGATACAATTGAAAGAATTTTTATAATAGTCAATGAAAATCTATTCAAAATATTATAGATATAGGAAAAGAATACACATACGTATACATATACGAATATAGTGGTAGTATTTTATATATGTAAAAATATCAAATTCCATTGCCTTTTCAAAATCAAATTAATTTTGATTCCGCATATGCATCATGCATACTGGTTACTCGTATATGCTTAGATCTAAAGGTATAGTAAATGTTCATAGGTTGTGAGGTATATGTGTATGGAGTATAAGTAAAATGCGAATCACAAAAATTGTTTCCATTGAAAAATATGTGTATTTTGTTTTTTTGAAAATTATGCATTATTTTCTTTTTAGCATTTTTAAATCGCATACATGTACATGTATGTATATGTGCACGAGGACATACTCGTTATATATATGCAGATTAATGTATGGCTTTTGTAACATTTTAATTAAGAAATGCATTTAAAATTTTCAATCTGTGTAATGTAATATGCATGCATTATGTGTATATGTATCTAAAAATCTTGACAAAAATGAAAGCACTTGAATATGTAATTACATATATATATGAATGTAGCTGTATATCGTATACTCGTATATAAGAATATTCACATATGTATGTATGTTTCGCTTTGTAATCATCAAATAATAATTATATACTTACAACCTTTTCTTCAATGAAAATTAATTAATTAGTGATGATGGGTAAAGATCGTTCAAGCAAGTGATTTATACTAGAAAACATGAAAAGAGAAACGAAAAAAACAAGAATTAAAAAAGGATTTTTAAAAAATAAAAATTTTTACTGCACCGAATTAGAGTCTTTTTCCAAAAAAAGTAAAAAAAAATGAAAATAAAATAATAACAAAAACAAAAAATTGTAATGTTTCATTGTAATCTGAAAAACAATTCTGTATGCATGCATACACATTATATGATGTAAGTACTCGTATATACTAAAGGAGTATTTATATCGTGCATAGAGGTAGGTATATAAATTCACATGAAAATTATTTCAACAAAAAACAAAAAAAAAAGTTATATACATATTACAATAGAAAATAAAAATCTATATGGATGACATTTTTTTTTTTTTAATTTTTACTTTTATTCTTTTTATCCTTTTGTGTCCTTTTTTTGTATATTTTTTTTTTGTATTACCTTTTTTGTTTTTGAAAATAAAATTTAAGTTAAATTTATATAAAAGGAAGTATGTATTGTATAACATTAGAATGAAGAAAAAAAAAAAGACGAGTTTTCCTATTCGATTCAATCCAAGTAAAGTCACATTTCCTTAATTAAACCTTTTCACAATATTTATTTCACTTGAAAATAGCAAAAAAAAAAAAAACTTATAGAAAAAATAAATTAACGAAAGAGAAAAAATAAAATGTATACGTATAAAAATAATGAATAATAATAACAAAGAAAAATAAAAAATATATCAAATGAATGGACAATAGTGGAGATCGGTGTCACAAGGATTATATATTCGAATATAGTTTTAATTTACAATTTACAGTTCGATAAAATTATAAAGTAAGTAAAATAATTTTAAAATTTTCGTTACCTGTTTTCAACTTTCAGTACCTATTCCTCAAATTCACTCAGCTTTGAATGAGTACAAGCTTGCTGGGAAAATTACCTTAGAAATGTTAATTTTTCTAATTGCTAAAAACAAGTATTATTAGATTTTAGATCATTCTGATTCCAATAACAGATCAGTCTAAACCGTATACCCTACCACGTAAATTAGGATGCTTTTCTATAATAGCAACTTAGTGGTTCGCAATCCACGTTAAACTGTTAGTAGGTGCACTCACGATAGTAACAAGTGAATAAGTTTTGAAAACCCTCCGGTGGTGCTGTGAGCCCCAAAAGGGATAGGGAAAGTAGTTTTCAAAAAGAGCATTTTCATTCCGTTGCATAAACATGGTAAATGACTTAAAATGTTGCCAAATATTTATTTTTCATTGCAAATAATTCATGCTGTAGATTTTAATAGAAAAATTGAAGTTTTTCATGTATGAACAGAAGATTGTGTGGCGGCTCGCTCGATGATTGAAACGACGGACTTTTATTCAAAGTCACCGAATCCAAACTTTTAAAGCTTTAATTATTCAATCACCAATATGTTTGTGTACCAGTGAATGATTATTAAAACGATTATCTTCGGATAAAATAATTACTGATTGAGTTTGCGTTTGGTATTCGTATATGTGGTGAGAAAAAAACGAAGAAGTGTTAGATAAGGAGCTATAGTCAAATAAGGAGCTAGACGAATTAATAAGAGGACAGACCGTGTGAAGATTCGTAAAAGCACAAAGAATACAAAATGGTTAGGATATGTTGAGAGGATGAATAAAGAAAGGCAAGAAAAAAATGATATACATATAAAGCAGTACCTATAGGGATGCGTCCAAAAGGCAGACTTAAATGCAGATGGATAGACCGAATGCAAGAAGACATGCGGCAACTGGGGATAAAAGAATGAAGAAATGGGGGAGCATCGTGTTGGAGACCATGGCTCACAAAGGGCTTTAGAGTCGAGCAGAAGAAGAAGAGGATTCGTATTCGGTGTGTGGTGTGCGTGCCTATACAAATTGTTCATTTGACTAAAAATCTATGTATCAAAATTGCACTGAAATACAAACTTATTTTCATTTATTTAAGTATACTTACAGTGAATCAGTTTACTCTAGTCTTCTCTATATTACAAATAAAATCTCATCATCATTGAAAGAATAAAAAGAGTCCTTTTAGTTAATTTGAACTTCTTAATGAATACTTTTCAATTGCACTTTTATAATCGTTAATCTCTTTTATTTATTTTTTTTTTCTTACTAAAAATATTATATATACAAAGGTAGCAAAAAAAAAAAAAAATAAAAAAATAAAAAAAATAAAAAATTGATTCAAAATAAAATTTTCTCATTTCCCTGAATTTTATGTAAATTTTGTTTGTTTGTTTTAATTTTCTATTTTTCTTTATTCTTATATAGGAAAAACAAAAACATTAAAAATGTATAAACGGATATATGTAGTGAATGTATGTATATGTATGAAATGAATGTATACACAATGTCATCTATAGAAAATAATTTATGCAATACTGTTTTTTATTTATTTATTTTCATTTTTTATTTTTTAAAAATTAAATGTTAAAAAAAAAACAAACTGAAAATGAAAAAACAACTTAAAAATAATGAGAAGAAAGAAAAAATACACAAAAAATAATAAATAATGAAAATGGTAAATTTTTGAGAAGCAAAGAAAAAAAAAATACATAATCAGAAAATCAGAAAATCAGAAAATCAGAATAGGCTCTCCATTTATTATGATGACATATTTTCATAGGTATATAGAGAGGTATGTACATACATACATTTATTATATTCGTATACATCGTATTACTGGTATTATATCTATACGATACGGAAAAATGAATTTTCTTTTCTATACAAATTTTTGCCATCCATTAATTTTCCAAGTACCTACGACTAAATATATGAGTAAATTTATATACATATTTTTATTTTTTATGTATGTAAGCCAAACATTTTACCACTTAGTTAGCTTTACTAATTGTATGCGACATTTATATACATATATACAATTCGTATGCATACTGTAGATAGAATAGAATGCATGTACTATACATATATATAAAACTGCGCTGTAATATTTTTAAGCTACCCATCAGAAGTGTACAAAGTACTGTATATTTTCAATAAAAAAATCACAAAAAAAAAAATATAAAATTGTTAAGTATTATGCAAAAAATATCCTTGAAAGATTTGTATTGCATTGAGGACAAAATCATCGAACAAAATATGAGGTATACATACCTAATGTTGTATAGATGTTTATTATATAGAAATTGAAGAAAAAAAAATTTTTTTTATACTTATATATCACATAGAAAAACATTTTTTTAAAAATGAATTTGAAGGAATGAACAAAAAAAAAAAAAAAAAATTTGAAAAAATTCTATTCGTATCTTTATACTTATTTTGTTATAATGGGCATGACATATATTTAAGTATACATAAATACGAGTATAAGACGTGTACTATGTACATATAATACAAATATATATGTATATACGCAGGGAAATGAAATATTGAGTATGAAAATGAATGACAAAAATGAAAAAAAAAAAACCAATCTCTGTTTATGTATGAAGGAGCAGTTTTTAATTTATTTGTATTTTTCATTTAAATGAGAAAAACATGCAAAGAAAAAGAAAAAAATAAAAAATAAAATAAAATGTTTGTTCATCATTAATTCAAATTATATGTACATTTTATGTATGTAAGTGTACGTATGTAGACATAAAATGCAAATAAAAATATAAATAAAATCCTGCGCTTTTTATTAATTTACCATTTATTTTTTTTTTCATAGAATATTTCTGATAGGATAAAAAAAAATATATAAAAAGGTTTTCTTTTTTTCTATACTATTTTTCTTTACTTTTTTTTTTTTTTAATAGGAGACAAATTAAAGGGTGAAAAGTGACTCCAGAGGTACCCAGATATACTTATCTATATCAATATTTGTATAGTTGTATAATAAGAGTAGTAGATCAGAAGATGAAAAAATAATAATAATAATATAAGATGATGTAAATGAATGCAATCGCAGCCATCTCGTTAGTATGTAGTATATAGCTGTGCTTGTGCGATGAGTATTTTTCTACTTTGCTTTTGTATCAATGAAAATTATCATTAGAGTTTTTTTATATGCAGTGTATATACGTCATGCATATACTATATACATGTATAGTATATGGTGCCATATAATCGGTATGCACTCGTATACACAAATAGCAAATGTAAAATTTTTTGTTCTTATATACTGGTATATCATATGCTTCTTATTTTCCTATACAGTATTTAAAAACAGAGTATAGTAAAATATAAGCTAAGCAGGAGTATTTTTTTTTTCTTTTCACTTATGTAGACGACATATAGTTGAGTTGAGTCCTTATAAATATACTCTTATATTTATGTACATACATAATTTGAAATAAAAAAAAAATATTTAAAAATTCTTAAAGATGCATTCATTGGAAAACTTTTCACAAGCTCAAAATGAAATAAAAATGATGAGATGAGACATCATACTTTATGGCTACACATATCTATGTATATATTGTGTATTGCATATACAATAAATTAAAATGCAAAATAAAATATGTACTTAATATGAATATAAAAGAAAAATATCTGAAGATTAAAAATGATATATGCATAGATATATCTACTTAAGTATATTTTTTTTACATTGATTTCATATTATTTTTTTTTTCAATAATTTTCCTAATTCAAATTAGGAAATGCAGTAAATTATGAAAAATTTTATTCGTTATCATTTGAAAAGAGGTTCAAAGCAAACATATAGAGAAAAAAAAACATTGAAAAGGATTCTATATACATATAACACTCTACTATATTCGTGTATTTATACTTTTAATATGTACTAATATAAAGTGTATTAAAAAATATGAGACAATTTTTTTTTTGTTTTTGAAAAAATTTGGTTTTAGGAAATTACTTAGTTTAATCATTGAAGAAAAAAAAAAACTGTTGAAGATTAATTAGAAAATATTAAAATAAATAATAACCAAAAACTGAAAAGAAGATTGTATAAAAAATTTTTTTCACTTATAATTAAATAAATCTATCTGTTATGCATATATAGAATTGGACGTATAGGTGTGTCTATATTTCAGTCCTCATCAGCTAAAATTACACTTTGGTAACGAATGATATTTGTGGTATGTGATAGTCCCAATCGTGCATTATGATGGTTGCACGGCAATAGCTATAGGGATGTGGAAGATATGACACTTTAAAATAGTCAACAAAGGCTGGTATTGCATTGGATATTTCTTTTGATATTGCATTTGCCATTGGTTTTACTTCTATGAAAGTGATAATCTAAGGATGGCATGTCATCTGTTATATTTTTTGATCAAATATGCTTAGGTAATAGAAATTGACAGATTTTGGCCAAATGTATGTAAGTATGTATATGTGGCCCATCATAAGAAGATGTTCTATGGAGATCGCCAATATATAAACTATATACAAAGACATAAATAATGTTAAAAGAATCAAAATAAGTAGGCTGAAATTGGCTAAACATCTATTTCGATATAGACTGGAAAATTCGCTTACCGTGAAGATATTGCAACAAACTCTTGTACGAATGAGAAAAGTGGGTAGACGAAGATTAAGATGGATCGATTATATACAGCAAGATATCAAAAAACTTCGCTCCATGGGCTGGATGACACGGAAAGCGATATTGAAGCCATTGGAATTAGGAATTGGAGAGTGTAATAGCCAGTCAAAGAAAATAATGGCAGTAGATCTTGGAGCAAGTCAAGGTCCACGCCGAGCTCTCAAGTTGACAATGATGATGATGATGATAAAAAAACTTCAAGTACGTACATAATAATTGGGAATGTTAACTAAAGATTGAAACGTCTGGAGACTGGATCCTCATCTTAGAGTAAGCCAGAACCCATGATGATGATGTATGAGGACATATAATATTATATAATTAATAACATATTAGTCTTAAATATCAATAAATAAATGTATAATCAAAAAATTTCAGCTAATTGGGATCTTGCAGTTATGGTAATAACGTATAAGTATAATTTAAAAAAACATTTCTATTAATTTTTATAAATTTTATATTTTATTCTTTAGTCCAAAAAAAAAAAAAATGATGCAGAGTTTTTATTGAAATTTATCACATACTTAAAATGAATTCATCATGGCACAATACATATTTTTTTCGAAATTTCCATCTCCAGAAAATCTATAAATTTTTTTAAAAATTTTAAAATCTCAAAAAATATATGATTTTCACTTGAATTTTCAATTCTTTTGACATTATGCATGTTTACTGGTACTGCTGGTACTAAATACATTGCTTATGCCATGTAAGAACGTAAGTTTAGTCGATCTACAGCTTTTTACTGTAAGAAAAATTAATATAATGATGATTTATGGTAATAGCACAAAAATTTGAATTTTTTATATAGATTATAATTCAATTTTTTAAGAAATGCTTTCGTCATAGAATACGCGTCTAACGTACTATAGTTTTATGTATATATATTAGTAGAATTTAGATGCATCCATATTATGTACTGAAAGAGAGAAAAAAAATTTTTTTTCAAAAAGAAAGATTAAAATAAAATAAAAGATTTTCAATATAATAATAAAGATTTGAAGTGCATATTCATGTACACATAGTATTATACTTTGTCATCATCATCATCATCGTCATCGTCATCATGATCATCATCCAACATAGTGTATGATATGATATCCACTTAGAAATGTACGAAATATACATATGTAGGATGCAGACGATGCAGTATATACAGTATATATATTTATACAATACACGAACACATACTCATACCTAAATATCATATACATATTATATGTATATGTATAACGTCTCTAATGTAGTGTATAGAATTTTTTATTATTTGTTTGTTGTCATATCGTTATCCTGATGTACATACTCGTTTATAGTCCTTATAGATTTAAGAGTTATAAGGATGTCTCTAAGCCATTATTTTTTCCTTGTTTTTCATTAAATTTTATTTTTTCTCTATGTGCATTTTTTTTGTTTTTATTGTTGTTGTATATATTAAGATCTATCAGTTATATGATGGTTATATAATGATTATATACATACATAGATGCAGTAGTATAGAGTATTGAAACAGTTGTTGTCATTAAATCTGTATATATATTGAGTTATTATTATTTATTTTTTTTTTTTTGTTTGATATAAAATACGAAATACCAGTATGATGTACAAATATAACAATAACAGATATATATTCCAGATACATACAGTATATTTGAGTAGATATACATCCTTACATAATATTATACATGCGAGTACTATATTTTATATGCATATCCTTTATAGAATTTCTTTGGCTATTTCATGTGTACATATGCAAAAAAACGAAAGAAAAAAAATAAATAAATAAATAGAAAAAGATAAAAATAAGCTAACAAATATGATGTATCATCAATGAATTCTATAATATTTCATCCGTTTGATTTTTGTTTGTTTGTTTTTTTTTTTTTCTTTTTTTATTAGCTTTATTTATAGCTTTGCTTTGCTTTCTATATTATATCCTATGGATATCCTTGTTATCATTCTCTACTATATAGATTCAATATTGGTACATAAATGAATGTACATATATAGAGTGACTCTGACTATATATAATCTTCTCATATCTATTTTAAACCTTAAGCAAAAATTCTGCATACACAATAAAATTAAAAAAAATAAAAAAAATACAATGTACTAGAAACAAGAAAAAAACAAGATGAAAACGAAATAAATTGATATAATGATGGTGATAGAAAAAAAAATGTAACAAACTCATCGTATAGCAGGAATATGATAAAAATGTGCATGATATATGGGAATGGGTTGTATGTTGTATATAATATAATACAGTATTCTACATTGTCATGAATATATCTACTTACATTATATATATCCTTTTTATAGTACGTTATATCTGTATATCTTTATTATACAAGTATTTAAGTATGATGATTTTGAAGTCCTTCAAATGAAAATATCTATATACCAAATATGTATATGTAAGCACGTAAACATACGATTTTAATATGGAGTGCATAAAATATACAAAAGACATAAAATTTATGGGAGGATTTTAAAAAATCTAAATAATACTATTCTGTATATTTATACATATGTACATACATATGTACATATATGATTTATCTTATATCTTATGTGTTCCATGTACATATGTGATATTATATCTCATATATAGAGGAGATTTTTCTTCAGTTCATACATATGTATATCTATAGAGTATATGCGAAAATTTTTTATGTTGATTACTTATGAGCAACTTGTCATCAATATACTATACTAGATTATATGTACATATAAACATGTATGTATATGTATGTACTCTTTATTATATAAAGCAATATAAGTCGCAGAGACATATAAAGTCATTGTCGTTGTGTATTTATGTATATTTAATACGCTATATACAATATACCATATACAGAAAAGCAAAAGCAAAAAAAACTAATGATAATAAACAAAAAGAAATAAAATATACAGATTTGTACATGTAAATACAATATAAAATGTATATCCATACTGTATATATGTATACAAGTATAAGAAGATAACAGACTTTTGTTATTTATATATCAGAAGAGGCGAAAAAAATAAAACGTGTATAAAAAAAATTGAAATAAGGATTGTAGCGGCCCTATTTTCATATGAAGACTTTGATGACAAGACTTGAATAAGGATGTAAAAAAATACACATTTATGTATATTTATACATCCACATATATGTATGTATATGTTATAAGTTAAAATGTAACAGTTATACGTGAATGTATGCATGTATATATATAGAAATAGAGAAAAAAACATTATATAAAAGGGATTTGAATAAATGTAACATACAGTGCTTACAAAAATTATTTATTCATAAATAAAGTATCTAGCCTAGCTTAACTTGGATTTAAATAGTTGTAATATTTTGAAATTGTACATTTATTTTTTCAAACACTTTATAAATACAAATACAATAAAATCAGAATTATTCTTAGAACAAAAAAAAAACAATTTGATTTTTACAAAAATTATATTTGTACGTGCATAAATTGCTCTGAGGAGTAACATCATGACTTACTTATATTAATTATTTTTGGTCTTTGGTCAATAATACGAATACTAAGATGAAAATACTTAATATATTTCATTTAATTTTTCAAGTGGATTTAGAGTGAGTATTGGAAATAAAAATGCCACGAAAATGTTAATTATCGATTGAAAATAAGAGCTGCCATTGTTGCTGAATATAATAAATGGTATAAGTGGTATAAGTATTCCTATTTCTGTTTAAAGGACTTGGTTAAAAAATGGAAAGTTCACAGAAATACTTTTCTATATTAAGTGCTGAAGTAAAAGAATTAAGGAATTGTACAAAATAGAGCAGGAAGAGGGACAAAAAGAACAAAAAAATTTTGTTACTCACAAATAATTTTTCTAACCACTGTATATAAAATATACATAATTATATAATATGTACATACATATGTATCAAGATATACAATACAATACATAAGATGAAGGATAATGTATATAAATAAATATTTGAATATAAATGTATATACTTTATGTAAATATATATTATATCATCAGTTCATTTATAAGTGTCATCATAAGGATTCTTTTTTCCTGTTGTTGTTATAATTTTAAGATTTTTAAAATACATATATGTACGAGTATAATGTATATATACTCGTGTATATGTATGTATATATAATAAAATATATATTAAAACATATAATGAATATTAATCTTTATACAAATATACTCGTATTGCTAACTTCACAAGTTATTTATATACATGTATCTATTTATAATATATATACATATTTTTATTATATACATAGTCATGTATTATATATTATGTACATATGTATGTTTCTCAATTGAAAAACTAATAATACAGGATTCAGTGTGTTTCATTAAAAGTACTTATAATTATGTATGTGTTCATGAAAAATTGTATAGATATTACATACTATATATACTATATACCATACATTTATAATATCAATATGTGTTATAATACATATATAATTGTCATATACTCGTATATACTTAGATAAAATAGTAATGGTATTCATTCAAGAGAGTAAAATTATCAACTTGTATTAAAGTAAATTTATACATTTATATACATTGGTTTTAAGCAAGTGAACGCATTGTGACGCATATGTGATTGTCATCTTGTGTAATTCAATAGTACCTCGCTATTTGAAATTTTTTGTTATTTTCATTTTCACTGTCAAAAATTTCATTTTATTCCATGTTATGTTTTACTCTTCACCGGTAATTTGGACCAAAAAATTAAATTCTAAACGAACTACTAAAAATAAATCAAAAACTGAGAAAGCTAAAAAAAAAAGAAAGCGAAATTGACATCAAATATTTTACACAATAATGCCGATTCTACATCCAATGCAGTAGACTTGACAGCTACTTTTACATGCTGTGAAAGCGAAAGTCTAAGTCCAATTCGAAGTCACTGCATTGAATGTAGAAGTGGCATAACTCGTAAATGGATTAATATGCGACTATTTTAAAGAGTTAAATTTACTCGCTTCGATGTAAACAATTTTTCATAAAAAATTTTACGAAAGCGTACAAATCTTGTAGAAACTACACGTTTCAGTTCAGTGTCAGTTCAATTCCAGAGCTTTCCATTCAGTATCAATCAAATTTATTCACATACATTATAATATATCCGATGTGAAATAACACAATACTACGTAAGAAATATATTTTTTTTGTTCTTTATAAATTTGACATTACATAATTCACTTTTGATAGTTAAAGAACTGAATCTGAAACATATTTTCTATATTCATATATACGAGTATATGTCATTTTAGTCACCGTTCACTTCCGATACTCTCAGTCATTTGAAAAAACATCGTTGCAGACGATGTCTGAAAATTCGAAACTATATGACTGACACAGAATTTCAATTGAACTGAATGGTGGAATATGGTGTGAATGTTTTAATGTAAAATGCATTAAATGATGTGAAATCTCTGAAACAGATTGGAGACTGAAGTGAAATGTGTAAATCGATCTTTACTCGATTCATATGCTTTTTAATGCATTAAATGAATACCCTTAGTGTAATATTGTATTTATACATTTTCATTGTGTATATATGTGAATATGTTTTTACATGCATACATATGTATATAAATATACATTTTCCATTTTCTTAAAAAAATTTTTTGACTTTATTTTGCTTTAGGCGTTTATTTTTTGACAACGTCTTCTTCTCATATTGTCATCCTTTATAAATTTGCATATGATTTCTTCTATACTTTGTAATAAAATAAAAAGCAAAAAAGTAAAATGATTATTAATTATATTCATATAGGATATATGTAGTACATATATACATCTGTATATAAGTTTGTAATGTGTAATATGTATGAATGTGTCTGTGTTATTTGAAATTTAATTAATGTGATAAAATATCTCATTCTTATGCTTGTAAATAAAAATTGTAAATGAAAAATTAATTACACATGGTTTCGGATGAATCATCAAATCAAGTATTTTGTATACAACATACACATATATACGTAAGTAATTTGAGTTTTAATTTAAATTGAAAAATAATGTGATTACCTGTATTTAAATTATTGCTATATACGTATGTTTATGTAGTATATTTAAAAAATTCACTGTAATTAATTCTTGACAAAAATGCAAGAACTAATGGAAAATTTAAATATTTTTTAATGGATCCTTTTTGGGAATATAATTTGAACAATTTTATAATAGAAAAAAATTCTTAATATAAAACTGGTGTAAGTATATTAATATTTATGCAAAGTTTTAAGGAAGATATTTATGTACATATATGTAGTACAGAAAATAATGAAAATTAATAACTTTGATATCAGATATCTCAATTGTTTTTCGATCAATAACCTTGGACTTTGAATTAAAGAATCATGAATTTGTTTTGTAATGAATAGTCAAAAAAAAATTTTTTTTTGTTTTGAATTATTTGGCAATTAATTTTGAAAAATTTTTAAAAGGTATTACATTTTGGTATCAAACAAAAATCACATTAAATATAGTATTATTCGATTTACTTTAATTTTTGAAGATTTAGATAATTTGAAGAACATTATGGTGCATGTGCGAAGTACGTTTTTATTTAATTTTTCTTGGAATTTTCGTAAAGTTCGATTGAATAGGGTTTCAGGCTTTGATAGAACATTTCTCTATTCCATAATTTTTTTTTTTTTTCATTGAAAACATTTGATTTGTGGTTTATTTTTTGCTCTAACATAAAGATATCAATTATAATTTTGATTGTTGTGATTAACTGGAATTTTTATATGCAATATGGATTTCAAGCTTAAAAAACGTGACTTAGACATCATAATGTTGTTGTTTTTGGCCAAATATCCACAAACGAGCAGTGATGTATGAGCGAGTGAATTATGGTTGCATGTGGGAATTTCACAAGCCGATTTGCCGCATATTGGTTGTTTTCGTCAGATTACTTTACTCAAATGACGCAAAACTTCCAGATAGCAAAGCTAACATTATCAGCAGGGCCCTATTGCACCAACCCACTTATCACTTATTACTTATCAACTTATCAAAAAATTCTATAAGTTTGTATTGCATTATTTTTGATAAGTTGATAAGTAATAAGTGATAAGTGGTTGGTGTAATAGGGCCCAGGGTATCAACTTTTCTGTTAATCTTCTGATGATTGTCCATAATCACTTTCTATATACTTTTTTGACGTTTTGGTCGTTTGTTGATGCACTGGGCGCGTCTAAAATAATTGTCGATTTTTATGGGTTCCTTGGAAACATTTGTATCATTCATAAACTCTTGTTTTACTTATAGTAGATTCACCAGAAGTCATACTATCAACGATTCGATTTTCGAATGCATATTATTATACACCTGCGGGGTAATATCATTTCTTTTGTAAAATTTAATGCAAACTCTCTTTCCCATTTTTATTGGAAGTAACAAATCGCCGAGCGAATATAAACATGTCTTGTCTTTTCAACTGTCAAAAATAAAATATTAATTCAAAATCACAAATGTGACAAATTTTTTGGCAATATTGTCGATTTACACAGCCCACGAAATTTCAAAAAATTATATTTACAATTATTTTTGATTAAATCTCGTATTACATATACAAGTCTATTATTTTTGTATAATTTTTTTCTCATTAGAAAATGTCCTTTTGTATGTCCTTTTGTAGGATATAATGAAGAAAATTTTAATTTTGTATATTTTAAAAATTACTATACTATATTTACTATATGCTTCACCTATTACGTGTATTCGTCCTTTAGATTAAATAAGTAATAATAGCTGTTTTGTACATGTAAAATGAGGGAAAAAATAAAACAAAATAATTTTTTTTTTCAATTGTAAAATGTATGATACTGTTACAACAGTCACCATTTTGTTTTCATTTTTCATTCATTTTATTTATATTTTTTCTCATTTTTTTTTTTAATAGAATACTTTTTATATATATTCTTGTAATTTTTCTATTTATATTTTTTGTTCTACATTGTTATAATGTCCTGTCTTTGTATAATATTTAATGTATACATTTGTATGTTTGAAACAGAATATGTACATATATTTTATATAGAAATCTTTACATTAAATGTTACGTGTATACAATTACAAATTATATACACCACTATACTGACTGTATTCTTATATGTACAAGTGTATATATTCTACGTTTGCATGTATATGTGTACTTCTATATACATATATATGTGTATAGAACGGTTTTAAAGTGTAATGAATTTTCCAAGTGGAAAAAAAGTAATAACAATATAAGAAGAAAACTAAAAAATGTGAAAAAAAAATATATATTATCCCGTAGATGAATAAAAACAAAATTAAAAAAGGATACCTATCTAGTGTTATATTTATTTTTAGATATACATATTTTAACGTTCTGTATATAAGTTGTAGTATGTAAGTATAGATATGTATTATATTAGTATAAAATTGTTGTCATATAATATACATACATACATTCATATGTACGAGTATATATCTAAAATGTTTATATATTATTAGTATAACTGGAATTTCAATTAAGAACATTCCATGAGATCTGAGGGCACGTTTCTTTTTAAATTTTTTTTTTTCATTTTGTTTAGATTTTATTTTTATTATTATCTTTTCACTTAACAATACTCAAAACATTACCGTATATATATATATATTCTATATATACATATTTTAGATGTTTTATAATTTATAAAAACCATGTTAATACATATGCATTTATGTATATACTCTATATATTTTATATTGTGTATATTATACAATATATTTATAAAATAATCTCTTGAATTATATGAATACATACGAAATATTATGTATATATGTACGTCCAAAGATTTTACATTAACACTGAACAATTTTATATGTGCGACTCAAACCAAATACTTTACGTACAGTAGACATAAAAAATGTTTGCACACCTTAAAACTTAAACTTTGAATACATATGCTATAAGTCAAAATCAAATGAATACATCTTTCAATTTTTTTGTACAAATAACCCATTAATATATCCTTTATATTACTCCGGAATTTCATTTTCATAACTCAATTTCATAACTTTGTTCATTATCAATTTATGGAAAAATAATTAAAATGAGTAACAGGTATTAAGGGAGTAAGTCTAAGGTGGGACGGTCATATAGAAAGAAAAGAAGAAAATTATACGGCAAGACTTGTGTTTAATCAAAGACCAGAAGGTATATAGAAGAAACATATCGAGCATCCTAAAAATAGATACTTATATATGCAAATGCTGTCGAAGATAATGTGAGAAAAATCGGGATAAGAAGCTAGAGAGCACTGGCTGAGGAGTGAGGATAGAATAGAATGGAGGTGAACACTGGAAGAAGTCATGATTATTAAATGCCTGTAGAACTAATGATGATATAATGAATTAAAATCAGTCTCAAAATTACGAGTCAAAAGTGTTCGTACACCTATGACCTTTTAATTTTTTATACGATTTTTCTGTGTATATTTTGCAAAAATCTCTGTCTTATAAAAAGCTATTTTTTCGATTTTGATGTTAATTATAGCATATTAAGGATGACATTTTGGCTTTTTATATGCAGTTTAATTAAAGAATCTATCTTATCTCTTTCACAAAAATTAAATCTACACGTTAAATCTGAATCTTTGATGTCTTTTAATACCAACTTATTTTCACGACTGATAACATTAACATGGTAAAAAATCTATTGAAATGTATTTTATTTGAAGAATAAAACATTTTTCTACTAAATTAATGCATATTACACCTTATACACCTTTAATTGTAAAGATTTCATTAGGAAGATAGAGCATTTTATCAAAAATTGTATTTTGTACAAAGACTTTTGTTGTCCACTGTATATCTATATACTATATACTATCTATGTACAACTATGTTTATTTAAGTATGTACATTTTTGCGTAAAAAAATTGTACATAATATGCAAATATAAACACTACATAGACGCGTATATTTCACATTATGTTTTAGATATATAATATACACGTATAGGTATCTAAATATGTACATAAACACATACTTAAGTTTAATAGAAAAAATAAAATAAAAAAATACATTTATATTAAAAATAGTATATACTGTTATATTTTTCTATGTAATGTGTTATAAGTTTGTGAATATATTTTCTTTGTTTTCTTTACACATTATACGAGAGTACATTTATAATATGCGAACTTTTTAATGTAAATGAATAGATATGTAAGTATGTATACTATGTGTAAGGATTCTTTTTTTTTTCAAATCCTTTTTTCTTTACATCTTATTTTATTTTCATTTTTTTTTATTGCATTGCATGTTTTCTTTCTTTCTGTTAAACAATTATTTTGAATTTTCTTTTACTACTTACACACACCGATACCACTACTACTATATTATTTATGAATGTATACTATTGTTGTTTGTTGTTATTTTCAGTTTTCAGTATACATACCTATAGTATCACCAGTATCACTACTAGAAAAATAGTACATATAAATGGAACAGGATGATAGAAAAACAAAATAATTAAGTCGAGGGATGATGACAGTATAGCAGCAACATTAATAAGTTAAGATTGCTTTTTGTTTTTGCTTCTATTGTTATTTGTATAACTATGTGAAGAGATATAGTCACAGCACAGTATGTGTATAAAATATAAAACAGAGTAGGTGTACAGATATTTTCAAAAGTAACTTTTATATATACGAGTATTTATCTATTTATTTATTTTTTTTTTTAAATTGTATATATTTAATAAATGAAAGGAAGAAACAAAACAAAAACAAATGAAAAATAGTGGTAAATGTGTACACCGTAACGCATATAATAACCACTCCTAATCGTACACTTTTTCATATTGTGATTTGTATAATATCATACATCTATACATACTATATATACAGTACTCACATTACTACAAATTATTACTGTAAAGGATTTATTTTTTTTTTATTTATTTATGACAACTAAGTATACCATAAGTATTTAGGTTTCAAGAAATATACAGAATGAAAAATTTTCTGTGTACAAATTATACATAAAAATATTATTCTCTGGTATTTATACATATATACCATAGTGTAAATAAATTAATGTGTACACATACAAATTTAAATATAGTATTGAGGTGTATATACTGATGTATATCAGAATAAATGTAGATTTTTATTTTCTAAATTAAAAGAAAAACCAGCATACATATAAGCAATCAGTAACATTGTAGTAAATATACCGACCGACCGATGAACAAGAGTGAAAAAAATTATGGGACAATCATAATTTTTCAAAATCTTGAAAATGATGTTAAAAGTAGTCTATTCGCTGAATACAAGTAATAGAAAGAATTATTAGAGATTACATCATTCTCTGTCCTGTAATGTAAAAGAATTTGCTATTTGCTTCTCTGTCAGCAATTCAGTGGTTCACAATCCATGTTGAACTGTAGATGCACACATGATAGTAATAAGTCTATGTAGAAATCATTTGACCACGAAAATCTTGGCTCACCAAGAACTGCAGTGCTATTGATGATGATGATAATTTCTCAAAATAAAATACTCTAAAACGTATGCATTATAAAACAAATTACAATATTTTTTAAACAAACTATTTTATTATATTCATTATTAATAGAAAGACACAAAACCTATAGAAATATTTTTAATTCTTAATTCAACAAAAATTTAAATGTAATTTTGCAAGACAACCTTTACATCTAAATAGACCTCCTTTAATCGTCTTGTCATATATTCTGCATCATTTTTAAAGGTCTTAACTGCAAAACTAAACTATCAGTTCAAAATTTGTCTTTGACCACACACTACAATTCAGTTTAAAACTACAGTGTTAAAGATTTGTGTAAACTTTTAGTTATTTGAAAATTGCCCATAATTATCTACAATTTTTTGACAGGTTTTAGTTGAGATCTAACACAATAACTCAAATATCAAACTGATTTAACAATTTTGCCTGTCATTCAAATTGTGTGAAATGTATTTCAGATCTACAGTAAGTATAATCTTTCGATAAACTGGGCATGTGGGCTCTGGGCTGACTGTACAATCTGCAGTCCACGAACGAACGAATTGATTAAAGTCTATCTCTTTAGACTTTTTCCTATACTCACACAGCTTTCTTGAACTGTAGGGAAAATCGTCCCATATTTGTTGCACGTATGTAGTCTTTATTCGACTGATCTACAGTTAAAAAAATTCGAAAAACCGTAAGAAGGTATCCTGAACAAAATCTTTTGAAATCTTTCTCCATATTCTTCTTGTGGCAATTTTTTTTAATTTAACAACTGACGTTTTGCTGAAATATTCTTCCAATATTTTTCTTCTAAAAATAACCAAACATGTTTGATGGAATTTCAGTTTGGGCTTTGTGATAAAAGTTTTTGTGAGAATAGAGCAATTATGTTTTTGCTTTATGTCTGTGGTAAATCAGTAAAGATCATATACTATTTATTCAGTATAAATTACATTTTCTATTCATGAAAAATTATAACTATACCACAATTTTTTCACACCTGTGTGCACGTTATTATGTAGTGTAGGTGCATATGGTGTTTATAAAATGAGAAAAAAAAGTTGAGCTCAAGAAATAATTTAAAAAGCCAAGAAGAAAATATATCTATTTTTATGTGACATAAATAATAATAAAGAAAATGGCAAAACTATACAAAATAATCATACAAAAATAAAATAAAAAAATAAAGATGAAAGAGACAAAAAAAAAATACACAAAAAGTAATGAAAGAAAAGTAAAATACAAAAGAAAATTATGAAAAAAGGAAATTCAAAAATCATCAGGAGATATACATACACATGTTATATACGTATACAGGAGTATCAGAAGTTGTATCTATAGTTAGTTCTATATCTTGCAAACAATGTAATAAAGGTATGTGTACAGTTAACTTTAGTTGTTACGTTATATTAGCTACATGCGCTATACAGGTACTACGTTTGTATGTTCTATATGAGGTTACACAATGAAAATTTCATTTTAATGAGCGTAAATATATCATATAGGTATACCTACAGAGAGCTTATCATAGAGGAGTATACGCAGAAAGTATGAAAAAGTTAATAGGCACAGAAAAGCATTGAAAAAAAAAAATAAATAAAAGAAAATGAAATAAACAAAAAACAAAAAATTAAAATGAAAATAAAAGAAAAATCTTTTGAACATAAATATAAAATATTAGAATGTATAATGCATTTTCTAATTACTTACAGTATTCCAATTCTGTAAGCCTTTAAACTTATAAGATCGTATAAATAAATGTATATCTCTCTGTGTATACCTTATATATAATGAACTTTGACTTTTATCAATTTTTTTTATTATTTATTTTTTTTTGTTTTTTCAAAAAATCTTTTCTTTTCGCATTATTAAGATTCATTTATAAAGAAACTAATTTTTTTTTTTTTTGGGATTTTCGTAGACATTTCAAAATTTCAATTAGAAATTAGCATTTTTATTAATTCATCTATAAAAATTCGCTAGTACAAATATTTTAATTACGCAAATGTTTTGAATTTGTTTTCATTTGAAAATACAAAAATGTCGAAATCATTAAAAAAAAAAATATATAACTACAATACTTTGATATGCAACAAGCTGGAAGTATTCATTGCAGAAAATTCGAGTAAAAACATTTTATATAGCTTTTATATTAATATAGATAGTTCTTAGTTTCTACAAACTGCGAGTCTATAATTTTAAGGATATTTACCAAAATAAAATAATTTCTAATCAAATTATTTTTTTTTTTGGATTGATTTGATTCTTAAAAGAAGCGAAAACATAAAAAAAAAATAAAATCCTTTCAAAAGGATTCACCATTTTAGATGGAGATAGATTTCAATTTTTTTAGTAAAAATTCTTTGAATGAAGTTGTTTTATTGTTGCATTCTTCTTTAAAAGATATATGTATAATATTGTAATTGTAATCGCACATATATGTATTTATATGCGTGCATATACATATCAATGTGTATTATGATGAAAGCCATATAAAAGCACTTATAGAAAACTAATAAGATCCTTTTTTTTTTTTTTTCATTTCTTTAAAGTACATTATTCGATATGAAATAAGATAAATAAGGGTTTCCGTATGTAATATTGCAGTATGTGATTGATAAACCCACGTAAAAACCGTACATACATATTATATGTGTACTCGTATAAGTACACACATGAAACAACGATGAAATTTATATAATTATTTTCTTTTTATATTTTTGGTATAGGATAGGCAGGCACGTATATAATGTACGTACATAGTGTAGGCATATATATATGGTACACGATGGCATTAAAATAATAGTAAATAATAAAAATAATAATAATGAAAAAAAAAAAAAATCTCCTCTCTATTTTCGTTTGAAAAGAACGTTAATTCTTCTTTAAGTGCAGCCATGTGTTAACTATGAACACCGTTATATGAAGGATGAGAAAAATTGATGGTGTACATATATAGTATTCTTGATAAATGTTGTATACATATAACAACTACCATTATACCACCGCATCTATCATATAAATTATGTACATATATGATGAATTTTATTTTTTGTTTTTCTTTTCCTTTTGGTTTTTTTTTGTATTGTTTTTTTTTTTTTGATTTGTTTTTCTTTTCTTTATCGTTTTTGAATAAAATATGGTAGTGTAAAATGTTTTGTGAAGTTAACTTTTCATATAAACATATAGGCAAATTACATAATGAAAGGTAATAAAATATGTATACATATATAAATGTGTATATAACGCAAATAAAACAAAGTAAATAAAGGTAAAAAACATAAATATGTATTCGTATACCATGTACGTATATACGGTTAAATTAATTTACGATAAAAGCGGTGACATTTTTAGGGTTCTTTTGTACAAGCGCGAGTATACGACGCTAATAATATCGTATAGTCTCTCAGAGCTTTATATAAATATATATACATATATACATATTCTTATATTGTATATTATGTATACGTGCATGTATATAGAAAATATTTCAATTTGTTGTTGAAAACGTAATTGATGCTTCAAAGATCGACATTTGATAAAAGGACGATTTTTTTTATTTGTATACATATACCTATGTGCCTATATGTACTTATATGAAACAAAAAGGAGTTTTATTCAAAAGTTAATTATGTTGTAATATGAATATGTGTATATATACGATGAGTACTATACGTACGTATATAATTGATTGAATGATGCCAATTAGTCAAGTAATGAAATCGGAAACAAAAGAGTATAAACTCTTTTTTTATTGTTTTCTTATATATGATATATGGAATTCAAGAGTGCATCTGAGCCTGAGGAATCCATTTGTCAAAAATAAAAAAAAAAAAAACAATTAAAAAGTAAAGAAAAATATTACAAAAAAAACACGCATGAATATTTTATATTGTGTAGCACGGGGATCAATAAATCCCGAGACTAACTATATCGAAACATATTTAAGTAACTTTTCTATGTCGGCTGTATAATGAAAGATTTATGTATCTTTGGTCTCAAAATAGGCTTTATTTTCGGCGATCATTTCTTCATTGGATGCTCAAATCTCTTTCCCTGAAGCATATATTTTTGAAGTGCGAACTACCAATAATCGCTGGTGGCCAAATCTATACAGAATACGGTGGGTGTGGAAGTAATTCAAAGCACAATTGGTGCAATTTTGCCATCACTGATCCGTTATTTTTTTTTTCGCTCCATTGAGAGCCAACGTGACACACCTTTGGAAAAAGGATTTTTCATGCACAAATGTTGGTGAAATATCGTGCGCTAAAATAACGACACAGTAGCAGTGTCGCAGCGGGCCTAAAATTGTCTACCAAGATTTTTAGTGATTTCTGCGATAAAAGCCTCATTTGTTTGTACAGAGTGTTCAGCATCTATTGTAACTTTACGACCGCACTTGGAATCAGTGTACCATCTAAAAACTGTTGTTTTTGATAGAGCGGATTTCGGATAATACTTTTAAAGCCATTTTTGAGAGTTTTATTAAAACAGAAAAATGAGACTTTTCATTGTTTTAGAAATTATAAAAGTACCCATTGTAACCATTGTAACCTCACTGCAAAGGATCGAAACTCTATAAAATATTGTGTCGTGATTTACAGAAGACTAATACGGAGAAACAAAGAAAAAAATTTCTAAAAAATCTTTGTTTTGGTAGTAAGTCTTGGGACTTATTGATCCATGTAGTATATGTAATAAAGGCATGGAAATCTAAGTGTCCTTTTTAAATAAATTACAATCAGGAAACATATATTATTTGTACAATTGTTATTTTGATTATATAGAATGAGGAAGCTTGATTCTACAACAAAACTTGATTCTATAATTAAAAAATCAAATTGCTTGCCCAAGTTTAGAACTGATTCTTGATTAAAAAATTGAATTGATTCGCCTCCGAAAAAAAATTCCTGAAACTTCATTTGAACTTACATCAATGAAAATGTTAATGATCATTTTTACTTAATTCATGGTAATAGACGGCAAATAAATGTTTATAATTTAAAGATTTAAAATTTTATCAATTTGAGGCTTCAAAAAAAATTTTTTTTTTCAACTATTCATTGATTTAGAAAAAATTAATATTTTTTTTTATCAATACGCATTTAAATTCCTTTTCAAAATTATGGGTGGTGGTGTGTATATTTTTTGTTTGTTAATAATGTTATGTACACTATACCTAAATCCTTTTAAATTAATTTTAGATTTTTTCAAGTGAGAAATTTTCAAAATGTAAACGATAAAATTGTAAATTAATTCAATTTTGAAAAAAATGAATTTGTTTTATTTAAATTTTATTCTTGATTTTTGTTGATTTTGGTTTTGTTTTTTTGTGGAAAATTTAATGAAAATAATACATATATTAACCAAAAACCTAAAGACTGGAAGGAACCAATACGAAAATTAGGGTATGGTACGTATTTAAAATAAGTCTTCAACAGATTTATGGTTTTTTACTTTTAAATTGAAATATAAATTTAATATATTTTTTCTAAACGCGTATATTACGTATACTGGAGGTAAATGAATATAATATAATCACGCATATATAATATCTAAAAGTATGTATACACTTTGGTACATCTTTATTATTATGTGGATATGTGCATAAAATATTTAAAATAATTTTTTCTTGCGTAATTTTTAACGCTTAAGATGAACAAACATCTGCTTTTAGAAATAACAAAATATTATTATTTATATACTATATACATACACATTATGTACATGAAAATATGTGTATATTATCTATTTTATGTATTGGGTTATCCCAAGGGTAATGCGGGTTTTTTACAAAGAGTTTAAAAGTCATAAAAAACATTTTGAGAATGTGTTTTCCTTCATTTTTTCACCAACTTTTCTTCAATTTTCGTATTTCACTTGCACATTTGACTTTGACCGAAAAAAGTTATTAAGGTCGCCTCCAACCTCGCATGTTGAAAATAGCATTTTCCTATATCTAAATGATTCTACAGACTTCGAAATATGTGATAATCTATCGAGCAAAGAATCCATTTTTCATCTCCTGTCACAATTTTGTTTAAAAATGGTTGTTATTTTAGTCTTAATAAAATACTAATGCACGTTAAGACTTGTGCTTGAAGATTGATGGCTGAAAATTTATGTGGTACCCACCGCCCGTACTTAAACACTTTTCCAATATTTTTTAAGTGACGGTGGATGGTACAGTGGATCCAAGTGCCTCCGCTAATTCCTCAACAGTAACGTTCGAATTTTGCTTAACTTTTGACCGAAGTAAGTCTCCATCAAACCCAAATGGTCTCCCCGATCATGGCGCATTTATGAGGATAAAATTCTTTAACCGAAATTTTAAATTCATTGAGCATTATATCCCGAATATGCTCCTTGCTCACATCCATTTTGAAACTGTAAAACTTATTCCTGTAATTCACACTAGACACTTGAAAAATTATAATAAGAATAAGGATATACTATAGATAATGCTTTGCTATTTACAGATATTGGCAGAAAAACCCTGTCAAATACTTATTTGTGCCCGAACATGATTTTATGGAAAACCCCGCATTACTTTACTTATGGGATAACCCAATATAAACAAAGATACGCATACGGCGGCATACGCACAAATCTAGATATAATATTATATAATGAAATTTATAATTTTTATGTTATATAGACATTGTGTGTATACACATTACACTTATATACGTATATGTACTTATCGATATTTGTATACAAACAGTAAAGGTATTTATAATTCATATTTTATGCTCAACGAAGCAAAATGATGTAAACTCTGAAAATATTTTTTCTTCTGATAAAAAAAAATTTTTTTTTATTTTATTTTAGACATAAAAAACAAAACATAAAAATCAAATCCTTATATAGATACGTACATATTTTTATTTTTTTTTTTTCCTTTAAATAAATCTATTTCTTTTCTTCATATACTGTTATGTTTACTATATTTTGTTGGCTTTTTATTTGCAATTTTAATTTTTATTTTTTTTTTTCAGTTATGTTATACACCAGGTTATGCACACATTATATTACGTGTATGGCTCAATTGTTACGTTATTATTATTACATATTCTTTTGAAAAACATAAGAAATAAAAATCGAACGAATGTTTATATTTCCTTGATGTATTATGTATGTATTTTATATTATTTTTTCTTTAAATTTATTATACAAGAAAAATAAAATTCCATTACTTAAAAATAAATAAATCAATGTGAAATCATCATAATTGTTTTTGTTTTTTTTTTTAATATTTGTATGAGATGTCAAAGAAGTCAAAGAATTGTCAAAAGAATGTACAATAACATCTAATACCACAGTTAATATATGTATAATCTGTTATATAAATAAATGAATTATTATATAAACGTTACCTATACGATTACTTTGTAATATAAATTTAATTGTTTCGTAAAATAATGAATTTATATAAGAAGCGCAGATATTTTACACGATTCATGTGCCTAATATTGCTACAGATCATCTCGAGCCTGGGCTTTCACCGAAGTGATCTCTAGATTTATTATATTATCATGAGTGCACCTACAGTTTAAGGTGGATTGCAAACCACTGAATTGCTGGTAGAGAAGCAAACTATTTTACATGATAGAGGATAGACTGATCTCTTGTTAGAATGATGGTAGGTTATAATAATACTCAAATAGTTCTTATTGCATTGATTAGTGAATATAATTACTATACCTATACATACTACTTATGCGTATAATAAATGAATTTATTCCATACATTAAACATTTTTGTTGTACCAAGGCCAAGCCAAAGATAAAAAAAAGCATACACTTAAAAAATTGCTTATATCCTTTATTATTCCTTTATACCATGTGTGCTACTCTATGGACGTTTATAATTGAAATACAGATGTATGTTGCTAAGCAAATTCAATTTGAAACATGCACTTGGAATTTGATTATTATTTCTGTTTATACTTCTATTTCAGTTTTATTTTGTTGCACTTGTTTCAACATTTTTCTCTCGCATTTGGTGAAATTGATTTCGATGAACTTATTATTATGAATATACATATATATATGTATATGAATTATTATGAACATCAACAAGAGTTTAAAGTTTTCTATTACAATTCCTGTGTTGCAATAGCTATTTGCAGTTTGTTGCATAAACAATTAAATGTTTCGAATTAAATTTAAAATTTTAAGAACATGTTTAATAAGTATTTGTTTATAAACATTAATGTTTCGATACAAATATCGCAGTTCTATGTTTAATAAGTATTTGTTTATAAACATTAATGTTTCGATACAAATATCGCAGTTGTAATGTAGAGTTTGATCATTAAAATGTTGAAATAATAAATATTTTTTTATTTATTTATTATTATTTAGAAAGGATAAATAGAAATACATACTTCATTTTTTATATTATTTCTATGTATTATTGTAAAAAAACTGTTGTTCTTAAAGAAGTTATAAAATTCTGAGTATAATGTGTGAATATTAACAGGAAATTATATTAGAAAAAAGTTTACATACATAAAAATAAAAGAAAATGTATTTTTAAAGCATACAAAATAAGAAACATATAACAACCAACTCCTGTATTCTAATTCTATATGTAGAAAAATCTACAGAAAAATAATTTCTATTTATATATGTATACTATACTATATTTATATATATATATAGTGTATATATATATGTGTTAAAAAGAAATACATAACAAATAAGAAATAAAGAACATCTTATCTGTTAGATTTGTAGTTTTTTTTTTGTATATTTACATGACACGTATACATAATATTAAAATATGAAACAATACAAATTACATATACATATATAGTACATATATTACATCCTTATAACACATATATAACGTAAACATATCATTATACATTATACTTTCTTATAAGGATAAAAACTTTTAGCCCTTGGCAATGGTTGATAGCATTTTCAGTGTATGTCCTTTCTCATATACTTGTTTCGATTATACATTTATGTACATTTAATGTATGTACATGTACATATACACATATGTACAATGGTTATCATCTGTATATATAGTTTATACCCATACGTATGATATGGTATATAGTTAGATAGAAAATGTTCTATGACATTATTGAGTGTATAGAGTGTAAATATTAAGCCCCTCCCATATTTATGCTTGACATATATATATACAATATATTATATCGTCACCAGTAAGGAAACTTTTCTTAACGAAATATATAATGAGAAGAAAAAGTAATAGGGAAAAAACAACAAAAATAATGGAATATACCAAAAAAATTTCATGTGCAAAATAAAATACTTATGAGCCAATGTTTTTTGTATATACGAGTAGTACATGACATATAAGAAAAAAAAAATTGTTTTTGAAGTGTTTGTGACATATACTATATATAGACGTATACATAAAGGAATTGAAAAGTTGTGAAATTTTTTTTACTGAGGATTTACACCCTTAGAACACTGCATGCAATTGCTAAAGGAGATATGTGTAAGTAAATAATATTCCCTTTGTCCGTTACGCCGGATATACTATAACAGTAATGAATGTATGAATGTTCTTATATACAATTTTGGTTAATATAGAGGGAACATTATTAAAAGTTAAGTAATTAATATATCCTTTGGAAAGTAATCAAAATGTCGTCATTTGAATATACTGCGTTCAGTATTGTTTGGTATTGTTCTAATGCTTAATTTATTTGCTTTTATATTTAAAGGAATCAATAACTCATATTAATATAAGTACCTATATGCATATGCAGGATACTACTTATATCATAATATGAATCATCGTATGATTCACATTATTAAAGGATATTAAATGAATATAGATAGAAATATTAAATGTTTAAATATTTAAATCAAGTCAAAAATTAGAAGAGTTGCCATATTGAGTCTGTAATGTATAATTTTCAGGATTTCATGATTATACAAAGTATACAATGTTCCATTTTTCAGATTTTTGTTAATTTAAATTTGATGCGAGACTCGATTTTGAGATCCAAGTAATCTCATCGTTATATCCGAGTCCATATATAACATCGAAGGCTTAAATTTTTCAAACCAATTAATTATTACACATTTTATAATTTTTTTTTGCACAAATTCAAAAAGTTTATTATTTATGCATTAATTTGTTTTATATGGCATATGCGTATACAGTTTAAAAAGGATAACACAATTGAATTGAAAATAAAGTTTATATACCGCGATATTTCTATGTATATATGTACTTGACAAACTATACTTCAAATTAATGAAACAATAGATCGCAAAAGGGCATAAATAAAAATTATGTAAATTATAAATTTTTCTTTTGTTATTCATTTCTTTTTTTTTTTCATTTATATTTTGTTAATCGATATTTATATGCTGGTATCGGCAGACTATGGTATAAATGTATATGAATACAAAATACATACAAAAGTGTTGTAACGAAAATTTTATGCAATTATTTATTTATATATTCTGTTTATTAAAATATTTACAACACGCACAAAAAATATATTTATAAAAAATAGTAATTTTTATATTATATGTTGAAACTTTTATAATCGTCAAAAATTTATTTATGCACCTACCACTCTGCATATAAGTGTAAGCAGTGTAAGTGTATTACTATAGCAACGTTCTATGATGTGCATGTGATGTATACGTAAGTATATACATAACCGTATACCCGTATAATTACTAAACTGTATATATATTTAGAGGTAAAAAACTCAATAAAGGATTTTTTTATATTTATGTATATACGCGATTGAAAGTGGAAACAAAATTTTTCGTTGTTTTTCGTTATTTTTTCATTTATATTTTCGTTGTTAAAAAAAAAAAGAAATTAAAAATACAAGTACCTGCTAGGATACGATTGATATGTTTTTCAATTCAAACACTACAGAAAAAAAAACAGATACATACATAGTTTTATTTTTAAATATATATAATTTTCTAGCATTTTGGTCGGTGTTATGTGTAAATTTCTACAATACTATGTATGCGGTAGCAGAGAGGATCCATTGAAATTTTCATTTTTACTTTGTTACGTATGCACAATTATGCACATTTCAATTCGTCGCGTCTGGAATTGCATATTTTATGGTTATGTTTGTTTATACATTTTTTTCATTTCGTTTACAATAAAAAACAATTTTCACAATTTTTTTTTTTTTCCTATAAAGATTTTTTGTGCTACATTTATTTTTTAAGCATTCGAATTTGTTTTTTCTTTTTTTTTTTGTTTTTTTAAATATGTAGCTACCTATTTTTTTTATTGCATTTTCAATTTTATCTCAATATAACTTTTTCCTTGTTTTATATGTATATAAGTGTGTGCATTTTTTTTTTTGTCGAACTTGTTATATTTTGTGGGTGCTGATGTTTAAACTATTAGGCGATGATGAATTTTTTCTTCTTTTTTTTTTTTTGAATTTTATTTGTATAAAGATGTACGAGTATAAATGTAATTGTACAATATGTACACACACACACACACTCCGATACTGCATAAAATAAATGAAATGCAAAAATTACACCATTCGCAGTAGTCTGATATATACAAAATAGAAAAAAAAGGATACAAAATATTTAAAAAATAAAGGAAAAAATTGAAAAAAAAATGAAAAGTGAGTAATAAAACCGAAAGTTTTTTTCAATACTCTGTATATGTATATGTAAGAGTGTATTATGTATTTGTTTATATACCTATTTGTTTGAAAGTAAACAGGTATATAATGTCTACCTCTAGCTACTATACTACATATAATACTCGCATATATGTAAAAATTGCAAATTGAAAAGTTGTTAAAAAATGTTGATGGAAAAATGTATAAACTTTTTCTCATTTTTTGTTTGTTTTGTTTTTATATCATTGATGCAGTTTTCATCTTATTTCACATTATATACGGGCATCTACATGCATGCATGAATATACTAGTATGTTCATTCGTTTAACATATCCATAAAATGTAAGAGTATTTATGGTATAATTGTAAACAGTAAAGGTACCAACATATGAATATCCTGTTCCTGATCAAAATTATTGTATGCACCTTTCGGTTCCAGTGATGTCATTTATATATTATATGTATACAATTCTTCTTTTATTAATATTGATATTCAATTCACCAAATAAATTGTCTGGATGGAATGATGGGGCGAGTTCGGAAACGTATTGATGCATTGTAGAAACACAGTATGAATACTGTCTTAATACTTATACTAACGACAACACTGTACAATGCAACTGTTTGACATTGTATATACTTTGACGTTTTGAAACAGAACAAATGCATTCAAACAAAAATGGATCGAAGAACAATAACACAAAGAATTTTATTAAATAACTTAATTGATATTTGTTCCACATCTGAACAAAATTGTTTATTTAAAATGTGGTTAAAATATAAAAAGAGAAGTAAACAAAGAAAATATTTATTAATTTCTCAAATTCAGAATAAATATATACGAAGGCAAATACCAAAAACAAAAAAGTTTTTCTTAACTATAAACCAGTATCCGGATGATATTTTTCAAAGCCATTTTCGAATGAATAGAAGCACCTTTCAGGTAAGTAATGCAACAAAATTTAATAATATAAAGAATTTTGATCAATTATTCAATTTTTAGAAACTTAAGAATATGTTGAAGTCAGTTTGGTTAAAAAAAAAAACAGGCCGCATCCCGTACACAGTGAAACAGTGCTTGTATATAACATTGTGGAAATTAGCAAATCAAAATAGTTTTCGAGAAATTAGTGACAGATTTGGAGTTGCGAGGAGCACTGCATATAAAATTTTTAAAAAAACGACTATTAATATTGTAAAATTGAAAAATAAAGTAGTGAAATGGCCAGTAAATACAATCAGACAAAGGAAAATTATAGAAGAATTTGAATGTAGCAGATCTCATCCTTTTCCTTTTGTCTTGGGATGTATTGATGGAATGCATGTGCAAATATCAGCTCCTACGAGAGATCCCTCAAGCTACTACAATCGAAAAGGGAATCATTCAATGATATTACAAGTAAAATCAATAGGAGTATATGTATATTTCCAAGTTATACTTGTTTTAAAGTAGCAATTTTATTTCAGGGAGTAGTAGATAGCTCAATGGCGTTTTTAGATGCATTTGTAGGCTATCCTGGACGATGCCATGATGCAGCAGTCTGGCGGGATAGTCCTTTACGAAAGGCGATTGAAAATAAGAGAATTAACATACCTTCTGATTGTCATTTGATAGGAGATTCAGCCTATCCATTGGAAACTCATCTTATGGTTCCTTATAGAGACAATGGATTTCTTACACCAGAACAGAAGAGGTACAATTCCAGTCTAAGTTCGACACGAGTTTTTATTGAACAAGCATTTGGACTATTAAAACAAAAATTTAGAATTCTAAAATATATCGAAATCAGAAATCTTTCGTTGACTAAATATATAATAATGGCGTGTGTGGTTCTCCACAATATTATTATTGAAAACGAAGGTCACACCTCTTTAGACAGGATTGATATTGACACATATGATGAAGCACTATCGACAACTGAACAAAATGTTAGGAATGAAGCTCAAAGGAAACGAGAAAGATTAACCACCTTTATCTCAGCATAAAAAAGTTAATAAAGATACGTTTGTAATTTTTAAATGTTTTTTTTTTCTATTGAATTAAAAATTAATAAAAGTAATAATTGAATATAATTTTTCATATTTTTTTATTTAACATAAAATTTGATTAAAACAAACTTTAAAGAAACACAACTTAAATAGCCTCCATGGCTTAAATACATATTTTTGAAATAAATATAACCTGAAATCACTTAATTAAAGTTTTTATTAAGTCCTTCAATTCTCTAATCTCATTGATTTTTTCTTGTTCCAGTTTTAATTTTGTTTTTTCTATATCAATTATTTCTTTCATAAATTCTTTATCCTCTGCAGCATCTGCTTGCAACAATTCAACCATATCTACCTTTTTTCGTTTTTTAGATGGTCCTGAACTTGGATTTAAGACAATATTTTCTGTTGATTCATCAGAAAAAATACTTTGTGTATTTTCTTCTAATGATGACTCCAAATTTTCCTGTGGAATGTTGATGAAATCTCTTGTTCCGTACACCTCATCTATCATTTCGAAGTACTCCCAGCATGTAGCTGCTTCCCCACTAGAAGAGTTCCTTTTTTTAATTCTTTTGTAGCTAACCATCAAATTTAGAAATTTTCTGTAAATTTCGTTCTTATCAAAAGGAAAATCGGGATCTAATTCCTTTATTTTTCGGTGAACTTCGCCCCACAGAACACTATTCTTTTTCTTTTTCAATTTAAAATTTTCTTCCATTTCTAAGCGAATGATAAGAAGTAATTTCTTTCTTTCATGTGTCCACTTTTCCGCTCTATTAATTAAATTACATTATTTTTATCATAAAATTCATAAATATAATATTTAATGTGTATAAATTTTTTTCCTACTTACGTAGAATCCATTTAAAAATGTTTCCAGTCGAATCGATTTAATTTAATATTAAGTAAATAAGTAAAATAAAAACACAATTCTATTTTTAATTTCAACTGCAGCTGTCTGTCAGTTGTCACCGTGTATCAGTAAAATTATGGATGCGCTGTTTGCTTATTTGATACGCATATGATACATACACAATACGTTTCGAAACATTTGACTTTGTTGTCATTGTGAATGATGACGTTTCGAAACTTGTGACATTGTACAAATACAGTATTAATACGTTACCGAACTCGCCCATGTACTGAATGCTCTTCAATGCTCTTACAATAAATTCATAAATGTATATATATGGAGTGTATAAATATAGCACGCGTAGGATGTTTTTTATTTTATTCATTACTTTTTTTTTTGATAAAATTTTGTTTTTAATTTCATTTTCAGTTCAATGCAAGTTTTTATATTTTTGGTCCATGTATGTATATTTTTGTATGTGTATGCAGCATGATGTAGTAGCTTATACTGTAGTCCTTCTGTATATAATTGCATTCAATTTTTTTTTCTCACTACTCTACATACATCATACGCCAGACCAATACATATGCACCTGTAAATAATGCCAATGAGAAAAATACTAAATACTCGTATATATGATGAATAAAATTTGTTGTCCTATATACATTATAATAAAATAAAATTATTAACACAAAAAAATTAAAAAAAAAATACACAAAAATAGAAAAAGTATAAATAGGAAATACATATTAATGTGTATTTTTGTTTTTAGTAGACAAGTAAAGTGCACTTAATTGTAGAGAAAATATTGAAAAAAATATTTTACGTGTAAATTTTTTAAAAAATATTAAAATACAGAAAAAAAAAATTTGTTATTAAATCTATTGTGTAACTTTTAGTTAGTCTGTATTTTTATTTTTGAAATTTATATTTTATGAGTTTTGTGAGTTGAGTTGAATGTTGTTGAAAGGGTGTCTCAGTGTACAAAATTGAGAACCATTGTAAACTTCTGATGTGGCTATACATGTAATACTATATACGGACGATTGAAAATTTATGGATGGCAATACAAAACTATTATGTATGAGTAATATATGAATTATATATATGGACTTCCTTTTGTATATAAAGTATTAGTTTGAGTGTATGTGTATTCCTACATCACATTCACATGTATATAATTTATATTGATTGTTATATAAAATATTAACATTTATAATGATAACCTGTTTGATTTTCTAAAGAATATAAGAAATTATATATGATAATTGAAGATAAATAAATATCCTTAAAATTATTTAAAATAAATTTACTATATTCATTGAAAATGTTTTCGTTCTTGAATTTGTTATAAACATTTATATACATCAGTATACCTATTTCCTTTCAAGTAGAAAAATGAAATACAAAATTGATGGAAATTAAAGCATGAAAAAGGGATAAATTTTTCGAACTTTTTAATATGATTTTAAATAATGTTTAATTACTGATATATAATGAAAAAATAATGTATTTCTTGGCTTGGCATAATACTGTGATGAAAAAATTAAGTGACATTTTCATTTAAATTTCGTGGATGCTATAAAATTATGAAACTACATTATCTGCACTGTCTTTGACATCAATACAAAGTTTCATGTCAAGATAGTATAAGTGATCTTTTTGATTTTTACTATGCCTAATTTTGTTGACCGTAGAATTTGCATTGAACTTAATCAAATTCTATCCATATCGTTCCACAATCATCGTATTTGCTTCATTTACCATCTTGAGACTTTTACCTGTTTAACAAATTCAAAAGACAATTTAGGAGATGACATTTTCGGCCGGATTGGAGAGATAAAAGTCGAATTAAAGAAGACTTCTCTGACTGTTTCGAGGATTGGAAGAAACGTTGGCATATAAGTACATTGTGTCGGACGAGGAGTAAATTGAAGGCGATGAAATTATAAATAAAAATTTTTCATTTTATAAATAATATTCACCTTTTTTCTTGATAGTACCAGTAAGTAATAATTTGTTTCTTTAGAGTGTCTTTACATTATTGTCAAGAAAGTTAAAGTCTTGACATTTTTGTTCTACACTATCAACTATAAAGATGTCTAAAAGATCATTTTATTTTATTTCACATAAATATTTACACTATATTCTGTCATTGGTAGAGCGAGCGTTGAGGAAAATTTTATATGTGATATAAAAGTACATATTGTGATGGATTCAAAGCTTGCATTGAACGAATTCGATTGACACTAAAGCCTGAATTCACCAACCAATATTATCTATTGGATATTTCAGCATATTCATCAACCTGTAGATAAAATTTGTTTTTAAACTTCATTTTTGGAGTGTCGAACATGTCAGCTTATTGCGAAAGTTAGTATCTTTATATATTACAAAATGAACAAAAACGTTTGTGTTGTGTTGTTGCTGTTAATAAAAATGTTCAATGTTTGATTTTTTGATTTTTGGTTTGTTCAATGTTTGAGATTGATGAATAAAAAATAATCTCATATAAAAGATAATCGTTGTTGGTGAATACAAGCCTAAGTAAATTATGTATGCATATGTATTGAAAATGAAAAATGCAATCATATGTCAAATTGAAAAAGTGCTGAAAAAAACAGAAATTTTTCTATACATTTTATCCATCATAATGTTCTGATTTCTTTCTACAAGTCAGCATTATGATAATGGCGTAAAGTCACTTTAAATAATTTAAAATGAAGAAAAATCATGAATATATTTTTTAATTATTGTTTTTGAAACATTTATAAAAAAAATTACATAAATTATAAATTTAAATAAAAATTTTATTTTAATGTTCTATTTTTGAATTTAACATTTTAATAATTTGAAAATTTCAAAGTGAAAAAAAAGAACGATGAAAAAAACTTTTAAACAACCAGAAATCCATGCTTCCTTTACAAAATTATTTAGCGATAAAAATTCAAGATATTTTCAAGTCTTTCTTTTGAGAATATAATAATTATACACATGCATATATATACATATCGTTATACGCAATCTGATTTAAATGAAATTTTACAATATTCTATTATTCCAATAAGTGGGTAAATATCATTTTAAATGTAGATTTCCTTCTTTAACCATATAATAAGTGCCTAAAAATTTTTGATCGTTTTGTGTGTGTTAACAAAAATAAAATATAAATATATTATATTAAAGGAAATAAAATACAAATGAAATAAAAATGAAATCGTCAAATTCGTTTCAATGAATAAAAAAGAATGGGTGATGAAAAGAAATCTTATGTATTTATCATATTATATACATACTGTATAATAATGAAAAAGAATTAAAAAAAGAACAAGTTGTATAGTTGAAAAAAAAAAATAAATAAATGATCTAACAATGAAAATAACCTATAATATTATGCCTCTGATGATTATGATGCTTAAATGAATGTGCGCATATATAATAGGTATGAGTGTAATTTTTGTATTTTTCTTTATATATATGGCGATAAAAAAAATATACATATGTACGCACATATTCACATATATATTTGTATTTGGGTTTATTGAATTTGAGAGAAAAATGAAAATGAAATACAGAAAAAACTGTACGCGGTTTTTTTTTGTTTACAATTAAATCGAAATAATCTTCCTGTTAGCATTTTTTAAGCACACGCCCTCAAGGTGCTTTTATTTCAATTATATAAATCCAGGAAACAATATAAATACAATACAATATTATGATATACATATACAATTCTATATCTAATATATATTATACTGTACTGTACAATAATAAAAGAAACAATATATGTACAAAAAATCATAGGGTGCATTCAAGATATACCCGACATTATATCCTTCCTCTATATACACTTAAAATAATAAGTACATGCATATTCTGTGTTTGAGAGATGATTAATATGTTAAATGAATTTGTATGCTTAAGGCTTAATTTATTTATTTTTTTTTTTCATTTCATTTCAAATTTTGTTTTCTTTTTCTTTTCTTTTTTTTTCAAAGTATTTCTCTTTGAATTTGAAGGGTATACCCGTAATTGTTTTGCTGTTGAAATTTAGATACATATATTATGTATATAGACCATATAGAGAATATTTATATTTTTTTGTCAAATATCTTGAAAATTTTTCTTGATGAATTTTTTATTTTCGTCTCAGATACATCTATACATACATTCTTAAATTTTATATGAACCAATATAACTATACATATACGAGTATGTGTATAGTCGTATATGCAGAATATTTGTTAGAAATTTTATAATTTACCTTTTCATTATGACCGTAAGGAATTTGATATTTTTTCAGCTTCTCATATATTAAATACAATGTATCTTTTTTTGTGTATAATCTTAAAATTTTAATCATTTTTGTGAAATTTTTTGGAAAAATTCGGTTTTGAAAAATTCGGGTTTTTTTTTTTTAAATAAAAAACTAAAAATATTTTTTCGGCATGTATTATACATGAATTTTGTAGTACAAAGATAACATTATAGATGCAATGAGAAAATTACGGTATCTATTATATGAATATGAAAATTTTCATCTTCTTGTGTCCTTTTCATTTCATTTTAAGGGTATTTGGTAACAAATTTTATTAAAGAAATTTTATTACAAAAGATTGATGTTTGTTTATAGATAACAGTTTATCGGGGTTAATTGTTTAAATTTAAATTGCTTACATAAAAACTATATCTTTGTAAATTTAAAGAAATATTTTAAGTAAATGACAAAAAATATTGTATTTTATACAAAAAATTTTACTAAAAAATTGTGAAATATATAACTAAGTATTTTTCTGTAAAGGTAAATAAATATTGGTAGCTACTATCCACATATTTTGAATATTATTATTCAAATAATTTGTCGATTTTTTGTGGCTAACCTCTTTATATTTATTACCAATTGTCTCCATTTCTCCATTTCAGTAACATGGTACTAAGTATACTCTCTGCCAGTTAT
The DNA here is from genome assembly GCA_951394055.1 of Villa cingulata. Lineage (NCBI taxonomy): Eukaryota > Metazoa > Arthropoda > Insecta > Diptera > Bombyliidae > Villa > Villa cingulata. The sequence continues at coordinate 20,762,310 of OX596025.1, read as the reverse complement.
CTCTTGATCCAACTCTGCTTCTTCTAACTTGTGAATTCCATTCTAAGACTTTTTTCTTAGAGCGTGAGAATGAGAAATTCAGTTCATGTAATGTTCATAACGTAAACAATGTCTTAGACTGTAATTATTATTAATCGTTAAATTTTTCATTTAAAAAAAGCAAATTGAATTTTTCCTTTAAATACTCACTATGAAATCTTACAATCAACGTGAAATTCAAATCACTTCTCTTATCAACACATCGATTCAAAAATCATTTTCAACATTTTCATAAAACTATGTATAGATACAAGAATTTTATTGTCCATGGTTGAAGAAACAAAAACTGTTTAAACAATGTTGATAACAAAGTAAGGTATCAGTAATGTTGATTATTTTAACCTCTTATGAATTTATATTAAATAAATTTTAGTATTGTATTGTAGGAGATAATTTCATTTATATTTATGTGTTTATATAACCAAGTATATATAATGTTTTTCAATACTTTTTTTTTTGTTTCTAATACGAAATAAAAAATATGAAAAATATAAAAATTATTATGAGTTAAATTTTTTCAATACTTCAATTATTTTTCATAAAAAATGTATAATTTACATTGAAATATGTATACATACAGGATACAGGTGAATTATATGAAACACTTATTAGTTGTTACATTTGTTACATATACAGAAGAGAGGATATCCTGTAGAATTGCATAACAACATTAGATATAATGTGAAATATGTAAATATTTTTATACAAATATCTTGTTATATTTTGTTACTTTCCAAGTATTAGTAGCACAGTATACATATTTGTGTATTTATATTTTTATAATCTTATCTACAAGCATAATACGTGAATATATATGTAAATATACACTTTTGATATAAATATACATATACAGAGCACAGAGTATGCAGATTGTATATTCATCTAAAGCTAAAGTAAAATAATAGAATGAGTTTTTTTTTATTTGGTTTATTATAGAATTCATGTTTGAATTGTTTTGAATTCAAGAATTTATAAATTATAGGAATATACGCATCCAATTTACATATTACATAAGAGTACAGTACATATAATATCTTCTTAATTATATATGTTAATGTATATACACTGTATATGCTGATATATAGATATAAATATGTATAGATACATAATCATACGTATATTATTGTATATACGAGTATAATGCACATACATGTACATATCTATTTTTGAGAAGTAAATATTTGAGGTTTGAGATACGTGTGTTTAATTGCATCTTTCAAAATTATTTATTCAGAGTAATGAATGGAATATATATGTAGAAAGAAAATTTTATTATAAAAAGAAAAAGCACATACGAGTGTATGATGTATGTACATCCAATATAAAACACATGTGTATTATGTGGGCATACATAATAACAAAATATACTTGCAGAAAATTTTCATAAAAAGAAAATAAATTACAAAATCCTTTAAACATACTATGAATATGTCTGTACGTTTGAGAATCATACATACTATGTACACATCCATAACGTATACACAGTTATTATGAAATTTTAAAAAGAAAAGAATTCAATTTGTAAAAAAAAAAAGAAAAAATTAAAAAAAGGATCATCATCATATATAATTAAATACATTCAGAATTACTGTGAAGATTTTCATGCATATATGTATGTATTTATAGAGGAAAATATTTTGTGTTTTTATGTTTAACAAACTGTAAAGTTTACTTTTTATATTTATGTATATTTTTTTTTCCGTTTCTATATACATATACTTACTTTTTTTGTATTTTTGTTACTGTTTATATTAAGTCAAGTTGAATAGGTACAAGCATATAAATGTTAATTAGAAGCAGACATAAAATTATTCTTCATATATATGAAATTTTATTTATGTTCATATTATATTTACACGCATACATGCATAAAATTTTAAGGATTTGTTCTATTTATATGCGAATTTATGCGTATATGTTGGTTCTACAATATATCCGCTTATTGTAGCTATAGAAATACAAAATATACAGATATTATTATTTTATAGAAATTCGTATTTAGGTAAGTTTTTTTCTTCTTATTTCTGTATATTAATTTAATAATTCATACAATTTCTATTTACTGCGGACGTAAATATGATAGATAGCTATATATGAATGTACATGCACGCATACAGTTTTGTACATAACATTATCTTTGCAGTTACTTATTTAGTTACGGTCATACGCACATTTTCTATTTAAGAATTTCATTTCTGTTAGAGAATTGTTTTACGAGTATATTTCTGCTATTACTATATACTTATTAGATTTATACAAACAGCATGAAGAGGGCTTGTAAAGCTAGTTGGATGTGGTGTTGGACTGGGTACGCTTGAGATATCGAGTTCAAACCTCAGCCAGTGTACTATTCTCGCGCAAAAGTCAATCATTAATTCAATCAACAATGTGTAGTACACCAGTAACTGATTATAAACTGATGATAAACTGGATTGATATCTCTGAGACAATTATGGTAGAACTATAATTGACATAGCTGACATGGGTAACATGAGAAAAATAATAACGAATGTTAAAACGTCACATTTGGTTAACTATAATAACATAGATAACATACTAAACATATGTATAAGCAATACGAATTTCACAAAATGAGGTTATGGCTTTTGTTACTTATGTCATGTAGCATGTACGCTTTCGATCGTACTGCTTATGTCGAGCTTATATTAAACGAATTTTTAACGAATGTCGGCATTGACATATAGTTTAGCTTATTGATTTGGCTGTGTTCGGCTGCGACATACATATGTCATAGCCTATATCGCAAATGTCGATTATAGTTCCCACTTTATTGATCGGCGGTGCCATAATGGATTTATAGTATCCGTGTTCACTTAACAAAAAACAGCATACATCAAAATTACAAAAAATTGAAAATAACAAAAATAAAGTTTCTATATATACGAGCATATGAAAGTAAGTATACGCAAATTTTCTTGATTTCTAGGAATAATTTTCGAATTTTTATTTATAATGTATTTTTTTTTTTACCAAAGACTATATTGCAGTATGAAGTACCTACACTCCTATACACTATACATAAAGTTTGGTAAATTGCCAGTATCGAATTTTTTTATTTTAAATATATTTTTTTTATCTTTTACCTATATAAAACATTTAATTATAATTATACGATTACCTATATTGCATATACGATAAGGTATATAAGAGATATATAAGAGATAATGTACTAATAATTATATAATGTATAGAAATTGAAATGAATATATGTTTTGTATGTACGTGTAATTCTCCTGAAGAATTTAAAATTTCATATACACTCGTATATAAAAAAATTCCTTTTGTGATATACGATACTACCGCCGGTGATTACCTTTTTGCTGTTTTCTTTTAAACTTTATATTTTTTTTTTTTTTTTCGTTTTTTATTATTCTTTAGACATATCGGTACATACAAATAATATGGGTTATGTAAACCATATACATATTATTATATCGCTTATTGTCCAAGTTGACAGCTTTTGGGAAAGAAAATAAAAAAAAAATGTTTTTTTCTTTTCCGAATATGACATTAGTCCTCCTCTTAAGTATGACGAAATGAATGGACTTTAAAAATATGAATTTTTCGAAAAAAGGAATAAAATATAAATTCTATAGATATCAACATACATAAATACCAATGCAAGTAAGTTATATGTATGTATAGTATTTAATATTTGTAGATTGGTTAAGTATTAATGAATGAATATATAAGAAAGGAACAAAACACAATTTATTTGTAATAATCTTTTTATGCAAACTCAAAGAACGTTTTGATTTTTTTCTTTTTTTTTTTTTTTGATATACGGAAGTTATGTGTTGTATGAATTAAATCGAGAAATATGAAATTTATATTACTACTCGTATATACACTAAAATATTGAATGGAGTTATTAATTAAAAGCAGACCTTAAAGAAAAAAAATCTAAAATAAAAATAAAAATTATAAAGCAAGGATCGAATTTATATAAAAAACTAAAAAAAAGTATGTTTTTCTGAGGAGTTACTATATAATAATATATGTATTAGAAAGAAAAATGTGTACAGTTCAAACAAAGACCTACATATTTCCTTTTGAATATAATATCCGTATAAAAATATCGTAGAAGTTATAGCTTGCAATCAATTATAAAAAATGCAATTATTATATTTAATTCGAAATCTAGGATAAATTCACTCGTATGGAAAAATCTTTACATTATTTTTTCAATTTTCTTATTCGCTTTTGAATTTTTATCAAACGAAATATATACTTATTATTCGCGTTAAAGGCTGTATTTGATGGAAATTTTAATTGCGAGCAGACATGCATTTGCAGTTTGAGGTAATGCAGATAACGAAAATCAAAAGTTTTATAATGTCAAGTGAATGCAGATGACCGCCATTTGTGTGCAGATGTTTGCAGTAAAGAAAAACACCTTGTATTTTTTTGCACTTTTGTTTGTATATTTGTAGTTCTTTCTATTCTTGAGGTGGTGTTATGTTTATGGAAAATAGGTTTGTAAAATTAATTAAATTAAATAATCTAAAATTCATTATCGATAAAATCCATTTTTGGAATATAGTTATTAATATTTATTTAAAACACATATCTCGATCTCGATGTTATTTAATATCGTTTTAAAATTAACTTGATCCTCAATCGATAGTTAATTTGACAATAATAATTTATTTTTGACAATGAATTGACATTTCCGAACAGAACCAAAGTTAGATTTACAATTCAACGTAGATTTGATGACATCCTAAAACATTAAAAACTTATTAATAACAATATATAGTAATATTGGTAATATGTACAAGGCTAGATACTTTGACAATTTGAAAATCTCAATTTACTCTTTTAAATCTATATTGAATTGTATTGTACTATAAAAACACATGACATTACAACGGACAAAACTTTTGAAACAACCTAATAAATGAACTGTAATTTTTATTAGGAATTCTACGAAATGTTCAATTATAAATGTTTCTACATGTGAAATCATTTTATGCAGCTCTAGGTGTATGTATAAATTTCATTCAAAATGTAATTTTTTTTTAAATTTTAAGGAACAAAAAAATGATATCAAATAAAGTACAGAAAAGTACTGTACTATTTTGTTTATATATTACAACGTACAGGAAAAGCAAAGAATATACAATACCAAAAATATGATGAGAATCTAAATTATTACCGACGATATGACGCAGGCTTAAAATCAAGAATGATAAGCTTGTATTTCCTTTTTTTTTTTTTTCATTTCAGCATCGCTTCTTTTTTTCCTTTATATTTTAATGTATTATTTTGTTTTGTTATTTCCCTTTTTTCACTTTTACTTCTTATTATTATTTTGTCTTTTTTATTTTTATGGAAAATTTTTTCCTTATTTTATATGCTATAGAATCCGTATCATGTATACAATTTATAACATAAAAAATACATATACGAGTATTTGTAAATATAATGTATGTATATAGTATACTTAGTATACATTTTCTATAAAAAGAAAAACTCCATTTTATTTTATTTTATATGTATATCCTCTGATACTTTTATCATCATATAATTATACATTTTATACTTATATGTATGAGTATACACTGATATTTATGATAATGTATGTAAGTTTTTGTTATATATACGAATAGCTACGCTGCATGTATTGTATGTGTAATATCATATACACTGATGAAAAGCTAGTAGCATTTATAGTACAGTATGTATATAACAACCCTCATAAAGATATACAAATTTCCAACAGAGATATAATGTATAGATACTATATGTACGATATAATGTACATTATACATATATTTATGAACATAACGTCTATTATAGTATTGTATAGTATGTATATTTGGTTTTATGTCAGCAGACGATAATAAAATGGTATACAAGGGTGGCTACGAGCAAATATGGCAGCCAACACCAGACTTCGACACGTAAAGTGCCGTTGCTATGACAACGCGGACCCTTCTTGACGGCTGTATTCAATTACCTCACAGAATCATAAACATACATTTATGTAGACTATATGTACATATATATAATGTATGTAATATGGTAAATTTAGTCTCTTTTCTGTGTTATAAAATATTTTATTTGATATTTACATATATAAATAGCAATCTATGTACATACATACAATGTATAATATTTAGATATCTTTGTATAAATTATGTGTGCATATGTTATATGTATACATATATATTTTAAATGTGTATAATATAGATAAAGAATACATATTATATAACATAATAATATTAAATTTTATCTGTATATAACATTTTATTTTTGTGCACAAGGATATATATTTATATATTATACAAGAACAAGAATACAAGGTTATATAATTTTAAGATATTATATATGTATGTACATATGTACTTGTAGTTATTATACTATAAACATATACATTTATTTACATACATATTAAACTTTGTGAATATAGTAATGAATATTATACGTTCCTTTATTCAGGACATTCAAAAAGGAAAGTAACAGATAATACACTTTATCAAACAAAAAAATAAAAGAAGAAAATTAAAAATACAATATATAGTACAAACGAGAATGTATATATACATGTACAGTACACATCATTATATCAACATTACAAATATACGAATAGATGATGTATATACACAATCTGATTTATATACAAAGTGGCAGAGAAGCTTTTTTTGGGGCGAATAAAATGAGCTTTACACAACACGTCATTTTATTTATACCGATATAATGTATAAAATAAATAAGTAGATACTCATAATACCTATATATATTTTTTTAGTAAATATATATACAATGTATAGTGATATTATTTACATGCGTATGTATGTATACGTTCTTTTATATAAATATTAAAATGTATTCAAGCATTATATACACTAAAATTTAAGATACGAAACAATAGAGGATAACTGGCAACATAAACATATATTATAAATTGTCTATGTAAGTATGTGTTTATGTACATATGCTTTAAAATTTACATACATATTTATATTTTCCGAACTTATGTAAACATACAAACACATAAATATTGTTGTATAAAATAATTTTCAGAATATGACAAAATTTTTGGTGATAAAAAATTGTGAGCATCACAACAAAATATATACGTATGTACATATATAAGTATGTGTCCTGTGATAAAAATTTTCAATTTTCACTCGTTGCTTGTATAGTATACGCTTATAATAACAAAAACTTTGTAGGTATACATAATAAAGAGAAATATGTAAGTATGTAGATGTACACAATTTTTGCAGATTATTTATTTTAAATATGATTTTTTTTTTAAATATTGTATGTTGCTTTGGTTATTTTGTTCTTTTAATGTGTAATATTTCTAGGATATTCTTTTTATCTAAAGTATACGTACATACATCTACATAAATGTATATATTTACGTCTAAATAAAAAATTTTCTTCTCTTTCTTTTCTGATTGTTCTTTGAAAAAAGAAAAGGAAAAAAAATACATGAAAATTATTCTTAATTTTGATACTCTTAAACATTTTCAATTTTCACATGAAAAGGTTGTTATTTTTATTTTAATTTTTGTTAATTTGCTTTTGAAAAGTTTTTTTTTCTTTTACAATAAAACCAAAAATTTCTTTTTGTTTTTTATTGTTAATTTTCGTTGATGGTTAACGAGAAGATATGGGAAAATATACATACCTTTTTGTTTTTCTAAGAAAATATATTAAAAATGTGACATGTTTTTTTTTTTTGGTTTTCATAGCGTTTTTCATAATTTTCACTGGAAGATAAAAAAAAAGGTGTATCAGATAATGATGTATACTATATATGTATATACTATATAAGAAAGAGTATAAGAGTATACATAAGTACATGCGTTGAGGTTTTATCTTCATTTTTCCCTAAATTTTCAATTATTACTTCTTTTATATACTTATATATACCTATTATATATTAAGTATATCCATTTAAGGATGATTTGTGCTCTGTATATAACAATTTTTCGTACACTTCATTTTCAATTTAATTTAAGAATTCATGGAAGTCGACAGGAGTTCATCATGTTTTCTGTTGCCTATAATAATTTTCATGTCAAAAACATTCAAGAAAAATATATACACACGCATATATAATTATGTAATGGATTTTACATGATTATGATGATAATGAAAAATAAGTGAAATCAAAATCAAAACAAAAAACAAAAAAAATATTTAAATTTAATAAAAGTTTTGAAGTAGAATTTTCACATAATAATTCCACGAATTTTCACGAATATTTTATGTATACTATATATATATGTATATGTGTAGATGTAAAGTTTCGCAAGAAGTATAGATATGATTGTCTCCTGCATGTATACGTAGTATGCATAAAAATATTAATAATGTTGAATTTATATGAAAATGTAAAATTTAATTAGAAAGATAATTTACTTACAGTCTATCAATACTTTTTTTAACATGAATTTAATAATTATGCACGAGCAGCAATTATTTTAATTTATTTAATTTCAGAATAAGCCGTTTATTATGAACCTTTGTATACTTAAATAAGAAAATTAATCTTAAAATTATTTAGTCTTATTACATATACATATGCATATTTGTATTACGTTTTAAATTTTTATTAAAATGAAATTAAAGATTATACGATTTGAATTTAACAATACCATACAAAGATATATGTATATAAAATTTGAAATTTTCATTTATACATATATGAGAATAACATCCCTGCATATACAACAGTAATAAAATTTATTTGTAAAATGCGAAAAGTATCAATTCTAAATTCTATATCCTTTGTATATTATTTTGTCTGTAAATAGACATGTATGTGCAATATTGTGGAAAGAATAAATCCATCAAAAGGATTGATCTCTATTATTATCAATCAGTTGTTAGAGTGAATAAATTGCTTAACAAAAATGTGTTTTTAATCTTTTCATTTTGTATAGATACGTGTATCTATAGTGTTTATAATATCTTTTGAAGTTATTTGTTTTTATTTTTTATTTTTTGTGTATTCGAATGAATTCAGAAACCATTATTGATAAAACTTAAAATCAAAACTATTTCAATTCAGTTTTTGGACACCATATTTTTCAAATCAACACTGAACAATATATATGTATGTGTAGAGAAACAAAATAATAGGATATCGGATATCTTAATAAAAAATATCAGCATTTATATAGTATACAAGTAAGCATGAATAATACTTTCTGTTCTATAGGTACACGTTTGTATAGTTTTTTTTTTTTTGTAATAGTTTGTCTCTTGAAAAAATAAAAACAATTTTTCAAAATAGCGATGGCAATTAAAAAAAACTTTTACAATAGACAAGAAACTCTGAATTAATCAAAGGTACATGGCAATTTTCCTGCATATGTCAGATACAGAACAACAATATACATTTTTTAGAGGATTCATCTATGTACTGCATCTATATATATAGTTATATACAATCATAAAACAAGCTTGCTGTAATGTTAAATTTTGTCCTTTCATGTTTATGTATTTTTTTTTTTTTCAATTTTCTTTTTTTGACTGAATTTACGAGTAAAAACTCTCTACAATGTAATGAATGTACGTATATGTATATATGCAAGTGTATGTTCGCTATCAAATTATTATATACCTTTTTCTGTATCATTTTTCATTTATTATCTACCATATATACTTAGAAGAGTATATAGAATAAAATGTCCTTTATATGCCACACGATATACAATATATATACATATAATAATAGCATATTGCTTTAGGGTGACATTTTTCAAGTAAATTGTGACATAGATTTGTAGGTGGGATCTATATATACATATCATACCATACATATATATAGGATCAACATTGTGTGTTTTTGTCGTTGTCGTTTTTGGTAAATTTCATTGTATATTTTACGGATAGTACGGTATCTACCATCATCCATATTCTATTCCATATCCACACCGTTTCCAAATATAATATCTATTGATATAGTATTTCTATAGTTCTATATACAGATATATGCATCTGTATACATTTCAGATATAATCGTGTTTTTACCCTTAGCGTGTACATAGACAATATATAAAATGTACACAAAAATTCCCTTTTGTGTTATAAGGTATATATTACATAAAACAACCCTGAAGAGACATTAAAAAAAAATATACTTATTACAAAAATATAAAAAAAAAAAATACAACACATAAATGGAAAAGGATATGACACATACATACATTTACACTTTTATATACAATTCAACTAAGTATACTTATGTATATATATGTACGTTCAACGGTTGGTCACATTTGGTTATGATGAACATATACCGTACCGTATTTATATATGTACTATTAAAATAAAACTCAGCCTCATCTCATATTATAGTCGTTTATATATTTACCTTATACGTTATGTGCAGTATAAAAAATGAATGTTTAGATTATTTGGTTGAGTATGTGTATATAAATGGTATATAACAAGAGGTATTTTTGATTTTCAAGTATTAAATTCACCCTCATATAATATAGTGACAAAGTTTGATGATGATGATACTTATACATTTCGTATAGATACGTACGTATATACATATGTATTATGTACATATTATATACTCGTCTATGGAATTTTATTGTTGGTTTTTTGGTTGTTTTCTTGCACTCGTATTTTTGGAAACCATTATTATCATTTGACGTTTTTGATGCTTTTATTCTATTGCACAGATAAATATATATAAGTTTTTGTGTACAAGTATTACCATAATATGTCATATATATATTAGATATAATATATGTATATGTATGTATGAAATAGACAATACAATAAAAAGCATCCTTTTTTCAAACAGTGACAACTTAACTATATAGAGAATTGACTCCGAACTGAATACATTTTATATTTTGCTATTTAGATGCATTTCTAGTACAGTGTTCTATTATTTTTATATTATTATTTTATTTCGTTTTTTTTGAACTTTTTTTTTTAAATTCTGCTTTAAAAGTGATTCGTTTATTATCTTTTTTCTTTTAAATTAAAATTAAAACAAAATAATTGAAAGAATTTTTTTTAGAGAAACATAAATTAAGGATAAAATGAAAAGAAAATATAAGATGAATACATTGTACGGATATTAGTAGAAATTATAGTAGAGCAGTTCAAACAAATTAAATTAAAAGAAAATTAAATTTTTTTGAGTCAAAAATATATATGAATTTTAATTGAAACGAATACCAAAATAAATTGTAGTTTACAAATGCCCATATATAGTTTTATTTATTTAAAAAGTAGTATAAATTCAATTGTGATATTAAAATGACTGTAAGATAATTTATACAATCATCAATCTCAGTCGAAAACAGAAAACGAAAATGGAAATGAATCAGGCATACGTTGCGCTTTGACAACAGTACCGATAAAGTGACACTTGAGTATTGGTATAACCAAACGCACAAGGAAAAAGAAAAAGGCCAGTACCTAATAGCGGAACTGAATAAAGCCGGATATACCTAGCCTAATGGAGTTAACGCAAAAGCAATGGCAAAAGTAACAACTTGCAACAGAATTTGATGGAGAAGTTTTAGTCGCCAAACACAATCAAATCAGACAGGAGAAATTTGCTACAATCAGCATGTCGTTTAATCTGCTGCTGTCGGGTTTTAGCAATGTTCAAATTTAGCTGCTGACTACTAGAGAAAAAAACAAGTACACGTATATGACAAGTTTAATTACAAGAGAAAAAGCTTATCCCTTTACTCTATGAATAAGTATATGACAACTGACAGGAAAGCATAATCTGATTTGAATGTGTTCCTAAAATTAGCTGCAGCAGATTTACTGTAAACACCAGCACATTTTTACTCCTGCTGGCAGATATCTGCTTTGATTTTGTTTATCGCCTTACAGAGGCCGTATGTGTTCCACGTTGGAGCCAAACGGATAAACAAGATTGTATGCATATGTATAGCTGAGAGATTATTACAAAAATTGAAAAATATTACTTAAAGTTTATGTTAATATTGAATAAAATAATCATTTCTTTATGAAATTAGATATCATTTGCTTAAGCCAAGGTATAGGATATGAGTTTAATTGCTAAGGTGATTTTTCAAACACGAAATCCTTCACTATATTGAAAATTAAGAGAAAGTTTCATTTATCAAAATTAACTTCCATTCTACTGGATGCATGAATATAATCAATAATATTTTAAGAAATACAGTTAATAAAAAACTGCAACTTCAAAATCGTAAAAAGGGATAGAGATAGAGATAGGGCGCGAGGTTTTGTATTTCCTTTATAGACAGATATAGACACAATCACTTTTAAACTAAGGTAACTAAGGTCATTTGGCTGAAAAAAAAAGCGTATAAAGACATATATACGAGTAGGTAGGTATAGATATAGATGATAACGAAGATATCATTACTTCTCTTCTTTCTTTCGTCATGTATATTCTGATTAATGTATGGAAAATGATATACACACTGTATATAATGTGTAGAATTAATTAAATCCTTGTATTCACATATACACCTACATACAGGTACATTTCTATGTACATGTATATGGGATTTATATAGACATATGTGATTTTAATTTTCAAATACTGAAGAATAGATATTAGATTATTATTATTGAATACATTTTGTCCCTTGGGGTACTTAACCTTCTGTAACGGATATCCCATATAATGTAATATGTATACCTATACTCATAATAATATACTTTTGCTGTCATAATTTTGTAAAAACTTAAGAATATGTATACACGTACAATGCACGTACTAGCATATGTACAAGTATATAAATCAGATATTAGTATATGTACACATATTTAAAGTCAATTATTTTTTCAATTTCTAAGTGTAAAGTATATATACATTTAGTACATCTACTATATGATTTCATAAAGAAAAACCCTCGTGTAAGTCTTTTATTTTTGTATATAATGTGGGTGCAGTACATTATACTATTTTTATACTAAGAGTCCTGTATGTTGTGTCGTAGTGTATAGTTATTAAAATATAGACAACCTACTTTACGTATATATATATGCAATGTTGTTATTTAGATTTTATACATTTTCATATATTTTTCTTGTTCTTTATGTATAGATATGTAAATCACATATTACATATGTAGATTGTAGATAGATAGATAAATTTAACTTTAATATGTACCTACATTGTATATACATATTGACATTACCTATCCATACATATATATAATTATATAAAAAGGATTCATTACTGTATAATGCTCTGAGTGAGCGGATAAACATAAAATATTTTCTAAGGGTGTTTTTAGAGTGTTGTCTAGAGAGTAGAAGTAAAGTACCTATGTGATGTACGCAAAAATTTTGTTTTTCTCAAATAAAAATCTATCTAATATGATATTATTTTGTATGCGTACACACGTATATTTATTTTCACAAGAATCCAGAATATTATATGTATACATAAAAGATATTTAATACATTGTCATTATGATGGAAAATTCATGTGAAAATAAAATTATTTTATAAAATTGGTATACATGCACTATATATATGATTACAAACATAATCATGTACGAATACTATAACTATGAATATGTCATATGTGTAATGGATGTACACGTCATATGTATGTATGTATAATGTTCATCTAAAAAATCATTATTTATTATTTTATACATGTAGTATGTATATAACTTTTGTAATTTTATATATTTCTATACGGGTTTTGTTATTTTTAGTATGGTGAATAATTTTGTTTTCATAAAAATCTGATATTCACTTCACATAAAACAAAATATATACATACCTAATGTAAGCTTTTGAACACGTGTAATCACATGTGTTAAGATTATTTTTATAGGTCTTCATGTGAACCAAACTTAGTATTTCTATTATAACGAATTTGATATAGAAAAGGTGATTCGAAAACTACTATAGGATATATGAATCTCTAAAACGTTTGAGGAATTTTGTTATATTTCTTGCACACGTACATACATATACCTAAATTTCTATATAAATTAATTATGTGTGTTTTTGTAGTACATTTACGTGTATTAATTATAAATAAAATTTTTAGACTTTATATTTAGAATTATGAATTTTTGAAAAAAAAAAACATTTAAAATTTTATAAAAGATAAAAGAATACAAAAAAGTTTTAGGGTAAAAAAATAAACTTTAAAATTTTTGTTTAATAAAAAATGGAGAGGAGTATTTAGAAATTTGAATGTACTGCACTCTTCCTTGACTCTTCCTTACACCAGTTTTCTATAAGGATTATGATTACGCGAGTATAACGTAAAATAGTGTTCTAATGAAATCAAAATTTGGTGTTCATTTCATCAGTATCTTTGGGATTTCACGTCATTAAACCTTTCTCTCAATAAAGTGAATGTTTCAGGAAGTGTATGACATGTTGCACCATTTTATGTAAACCATATATCGTCCAAATCGAAATCATATTAATTCATGCAAAAAAAAAAGTCAATAATCATTTTTCTGTAGAGGAAATTAGCATTAGGACTAAGCAAATGGCGTTGGATAGGTTACACACTGAGGAAAGATCTGATATGAACAGATACTCATATGTAAAAGAATTCTAAATTGGAATTGAAACCTCCAGAGACAAAGGAGTAAGGGAAGACCAAGAAAATTACTGGAGATATCAACTAGAAAAAAAAGATGTAGTATATTCTGGGGAAAAACATGGACAGAAATAAAAACACTCGCTTTGAACTGTGTATGATGGAAGTGATTCGTTTAGGGTTTAGGCCGTATGCTCTTAAAAGAGTCATGGAATAATGGAAATGTCCTAAATGTTATTGAACAACTAATTTTTTTTTTGGTCATTTTTCGATAGAGTCTAAAAAATATAAAAATGGAGAATGTTATCAAGTTTAAACATTTTTTTAGTACTAATTCGATTTTTCGACATAATATTCATTGTTTTTCTTTTCAAAATTATTTTCATCTCAAAATTGAGAAATGAAATCATTGACTTCATAAAATAATGATAAATACAGAACCGAAATGGGCCTGCCTTGGTTGCCTTGGTTTAGATTACATATTAAAATTTGATATTCTTATACTTGTATGCTTGTGTTTTGAGTATATATAGTCTTTACACACATGCATATGTTGTGCGAAATGATCTACACCATTTCATAAATTTCATAAATTTACACACAATCTTCATTTGACACCCATTTAACTTTTATAATAAAATTCACATAAGTACATATGTACATTATAGGTAGATACATTTACATATTATATTGTTTATATAGATATAGGTAAATGTATACAAATGTATGCAGAATAAAAAGGTCCTGAACATGATGCAATGATGATAATAATAATAATAATAATGATGATGATGATGATGATGGGTAAGTGTTGTTTTCTATGTGGATCTCATCACGCATAATATGTAAATCATAAAAAGTAATGTACATATAAGCACATATCTATACATGAACATATAGTTTATGTATAATTTTACATTATCGTTTGTTGATAGCTTCATTAAATATTTACACAATTTACTGTAAGGGTCAAATTTGCATGATGAATACCTAATTAAACCGTACATACGCGCGTGGTACATAAAATATTTTTACACTAGCATGCTAGTATGTAATATGTATATATAATCAAATGTAAGTATTTATATTTGTGTAGAATATCTACAGAATTATATGTACGAACTACAAATACATATGTATGTATGTGTATATATAAGTGATAATTATTATGAAATGTAATTCAAAATTGTATGTACATATATGCATTTGTGTATGTATATACGTTAGGTAAATATAATGTAAAAGTGTAAGCACCTACATTATATATTAAATATATGGATATTTAATGTACATATATTTATTTACGTACGTATACATATCTATAAGCTATCTATAAGTAATGCTCATCAAATCGAGTATATTTAATGGAAAATATATGCAAAAGTGTAATATTTAAGCAGATTATTGTTAAAATATGGCAATTTATTTACCATGGTTTGTGTTTTATTTTTTGCTTTTGCTTATTATTTGTTTTTTATTTTTTTATGCATACATTCATATATATTTTTCATTTTATCCTCTCACTTTTTTTTTGCATTCTTTTTTTTCGGATTGCATCGGTATATATATATTTTTTTTATTTCAAAAAGTTTATTTTCGGTTTATCATTATGAAAAATATGAACACATATTTATGATGTGTATATACAATATGATCTGATAATAATATCTGATTTTATTATACATGTTCATATGTATTTGTACATGTAAAAATATTTAATATATTATTAAAGTTTAAATAATAATAATAATAATAAAAATAGGCTCTTTGATTCACATTTAATTACGGAAGAGAAGAGTTGCAATTTACCTCAACCATATCCTTTATATTATGACTATCTGCTATCTGTTAGTATATGTACTTTGAGTATATGTGTGTATAGTTTATATATGTTTAATTATAGGTATGCAAATTTTTATATAGTCAGTGATTTCTTTATTGCTTATTCCTTTTTTTTTTTGAATGTTAAATTTTAATTTTAATTCATCTCAATCGATGTAATTAGTTTTTATATGATTTTATTAAAATTATTATATGATTTTCATTAAAATAATTATGGAATTCATAAATTTATTACACATTATTACGTACGTACGTATTATGTATGCAGTTGAAAGTATACGCATATACTAATATGATCGTATAAAGTGTAAATAAAAACTATTTTCAATCTGGATTATTTGTTTTCAAATTGGTGTAAAAGTATTTTTCATATTATCCGAAACTATATGTATTGTAGTGTAGTATCCAATTTGTTTGTCCTGCGATGATGAAGAAATTATTTAAACAAAATAATGTTTATCTTCTCTACAATACGTATATAGCATTGATTAATGTATAATAAATGTGATTTTTAATTAAAAAATATAATTTTTATTTGTAATTATTATTATGAAGGTACATATACTTTCATTAAAAATGAACGTTTTGGTTTTGTAAATATTTAAACCACTTGTAAAAATATTCAAATTGTGAATACAGGATAAGTAATTTTTATTATATTTTTCTTTTATTAATTATTATCATATCGTAAAAGAGGGATCGATCGGTGGCTCAACTGGCCTACTGATTCTTGCTCAATGCAAAAGTAAGAAAAATAATTTTCAATTTTTCATAGCCTTTTGCCAACTTTCATTATCCCTAAAGTTCATTCAGCTTTGAATGAGCACCAACTTGCTTAGAAATGCTGATAAGTAGGCTAGTAGAGTAGTCTACTTACTGACAAGTGACAACAAAAGTAAAAAGTAATACAAACATAGTATTAGCAGTATTACCAGTATCTCTATATGCTGTGGTATTACTAGATCACTGGATCATCCTAATAACAGAGCAGTCTAAGGGCATATTTATGATAAGCCCGTTCCGGCCCGTCACGTTCCATTCCGCTACGTTTCATAACGTATGTACCTGTTATAATAAAACGGAACTGAATATAGTAAAGTTGAAAGCTAAAATTGAAAATTTATATGAAAACAGTTTATGTTATCTGTGAAAAGTTGAAATTTGTTTGACTTCAACGTTTCGCACCGTTCCGACAGCTTTTCCGACAATCCATATAAATAACATGAAAATGTCAAATATTAAATTTTGTTCTTTTAACGAAACAGAACGAAACGGGGTTATCGTGTGTACGCCTTAATTCCTCTCTTGTAAAACAGCTTGCTTATCTAATCTCTATCAAAAACTCATTGTTTCGCAATTCACATTAGACTGTAGGTGCATTCATGATATAGTAAAGACTAAAAATCACTTCAGTGAAAGCTCTGATTCACCTAGGGCTGTAACGCTATTGATTATTGATTAAACAATATAATGTCAGTACAATGTGAGATAATGAAATAGTCAAACTACGTATTTTATTATACAGAAACAAATTGTAGAGTAATTATTTCAAATTTCTGTAAAAGAGAGGTGGTGTAGAAAGTAGAAAAGAAATCAATAATTCTAATATTCTACCTTTATGGATGTTATTTTAAAATCTCCAGTATATTATACACGCATCATCTATAAAATTTAAACTGGCTTAGCTTTATAATTTATTTTTCTTCTTATGACAAACAATTTTACATATTTTTTTTCTTTTTCATTTATTTTATTTTATTTCTAATTTTGTTTTTCAAATTTTACGTTTACTTTGTTTCTGTTATAGCAAACATTCCCATTACAATAATTTTCTCAAGAAAAAACAATTTTTTTTATTACTATTATTTCCGATAATGTTTTTTCCCGATTTTATCCTTCTGCTACATTTTATCTCTTACATAACATGCTTATATAATTTATATAGATATTATGTACATTACTAAATAGTATTACAAGCATACATTATACATATGTATGTAATGTATACATTACTTGCTTTTATTAGAATTTAGAATGTTAAATCCTTTTTCAAAAATTTATCCCGCCTTAATGTGTCTATCTGATGTCTGTTATATTCATCTTGAACAGTTTAAAAAATAAAAAAATGTTGGTGTTTTTTTTTTTTTTTTTTGGTAATTTCGTTTTGTTTACATTTATTTTCATGTTTGCTTGCTTCTAGCCGAAATACATATGTATGCAATATAATTTTTCTACCAACACTTTAGTAAAGTATAAGTAAAAAGGAGATGCAAAAAAAAAAAATGTAATTTTTCTTTTTTTTTTCTGAAAATTTTTGCTTAACTTTACAAAATTTCCTTGAAAGAGTGGTAAAAAAGTGCTGTGGTATCGCATGTATACGTCTTGTATTGTACAAGATACATTCACAAATAGTTACGCATACGTTATGAGTATTTACAGTATATACAGTATATGACTAATGTTTATGATGATGATGGTGAAGATGAAGATGCAATGAAGATTATTTAAAAATGACGATGAGTTTTATTTTATGTATATACATTTTTTGTTTTTCAAAAATATTTTGTTTTATTTTTGTTGCGGTAACCAAATATAAGTATATAACAACTCTTATACGTGTCTATTTGTATCCTGTATACCATATTTTTAAATTTATTATGAAAAAACCATGGTAGAAAAATAAATAAAAAAAAAATGAACTTAAAAAAATATTAAAGAAGAAAAAACAACGAAATATAGAAACAAATTGTTCCTTCTTATTATACCTTATTTATTCTAAAGGAATGATAAAAATATTTTGTTGTGTCTGTGTGTACTTTGTATTTGTATGTTGATAATAATATGTACGTATACTCGTATAAGTGAAAAATAATAAGAGAAAACCTTATGAAAATCTCATGACTGCTTTTTCATGTTGACTTATTTAATTACCTAAAAAAGTCTGTAATCATTTACACAATGTGTACTATATATGTATATGTACATAATGAATGTATATACACAAGTACAGATGTAAATTATGTGTATGGAAATGTATTTTATATATACTTATATTTTATAATAATGTACGAGTATATAGTATTTTCTGAAAAATTTTTAAGATACACATACTAGGTATCACATCAAGAAGTGGAAAAGTACACATTCGTGGTACATCAACCAACATCATATAATAGTCCCGCATCATATAAAATGTATGAAAGTATATGAATAAAATACATGCGATTATACAAATAAAAATGTATGTGTACTTAGCTAGAGTTTATAAAATTTATTTGCATGGTTAGAGAACAAAATAATAATTTTTAGGATGCTTCAGCATTTTTTTGTATTTCGTTTCGTTTCGGTTTTTTTTTTTTGATATTTCTACCGTGAATTAATGATGAAGTGTACTCTGTTTGAGTTGTAATTAAGACACTCCTTAATACTATATGTATTTTCTCCTCTAGATAGAGTTAAAAAAATGATGTTTTCATTATTTTCATTTCATTATTATTTTATTTTGTTTTAATTTTTTTTTGTAGATTTTTCATTTGGATTATCATATATTACGTATACATATGTATTTGGTTTCCAGTTTTTTTTGTTTTTTGTTTTTTTTTTGTGCTCTACATGCGAGTATCTTTGACTTGAGTAAGTATTTTTGTTAATTTTTTTTAAAAGTTATACACACTTGTAATTGAAATTGTTTTGATTTTATGTTTATACCATAGAAATATTATTTTTTTTTGAATAATTTTATTATACAAAACGTATACTAAAAAATTTTACATGAATAATTTTAATGTATATAGAATGAAGGATAAACATTTTTTGTTTGTTTTAAAAAAAAATTTGCATTTAAAAGAAATCATATACATATAACAATTGAATATGAAATTAAATTGAAATGTTGACATAAAAAAATATGGGTAGAGCAAGTGATACGAATGAATGATGCTAGAAGACCTTTTTGTATCTCAGAACTCACGCGCAAAATGGAAGAAATCAGGGTAGACCGAAAACGAGATGGTATGACAGCATTCAGCAAGACATCATGAAAATTAGTATTAGAAATTGGAAACAGCAGACCCAAGACCGAAACTGTTGAAGTGCCCTTCTGAAGGAGGTCAAAACCCACCTCGGGTTGTAAAGCCAAAAGAAGAAGAAAAATAAGAAGAAGTTGATTTAAAAATAATTTTTGTATTTTTCTTTGTCTAAACATTTTTTTATTTCTTTTTTAATTCCAATAGCTTGAATTTTAATTCATTTCGTTATTAAATTAAAAATTTTGAACAGTTTTTCATAAATAATGTAATATGTACGAGTAAAATATTATGTGATCGATCGATGTGGTATAGGCAGGTATTTTGAAAAAGTCCATGAAAAACGATTTTCCTTTTAAATCGAAACTTGTCCATATTTTTTTATTCAAAGTTCCTTAATAAATTTTCTTTACAAACAAAAAAAATTTATCAAACTAATTAAATTACACAATATTTTGTACACAAAAAATAAAATTTTCAATAATTTTCTGAATACAATTTAATTCGATTCTATATGTATTTTTGAAAAAAAAAAGAAAAAAGAATTCAATTCTATATTCATCATGTTAAGTAATATACCCTTTTTGCACTTTCAAAATTGAAAATTTCAAAAATGAATGAATGAGAATTTTACAATCAATTACCCCAGGTCTTAAATTTGTATAAAAATTGAAATGAAGAATAATTTTTTTCGTTTTCTCTATACATAATAATTTTGATAATTTTGTTCATTAACTTTACATAAGTACATGTATTTAGAAGTTAATTCTAAAGAGTAACTATAGAATATATATCAACGAGTATAGTTCTAAAAATTTTGTATCGTTCGAATGCTGATATAGTAGCCATACGAACATATTTCATAAAGTCAACCATCAGAATACTAAATAAAATTGAAAAGTTGCTAAACATTTTTTAAATATTTAATTTTTCATGAAGAAAACTTTCATAAATAAATAAATAATAATTAACAGATTGACAACAAAAAGAAAAATAAACAGAAAAAAAAAATTTGAATTCCTTTTTTAAATAAATAGAAATTAATTTCCATATTTTAATTTTTCAAATCCACAGAAAACTAAAAAAAAAACAAACTTAACAAACGAGAAATTAGTCAATTTTTAATTGAAACGAAATAAAATGAATAGATTTTTCAAATCATATTTTTTTTTCTAAATTATCCTTGTTGTGTTTTAAGAAAATTTTTGTATCATATACACAAAAATTATATAAATAGGCTCTCTCAAAATGAAAAGAGTCTTTTATATTTTTTAAAATTAGTTTTTATTCATTTGTTATGACCTGCTTTAAATTGTTAATTAAGTATATAAATTTTAACGAATTTTATTTAAATTGAAAACTTTAAACGAGTTCTCTAAATTGTTTTAAATAAAAAAATAGAAAAAAAAAAACGGAGAAACATTTACATATGTTTAAATAAATGGTATATAAAGGATACAAATGCATCCATAGAATTTTGATAATTTATTGCTATCGTTGCTCCTGGGTACATCTTTAATTTCTAATATTTTCTGGGTAGCTATACTTTATTTCTCTGAATTGATGATTATTTTATCTGTTAAAGGTTAAAGCACATGCACATATTTATTTTTAATGTTAAATTTTTATTTGTAGTAGTATTTCGTATAAAATCCAAATAAACTCTGAAATTTTCCAAAAAACACATTACTTTCTAATAATAAGAAATATAACAGATAAAATGCTTCTACTAAGTAAAGTATACAACACAATATTCATTGATTTTAAATGAACATATCATTTCATTCAAGTATGTACACATATACATTTACATTTCTATATACATACAGGCGAAAATGTAGTACTACAAATTCGTGTATGCATACAGGCATACAGCCATAATGGTGTATTTCTTTTCGTAGAAATTTTTGTGTTTTTAGTTATTTAGCAAAGACACAAGTCTAAATAGCATGAAAAAAATTTTTTTTCATCGTTAACTTCTCTACTGTCTGTAAGGTGTCACTATAAAATTTTTTATTTCCAATTATTTTGTGTTCGTATATTTATGTATATAATATATATTTACCATTACGAAAATGTAAGTATATGGCTGGATACTGTATACGTGTATTGTATACTGTTCTGTTCTATTGCTATACTGATACTGTTTGTTATTTTGTACAATATGACAATTATATGCAGGCATGTGTATATATGTATTAGGAATAGGATATGTTTTTGCAAGGATTATATTGAAATTTAAAAATACTTATGATAAATAAATATAAAAATTCAAATAAATCCAGATACATAATGTGCGGTAAGATCATATGAGTGAGATATTACATATATTGCTTTTTTGTTTTTATTTTCTCACAGAAAATTTCTAATTTTCAAACTGTGTTCTTATATTTTTAGTTATTAATAATATGATGAAATGAATTTTGATGATGGTTATTGAAATTAAAAAAAAAAATTTATAAAAATAATTATGTACATAAATCATGTGTGTGTGTGTGTATGTAGTATGTATGTTGAGGTTGGTACTCTAAGCACTTCATTTGTTTTCAAAAATTTACTTCACATTATATTAAAAAGGTGGTGTAAAAGCTTATCCTTATCTCGCATTAAATGAAACACTTGAAGAATATTTAATATTTATAATATGCGGGTTATGCATGTAGAATATACATAAATATTTTTCATGTACATACATACATACATATATTTCTATATATATATGCAAGTTTATACATTTATAGATCGTATCATGCATATTATTTTATTGCACCCGCAACTAGTGCAATGCGCCTGATATGGTTAACTCGTAATTTACTGAAATGATTTAATTTCATTTTTTAATTAAATTATTTTTTTATGCTTTATTTGATTTTTTTGTTAAGAATTTTGTTTACGACTTTTGTTTTTCTTGCAATAAAAATAAAAAAAAAAGAAACAATTAAAAATAATATGTAGCTACATATATATACGAGTATAAATACAAATCAGAAAACATTTAATTAACTGAGATTAGTATGTTTTACAGATTGATTATATATACGCATTCATTGTAAATGTACGAGTGTATGAATGAATGTTTGATGTACACATTCGAATATTGGAAAAAAAATAAGAAAGAAAAATAATATTTTTTAAACAATGCAATTATAAATAAACACTATAAAAACAATTATAAATTATGAAGTATGTTTAAATGTGTGTATATAATGTGTATTTATAATTTTTATTTAATAATTTTATGCAGGAGAATTGTATATTTTTATATGTGTAGCATTTGTATTAGTATATAAACTATTAAATAAAGTACAAATTATGTGTGCATATGTAGATAAAATAAAAAATTTCTCATCATTTATTTTATAAAATTTTAATTATGAGAAACATTTTTTTTTTTTTTCAAAATCGAATCTGCTGGTAAATAACGCGCAATTGATATAACGAATAAGTACAAATTAGATATAAATACTCGTATGTAGTATGTGTACAAATGTGGTGGTTATAGGTTAACAAGAGTACCATTACCATGGTAATATGCATAGTAGAAAATTTTGTAAATATTTTATTAATTATATGAATAAAAACCGTATAATTACTTAACACAAACACGTTGAATTTTAGTATTGTTAATCAATTATTCAGAATTATTTAGAAATTATTTTTAAACAAAATTTAATCAATTTCTAAAAATAATCGTACTTTAGTTAATGAATGGATATGGATAATAATGAAATTGAAAATTTAATAAATGAGAAAAACTTCATAAAATTCATAAAATCTCAAAAGTTAAGATGGTATGGTGACTTCTGGTATCAAAAGTTGCAAAAGTCTCTTTACCAGTAACGTGATCGGATTGAGATATAGATAGCAAGGAAGGCAAAGAAAAATGTAAAGTGATGCTGTCGAAGAAGACTTGAGAACGATTGCGGTTACAAACTACAAGCTATAACATTCAGGCTCTGGACTGAACGGGATGGAGGCGGATTGCGAATGTGAGAGAAGTTATGACTCATTGTCGGTTGTAAGGCTGAAGAAGAAGAAGAAATGAATGGTGTCAGAATGGTATACACTTCCATATAATATTTCATTTTCAAGTTTTAAAAAGCGTATGTACTTCAATTTTTTTTTTGTGGTAATTTCCAAGAATTAAATAAATTAGTTGCAGAACAATTTCAGTGAAAAATATATAATTAAATGTATTTATTATATTACCAACACACTTTGTTATGTCTTAAAACAATTAAAAAAAATATATTATATAAAATAAATTCAGAAAAAAAAATGAAAGTTATAGCATTCCACATTTTATTACTGTAACAAAATTTCTTAATTTACACATATACCTGTTGTACTTTAAATGAATATAATTTAAAGGAAAAGATTAAAAATAAAAGTCATTAAAAGAAAGTCTAAGCAGGTGTATACTCGTATATACAAAGTATACACAACAAAAATAATTAACAATAAAGAATTAAAATAATTTTAATGATTAGATACATACATAACACACCAAATACAATACAAATTATCTGTGTGAACAGTTTATTTTATATGGATGATTGAAATCTAGAAATGAGATCTTTGTACAAAAAACAAAAAAACAATCATCATCTCATCAGCAGTATAACATATCATAATATATAATATTGTTCCAAAGGTTGGTATACCTTCAAAATTATTTATTTTATTTTTCAAATGTTCAAATGAATTCAGAACTATAATAGTAAGTTTTCACATATAATTTTGAACATGTACATAATATTTATACTATACACATAATGTTTCATATTCTTATGTAATATAAAAAAAAATAAATAATAAATGAATAAAAAATTAGGAAGAAGAAAAATAAAATTTATGATTTTCTTTCACTTTAAAATTCAACGCTTTATCTATAAAAATTAATTAAGTATTCAGTAAAGGTGTTAAAACATGAAATCTCAACGAATTTAGTTTAACGACGTAACATACATACAATATGTATATATGTATCTTGAATGTTATGCCTTCATATGCCTATATGTTTTTGTGTTTTTTGTGTAGATTAGATAAATTGTAGATTTGTAGATTGTATACCTTTCATATTTATAATATCTAGGAATTGATTTTAAAGTCAAAAATAAAATGTATCTGTATTTATGGTATATAAAACTCGAATGTATACAATAATAATGACTACTATACTTACCTACAAATAAATACATATTTGGGAGTGGAGGAAATATGGATAGCCTCACTATAATAAGTTCAAGATTTACGACGTCTATTTTTATGAAAGTTTTTCTTTAAGTATGTTCAAATTTGTTTTAATATAAATTCAATGTAAATTTAATTCAATTTTTGATTTATTGTTCTTATTTCGGAATAAGTGATTGGAAGAGTTTGGCAGTTGACAAACAAAGATGGCGGCAAGGTATGTTAGAAGAGGATCGGATCCGTTCAAGATTGTACCAGCCAGCAGTGATGATGATGAATATACATTCCGTAATTTTAGTTTCTCTATTAATCTTGAAAAATTTCGACGAATATATTGAAAAGCAGTTCATCACACAGATTGTGCAACAGTATTTATTTGAAGGCATGAATGGATAAAATTAGTGCCAGAATTAAAGATAAATAAGTCAACATTCAGGCCTGTTTTGAATAAATCATATATCCAGGAACTAAGAAATGGCAAATGGCAAATCTTTTGTATATGGAAAAAAATATTTTAATTTAGAGGGACCTTAACTTGTTTAATTTCTTTATTTAAAAAAAAGTAGATGCAAGTAATGAATAAAATTAGTGAGTCTATGCATAATTCTTCTACTGTAGTTTCTAAATTAGATATAGATAAATGCATATTATCTGTAGAATAGAATATAATAGATATATAATTTTCTTTTTAGAAAAGAAATTAAAAAAAAAGATATGTTGATAGGTAAATGGGTATACATATCAAGAACCAATGTGAGAATATTATAGTTATGGTAGTTTCATGGTAATTGTGCAATAAAAATATGTATAGATATTAGATAGTATAGATACACAGAGCCATCATAAACTAACTACTAGGCACATTGTATGTATGTAAACTGAAATCACCTGAAACATAATATACGGCACACAAGAGTCTGTATTATTATGGACACTAGACTTGTATATATATTACATGATTACCACGTTTAATATAATAATCTTTGTATGATTGTATAGATTTGATTATCTGCTTTGTCTTTTTTTATGTTTTTATGTTTTTGAAGAGACACACGATCATAACCTATTTCAATTTTTCTGACATTTCTAGGAACATTCATCAAGAAAGTTAATAGCTTATATATAATCTAACAAATAAAATACAAATGATGATAACAAAAAATATCTACGCAGAGTACAGTACATATTTATATCCACATAGATACGGTAATAATAATAATGATAATAATACATTAGGTGAGAGGTAAAAATAATAATCATTAATACGTGTGAAAGGATTTTATTTTAATTTTATGTTTAATTTTCGTCTTTTCAGTTTTTTTTTTTTTTTTTAATTTGGAAGAACATTTTGAATAATTTTTTTTTTTAAGTTTCTAGGTTGTTCAATTATTTTTTTTCTTTTTACATAGTGTGATTTATTTGAAAATCTTCTCCAAAATTCTACATTGAAGAAAATACTATATGGGAGTAAGAAAAAAAAAATTAAGAAAACAGAAACAACAATAAACACAAGAAAATAAATTTTAAATGTTGAATTTTTTTTTCTCATTATTTCACACTGAAAACAGGTTAAGGACCTATTATCAAAATTCTATCTAAATCGCATCTTCATATTAATATGAGTATACTTGGGTATGAATATATGATATGATATTGAGATCAGGTAGCACTTTTCTATAAAATTCTGTTTGAAATACAAATACATATATAAAAATTGTCACTTGTGAATGAAAGAAA
Organism: Villa cingulata; assembly: GCA_951394055.1. Taxonomy (NCBI): domain Eukaryota; kingdom Metazoa; phylum Arthropoda; class Insecta; order Diptera; family Bombyliidae; genus Villa; species Villa cingulata. Next base: position 20,734,932 of record OX596025.1, on the reverse strand, counting down.
AAGCATTTATGAATAGATTTTTTAGATGAAATCAATATAATTTCAATGTTTTATGTCAAAAAAAAAAAAAAAATTTGAAATAAAATAAATAAACACAAAAGAATGAATAAATGAGAATAATCATTGTTTGAGAGACGCAACACATAAATTCTAGAATTTATTTTTTTTTTAAATTTATCACTTTTATATTTTAGATGCTTGTATATGCATGAAAATAAAAATATGTATCTATAGTCTTTAAGGTGCTACTATATCTACAGTGCTATTTAATGTTATGGATGTTGGTTTATCACATCATTTATAGTAGCTCATCACATATAGACATACTGTATTTTAATATTTATGGTTCAGTGATGCTAAATAGGTATCACTGTAATACTAAAATGAGAAATTTTTGAAATAAATCTTCTAAGTAAATTCTTCTCTATATCTTCGTTTTAGAGTCTAAAAATGAACAAAAAATTCATTCATAAAATCAATTTTTGTCTTTATAAATGTGTGCTTGAAATTTTTTTTTTTTTTTTTTTTGCAAAAAGGTCTTTATAATTTGAATTCCATTTATTAAACGAAAACAACAGAAAACCAAACAAAACTAAAGTAATATGGCAATTAAAATTGTATAATGCAGCGATAAATTTATTCAAAAAAAAAAAAAAAAATGTGAAAAAAAAATAAATTAAATATGTAAATAAAATAAACTATATTTTTATATTTTCTTAAGCATTTTGATAAATTATTTAAATTTGATTCCGTATATCAAACACCAATTGAATTTTGAATAGATATACTGATATGTATATATGTAGGTGTGTATACGGACGGTGAACTTTTATAATTCTCGGTAATTGAAGGAAGAACCAATAATACACTTCAATTTGGCGCCTGTGTAATATAAAATCTAATATACTCACTCGCGTATACAAAACATGTGTATAATCATTATGTAAGTATACTGTATGTACATAATTTATTTTCTTCAATAAATTTCATTTTTTTTTAAGAGAAATAATTTTGTATTCTATCATTAAAAATGTAGAATAAAAGTCAATAAATGCATTTTACATAAGCCCATATCTATCCTATACGATTGATTACATATATGTATGTTATATAACATTATGTATTGAGTTTGTTACAAAGAATTATAACGCTACTACTGTTTCTTTTCTATAATAAGTGAACAACAACAACAACGAGAAAAAAAAAAATTTACTTGAGAAAATTTTATTTTGGAAATCACGTAATTTTGAAGTAAATTTATTATTTTTCACAACAAATTTTTTTTTTTCATTCATTTTTTTTTTTTGATTTGATGTTATTTCTTTCATTTAAACATTTAACATTATTTGTAATTGTAATTTTTATTTTTATTATTGAATTCAAAGAAATTAGACTACAGCATTGATATATTATTGTATATATAAGACTGTTTCGTAATTTATGTGCTCTCTGTTGCGGTATGGGTGGATGTTGTTTTTTGTTTTTTTTCTTTGATTTTAAAATTTCTAGGAAATTATAAAAATTTATTTTATACATAAAATTCGATTATAATAATTTCATATTTAAAGTAATAAATACTCGTACGTACACTGTATGTACCGTATACCTACATTAGGTGAGTGTATATTATGTACATCAATGTACATATAGGCGTTGTGTACAAATATAATATTTAATTATTAGTTTCCGGTAAAATTTAATTCAAAAATTGTAGTGTGCATTTAACATTCGATGTACATATTTGAGCATATACATATGTATATGAATATAGAAATGTTCACTTGTATGTCTGAATTTAAAAAAAAAAAATAAAAAAATTACATACATATTAAATTTTCTATATACTACACTACACAACTTTAGCGGTATACTATAAAGTTGTTATCCTTTTAATTATGGATTACGGTTTCATAATGGATATTCAAAATAAACTATATACAGGAAAATTCATTTATATTGACCTCGATTAATATAAATGAATGAAGTCAAAAAGTTTCCGGCTACAAGTATGTAGATCAATAGATCGCTGTTTCGTTTTGCCGTCCTCGTAAATTTAATTAAAGATGTGTCTTAAAAATAATAATAATGTCAATAAAATTGAGACTTGTAATTAATTGTTGACAAAAAATATCTGTATACATATTAGAAGATAGAAGGATTGTTGGTGAATACATACAAGTACATCGTTCTTTTATATTATTAAAATAACTTACCAAAATCTAAATGTGTAAATCCTTTCTCAATACTAGATGATAATCAGAAAATTTACTTTAAGTAAGTAACATTGAGGAGAGATATACGAACTGAACGAGGATGTAGATGTAGTGGCGTTTATTAAAATTGGTAGGCTGCGATGGCTGAGTCATGTTAACAGAATGATAGATACCGGCCCATACAAATCCATCCTCTTTGCAAATATTGGACGAAATTTACCGAAGAGGTGGCCAAGAAGCAGATGGTGGGACGCAGTAAGAAAGGATCTAAATAAGCTAGAAATGGGCGGTTGGAAAAAGAAATCCACAGATAGAAAACAGTGGCAGCTTTTCCTCGCAGAAGCAAGGGTCATCTTAAGGACTGTATGGTCGTAGTGGAAGAAGAAAAAGTAACATTGAGGGTATTCATTTTAAATCTCGTAAGTTTTGTAATTTGCGTATAATTGGCGTAATTTGTCGTATTTTCCCGCAACTTCGTAACTTTTACTTCGTAACTGACTCGAATATTATTAAATTCCAGATATACGAGAATAGACTGATAGAATTTCAAAAATAATATTCTAAAAGCAAGCGAAAGGACAAAGATTGGGGGACGCCCAGATGAAGGAGGCTGAAAGATAAAGATAACGTCGTGGAAGAGGCAGGCAGGCTCCATGGAAGGCCAAGAACTGGAATAGTCTGTGGAGTCGATGATAATGAAAATATATCAAACTAAATTCAATCATGCAATTAAGTTTGTTCTTTTATTAACAACAACAATCCCCAAAAAGACTGTAGATACTTGAGAAATGATAGATAATTGCAATGAAAAAATGACAATAATGTTTTAGGTTTAGGTTCGTCAAAGGCTGTTGTTCCCAAGATGATAATTACATTTACATATAATTATTATATGATATTATTAAGATTAAAGTTTAACTGATTAATTCATGTTCAATAAAATCGAATTATCCTGTATGTATCAATATACAATTATCGTTTTTCCACATACATATATTCTCATGTACAAATATTGCTCATTTTAAAATTTACATTATTATAAATACAAAAGTAAATAAAAATTTTATTAATTGTAAAATTGAAATTCTGTCATTTTGTATTGCATATACATATAGATATGTGCGTACATATATGTATATCTATACGAGTGTGTGTATCGAATAATTTTGTAAAACGTAAAACCATAATATTAAAATTTTTTTTTTGTAATATTTATCATTTATATTTGTTTAAGTATTTATTTTTGTCCATTATTATCTCACATATATAACAACGTATACATACGTACGTATATACTTTATATTCAAATAAATGTTACACAAAAGCAAGCACACACATTAGAATAGGATATGTCATTATGAGAATGTACTTATGTATAATGTACGTGTACATAATGAATATGGTTTTTGTGTTTTATTTAAATAAATTAAGTTGTCCGAATTTAATGTAAATAATAATTTATATGGATGTATGTACTACATCTGTATGTGTTCATAGTATGTATTTACGTATCTTTTGTTTTGTGTTATATATTGACATTATGGTTAAATGTACGAGTATACATATACTATATAGTATGTACATAATGTATATACGATTTTTATTTGAAAAACATGAAATGACATAAAATTATTTTATGTTTACATATACACACACAGTAAATATGTAGTTTTATATGCATGTATATGAAATGTTTATAATCAAAAAAATTTTGTTGTTCATTTTTCAGTTGTATCTATTATACTATAACTGTGATATAAATAAAAGTATGGAATATACTACGAGTATAAAATTCAATATTAAAAAAGAGGATAATGAAAATAAATAGCTCATTTATTGATATTAAAATCTACCTACCCCTTTTTTTGTTATGCATATACCTACATACATACATATCAATATTAATTTTTATTAAAAATCATACATATATATACAAGTATACATTATACAAATATAAATTCATGCATACTGTGACTTAATGAAATTTCATAGTCATTTTATTGTCATTAAAATACATAAAATTGTTTTTTCCTTTTTGTTTTTTTTTTTTAGATATCACTACATGGCACCATACTACGTATATAGTTGCGTATTTATACATACGTTAAGTATTTATTTGAATCCACACTGTATAGACATTCATACATAACAAGGATATATCTACTAGATAACATAAAAATATTTTATTGACAAAAAGTCACGCAAAAATGAATTTTCAAAAAAGATAATTATGTAAAACTGAAAATGATATGTGTTTTTTTTCGTTTTTGTGTATTTAAAAAATTTAATTTTAATAAAATCAAAATACATTAATATATGTATGTGTACTTGTATACAAATTAAAATTTAATATAATTATAATATTTTAGTGTTTAGTGTAATTTTCGAAGTTTAATTTCAAATGAATTTCTGATTTCAACAAATAGTATGTACTATTTGTATGTGCAGTATTGCAGCAGTACCATTGTACCATGCCTATAAGTGTTCAAATATTTTTATACATTTCTAGGTACATTATGTATAAAGTGTGAAGATACATAAAAAATTATTACCTACTCCCAAACATGACCGCAAATAAGCTAAGGAAAGACCACGTAACCACTTGCGAAATGCTCTGTGCAACACTATTTTAAAGAGATTTTCCATAAGGTACTGGCAGGATTTTAAATAATTTTTGTCTTTTTTTAAGTTTCTAGCTTGTGTAGCTTTCTTTGGTGTACGTGTACAGTGATTTATTTGAAAATCATCTCCAAACGCTGGTGGATGCTCTGATATCTTCTTCTTCCATGGCTTTACAGCCCGTGAAGAGCCAGAGCCTGCCTCAAAAGATCTCTCCATCTTTCTCTGTCTTTCGCAACCTCTCTCCATCTAACTATTCGGATTTCGAATCTTTTTATATCTTCTCTCACGTTATCCTGCCATCTTAACCTGAGTCGTTCTCTAAGTCAGCCTTTAGGAATGATGTGCTACACGATTTAGAAAGATTGTCCATCATAAGGAACTGGAGTGAGAGACTAAAAAATAGAGAAGAATGGAGAGGTTGCTTACTTGAGGAGAAGGCTGTCGTGCCATGATGATACAAAGTTGAAGCTTCTGGTTGAAAAATGCTCTGTATAGGATTTCGAAAAATTCATCTTACATTAATGGTGAAACAATAAATTCTGCAAAATTACTTGAACAAATGTGAAATTTAGCTGCTAGTGTTATCAACTGAAAGATTTGATTTGAACGGAATCTAAAAATTTTTAAATTGTTTTTACAAATTGCTGTACAGTGTAAATCACTTACCTGCATATTCATATAATTCCAAAGCATTTAGTGCAGTAAACTGGATTGCGCAATAATCAGGAGCCCAGATATGTGCACAAAAAGTGCATTTAAGCGGAGATACACTATTTTAATTAAGCAGAAATGAATTCAATGGTGTTAACTTATTGGTTACCCAAGTCAATACGTATATGCAGATTTACATCTGTATGTAAGTATATAGAATTCTTATATTTATTCAGCTATAATTTTAAATTGTCCAATTTATAAAAATTGTATATACTTAGTAGGTACCGGTTTATATAATAGTTTCCTCATCGCACAAACTCAAACGATAAATTTAAAATATTTGCATTTGTATTTCAATTTCACACGTCATCTGTCTATACATACATGCATGCATCCCATATCCACAGCTATTATATATAAGGATATGCGTATTATATATAAGGATATTTTTCAAAGAATGTCCACAAATCATGAATGAAACAATGAAAAATTTTCACAAAAATTGCTTTTTAATTGGACACAGTAACATCTTTTTATATATTTGAAGGAGACTTTTGATTTGAATCAAATATAAAAAAAAGAAAAAAAATCAATCTTTGTATGGTCGTTTCAAGACTCCAATTTGAAAATTTTTTTTTTTTTTTAAAAAAAAAAGTAAAATAAAAACAAAATACCGTAAATTGAATTTATATGACATTTTTGGTATTTTGTGACGGTGTTAGGTGTCAATTTGATAAGTGACTTCTTTTACAATAATCGCATCAATGTACCATGGAAACATATTTGAACGAGTATATACATTATATGAATAAAACTGCGAATAACCTCTGATTTATCTACAGAGATACATATGTGCAAATGTATTCGTTTATGTATATAAACAGAAAATAATTTAAAATGAAATTTTGCATTTAGGTTTTCTTCTTCTATTTGTTTTTTTGTGTGAATCGATGAAAACAATTGAATGTCATTCAATTTTCAACATTTAGGTATACATATAATGATACAATTTTTGTGTTTGATTGTTTTCACATAAAAGTGTTTAAATATCTACATCTATATATATATATATATGTATATGTAAATTCTTTATAAATCGATATGGATTGGTACAGCAGAGGTTAAAATTTTTCTTAATTGATTTCCATGACAAAAAACTACGACACAAAAAAAAATAACAAAAAGCGAAAACTAACAAAATGTTGTTTTTTATACGATAAATGAACGGAAAACAAAACTAAAAACTTGAAAAAAAAAAATTCCAACATGACATTCAAAAATTATTTCCAATTGTCTGTTGCAATAACACACATATCATCCGTTACAAAAGAGAATTCACGAATTTCTATATCCGAAATTCAGACAAAATTTTTCAAATCTCTATGTAGCTATATGCACTATGCATTGCATATACATAGTATGTAGCGCAGCGTTATGTATTCGTTATTAGGACGTATTTATATAAAACACACAGTACGTTTATATTTAAAATCTGTATTCATTTTTTAAACTGCTATGGAATCTTATGATGACCTATGCATATACATATACATATATAATGAATGAGTGAGTATGTGTGTTAAGGATTCCGATATGTCATTCTATTATTATAGAACATGTTACCTGATTGTCCAAATCGTTGTTCAAATCCAAATAACTTTTGACCAGAAACTTATATACTCTCTATATATAACCTAGTATTATTTTGACAAAAATTTACGTAAAAATAAACACACACACATATATATATGCTATTTACACAACCAACGCAAACATTTCCTCAACAAAATGCATAAAATTTCCTATATTGTAACTAATTCCAGTATTTTGGAGGTTTGAATAATATTACCAGAGCTAAAATTTTCGTGATTTTTTTTTTTTTCGTGATACATTAGTAATAAATTGAGAAAATTTTGGGTGTAAAAAATAGAGGACATTTAAGAGATTAAAAACAAAATCCTAAAAAAAAATAGAGTTTAGAAAATATATTTTTTTTTTGTTTTTTGTATTAAAATTCAAAGAGTGATTTGCGTGTGAACTGTAAATTTTGTAGTATGTGTAGTTAGTTAAGAATATGTATACGCACAATATGGTCGTTATATCATACACACACTTGTTTATTATTATATTTTTATTTTTATTTGGCAAACAACAAAAAAAAAGGAATAAAATGTATTTGGAGTTATAAAACGATTTACAAGAATGACATCGCACGAGAATGGCTCTGTTCGGTTTACTAATCAGATTTATAATTTAAAATCTCGTAATTCAAATCTTTCTTTCGGTTTTATGTACTTCGTTTTTATGTTTATATGTTCGGATATAAAATACATATATGTATATAAGAACATTTTGGCTGACTATATAATCATTTAAACTGGCGATTTGAAAAAAATAAAACAAACAACTAAAACTAAGAACAGTATGGAAAAGAACAACAACATAAAAACAATTAACTACTGAAATTTGTACATTGAAGATGTCGTCTTTTATATACTTATATAATAAATATTGCATTTATTTATATGGTGTGTGAGTGTGTGTACCAGGAATGATCAAACATCAAACCATATAGAAATATAAATAAATATCTATACATATAAGAATTTTATATAACTTTTATTCCATCTCAAAAATAATATAAAAAATAAAAAAGTTCTTAATCCAAATGACATTATACATTTACGTATATAAAACTATAATAAGGAAATTTATGTGGTATGGAATGGATTTGTTCTTGATTTTTCTTGTGTAAGAGTATTTTTTTTTAAAATTTGTGAGCTATATTCGTATATGTAACATACAAACTTTTAATCCAGGCATTTATTCAGATTGTTATATATTGCACAATAAACAAACTCATGCACAAATAAGTAATATCCATATACCTATGTATACATATTCATGTTGCAGCATCATTTTTGTGTACTATATACATTCAGAATCAAAAAATTTTATAAATACGAAAAAAAAATATATAAAGAAAAATAAATAAATGAAATTTATTTGGAAAAAGATACGCGAATGTATATGCGAGTAATATCGAAAACACATATGTATATACATAGCAATTATATCGCATTAAACTGCTGGCTGAAAATTTTTTAGCTAAAAGAGTACCGAAAACGTTGTTCAGGTGTTGAATGGAATTTTAAATGAAAAAATTTATTTATTTATTTTATTTTATTTTAATTTTTTTTTATTTCATTTGGGTTTCTGTTATTGTTTTTTTTTTTTTTTTTAAAAGAAATAAATGAATGTCCAGTTTATAAGTAGTGTATATATTAAAATGTATATAGATATTATGTAGAAGGATGTATAGAAAAGTAAATTTATAGTTATAAATGTTTTCTTTTTTTTTAATTCCTTTTGTTAAGAGGTTAAGAGAATGTAATATGTAATTTATAATGCTAATGTATTTAAATATTGAGAAAAATGTGCTACTGAATTAAAATTAAAGGTTAAGTATCAATTCGTTTCTAAAAGGTTTTTACTTTACATATCTAAAGCTACATGTTTGTATATATTCGTATATACGAATATACAGAAAATTTGGTATATTAAAAAAGATTCAATTCATTTCATAGTATGGGTGAGTTTCAAAACGCCTCAAAAGTGTGTTGTGATGTGACATCAGAACAGTCGTGATGCAAAGTTTTAAAATAGCACTGATGCATCGCATCGATATTGCAGTTCTATAATTTTGACCTTTTGAAACCAATTTGTTGTTTTGTTTTGACAAGAAAAAAAATGGATCACTTTCTGCAGAACATAATTTTAAATAATTTAATTAATTCATTTTCTACACTAATGCCGATTCTACATTCAATGCAGTGACTTCAACTTCGACTTTAATTTAATGGATATGTACATATGTATTAGAACTTCTACATTCAATGCAGTAAATTTGACAGCTACTTTTACATGTTAAGCATGCTGTAAAATCGAAAGTCGAAGTCCCAGTTGAAGTCACTGCATTGAATGTCGAAGCGGCATAAATCAAAATACGTTACTCCAGCTTATTTCTAAAAGACTGAAAAAAAGAAAACACACAAAAAGTGTATTTCTGCAACTTTGTGATAAAAGAAAAAGACGAAAAATTCCAAATGTGGAATAATTTTTTAATAAAATCAAACAATATCAGCATGACATTTTTATAATCATTTTCGAATGACCAAAAACACCTTCAATGTAAATATAATACTCTTAAAATACATAAAAATTGACGATGCGCATAGATTGCTTGACAGATGCGTGTCAGATGCATTCACAATGAGTTTTGAAACTGTAGATATTGTTATCGATTTAATTGTTATCGTTTTGAAATTTTTGATTATGCATCGAGGCGGTATTCAAACGTTTTGAAACTCACCATTATCAATTGGATACGATTATACTAATTTACAGATTTAAAATTTAAAAATTATGTAGATGTCGCGAAAATTTTAAAAATTAAACACAAAAACCAAATAAGAAGAATTAACATTTATAGATAAAAAAATTATTGTAGTAGGTGTTAAAATTGTTACTGAAATGCTGTTCGAAAAAGGTCAAAACAATTTGGAAGACAACAAAAAAAAATATATATGTATTTAAAAAATAAAAAAATAAAAAATGAAATAAAATAAGTGGCATAACAAAATACATCCATATGTGTGGTTATATGTGAAAAGAATAAATTAATGAAATTCAGATCACAAAAAATTTATATAAATGTATATGTATACTCGTATATATGTAGGTACGATCTGTTGAGTTGAGTGTAAATGTAATTTTTTTTTAAAATAATTCTTGAAAAAAAAAAGTAAAATAAAGAAAGGAAAAACACCTCAAGAAACATTTCTTTGTATCACATGTAAATTGACCCCTAATATACTGGTATGTGTGGTGTATTTTGACTACATAGTATAGTGTGAAAGCTATATATACCACATTTTATGTTTATCATTTTGTTAGATTCTGACATGTATAAATTTGATAAAAACATTATTTTTTTTTTGGACAGATTTTGATTTAAAATGAAAATTTTTTAAGTGGTTTTTGCTTTCTAGTTTTTATTTTTTTTATTTTTCTTCAAACAAACACACATTTAGTTATCTTTTGACTTTTGAATACCAATCCTATACCCTATACCCTATGCTAAATAAAAAAAAATTGTATAAAAACAATGAAAAAAAAAAAAATTAATACAAATTGCAAGTAGTCCTTTTTTTGTGTTAATTTTTTGAAATTTCTATAAATGCAATATTCTTGTATATTTAAGAGCATAAGTATATATATCTACATTACATGTATAGATACACATATTTGTGCGCATACATTCATACATATTTTGTGGATAATTTCTAATTCATATCAAGATTAATATTATATTTCAATAATTTTCATAAGAAAATGAAATGATATGCGAAATGCATATAACAAAGTACACCATAATATACATATTCATATAAGTATATATATTTTGCCACCCATAGTGATAGATCCAGAAAGATATTATACACAAAATTTTTAATTCATTGCCTTACAAGACATTAAAACTTTTAACTTTTAATGTTATATTATATCTTTAATAACACAGCAGTATATAACTATACAATATTGATAATAATAATAATATACAGCGAATTTGTATAATATGTGTGTGCGTATACCAGAAAAATATTCAGATCTATTCGCAAAATAAAAAACTCTACACTAAAGTAAAAATCAAAAAACAAAAAAAAAATAATAATAAAATAAAATAAAAACATTGAATCGAAATGTACATTCAATATAGTACATTTGGTACATCGGTTACGCATCATACATGTACACAAGGATACATAGGATATGTATAGATGATATGTATTTTTATGTGTGGTTAACATATAATCAATTTCCTTCCTAAATTATTATTTGCCTATATACACAGAGTATTTTGAATTCCTGCTGTGAATTTATGAGCCGCGAATATTTTACCGACAAAAATTTTACTTTTTACTTTATATTATTTTTTATTTTTATTTTTTATGCACATTTATTATAGTTGTGTAGTTGTGTATGGTTGTTTTGTTTTATAGTATTTTTAGTTTTTATTAATACGAATATATATATACTTTTGGATTTGAATGTGAAAAACTTGTTTACCACCCTGTCTACGGAACTGTACAAAAAGCGTGTAACATTTAGTTTTCTGTTTTGTATATATTGTTTATATTTATCTTTATAGAGATGATTTTCTTCTGAGTAGGTTTTTTTTTTTTTTTTAGTGTGCTAAAATCGCTTTGAACAAGGTAAAATCTATATAACCATGAATGTATGCGTATACAGTATACACTACGCATCAAGAGAACAAAAAGAAAAAAAAAACACAAAACACAAAACTTTTATGTATCGTATCTTATAGATCGACAACAATGTCTTCACTTGATTGTATACGAGTATATAATAATGCAACATTCATCGTTTTATCATCATCTTTTCGTCATATTATTATCATTTTAACATTAAAGATTTTGATGGTGGTATTTTCGTTATGAAAAAAAGTTAAAAAAAAAAAACGAAAAAAAAAATAAAATAAAATAAAATATGAACATGTACTTTCTGACTAAACATAAACATTAAGAAGAGAATACAAATACTCGTATAAATGAAAATAAAAGAAAGTATACGAGTACAAGAAAATAAAAAATTTTGTATATTTATACCAATTCGAATATTATATGTATTTAGTTAATATGTTGAGATGTTCTTTGTGGTTATTCGCATGTAATGATAATATTTTCGTTATTCTCTTATTCTAAGACAAATCAAAAAACAAATTGAACAACAACAACAACAACAACAACAAAAAGATAAGAAAACCCCAAATAAAAAGGAAATTTGTCGTTACTATTCATTTTACATATTATACTCGTACCTACATTTGTATAATTTTCAATAACTTTTTATTGCTTGTCTGAATCTTCCGCGCTTTTTCCGTTTGACATTTCTTTTAGTCTCCCCAGGAGATGTTGTCTTTATGTTATTCACTGTTGATATAATGGTTGTGTGTATACACATGAATATTTTTGTAGTATTTATATGTAGTAATTGATGTGTGTTGATGTTATGTGCATATTATATTACATAGATTATATGATGTATCACGTATATATTTGCTCATATATTTATAAGGATTAAGGATAACTATGTTATTGCGGTTGGATAGTCACCTACACATAATTTTTATACATATTATGCATCACACAATAAATTAAAAAGCAAAAGCAAAATATCAAAAAAAAAAAAAAAAAGAAAAAAAAAAAAACGACCAGACTATACAATAAAAAAAAATTTAAAAACATTTTTTTTTGTTTGTTACAAAGCTGTATATACGAGTATGTAAGCTGTAAGTTGTAAGCGTATATATATACTAATGAAATAAGGAAACGATATTCGATTATCACAGAGGAGGTGACAATAATGACGCAATGATAAAGTGGACGAAAATTTTGAAATTGCATTATTTATATGTACATTTATACGATGTATTCGAAATTGTGGTGTATTTTTTTTTGTGCTCAATTCAATATCGATTTTTAGAAAAATTTTTCTCAGAGGGTGGCATACAGATATGTACATACTTATGTTTATGTACATTGACAAAAAACCAATTTTTTTTTTGTTTTCATTCGAAATAAATCCGATATTGCGTATTGTTTATATGTAGTATGTATACATAGGATAATATTCGCAAAAATTGTAATTTGCTGTATTTAACATTTGTTTTTTTCTTCTCTTGTTATATGTATGCCTTATCCTTTATGCAATACGTTCCTTTGGGGATAAGAAAAAAAATATATTAAACCAAATTGCTATGTGTAATACGATTGATATATTTTTATATAAAGATACATAATTTCATAGTACATCTATAGCACTAAATTAAAAAGGACGATGATATAATAACAATTTGAATTCATTCCCTTTAATTATTATTATTATCGACAATTTATAATTCGCACATAAAAAAAAATAAATTGATGATGATGTGAATAATAAATGATTCTATTTAAAAAAAAAAAAAAGTGTTTTTTTTTGCTGATTCTCGATATTAAAATATATGCACATACTGTGTATGTATAAGAAAAAAAATGGTAAAAATTTACAAAGTTGAAAAAAAGAAGAACAAATAATAAAGTGATTTTTATTTGAAAATCTTATAAATTCAATAATTTCAATAATTTATTGTCTTTTATACTACTACACTGCTAAGGTCGTCCAGACCTTGCTCGATCCCTTGTCTCTTGGAGAATGCGCCACCAATCTCTCTCGAGATTGATGCCCTCAACCAGTTCTTAATACCGAGTTTGCTAATATCTTCTCTACCAAAGTCCCATCACCATCTATTTATTCTTCCTCCTCTTCTTCGATGGCTTTAGAAAGCAGACGTACCTCTCTCTACGGAACAAATCGTCCCTGAGCCTCCAAAAGTCTGGTACTATAACGATGTCCCTTCTCTAGTTGCTGACTCTCAATAACGTCCGAGAGTCCCTCGCGACTTTGTGTCCGTTTTAATCGTGTCCGTTATACATTTTTACTTACATAAGGATTTGGTTCCTTACATGCGGCTAACATGTCCAATCCATCTAAAACGCTGGATTCTTATAAACAACTCTATATATCAGTATCGTAATATTATCATTTCAAGAAAATTAAATATTCTAATAATTAGTATAGCGAATATCCTTAAATGACAGAACTGATTGATTTGCAACGCGATGATAAAAATATAAAAAACGCAATATTATGTACTCGTACTTATCACAAGTGATATAATAAGAAAAAATATAATGAAAATAGAAGAAAAAAAAATCTATTAACATTTTCATGCACATGTACATATATAATTCACCTTCCTTATTCTAGGAAGTACACATGATTATTTTCTTTTTTTCATATTATTAATATTATTTTTGTACTATTTATTTTTTTTTTCATTTTAATCATTTTATTTTTTCGCATGTACGTACATCCATATCATGCACATGTTAACTTCCAAGAATTTTAAGCAGATTCAACACTTCTTATACGAAGGTACTTAGTGCTCAGGAGTAAGTATTTTAAATGATATTTTTGTATTTTTATGTTTGTATAAAATCTGTCACAAGTCCTTTTATTAGAATTCAAAAAATGTTCATCAGTTTTATTGACAGTTTTTGTTAATAAAATAAATTTACACATTTATACAATGTTCGTATATCTGTGACTGTGCGATAAAATATTGTGAAGGAAAAATGCATGAAGAAAAATAAGAAAACATAATAAGACTGAATTAAATTTAATAAAAAGATGAACACCTATAGTCGTGTATGTGTGTATTTTATACGATTAATGTAATATTTAAGTTAATTTATAAATAATCAAAAGGTACTGAGATATATGTATAGGCATTTAAAGAAGTGCATATAAATGCAATGAATATGTATAATGAAAATTCGTAAAGTATAATAACCGTATATACACAATACATATAAGATTTATAATAATATAGAAACGAGTAAGTAATATGCAATTGCAATTTAACGCCTCCGATGAATTTTAATCAGCAAAAATATTGAATCCCCGTCGTGATTTATGAATAAAATTCATTTAAGACGATACATATTACGATTGTGACTGTTTCATATCATAGAGGATAGATGTATACATATACTTATATACGTATACGTATACTGTACTAGGTACTAGTACAATATATGGTCATACACGTATTTAAGAATCTGTGAAGAGTACATATATTTTTTTATTTTCTTTAGAATACATATTTATATAATACACATTTTAACAATATGAAAAATGTGAAAAACAAAAAATGAAATTTTTTACCAAATGGTATCCTACCATAGTATACACATTTTGCGTATATAAAATGTAAAAAATATAATAATGTTTGCATAGACTTGGACTTGCATATATGCAGCATGTATCCTATCCATCCGTTTAAGTCCATATGGACACAAAAAAAAAAAAAAATAAAAAAGTTTTTGAAAACAAATCAAAAGGAAAACAGAAAGAGACATACGAAAAGAGAGACGAGATAAAAATAATAAAAAAAAAAAATAAATAAAAACAAAAATTGTTATCATGAATAAGTTGACACGTACATGAACGTGAACACACCTGACCAGTTAAAATGATTATCATTATCATTATCATCATCGTCATCATCATTTACTTTTTTTTAGTTTTTATTATTGAGCACATATCTTATATACATTTATATTACATATAATGCGGATTATTTACGTAAATTTTATTCTTGTTGGTTTGTATCACGTATACATTTATAATAATTCTTAGGAAATATTCTTTAATAAAATGACAGAAAGCATTGAAAGATATGTGCTGTCGTGCTGTTCATATATCAACTGTATATTCGTATCGTTCTTCTTGTGTATGTCATATGTATACATAAAAGGGTGGATGTGTCAAACTTGAAAAACAAACAAAAAAAAATTGAATAAAGAAGAAATATGAAAAAAAAAATAAATAAAATGATTTAAAGTTAAAGATGGTTAAAGGAATGAACAGATTTGAGTAAAAAAAAACTTTATGGCTTTACGTGTGAAAAAAAAATGTTTCTGATACATTAAATTAAAATTTCGATTTTTAATTCTTTCTTATATTTTTGGAAAAAATTTTGTTTAAATCTTCATAAAATATCTATCAACTATCTTTGTTTTTACTTTCTTACTTTAACATATTCGTACATATACACATAGGTAAATGCATGCGATTAGAGTTTTTTCTTTTCTTTTAGAAGACAACCGCGTGTAGAAGTAAAAAATTTTAAATCATCACAACAAATTATCACAATCAGATTCATATACATACTTGACTACTTTAAATTCTGAATAGTATACATACGAGTATTCATCGTACTTATAAATCATCATACAAATAAAAATGTAGTTCACATCCCACATATTAATATAATTTAAATTTTATTTTTCTTATATTTTTCTTTTCTTGAAAAAAAAAATAAATAAAAAATTATTAAATTGTACTCAGAATTAGTAGAGATTTATTAGAGCGAGATATAGAGAAATAAAAATAATATTATACATATATTTTTATTTGTTATCTAGAATATTATATTTTATCCATATGCCACCATCAATGATATTTCTGTATTACTATACACACAAATGAATTTAATGATGATATCGCACTACACATTTGTACTGTTTATATACATAAATTTCGTACACAATGTATGTACATTAGATAGATACATAGATAAGTATATATCGTATAATATTGTAATGAAGAAATTTTAAATAGATACCGCCTTCACTGTATCACATCAAAACTCTATATTTTTTATGCTATAAAATATATTGCTTACATACATACGAGTATATGTATGCACATTATGTACATTATTATGAAAAATTACACAGAAACAAAGACCATTTAAGATGTTATACTTACGATAAACATAAAACAATTTTGTGTTTTTTTTTTTTTGTTTTTTTTTTTCTGCAGAAAGAAGACTAAGTATAATTCAGCAGGATACTGACATTAATAATTTGTATCATGACGAAATTTTAAATATATGTATAGTATACTATCTGTCTGTGTATGCGTAATGTAGTAGATATATAAGATTTTTTTGAAATGTGGACACATGATGACTTATCATGAAATTATCATTTAATATTTTTATATTTTGATTTGTATTCGTTTTATTTTTTTTTTTTTTTGATTGGCCTTTGCATATGACTTTATAAATAATAGCTATATGTACGATGATTCCTAAAGACCATGATGATCGCAGTTATAAATAAATGAATGAATGAATGAATTGTATATACTTACAGTGAAAGTGAAGCATGTATTATAGTGGGTGTGGTAGACAATATGCCCATATAATGTACATATATTTATGATTGCGTATACATGAGTATAACGTGATCGCATAATTTTATTCTTTATGAAATGGTATAGTTGTTCGAATATATTTCTTTATTTTATTGTTCAAAATGAAAAACGAAGAAACAAAAAAAGAGATAATCAGAGTTAATTGAGATGAATTTTAATTAAAATTGACACACATGTGGATGTTATTTATTTTTTTATTTTATTTCATTAATTTTTTTTCTTGTTTATAATATTGCGATCGAATTAAATTTAAATTACTGCCGAATTGATTTTAAATCCTTAATACTTTTAACTTTTAACTTTTATCTTACTTATACGGTATATAACTGTCCTTGGCTTTTATGAAGAGTTTATTTCATTTAATTATTTTTTTTTTTTTGTTAAGGACAATAGTAATAAATAATAACTGATCTATAGTTTAGGAATGTATTCATGTCACAATATCAATATCAACTTAGAATTTTCTAATAAAAATTTTTACAACAATTATTATTGTTTAGTAGATTTTTTTTTCCTTTTTGAAGTTTTTTTATGAAATTTTTTATCGTAATTTTCTTATATCATAATATATGAATGTATTTGTTACCATACAATATACGAGTACCAAGATAAGAATATTTGTGCAATGTTCAAATGCCTGTTTACATTTAAATTTCAACTTTGTTATTGTTGCTGCGATTATATTTCCTTTGATATTTATACTCGTTTTATATAATGCCATATCATTCAATTTATCAATATAATCACATACGTAAGTAATTGTTTTTATATAATAATTTTCAATCTCTGTAGAAAAATGATGAACTAGATTCTTTAGATAATGGCGAATAACTGAATAGATTACAAAAATGATAACCATATCTAAGCAATACACAGACACAGACACCTTTATGCACCTTTATACATTCATCTGGATATACCTGCTGTCAGAAAAGTATTGGGAATTTGTAATTTAAGAAGCTCGTGCTGAGAATTTTTAAATCAAATTTTGTTCATAACTTAGTATCGCCATGTATCGCTGTATTTTATTACTACGTCAACAATGACCATGAATCAGCTGTCGGTTTGCCTATATCAGGTGTTTGGATCAATCCACTTCCGTAGTGTATCACGATAATTATTATACAAATTGTTTGAAAAAAGAGTTTGTGTGCCAAATTTCCTAAAGAATGTTAGAAAAGGCCTGTGGTGTATAAGTCATGTTAAAGGCGGAGACTTATGAATGTTGTAAAGCATATAAGTGAAATGGAAAGATTGTCAAAGACATTCAATCTCTGTAACCGATAAAACCATCGATAAAGTGAAGCACTATAATCTCTAATGTAGACTTAAACAGAAAGCTCATGAAAATTTTAACATTTTCTATGAGTTTGCTTGTTCGACTTTTATCGATATTTTGGACATATGAGATGTATCGTTGCATGGCTAGTTCCAAAATACTTGAATTTGGAGAATACCACAAAGAAATTTCTGAAGATATGCTTGCATAAATGTGTAACGAGATATGAATCTACGAGTTGGACTATAAACTGTATCTAGTCAAAAAACTTGACAGACTGCGTTTATATTTGGTATAGTAATCGAGTACAGCGCTTAAAATTCTTAACATAGCCTTATTGAACTGTAAATTCCCGATACTTTTCTGACAGAGTAATATATTAGTTATGTATCTATAATTTGTCTATCATCATATTTACAAAGATAAATGTATACTACTTGATGGACAATTGAAATTTTAAAATTCTTAGTGATATTTTTTATATAATTTTTAAATTTTTCAATTTTTTTAAAATTAATTTTTTTTTTCATCTTTTATAGTTTATAATATAATATATGAAAAGAAAATTTTTTATGTGTAAGTATACGAGTATAATCTATATACATTATGTAGATACTATAATTTTAAAATTTTTTTTATATATTGCATACTTGTCACTCATTCAATTTCATTTTATTTAGGTATCATTCAAAACTAAATAAAAAACAAAATAGTAAATCAATGTATTCTTTAAATACTGTAGTATGTACATAAAATATATGTATGTATGTATATGTACTTAAATATATATCCAGATAATATTAATGTATGTTATGTATATAGCATAAAATATTAGTTTATACATGGATATTGAAGATTTAATGATAATCGTTTTTGTCATTTCAACAAATTGGTCCACGGTCAGTTTTTTTTACTAAATAAATTTCTAAATATATAAGTAATATCTATACACACATAATATGCATGTATTTACGTAAATACTTGAAATTTTATATACATACATTATATACATATATTTATAAACATTTTATAATATAATTACGCATATATTTTATACTTTGAAGGAAATGCATATTCATAGACGCATACCTTACTTTTACAATAAAATGAAATGAGAATGAAAACAAAAAAAAAAAAAAACAAAACAGTCGTAAAATAAATCTTTTTGAATTTAACGCCAAACAATTCATTTTTTTTTTCGCAGTCAGTTTCATCATTGAACATCCCAATCCACACATAAATATATGTAATATGTACATATATACATATGAATATGAATTCATTTACGTAAAAAAACTTACATACATATAGGTATATGTATGTACATACGTATATTGAAATGGATATAATTTTCATGTCTTTGTCAATGAATGTAATTTAAGATTTATTGCGATTGCAATTATTTTGTTTTTACATTACGATTATTTTGTATTTTATATATTTTTTTTTTTTCATTTTCAAAATCATTAATCGATTAGGTACTTCTGTTTGTTATTTTTTAAATAAATATTTTTATTTCATTTACGTTCTTTGTTGATGATTTTGTTATTATTTATTTATTTTTATTTATTTTTTTTTTTTGTTTGTATTCCTGTTAAATTTTATTTCGATGCTCAAATGAAATTCCATACAATGAATGCATTATAATCGTAAATGAATTAAGATTATACAAAGAGTATCCGTATTATATAATACAGAGAGAGACAAGTGTTGCTATACAATGTGTACAATACAAAATGTATATACACACAGAATTGAAGAAAATGTTTCTTTAACATTAAACGATTATTATTATTATTATTAATTTTTCTTTAGGTTAAAAATATACCTACAGTATAATAACAAAAAAACAAATCAAAAATCATGTACTGAATAAAAATGATATATAAAAAATATTTTATATTCTTTTTCGTTTATGTTACTTATTTTCATTTCTTTCGCCCTTATTTGACACCAATATATATAACCATTTATTTATATATTGCTGGTAACATATCAATTTCTACTTTAGTCAGATGATTATTACACCGACCATGACCATTTAATCATGAGACAAGTAACAGCAGCAATAGTAATAAGTAAGTAAGTAATATGTATGCACATGTACACATGTACACATACTTCACAATAATTCGTCACATGATGACAATCAAGTTAACTGCTATTACACGTACATTGTAACATTAGGTAGGTACCTATATTATGTATGTTCTCGCGTATATGTACACAAAATATAATAAAATAAAATCCGATCAAAGAAATAAAAGCTACTGATTGTTAACGCTATTATGTATATATTTTCTTTTTTTTTTTTTAATTTTTCAATTTAAGATGTTTTTTTTTTCTGTTTTATTATTTATCCGTATAGATAAATGGACATCCTTAATCTGATTTACAGGGTAATCAAATTGAATATTGAGACAATAAAAAAGCGTAAATATAAGATGTAAATGTGTAAAATATGTACACCTATATTAATAGTAGGGTGTTTCGATTATTATCAAATCATTGTTCCTTTTTCTGTCCAGTTTCCATTGTAAAAATTCCATCCTGTTCCGTGGTATATTTTTTGGTTTCGTTACTAGTGCTTTTTTTCGAGGTATGTAGGGTAGTCGCCCTATGTTCACTGTAAGTGGCAAATTCCATACTTCTTCTGTCCCCCTACCTTCCATAAGGGCATAAGGGCTTCCAAAGTTTTATTTTGAAGATGTAACTTCGTTTAAATATCAGGAATCTATCATTAATAGAAATCGAGATGTCACTGAAGAAATAAGTCAAAGAATAAAGGTAGGAAATAGGGTGGATGTGGGAGCTTTATAAAGTCTTGGTTGGGTGTTGGCTATATATCAAAAGTAACTAAACTAAGAATATACAAAACTTTAATAAGACATGGAGTTAAATATACGGATCTCAGGCATGGACAATCAGAAAGATTGACAAAGAAATAATTGTCATCTTCGAAAGGAAAATATTAAGAAGAATTAGGGATCCAATAAAAGAAGAGTGTGGGTACTATAGACTGATATGGAATTACAAATGCTATATGAAGAATACAATGATTTACAAATTACATAGTACCTATGTAAAGTTATAAAGGTTAAGATGGACAGGCAGATTTCTTAAATCAATGAATTGAACTTATGACATCAAATGCAAATAATACAAATTTCACTTACAATTCAATATTGTTGAATACAATTTTTTGAATCATCTTGTACAATACATGTTTTATTTATTATTTTTTTTTTCAATTTTAAATGTAGTATTATTCATTTTTGTATATAAAATAAAAATCTACCTGAAATGAATATTGTGATATGTATAGTCAATCCAAAGTTAAGAATTTCGTATCTACATACATACATTTTTATCTGTATATATGTAACTTGAATCAACTGTTAAAAACAATTTAATATTACGCACCGTTTGAAGCTTGCTTGAAGTAATCATCATCAGCCTCGCAGGTGATTGATGGTCGACAGGAAAATTGATTTTTGCTGTTCGGACAACACTCTTTATTATTGTTGTTGTTGTTATGTTTGTTTACTTATCGTTTTTTTCTGTGTTTTTCATATTATTTTAGTTTTGTTTTGATTATTGTGTTAGTGCTACTGTGTATCAGCACACCATCATAATTGTATAAAGTGTAAAAATATATGTACATTTATATGTGTAGATATAGTATAAAAAGCATTCATTTTCCTTGAAAACGACGAAACAAATATAAGATATAAGTATACATACGATGAGCATGTACATAATGTGTATGTATACTATGTATACGTACATTACATACAACATACCAATGGGTTCATATATGAAACGCGAATAATAAAGTAAACTCTGATAATAATTTTGTATCGAGTGCAAACTAACAAAAGAGAAGACCAAAAATAAATAATATAATGAAAAACAAAAAAGATGAAAAAAATAAAAAAAATCAACAACTAAAAATAAGTGATGTAAAATTGAGCGCACCTTGAAAAAGGAAAAATTGAGAGAAGAAAGAAAAAAAAAATTGCATTTTCTGTTTTAATGTAATTTTCATTTTCGAGTGTGTGTGTAAAAATAACAATTTTGTTTAAAAAGGTAATAAAATATTGTCCTTTAAACAAGCTGTTTTTGTTGTTGTATCTATAGACATGCATACACATATCGTATATTATGTATCTATCTGATAATACCATGCCATAGAGTGCAAATTGCAAAGTCAGTTATATATTGCCTGATTAAGAGGATATCCGCAAATAGACATCATTTTATTATTATTTGTTTTTTTTTTATTTGGTTTTTAAATTTATAACACAAAATATTTATATACAGATAATGCATTGTACCTATATTTATGCTTATTTTTATATTAATAGAGATGCACAATGTAGCATGCAATAAAATATACTGCATGTATACGTACATATTTACGTTTTACACTTAAGTTAATATGTGATATGGAAAAAGGGATGAAGACTTCTTGAATTTTATTTTTATTTGGAAAGATACATTCATGTTACTTTTGTTGATTATTTTTATATTAAATTGTTTTCTTATTTTTTACAGTATGTATTTAGTATATGTACATATTGATACGCAATGCATGTGTACAATATTTATGTCCTTTTTTGTTTGTTTCTTCATATATTATTTAGTTTTATTTTTATTATTATATATCACATCAAATTACGTGCGAATTACTTAAATTTTTACACGAAACAAGTGTGATTTTGTAACCGTGCGTTTCTTTTATAAGAAAAACATTATCTATAAGTTTTTAGATTATTTGTATACAATATACTCGAGTATGTATAACAATGTTTTGGTCATAGAATGTTTACTTAAAATTTATACTATACTATACAATATGTATTTTATTTTATTTGTTGGTCATTTTAAATCTACATCATCTACATCAATTTATAAACATCATACATAATGTAAAGGTGTGTTGAATATGTGACACATTTTCTTTTGTTTTTCTTATTATTGAATGTGATTACTACATGTAATTTTGTTGCAATTGATGTTGTTGCTGCTACTGATGCTATATACTATCATTTTTGTTGTTATTGGTTGTATTAAAAAAAAAAATATATATTAAGAAAGATATTTAATAATGGTAATTGAATAGAAGAAGTAGATATATTTTGTATCTATACCTATGCAGTACCTATAAAAATTTTGTTTTTATATGTATAAAAATTTTTCTATAATGACAAACACCATTGGTATACATTATAGAAAAATTTAAAAATTTAAAATACCGCAACGAATATCAAAAATGTACGATATTGTATGTGTAAAGCGTAAAACTTAAAGCAATTTATTTCTATACTTGAAGATATTATTCCATATAGAATTCACCAAAAACGGATTATCATGATTAAAGATGTTCACTCATATAGATACTCATGTAGGTTTCTATACGTGTTAATCGTTTCCACCATATATATTCGTATACAATTTAATACAAAAAACAAAAAAAAACCTTAATACAAAAATAAATTCATACAATCGCGTGTATTTATAAACTCGTACATACACATTTATGGTATTGAAATCTCAATTTATCTGTGACAATTTAAATTGTCTATGGAATTGGATTGCTTATTATAATCGCATATATAGTATAAAGTGTGAATTCAAATATTTATTTATTTTTTGTTGTTGTATTTTTAATATGATAATAACAAGATTGTTAAAATAAAAAACAAAATAAAAATAAAAAATTGTTTGTGTAGTATATGTATTTATCTTTTTTTGTGTTTTTATTATTATTCTTTATCTTTAATAATTTTAAAACTGTCATGGTTTTTTTTTTTCGCTATGTGTATATGTAATTTATCGCTGAATTTGGTCAAAAATGAAATTATTTTAAAATTGCATAAAAATGATTTAAGAATTTTATAAAAAATTTCAAATTATAAACTTTGTATAAAAATGTACGTAGGTGCAAGTAACAACATCACACATATAAGCATATTTTATGTACGAGTATGAAATGTATAATTTCGTTGTTTTGTTTATTTGGTCATTCGTTAAGAGAGTGTATGTGTGTAGCAGTATATCTAATCTGAAATATGTAAAGAATATTTTATTGAATAAAGTGTTGAAAAATATTTTTGGTTTAATCATGAAAGAATTCTTGATTGGATTTCATTAAATTCATATGAAAATGTATAGTGGAATAAGAATTACATCAATTACATACATGTGTAAATGAAATGTGTACAACAGCGACACGATTTAAGAGAAAAAGAAATACATGAATTTTGAAAAAAATGTATAGAAAATGACATAATCAATGGTATTTGAATAGAAGATCTTGCGAATAATCTTTGGACTATTGCATGGACAATGACTTTAGAATATTCGAACTAATATGAAACTAGAACAAGTAATTGGAGAAGAAAACATATCATAGGATTTATGAAATCCGAAAAAATTAGATGATTGGGACACCCGCAAAGAAAGCAGATGGATCTAAGGCTAAAAATTGTGTTCACTAAGACAGTACTAAGACACTGGGTTAGACCATCGACCAAGGGGTAGTGAAGTGCAGTTTAATAACGGATCTTCACCTCTCCTATCCAGCTTCTCATCCTACCTTCACGTGGTGGTACTGATAACTCTTAGTAGATATAGGGTAATCAACTCCTGTGGAAGCTAAGGGAACAAAATGGATGAGGATTGATCCTTCAGATTGGAAGTTGGGCTATAGGCTAACAATTTGTTCCCGTAAAACAAAGAATTGTTAAGAATACTCAAGATAAGTCTCGGATAGTACGAAATCAAGGGAGAAAAAGACTACGGCAAAGAATAATGTATTAGGAAAACAACAACGCTAAACCGAGAGGAATGGAGGAAGAAACTTGAGTTGGTCGAAACCAGAATTTGGTCGTAGTGCCTTTTGAACTGAATTGAAGACAGTACTAAATACAAGAGTAAGAGGAAGGCCCAAAATGAGAGAGAGAATTTGTTATGATAAGAAGGTGAATAAGAAACTGTCGGGAGACAGCAGAAGATAGGACGCTATGGAGGCAAATTGTGCAAGAGGCTAAATCTCATCTAGTGCTATACAGTGACAAGAATGAAGATTCAAAACAATTACAATTACATAAATGAAATTTTAATTTGTTATTGTTCTAAAAATTAACCCTTTAGAAAGAAGATTTGTATATGAGAAAATTGTGTACCTTTATAACAACTAGGAAATAAAAAATAGAAGGAAGGAAAAAAAAATCATCACATAGTTGACTATAATTTATTTTAATATCGTGACATAACGAACAATCCTATACAGTGCTGTGTTATACAATTTTTTTTTAATGAGTTCTAGTATATTATTGCAATTAAATTGTTTTTTTTTTGTTTTTTTTAAAAAGGTCTATTTTATTTTATATTCACATTTAGTATAGGCAGGCAAGTGTATTAATATTCAAAATATTCGTGTGTTATTTACTTACGAATAATACACGTAAATTAAATGTGTTTTTAATTCTCTTTATTCTTTATAGTTTTTAGCTTTATTTTTTTTTTTTTGTATAGATTGTCTTCAAAATATATTATACACATTTAACTATTTATTGGTAATAGTGGTAATAGATATAAATGTACATTGTATATACATCATATATAGTTCCTTTTGTTTTATACGATTCTATGTGTCTACATGCTTCTACATGTATATGTATTATATCCTATCGTTTATGAAATATGCAGATTAATGATTGTTAAAAGTAAAAAAAAAAAAATATTTTTTTCGTAATAAGTACTACATAATAATACAAATTACCCCTTTACTGGTTTTATTTTATTATTATTTTTTTTTGACTCATTTTGCTATTATTATTTTTTTTTTTCTCGTACATATTTTACTTTTATAATATCACATATTACAGAAGTTATACAATTTGGTGACATCTTTTAACTGGCACTGAATTGTTTTCTTTTATTTATTTTTTACTTTTCATTATTATTATTATAATTTTTTATCATCATTTCTTCTTCTTCTTCTTCTGTATTTCATTTATCGTTATAAATATGCATGTAATTGATAAATGTATTTACGTACTTATACATTATGTATAGATATCCTTACTTAGTTAGTACATAAAATATTTTGATGACATATCCCTTTTAACTTACTTATTATGCTCGCAATAAAATGATGACAGTATATTAATTTTAATTTTCATGCAATTATAGAGTTATATATACATTTTTTTTATGTTCTGTTTATTTTTAGTTTATTATTATTTAGTATTTTATATTTTGATGTATTTTGTATGTAGTTTTCCTTTTTTTTTTGTTTTGTTTCTTTTTATTTTCGACGGTATGAATCTTTTAGTGAACGCGAATACATAAAAAGTTGGTATAAATGTTATGGAAATGAGAATGATTGTCGCATGCTGTTTGTAATACATTTTAAATGTTACCATTTAACCATTAAGTATTTATTTTTACTTAACTTAAACTTTAGTTAAACGATTTCATACAATACTCGTATATATTATTCACCCATGCCCATAGTTACAACTCTTTTTTCTTTTAAATATTTTGATATGGTATAATATTAAAACGAATAATATAATTTATTTGCTGCTGCTACTGCTGCTGATACATTTTGTTTTGTTTCTATACATTCCTTGTATAATACGAAGTACGAATTTACGAATTTATTGGCTGCTTTTTATAAGAAAGTTTTTTATTTCGATACATTTGTTTTTTGTTCATTTATTCATTTCCACTAAAAATTTCATTTAATTTATGATAATTTTTTTCATTTTTTTCTTCTTTTAGCTTTGTTCTTTTCATTTCGTTCCGTTCATATACATACTTCTTGTGCAAAACTATTTTTATTTTTATTCGGAATTTTCATTTCTTTCCTTTTCATTTTTTCTTTCTAGTATCCTAGTACGTATTTTGTTTTAATAGTGTGTATTAAATAAATTTAAATATTAATATGCAATTACTAATATATTTTCTCCTCGGATTTAATATCATTTAGAAGTTAAAATCGGTGTACGAAATAACAGCAGCAGTATATACTATACATTTTGAAGAAAGTGTAATGTATTTATAAATGTACACATAACAACACACTCTTATAAATTGTATGTATGTACTATGTTTATGTGATGTAATAAAGAAAAGACTACGTACGTACGAATATTTTTCGTGATGTTAAAAAGTTTTTGCTTTTAAAACAAAAAATAAAATAAATTAATAGTTATTCATGTAGTTGTCATTTCGTATGGCTTTTAATATCTACCCAAATATAGATATAATATATAATATATTATCCTGTTATTTCATATGAAAGAAAATATACATTTTTACGTAACGAAATTACCATGATTACAATAATAATTTAAACATATTATGTATGCATTTGAATTTTTGTTAATGATATTAATTCAAATCCAAGGACAATTGTTACATACATACATACAGAGGATTAAGGACCGTGTAATACATGATAATACTTTATCTTCACTATTAATTTTCAAAGTTTATATACATAAGCGATTCAAGTTGATACACCTACATTTTTTTTACTGGTAAGTAGAAGATTTGAGTTTTTGGTAGTTTGAGGGATGATTTTTTAGCATAGACAATATATAAAAGTTATTTGAATTTTTTTATTTGTCGTCATAATAATTGTCGTTTTTATTTTTTGAATATTTTTTTAACGTATTCACTCCTCTTATTGGTATGTATTATATTTAATCGTTAGATATTAGATAGTTAGATAGTTAGAGTATTTGGTAATTGTGTAACTTATCAAAATAATTTTAGTTGAAACTTGTTAAAGCTCAGTTTCATTTTGTTTTTTATACATAGATAAATTTTGCTGTTTGATGGAGGTACGAGTACACAGACAAATCAAGTATACGTTTATGTATATTGCAGTTAATAAGTTACACGTTACACGTTATACCATTAAATTGAAGGTAAAAAAACATTCCATGTTGAGGAGTTGATTTGTATTTTGATTAACACACGACACACGACATCATAAAATAAAATATGTACGTATTTATGCACATACTAACAACGATAATTTCTCAACATAAAGAGCAAAAGTTTAAGGATAAAGTATAGAGAAGTAAAATGTTGATTTTCTTTCGTGTTTCTTTCTGTCATTGAATTCTAAATATTTATAAATTTTATACATAGAAGAGCATAAGATTCTAACGAAAATTGAAAATAGAAAAAGTAAATCCGTTTTAAATTAGTTATACACGAGTTTGTTAAAATAGATAATCATAAATGTGTGTATAGAGATAAAGATATAAATACTTATAAATGCGCACAAATACAATGAAATAAAAAAAAAATGAAAATGATTAATATTCACGCAAATTTTCAAAGTTTTATCATATACGAATTTAATTTTATATAATTTTCTAATTATCATATCACATATCGTGTTGCGTTGTTGTTTAGATACTCTAATCTGAAGGTACCTCATACCCCGTACGTATATCAATACGTATATATCGATAAAACAATAATAATTTTAAAGAATATTTTACATTGTAGTATTGTAGTGTATATTTAACTATAATCAAATTCGAAAATGTAATTAGATTTATAAAGGCCCAGAGAATAAGATGGCTGTGACACCTTATAAGAATGCTCACAAATAGAAAAATATCTCAGGACCAAGGAAACAGTGAAGTCCAAAAAAAGATGGTTGGACGCGGTAGAAGAATATCTTAGAAAAATGAACACCAAAAATTATGCGAAGATAGCCCAGAATAGAACAGAATGCAGTCGACTTGTAAGAGAAGCTATGTCTCATCGTGGGTTGAAAAGCTAAGGAAGAAGAAGAATTATTTAGCATGTGCGTTTTTAATTTACTAAATTATACTTCATACCATATAATTTGTGTGTGTATAGGTTTTTATTTTTTGTTTGTTTTTTATTGTATTAAATTCGAATTTTCATATGAAAAAAAAGTTAATTTTTTTTTTTTTGACAAAAGGAATTTAGGTAATGAAGGTTTTTGTTTTTTACATCTGTTTGAATTTTATTTAACAATTCATAAATTTATTGTAAATTAAAAATATTTTTATAAATGTACATAATGTAGGTATGTATACATATATTCGTAAATATGTGTATTACATACCAAAATTTTATCTTGAATTGTTAAAAAATGTGAAATGAAATATTAATTCACAGGAAATTAAATTAAAATTTTACTACTACCTACTATACCATAGATATGGAGTTATAAATATGGTTCGATATAATCTCCGTGTCATATGATTACTCTCACCTCCAATTTTGTATAAAAACTAAAATATTTGAGATTCAGTATGCCTAGTTGTAAAGCTAATTTGTAGACGAAATAAAATATGAGAAAATTACTAATTGAATTGAAATTTTTTTTAATAAATATATGAAATTAATTGTATAACACTTGTGTACTTTCTCACCAATTAATTCTCATACTTCCATTAAGAGTTAGTTATATTTGAAAATGTTTAGGAATATTTTGCTATATTCTTTTTTGAGGAAGCAAATTTATATTGTAAAAGAGAGAAATTACAACATCAAGAAAATCTCAATTAGTTATAAGAGGTTCCTTCTACAACTGCTCCAGAAATCGCTGCTTAATTTCCTATTGTCACTAGCATTAAGGCTTTACAAATAATAAAGTAGTATCCAAATTTAGAACACATTATAATGAAAAACAATTCTCGATAATAGCATGACATGCGATACCATTTCATGATTCTATCGAATTCATCATTTCGCAGTGTACAAAAATTTTTATAAATATGGAAATTAATAATAATTATTTTGATTATGTACAACATTTAAAAAATAAAGAGAAAAACAGGGGATGAGTCCAATCATGTTTCGCGTTGTATATGTATAATTGCATTCTGATTAAAAAAAAAAAAAAAATTGGAAAATATTTTTCTTCTTAATTTATTTATGTTCCTTGACTGAAGCGTGTACGTACACCACATAGTGTATATACATATCTATAGGAATACGATGCATAAATAATTTACATATAATAAAGGTATTCATTTCACGTTTCTTCAGTTTATCGTAAACTTCGTAATCTTCGTAGTTTTTCAGTTTTCGTAGTTCATTTCCGCATACATTTAGAAACTACGAAAATTTTGAAAAACTGCAAAAATAAAATGCTTCGAAGTTTCTAAATTTTGTATTTCGTAGTTTTGTAGTTAAAATGTTTGACAGTTCTTAGTTGGCTGTTGAAGTTGGCATTGAAATTAAAATATTAGAAAATGGGTGCGTTCAGTTCCACGCAGCGATGTATAATTTTCCATCGCTGCAATAATTTCTCTTACTGAATGGCTTCGCTGCATAATCGCTACTTTGCAGCGATGTAAATATTTTACAGCTGAAAAAAAGTTCTTTTTAAAAGTCATCGTAAACAAATTTTGACATATTTAATGTTAGAACAACAGACAAAGCCATAACTATCAACTGTTTGCAGCGGGTTTTTCCGCTGTAAACAGTTCAGTAAATTGTATACAGCGATTATCTAAACATTGCTGCAATTTTCATCACTGACTTGCATCGCTGCATTGAACTGAACGCACCCAATAAATGTAACAAATGAAATACGAGAAAAGTAAACTACGAAAAAAATTTTGTTATGGTCGTTCATTTCAACATCAGTACTACGAAACTTGAAAACTGAAAAATTATAGTGAACTGAAAAATGACATGAATCCCCTAAATATGTAGTAGTGTATGTGTACAGGAATTTTTTTAATTTTTTATTAAATTTTGGATGTACATATATATGTAGGTAGGTACTTTATGTTTATTCTGTCCAAAAAATATAAAACAAAAATATTGGAAAAAAAAGAAAATGCGTACATTGTATGTATGCATGCATGTTATGTATGTATGCATGTACATATAATACATTATTTACTGTATTGTCTGTATGTTTGCATTGTATATAAATTTGTAATTTTTTTATATATTTAATTTTTTTTTTTTTCTTAAACAAAAATATAAATAAATTGGATGTACGTGTTGAGTTGGCCACCACAGTCGCCACTACATACACTGTATATTTGTAGCAATATACATATACGTATATTATATTGTACGTTTTATTATTATTATTATATTATTTGAATGAAAATTGTTCTGAAAACAAGCGAAACTCAATGGACCGGAAAATGTCCAGTAAAAATGTTAAATCAAGTGAATCAAGCGGGTGATTGGCCGTGGGGAAAAATGAAATTAGCCGTGTGTCATATACAATTGAATGCATTATATTGGTACATATACATATTAGTTTATATATATTACATACATTTTTCATATATCTACATAAATGCTACACATTATACTTTATGTACTATATATATATATAGATGTGCATATTTTGCTCGTGTGTATGAAATTATATTCGTTACTTATATTGGCTGTATTGTTATTGTCGCTATTTTATTATTTTTAGCTGCGTACTATTGTCCTTATTTCTATTTTTTTTTTTTTTTTGTAGACTTTTACTTTTTATATATTTTGAAAATTCTGTATTTTATGTGTATAACGTATACATGTACATACGTAAATTAAACAAATACATTCATACACAAAAAAAAAGGTACCAAAAACAACACTAAAAAAGAGAAATGAAATTAAAAACAAAAAGGCAAGGGTGAAAACTCAAAATATCAACATCCATAGATATGCATTTATGTGTGAGTGCCATCAATATAATGTGTGTATACACTTCGGTAACTTATACATATGTACAAGGATAAATTTTATGTGTTTAATATACAGTGTATGTGTGTATATATGCGTGTAACATAAAAAAATTTTTTCACAATTTTCATCAGAAAATTTCATTATTGAAATGGAAGTGCAAACGAAAGCAAATATAATATGTATGTATGCTTAATAAATGCAATTCATCCAGAAAATTAGATCAGAGAAAAATAAAAAATCAAACTATATAGAAATACTATACTATACGTATGTATGTCGTACTCGTTTGTATATTTTTGTGTTTTTGTGTAGATTTTTACACATTCTATGAGTATGTACATAAGTTAGTTGTATAGTTGTAAAAGTGGCAGAAGAAAAGGAAAAAAAAGAACAATATATTCTTTGTTTTTAACATTAAATTACATTATAAGAATATCGCTGTAAGTGACATATCGGAGAGAAAAAGAAAAATAAATTCAAAGTTTTTATGCTTTTTGAATTTTCCTCATTTTCAAAAAAATTAAAAAAAAAATAAAATAAAAATTGATGATGGAAAAGATGTAACGAAAAGATACGTGCGGAAAATAATTAAATAGAATTATGTTATGTACTTATATTTGCGTATTATATGTTTATTGTGCATGTATTTTTATTGTTTTTGTCGTTGTTTGTCTGTTATTATTATTTTTTTTGTTTGTTTTCCGAAAAAAAAATCTAATTTATGTTACAGCTATGCCTCTGCATAATGGGTGTACATACGGGTATTCTATATGTGGAGAGGAGTTATTTTCATTTTGATTACATCGCCTTACTTAATTATCGCATATACGTATGTACCTTTATACAGAATGTATGTGTGTGTATAGTAAACGAAAGTCACCGTATAAATTACATCGTGAATTGAAAATAGGCATCTATGCAATATACTCGTAATAATGAATTTCTAAGAATTAGCTTGCTTACGGATAAGTAATTAACAATTATAGTCAAATTAATTTAAATTACCACAAATTTAAATACGTACTGATACCGATATATGTACATATTATATA
This sequence comes from Villa cingulata, assembly GCA_951394055.1. NCBI lineage: Eukaryota > Metazoa > Arthropoda > Insecta > Diptera > Bombyliidae > Villa > Villa cingulata. The sequence goes on along the minus strand of OX596025.1, from coordinate 20,701,483 downwards.
TATATATATGTATGTGTACTCATACTCATGTATTTACATTTTTTTCGATTTTATTTTATTTTGTTTTTTATTTAAAATTCTATTAATTTTGCCCAACTACTTAATATAAAGTAGCTCTATACACGTTTACCTTTAAATGTTAAAATGACGAAAAAAAACTAAAAATAAAATGAAAATTCTTAAAGAAGTTATATATGTACTCGTACATACATAGACTAGTGAGTATCTCAAGTTAAATATAATTTAAATCGATATATGCACAAGCACAAGGTACATAAATCTTTAAATTTATTTTTTTGCTTCGGTTCGTTTTTTTTTTTGAAAATATTTCTTTTACACATTCTATTCAATCTTAACTTTTTTTTTATTTTTCTTGTTGATATGTTTAAGGTCACTACTAAATGTTTTTTTTTTATATATTTTGTTTCTGTTTTGTGTATTTAATTTTTTTTTTTTTAATTTATTTATTATTTTTATTTTTTTTTGAAGCCATTAACCAAAGGTGATTTATTGCTACAAGATAATATAGTACCTGTTTAAATGTTGCTGAAGAACTGATATTTTATGTATGTAAATATAGTAGTATCTATATATACTCGTACATAATAATATGTGATTATGTCTGTTTTATATGTATGTAATGTATACAGTAACATAAATTTTGGTATGTGCGTATTTAAATGAATATATACGGACGTATATGCTATGCATACTTAGCAGATATGCGTAGTAGTATGTAGCTATGGTTGTAAAGGTGTATACGTGTAATGTACTTATGTTTTATTATTTAAGTAAACTATATATTTTATAAATGTATAATATGGTTGTGCTGTTACACCTACCAGCGTCAAATAAACAATCAGGAATGGCACCAAAATTACGTTATCGTCTACATAATTCATTTGAATATGTAGATATCTATCTATATACTATCAATATATAATAGTGTATGGATAGTATACGGTATATATTATGATAAATTAACACATATAAAGGGTGGAACATTTAATGTTTGGAATTTGAATCGACTATAAAGGAAAAATTAATTAATATTTTTTTAAAATTATGATTTCATTGTAAAAATAGGACATTTTTATTTAAGAATTAAACACAAAATCATTCAAATGACTGCCACAGCTGGATTGACAGTACCAAAGACACTATAAATATAGTGTCTTTGACAGTACCAAATTCGATCAACCCATTTTTTCAATATACATTTTCGATTGTTTGGGCTCCAATTGCATGAATGGCAACTTTGATTTCGTGATTCAATGCATCAATCGTCTCTGGGTGGTTAGCGTAAACCCTTATTCTTACAGTTTCCCCACAAAAACAAATCCAACAAAATCAAATCACAGCTTTGTAGGCCTTCAAACCGAGATTTATATGCAAAATTCTCCTCGGAGAAGTGCGGGAAATGTTCAGTTCCTGAGAACGATGGCGAGTTGATGTTGATGAATTTTCACATACACTCTCTGAGCAACAGCATTAATGTTTTAAGCTGAGAACGTGGCACTGCACGAGAACGTGAACGTGTTGTTTTATCCACTAACGATACAATTTCAATTTTCGTCGCTTCAACTACCACTTTGAATGTAAGTTTTTAATATTTCCCAATTTTGTTCAAGCGTAAACCGTACCATTTCGTTATTTCGTGAATGTCAAAGATAAAATTAAATTTATATTAACTCATGAATGTCATTAAACCTGTCAAAATTAAAAATAACCGGTAGTTCAAATTCCAAAAGTTAGCTGGCCCACCCTTTATTATTCACATATGAACATATAAATGTTCAGGCATATACGTATACATATTTCATTCTTATTATATTATAAATAAACTCCAAAATATATCTGTATATACATATATATGCGTAATCGAGTAATATAAATATATGTATGTAACGTTAGTAATGAGTTTCGAAAAGTCGTAAATATCATTCTGTTAAACGCCTTCTGGTGGTCAGATTAAATTTCCTAAATTCCACTATACCCATTCACATAATTTAAGGAATTTATACACATTGGTATATATGTATGTATGTAAATAATATTCACATTACATTATGAAAATACATATCTTCCTAAATAAATATATTATGTACTAAAGTATATGTACCTATATTTTATCCCACAGCAGGTTACTGAAACGTTAATCAGACACGATGAGAACCTAATTAGTGATTAACTACATAAATATCAAAAGTACAAAAGGTTATCGGATATATGTATGTATGTATGTATCGAAAATTTATCAAAAAAAAAAGAAAAAAAATATAAAATGAAATAAATAAAAATTAAAAACAAAAAAAACTCAAATATAGAAATAAAGAAAATGAATCAGATCTATTCCAGGGAATTATAAAAAAATAATATTTTTGAAAAAAATATATAAATATAATATGAATTTCAGATCCAATAAAATAATTTATTCTTTTGAAAATTTTTCAAATTTTTTTTTTATTATAAATCAATTTGAAATTTTTCTAATAAAGTAAAATTTATAATGAAAATTATTCTTATAGTATATAGAGCATGAGTATTAAAAAGCCACACACATACAACAAGACATAGATTACAGACCTGGATAAGGATAGAAAGACAAATAGAAAGAGATGATGTGCGTGAGATTTTCATGAATTACATATATGCATTTACATTAAGATATAAATCTTCATTTATTATTTATCTGATAACTCTCTAAATCCTAAATTAAAACTTTTGATTCCAAATACAAATTTTAATTGACCTTATTTAGAATTGTATATAATGCATGGATATATGGATATGCAGTTATATGGATGTTTATATATTGTAGTCTCTATAATCGTATATATTCCATCAAAATCAAAAAAATTAATACAAATGAAAAAGTCAATTATTCATTCACGAACAGTTTATTATGACAAAATCATGAAAATGCATTTTACATTTTTTGTTTTTTTTTTGTTTTTGTTTGGCCTGTTTTGATATCCAAAAATTTCTACTAAGTATACTACTCTCTATCCAAAAATAAAAGTAAAACAACAACAAAAACAAGAATATATTCATATTCAATCTTATTTTATTTTAATTTTATTTTATTCTGAAACATTTGAATGTACATATATGTATGTATGTATATGGAGTCATAGTCATACGTACATATCTACATTGCATTATAAGAAAGACTATAAAATATGTATTTATGAATGTATGTAGAATTAAAATAATATTCAGATTTATTCTAATACTAGTACGTTTTATAAATGTATAGCATTCTGTTCTGTATATAGTAGAAATTGAATATACATTTATGTATGTATAGTGTGCATTGAAAGTACATATTTTCGATTCAGAAAATATAAATTTAGTCAAGCGTTTAGTTTGCATGAATAACCATCACCCCATTCATTCAATCTTCAGTTCATTCATTCATTTCAGTCATTCATTAGTAAAATGTGATGTGATGTTTAAAACTGTATAATGGATGGACATAGACATTTTTCACCCACACCAACTCAAAAATACAGAAAAAAAAAATGAAAAAGAAAAATTATTTTCTGCATACATATATTCAGATGCATGCATAAATATAGGATATATGAGTATGCATGTGTGTATGTATGTATATTTCGAATATCCTTGTCCAGTCAAAAATATAAAATTTTGTACATTTATAACTCGTACTAGTTATACAAGAGACAGAGTATTTAATATTTAGAAATCAAAATTTAACTTAATTCGAATTTCGAAAATTTTCATATTGAAACTAAATTAATGGTTGAATACATATCTGCATTATGTACGAGTATTTTTTCTATAACTATGTACGTATAGAAAATAAATTTTGTCACAAAATCAAAATCAGAAGCAGAATATTCAGGATAAATGTATAGAAGAAAATATTTTTGCATTTTGTGCATTTTGATCTAAAATTTAGAAAAGAAAATATAAAAAAAATAATAGAAAAAAATATGAAAATTATTTCTAAAAAGAAAATAGAAAGTATGTATCTGCACATACATGTGTATGTAAACGTAATACAAAATATGCTATAAATGTAGATGACATCATAAATTTTGATTTTTATTTTCTCAAAAACGATGTACTACTACGATAAAAAAATAAGGTGAATTTATTTATGAATTGAATAATTTTTATTATTTATTCTGCCAAATTAATTTCATCGTTTTTAAAGTACTGCTCATCCGACATACTTAATCATCATCAGCTTCAGCTCGACAGCCTAGTTCCTTTCCTTTCCTTTTGCTGGTTCCAAAGTTCCAATATTCTTTCCAATTAATAATTCCAATGGCTTTATCATTACTTTATCCGTGTCATCCAGCAAACGGAGCTTTAGTCTTCCGGAATAATGCACTTATTCTAAAGTTTTTTACATTTCTTGAAATAGTCAGAGAGGTTATATTTTTCCTGAGATTACCATCAATATTCTCTTCAATTCGGCTTCTATCTCCCCTATTGAGTCGAAACAGTGTCTCCCAGAGCAAGAAATTGTACAGTCTCGAATACAGTGGTTCTGGAACAATATAGTAATGAAATAGTTACGCACAACCAAAGCATTATTGTAATGAACTTTATCATTCATTCTATAAATGGATAACTGCATTTTTTGGTATGAAACTAATCAAGCGTATTTTATTATAACTGCTTAAAATATTGACATGAAATTTAACACAGATATCTGATTGTGTACAATTATCATTTTTCCAGGATGTCCTTTAATATTTTCTTTGATTCGTCTTTTATCTCCCCAATCGAAACGATACGTCGTTCCCGCAACGGTCTTTTTGTGTTTGTTGAATATAACCAGAAGTCGTACAAACGAATATTATTGTTGTGTAACAATATGGATCGAATTTTCGGCGAAATAGTGATGCGTAATCAATGCAGAGTAAGACGGTGCATTATTGTAATGAACATTTTGGTAAAATATAATCTTTTATGATTTAAATGGAAAATTCACCTTATTTTTTGTTTATACAACATCTTATTTAGATACACAAAATATGATAGAATATAATGTAGGTATACTCGTATAAGAATTTATCTAAAATGAAAATTATTTTGTTACGATGTCTACAAATTTTATATTTTCGTTTTGGACATTTTTGAATCTATTAAATGTTTGAAAAATGAACATGGAATAATAATTTTCTTGACTATAGTGACTTATATCACTTATATACATATACTATGTATAAACGAGTATGCTTAAACATTTATATTTAAATATACGAATTAATCTGAACATATACAATGTCCTGTAAGCAAATATCCACAGTGCTCTTATCTATTTGGATTTTATCCAAATTATCTGTCGTTTTCACATTATTTTCACTCTTATATATTTTGTAAAATTTTATCAGAAAATTTTATTGAAAAGGTTTTTCACGAATCAAAATACCTGTGTGTGTATTATTGTTCGTATATATACACGTAAAATTATCATTGAATACACAACACTATACCATATCCGAATATACATAATTGTATACATATTAATGGTTGAAATATCCCGCATTTATCCTTAGATAAAAATGATATTTGTACGTTTATCAGATACATCAAATGTACTGGTATACATATTTATGTAGTTGTCCTTTGTATGATTATGATAACAAATAATTGATTCAACCACATAACTAAATGTTTGAAATACAAAAATCATTTGGATCCTTTACATTTTTTTTGAATCATTATTGCGTTTATTTTTATTATCATTTATTGTCAATTTTACTAAGTCTTTATCATCATTATCGTCATCATAATCATTTCACGGTCACACCATTATTCATTATTTTATTATAACCAATGAATGAAAAATAAAGGCAATTTTTTTTCAGATAAAAAAATTTCCGGTTCGGATTATCCGTATCACTGTATCATCAATGTTATACATACATACTTACATAAGCGATATATAGTATGAATAGGATCATCCCCAACGGTCAATAACAAAAGGAAACAACTAAAAATTAGCGAATTGTCAAAAATCCATAATCACAGTATCTACGATATGAGTGTGCAATGATATTTGGTGGTGTGCTGGATATTTGATGTGGTGTGTAAGTCTATTTTTTTTTTTTTTTTGCATTAATATAGTTATTTATTTATTTATGTTTTTTTACATCTACAACAGATTCATATATACAATGTATTTTACGCGATAGACAGCAAAAATGTGTATTCATTACACGAATTTATGCGTATGAAAGCACGAGTGTAAGGTTATACGTGTGTACGTACACAATTGGGGGTTAAATTTTAATACAAGGATTCATGATGAATTCAATATGCGTTCCGTTTGTTATTATTTTTTTTTCTATTTTTTTTTTTTTTTGTATTCGGTTACTGACTTTTTTTTTAATATTATCGATTATACGTGTATATATAGGTATAGCTGCTTTGACAAAACAAATGTTCATGCATGTATATACATATGTATAATACCAAACACACATTTATATTAGCTTCTGTAATTGATAAGTTGTCACGTTTTGATGGTTGGAATATTTTGGTTGAATGGTTGAACGGTTGGTTAGTTAAATGGTTACAAAAAATAAAAAAACAAAATGACTAAAATGAACAAAAAATTTAAAATTTCTTTAAAAGAATTTAAATTAACGAAATTTTATTTTTTTTCTGTATTATTATCATGCGAAAATAACTTCAATTATTATTTGAATGTACGAATCATATAATTTTAACGCGAATTTATCTATTAAATTACAGACATTTTAACATTAAAGTGTTTTTATACCGGCTTAAGTTTATATGTATTTTTTGCAACACTATTTTTTTTTTTTTCATTTTTATCAAAAAATTAATTCAGCATAACACATTGAATGAACGAATGAATGAATGAATGGAAAAAAAATGTTTTCTATGATTTTATTTTCTATAATTTTTTATACTCTATTCTATGCAGTCTATGTGGAGTGTCCTTTAACACACAGAAAATAAAATAAGATAAAATGAAAAAAAAAACAATTGAAAAAGATGAAAAAAAAAGGTTCAAACTTTACAAATAAGGGCATTTATCAAATTACGAAAGCAATTTATAAAATTCCGTTATTTAGAAGAGTAAATATGTAGAGGAATTATTATAATATAGAAGGGTCATCATTTTTATGGATTTTTTTTTCTGTCGATTTTTTCTTTTAATTTTTTTTTTTATGTTTTTGTATAATTTATCTTTCTTATTATATGTACTCGTATTAGCTTGAATTTCACTTTCTTTCGTTTCCATTCTATATAGAGATTATGTGATCATCCGGTATATTGGACTTTAATTTAGTCAACATTTTTATGTATACATGCACATATTTTTATATGTGGTACGTCGTGTACGTATTTGTTAAAAAGCTTTAAAAACTAAATAGTGTTCATAGAATACAAACAATATAAGCATAAAAAATATGGGCCGTGTTCAAAAATTAGTCATGGTTTTGTAGTGTTGCAGAAGTGTTGCCGAAGTGTTGGCGCAACATTGATTATTTATATTGCGATGCTTTGATGCTGCTGATTAATTTTTACGACAATTTTGAAGTTTTGTGGTCTTTTAAAATTTTACACATCGATACAAATTCATAAAAATCAAAAATAAATGAAATAAATAAACACAAACTTAAAAAAATTAAAATTTAAATCACTGTTCATTATTATCTTATAGTCTGTAATAGTATTGATAATAATTTAATATCAACAAAACGTCACGAATTTGAGGTTATTTATTGATTGTAATATCAAAAATCATGATGCAAATGTTGACTTTGTGATAAGTTATGCCGCTTCTAAGTTCAATGCAATGACTTGGACTTCGACTTTCGACTTCACAGCATGCTTAACATGCAAAACTAGCTGTCAAGTCTACTGCATTGAATGTAGAATCGGCATTAGTGTCACCAACAAAATGCAAAAATGAAATCAACTGTTGACTTAAGTTTCTATTGCAACATTAATAAAGTGTAGAATTTTTGAACGCACCCATGATCTCTGGCATCAAGCATATACCATTACATTTTAAGTATCAGCTCATATCCATTTTCAAGGAAAACTTGTATCTTTTTAGTAGATACAGTATAAAATTAAAAACTGAATGATAATGATTTTCAAATAAAATAACAGAAGAAAAAAAATTAGTTTTCTATGCTTGGAAACAAAGACATTAGAAAAAAAAAAAAGAAAATGTGAAAATCTTAAATAAAAATTTTTTGTTTCTAAGTAAGTATAAATTGTTCGGCAAGAACAAAAACAACAAAAAAAAAAAATATGTGCATAATATTGAAAAGAGGGTTGATTATCTGAAATTATGTACATGATATTGATGAAGTAAATTTGAAGTGTCCCTCATAACACTCTACTCTATTTTCAAATCAGTTTTATAGCTGAATAGCATATAACAAAAATACATTAACATTTGCGTATATCTTTGTTTGTACATACGAGTATACGAGTATATATCAAGAAATAAACAAACAAATAATTTTTTTTTTTTATTTTTTTTTATTTTGGCAAATGGGAGTTTTCCAAACATATCAATTGTGCTGGTCACATATGTCAAATGACTTGTGTTAAATGTTTTACGATGTTCGATTTCTTAATTACACATTACATATGTATGGATATGGATGTAGTATTTCACATACAAGTAAAATATAATGGTGAACAGCATTACTTATGCTAGTCCTATGCCTTATACACTATATCCTTGTACTGTATGAGCTATATATAATATAAGAAGTATAATGTACAAATGAATGTTTTCGATTACTTGCAAGATAAATTGCTTATAGGATGAATGAAGTCGTTTTCAATTACATGCAATGTGATAAAATCTATTAAATTATTTGTCATTTCCTTTTAAAACCATTCACCACCACACACCAATACCAGTACCATTACTTAACTTTTATTGCAGACAAATTTTCCTATACAGTGCACATAGACATGAACATTATTTGTAGCACAGACCTAAGTTTAGCTTTTGTACTATATTCCCATTATACTGTTCAGAGTCATATATTGCATGAATACGTATGGAGTGATGTGACATTTAAAAGAAGAAATTCAACGATTACAATTTTCGTGAATTTCCTCTATATGATTTTATTTATTATTATTATTTTCTTATAAATATTTAGTACTTTACTAGAAGACTAGAAGACTAGAAGGTTGTTAGTTGTTAGTGTATTAGAATTCTGAATAATTTTACATATTGTGAGACAAATGACTTATGTTTCAAAATGAAATATGCATATAGCACGCTTCTATATGTAAAATATCCTTTGGAAAAATATTAGAAAAATGTTGAAAAAAAAAATAAAAACATTACAAAGGGTTTGCAAAACAACAAAATTTTTAAAAAAATTGCATACATGCATGATTATTGTGTTATTTTTATTCACATTTTATTATTTACATACACATTCGCATATACACGAGTATCTACTAGTATCTACATATATACATATGTTGTGTAAAAAATTATATGTACTCAGAATATAGGTATGAAGTCTTTAAAAGATAAGAAAATCTAAATTACATATTATATGAATTCTTTGAATTTGAATTCGATTTTTTGGTTTCCTTTTTATTTTTCTTTCTTTCTTTCTTTTTTTTTGTAAAATTTATGATTAGATTCTATAAGAAATTACTTACATTATTGCGATTTTGATATAAAAATGAATCCTTTCTACCGTAACCAAGAGCATAATATTAATGAGTATATAAGAAGCATATGGGTATGAGTAAATGAAAATTCTCTTATCAAGATTCTATAATCTTCAATTTTATCATTGAATTATAAATAAAAATATTTAGGGGATTCATGTCATTTTTTCAGTTTTCAATTTTCGTAGTTCTGTTGAAATGAATGACCATAACAAATTTTTTCGCAGTTTACTTTTCTCGTTACTTGTCTTTCTAGTTCCTTTTTCTACAACTCAAATAATCAAGAGTTCAACAACCTTGTTTGTTTACAAATGAATATGTAGGTCAAAACAATTATCGGTCTTTCTATTTTACACGGATCTTGTTTCAATTTGAAATTCTTCTTCGTACACTCCTACTACAAAGCAGTATATAATTTAAACAAGAAAACGAAAAGAAAATCTACGAAATACAAAATTTAAAATTTAGAAATTGCGAAGCATTTTACCTTCGCAGTTTTTTAAAACTTTCATAGTTTGTAAATGTATATGGAAATGAACTATGCGAAAATTGAAAAACTACCAAAATTACGAAGTTTATAACAAACTGAAACGTGAAATGAATCCCCTAATTGACTTGTGTATGAGTGTTATTGATTTGAATGCCTTGATTGCGGTGATATAGCTTTCGATCGAAGGTATAGCACACGATACCATACATCGTGCTAATAGTCTACTAGGTATTGTATTATTATTCTATTTATAAGTTGCATATTTGATTGCATTTCTCATTTTCATTTTAAGTAGAGTATATAGGTGGTACCTATATACACACCATAAAGGGTGTCATACATAATGTAAACTCTAAAAATGGGCAAGATAAAAAATTGTAAAAAAAAAAAAATAAAGAGTAAATAAGAGATAGAAAGACCAAGAAAAAAAACTATAAAATATGAAAAAAGTAAAAAAAAAAAAAAAATTGAAACAAAATTACACTCTGGTATACGCAATGAAAAGACAATAATAATTCGAAGTTGATTTCATATTCGATCCGGTCTATCAGACTAATTGATCGGTTCCATATGGTTGATCGTGTTTGACCATTTCGATTGAATTTTGCATAATTTTTCGATTTATCTAATATCGAATATTTACGTTACATCGAACCACATATCGAATGTATTTTTGTAAAATAAGATAAAATAAAAAAACGGATGTGTATTCATTCAATATTCTTTTTTTTCTTTTTCATATCGTTTTTTTTTTTGTTAAATTTAAAACTTCTACTATACCTACATACTCGGCATATAAAACTGTTATCTGGAAAACAGAAAAGAATTTTTGGTATTTTTTTCTTTTTATAGAGATATGAAAATAAAATTTCATTTTTTATATGAAAAAATATTTTTTTGTTGTTGTAGTATCAGGAAATTATATCGAAAAAGCGTTATTTTTAACATTTGGTCAATGTTTTATGTTTGTTAAATTTGTCAAAAAAAAAAAAATATACATATATACAAAACACATTAAGACAAAAAAAAATTTTATTATTTTTTTTATTTTATTTTTAAATTTTTAAAAAATATGTACATATATGTAGGTATATCGTGAGATAAAGATGTATAAATGGTGTTAACTGAATCGAATATATTGACAGCTTGTGGTGTGAATTCACCCTTCTTATATATTCTATAGCGACTGTAAAATATATCTGAACGTACATACACACACATTCACATTTTATGTACGCAAAGCAATGCACATATACATATATCGATAAACAATATTTACGTTTAAGTATTGCATATGAATTTAAAATATTTATCGATTATTTATGTTGAAAATTGTATTGACAAATTTTTATGATAATTTTTTTCCGATGCATATATACATACATATAGATATGTGCATGGGGTAGGGTGGGATTTTACAGATAAGTAATAATTTATGAAAATTTTATTACTGCGTATTTAATTCTAAGGAAGAAAAAAATGTGAACTGAATGAACTGGAACAGAAGGTGTAAATGGGCTACTTACACATCATCTACTTATATCAGTAAAAAAAAATGTATGTATGTATATATACTCACAACGCGATACTACACATTTTATGTCTTATATACGATTATTTTAATTTACAAAAAAAACAAAGTAAATAAACGAAACTTTAAAATTGTAATTTCGGTATAATAATTATTTGCAATGAATTTAAAAGTAAATTGACCGTTAAACAGATTCGCTTCTTGGTGGTTAAATACATTATTTTACATAAATTTAAAGTGCGGAAATTTATATTTTATTTTTATTTTCATTTTTTTCATTTAAAGTTAAGTAGTAAATTTAAATAATATCATGAACACTGTTATATTTTAAGTACACGCCGCCGTACTTAATCGTTTTTTTTTCTTTTTTAAGAAATAAAAAGCATACCGTTTAAAATTCATATTTTATTGTCTCATCGAGATAAAATTTTTTAAAAATTTTCTCTTACTTTTTTTTTTTTTTATTTTCAAAAACTCTCATGTATAAATAATGAAAATTTTAATTCTTTTAATTTTTTTTTTATTATGTTGCAGTAGAACAAAAAAAAAAAAATAAATAAAACGAAATAAATTTTTCTCAAGGTTTTCTTTTTTAACGAATAATTTTTAAAAAAAAGGAGAAAAAAAAAATAAATTCATTTGCGTAAAGTATTTTCAAGGATAACAGAGTATAGAGTATACGTTACTCTGTGTGAAAAAAGTATCGAGAATTTATATAATTTAAGAAGAAGGCTGATGTGTTTTGGAGCTTTTAAAGTAAATTTAGTCCAATACTTAGCAAACACTGTACCCGATTATTATGTCAAATGTGAAGGCATTCTGTCAACTTGTTTGTTTAGAGCTGTTCATATTTTGTTAGCTGTTCACAGATTTTCCCATAAATTTTAGTTTTTTTTTTGTTATCGACTTCTTAATGAAGCGTCATTCTGAAGCTTTTTGACTACAGTTTACATGGTCCAACTCGTAGATTTATGTCTCGCCACCCGTTTATGAAAGTAAGATGCAAGCATATCTTCAGAAATTTCTTTGCGGCATTCTTATTGAAGAAAATTCAAGTCTTTTAGAACTAGACATGCAACGATGCGTCTCATATCGTCCAAAATATCGATCAAAATCTAACGAGCAAACTCGACGAAAATGGCAAAAGATGGTAAACTCATGAGCTTTCTCTTTAAGTCTACATTGGTGATTACTGCTTCACTTTATCGATGGTTTTATCGGTTACAGAGATTGAACATCTTTGACAATCTTTCCATCTCACTTATATACTTTGTACCATTCACAAGCCTCCGTCTTTAATATGACTTATACACCACAGGCCTTTTCTAAAATTTTTTAGGATATTTGGCACACGAAAATTTAAGACAAACACTTTGTTCAATAAATATTGTAATAATTATAAAAATCATGATACCCTACAGAAGTGGTTTGATTTAAACACCTTATATAGATAAACTGATGGCTGGATCATGGTCATTGTTGGCGTAGTAATCGAGTACAGCGATATTAAGTTATGAACAAAATTTGATTTAAAAATTCTTGGCACAAGCTTCTTAAAGTACTTAATTCCCAATACTTTTCTGACAGTAGGTATATAAATCCATGCAAACAAGACGACCAAGAATAATATTTTATAAAAATTGTAATTTTTTATAAGATTTGTTTTCTGTCAATAAGGTGTATACAATTAATGGTTTACTGGGTTTAGTTTAAGGTGTTAACTCTGTTTGTAAAAGTTTTATAGAAAAATTGTAAAATTTTCATTTTTAAAACTTTAACATTTTTACCATTACTCTTCATACTCAATGTCCATATAGGTATAGGTCCGTATATATAGGTAAATGAATTTTCATTTAATTTGCATAAATTTCTGTTTGTTCTTTTTTTTTCTTTATTGTTGTGCATTATTTACATTATTTTTAATTTCTTTTCGTGAGTCTGAGTGTATAAATGTATTACAGTATACCTGTTTAGATTTTAATCTTAAAAATCGTAAATATTTTCAGTGTAAATTCATTGCTTAATTTTCTTTATTTCATTTTTTTATTATTTTTGGAGCATTAAATATACTCAAATGTCACTAACCCTTAAATGAAATGAAATGAAATTTATAATAACGAAATAACATACATATATAAATGCATACATATACCTGTACAAAAAAGTTTAATAGTAATAAAATATGTAGCTTGTATACAGTAGGCAAGTAAATGTGCTTTACTTATTGCCTAAATTTTTTTTTTTTTTTTTTTTTGGTTTATGTTATCCTTTTTATTTTTTATATATTTTATTTTACGATTTGTTTTTTTTTTTTTTTTGTTTTTTGAATATTTACTTGTGGGTATTTAACAGGCGTAAATTACTTTTTAAAACGCGAATAAAAAAAAGAAAAAAACAATTTCATTTGTTTTGCTTGCCTATTATGGTGTTTATTTGTTCTTTGGCATTTGTTTTTATTTTTCTATATATGCCAGAATATGTACATAATGTACATATGTACAAGTGAGGAATAGAATGCAATATATATGTATATTTCAACACCCTGCCGTGATAATTACAGAGGCGGTAATGCCAATTATACCAAACGAAAATTTTTGTTCTTTTTCATTTTAATTCTCAGAATTCATCAACAAACAATCCAAAAAAAAATATTTTTGAATGTTAAATCGAAAGAAAAAAAATAAAATAAAATGTGTAACCAAACTGAAATGTATGTGTATATAAAAGAGTTGAGGATATAAATGATTAAAGTTTTATATTCTCTGATTTGATGATGATTAGTTACTTTACTGTGAATATTTTTTCTTTGCGTGTTTTTAAAATAAAAAAAAAAAAAAATAATTCGCAATAACGATAATTTTGTTTTCTCAATTTAAACTTTAAGAAGGTTTTTTTTTTCTTGGAAAATTTGAATTGAATTGAATTGAAATAAAATGCAAAAATTTTTTTTGTGTAACTGAATAAAGTGTCAAAAGTTTTCTATAAACACTATACGTATAATTTGTATAATTTCATCGATATAAATGTATCTTGATTGTAAAATGAATTAATGAAGTTCATTTTTATCAGTTTTAAAATAACTTCTCTTTAGTGTTTTCTTTCTCAATTTTTTTTATTATACTTTATATTTTTTTGTCTTTTTTATTTGATGGTTTGACAGATTTTTGATTTGAAATAAACATACAGGTGTTAATTACTGATGCACGCAATTCAAATTATCTACACCGATTATAGCTCAATATAATTTTTTTCATTTTTATTACAAAAAAAATTTTAACACCTTTTTAAAAGAAATTAAATTATCATGATTATTTCTTTCATTGTAGTATAGCATGTGCAATATAATTGTTTGGAAAATTAACTTTTACCTATAAGAAGTAAGTATGTTTTGTGTAATGAATGTCTACAAAGTATAGCATAATATTCCTTACAATATATCCTTTTTGGGATATCTGTTATTTTATAACATTTTCTTTTCGAATCAGGTATATTTTTTCGTAATAGACTTACGAGTAAATGTCGTATTTACGTCAAAAATTTTAACATGCGGAGTTGTATTTTTTTTTTTTTGACGTAACATTTTTTTTTTTTTTTGTATTAGGTATTATTATTATTTTTTTTTTGAAATCGGTTTACATACATTAAATCGATCTTTTTAATTTAATTTCCTTTTCTTATTTTATCAAATAATGTAAAGTATAGTCTTTTTATATTTTCAGAAATCATTTCCTCATTTTAAGTAAGAAAAAAAAAAAAACTATGATCGTGTTTTGTGTCTTTTTTCTTTTATTTCTGTTTGACAAAAAATTGATTGACATCATTTCATTAATGTGACATTGTCATTTTTTTAGTTGTTAATATGTCATTATGTGTGCACATATACAATATCCTATAATGTATGAATATCGTTGAATGTAAAACGTAAGACACACATTGAGCATTTGTATTATTGTCTTTGTCAATATACAGATACACAATGCATAACCATAACCTATCATTAAATAGAATAATAATGATAATATATTGTAAATAATATAGGAATTGGAAGCCCTTACATACACATTATACACATTTCCGTATATGTACATTATGTACACGTTTTGTTTTATATACGCACATGACATGTTTTTGATCTAATTTTTGAACTTTATAATGTAATGAAATGTATGCAGTAATCATTATAATTTATTGTTAAACAAAACGTGAAAAAAGAACACATACACACACATAAAAAAAATAAAAAATAAAACGATTCAGTTGTCAAAAGATATCGAATAAAATGAAGCCAATAATTATGACTTTTAAAGAAATTTATTACCTTTAAATTAAAATTTGATTTTCTATCAAATTAATTTCACAACAAAGAAAATTTTCATTAAATAATTAAGTTTATATTTCGATCGATTTTAATTCTTTGTTTTGTTTTCTGTTTTCTTTTTTTTTAGTTTGTGGAAGTTGTTCCTTTTATTATTATATTATTACAGTTTCTTTTTTTCTATTTAAATGACATTACATAAAAGAGAAAGGTTTTTAAAATTTGAAAATGCATCCTTTAACTATACGATTAAATTTAAATAATAAATGCATTATAGGAAATTTGATTTGTAATATGCCTGTATATACTCCTCATATACTCATACTTTATATATGTGTATGTAAAGCTTAAGTATAGGAGTAGGGTTTACTAGTAGGAACGTCAGAACTTTCGTCGACGGCGACAATGACAACCCTGATAGAAAAGTTAATTTCAAATATTCATTCCTGTACTAAATATTGTGTGACAAGTGATAATGGAAAAGTACACAATTCAACAATGCGAACGACTCCTAGACGTTTGGTTCGCAGTATGTTTCGTGCATTTTATGAGAGTTTTATGGAAAATTTTGAGAATTATAGACATGATGATCTTCATTTGAAGACTTATTTAGTTTAACCAATTTAACTGTTTCGAGAACTCAAACCATTCGGTTTGGGGATGATGGCTAGAGTCGAACTTTTGCTAATTTGATTTTGGAGCAATTGGAAACCAATCCAGATTTTGAACAAAATTCATCTTGTCGAATGAAGCGAATTTCTGACTTTCAGCTAGATGAAGTCGAGGAGGACATTTAAACGATTTTATTCTCAAAACGTAACGTAATCGATTGTTCTTCAAAATAATAAAAAACTTTTAATTGAATATCTCTTGCAGTCATCATTGTGTTTCAACTTAAAGTTCTGACACGCTTATTGGCAAACCCTATACTATACCTAAATTTTCATTTTAAAAAGGTTTGAAAGATATTAACGGCTTGTTTAAGGCAAACATTGGCAAACATTATGTTAAGAAAAATAAAATTAAAATCTTATAAAAAAGAATGATTATAAATCAGTCACTTTGAATATTCATCGATCATCATTACTAAAATTTTACATATAAATTCGTGTCTAATTAATAAGATATCATGTATAGTATTCCATCTGTAAACTTTGAAATTATGTATTTATGTATACGAGTGTATAAAATGTACATAAATGTATATACATATATGACATACGGATGGGTGACTATATGCAAAAAAGTAAATACATATAAGTAATTCAAATAACATATTTCGCATAATGAATAAAATTGGCACTGACTGTGACTACTTTTAATATACATAAATAGATACTATACATATATACATACAATACCTAATATTTATGTATATTATTTAAGAATGTTAATTTTCGTCAAATTAAAATTATCATATTAAATATATACTGTATTACTGTGTATTTTTATGATATATGCATACATAGCTATCAATATAATTGAATTTAATTAAATTCACATCATTTTATTTACAGGTGTTTAGTTGTTTGTTATTGATATTGATTACATTCAGTCAGTTGCATTCTATTTTGTCTATGTGTCTGTGTATAAAAATATATGTACATTCAAATACGATTAATTAAAAATAAATTTCAATTTACATATGTATGTTTTTTGAATCAATGTTGATTGAAGTTAAGCACCCACTTTTATAATATCTATACGAAGATAATGTATATAATATCTGACTATATATCTAGTGATAATTTATTATTATTATCATTATTATTATTATATTTTAGTAATGTACTCATTAGATATATGTCTACTACATTATTATTTATAAAAGAAATTATTGGCATCGATATATGATCAAAAAGATACCGCCGCTTAATTTACATAAATAATATCCGAAGTATTACAAGTATGTATACAGTTTTTGTTTTTTTTTTCATTTTCATATAAATTTAGGTTTAATTTATAATTGAAACCAAAATATATAAAAAAAAACACACACACACACAAATTTGTCTTCAATAGATTCTTGTAAGAGAATAAAATGAAAATTTTGTTATGGAGACAAGATATGTACATGATACAAGATATAGTATACATAATATCCGTATAGGTATTTAAGTACTACAGTGTCGATAACAAACATCAAATTGTATATACAAATTGTCATAATTTAGTCAATCAATCATTCAAACGTTCCGATAATATAAAGCGGCATTTCCTTAAAATGTACATAATCGTGTATTCATATGACGGGTATATAAGCTTTACAAATTAATGCACATAAATACATATATGTATATAAACATATTTTTATGTGTGCAACTCGTGTAGTATGTAGAAGTATGTATAGACAGTATTTAATAAATTTTATACAATATCTGAATATTAGTATATAGTATCTCTTTCGAGATCACATATATTTTATTTTTATTTATTTATACCAGACATATGTATGTAGCTACTCAGTTTAATATCCAAAGAAAAAAAAAAAAAAATTCAAGATCTGAATGTATTTTCAAGATTATTTTTATGTTTATTTATTGCTAAAAAATAATCAAAAAGGAAAAACAATTATTTGTATGCATAAATGAGCAAGTTTATCTTATAGCTGCGTAAATATGCGCCAAAGTAAATCCAGTAGTCATGTATAAAGTACTGTAAAGTTAAATATTAATTTTTTGTATATACATAC
The DNA here is from genome assembly GCA_951394055.1 of Villa cingulata. Classification (NCBI taxonomy): domain Eukaryota; kingdom Metazoa; phylum Arthropoda; class Insecta; order Diptera; family Bombyliidae; genus Villa; species Villa cingulata. The sequence goes on along the minus strand of OX596025.1, from coordinate 20,682,777 downwards.
TTACATTATGTAACACTCATCTCATGTATAATACTATATTTGAGTTGGAATATATAATGTCCATTGTATGTACATATAATACAATTTTAAAAATAATCTAACAAATATCACTATGTATAATACATATAATCAATTTATAAATAAAAGAATTTAAAAATAAATAAATAATTGTACATAAATAAATAAATAAATATAAAACCCTGATCTAAACAAGTGGTGTATATACCTGCAATGGACACTAAATTTATGTGACGTTATACGACATTCGTTCATTAAAATCACTAGATTTAACTACCAAACCAACAAACATTTTATTTTCTTTTTCACTATATACGTCTGTACTTGTACATATGTATGTGTTATGTATTCAATATACGAATACATACTAAGTATATTATCTACCATATTTTGTGTTACAACTTTACACATATTTATGAATACGTGTATAGGTGTGCGCGGTGTATGCACATAAAGCGATTCGCTGAATATAAAAAATTATGCATGTTTATTGATATTAAAGTTTTACCTAATTAATTGTATGGATTATCGTAAACGAATGAATGAATGAATGAACAAAATAAGAAAAAAAAAAAAAAATAAAATAAAACGGAGTATACTACATAGTTAAATATTAAATTAAATACAGCATTTGCAAAGTGTATGTACGTATAGATGTAAAGTGCAGTGTTGTAGCGTCTATAACTATACAACTTTGCCTGCATTCGCACAAAATAACAAATGATTAAATTACAAGTTTACGTTTTTATATTGTAGCAGAATATTACATTATATAAATACTCTCAGGCATATAAAATATTTATGGACTGTATGTTTATATATATATATATGACAAATGAATATCAACTTTTTATTTGGTTTTTCAAGTTTTTGTAAAATTTGTTTTTTTTTTTATTTTTATTTTCAATATTTTTATTTATTAAATTTTTTTTCAATTTTTTTTAGTTGTTCACACATATGCATATAGTTTGGTTGACTGAAGGTTAAGGATATCTACTTACAAGGTATGTGAAAAATATTTATACAATCATGTATACAAAATAAATATTAACGTCTGTAGTAGTATGTGTATAAACAAATACGCGATTGGTTGCATCATAATGATAATGATGATGATTCTGGTACTATGGTGCTTGGTAACCAAACATTTATGTATCCATACATAAATCTTATAAACATAAATGTTGCTAGCTAAAGGTGAATTAAATCAGTATGTTTGGCTTTATAAATGAGTATAAAGATTGTAATAATAATTGTTATTAAATGAATGTTATTCGAAAGCGACAAAAGTACAGATTTTTATGAATACAAAAAAAGAATAAAATAAAATAAAAAAATAAATTGAATAAAATATAAATGTGTATATATAAATGGATATAGGTACATTATATTATAAGAAGCTGTGTTTATACAAAGATAAATTTATAAATTTCTGAATGTACGAGTTATATGCAATAATGTAGCAATTAAAAGTACATATGCAATTGCAGATAAGAATTCTATAGTGATATAATTTTTTTAAACTCTGAAAATGATATCGTATAGAGGAGTGGTATCGAGTTTGAGACACAAATGATATCAGGATTAGGTATATAGGCGTATATAGGTATATTATATCAAATTCATATAAAATATACACATATGTATGTATGTACACATCTATATATGTATTACCATAAAGTAAAAGTGAATATTTATTTGTTGAAAATCTAGTATTAATAATGATTATTATGTATATACATTCACAAATTGTACATTAGATTCAGATATGTGTTTGTATTATTTTATATATAAAGAATATATACATATAATGTACTTTTGTATATCTTTTGTTAACAAATTAAATATAAAATGGATACTGCTTATATGTATCCATTATGCTTATATGTATGTATAGAATAATAACGTATGTGAAGCTTTATTATTCTATGATATTACTTAGAAAGGAAAGGATAATGTAAAGTCGTAAAGCATTCTTATATGAAATGATGAATTGAATTAAATTAAACAGTTGAAAGGTAATATAAATTCATTTAGAAAATAATTTTTTTCATAATATATAGTATATAAAGACCACCCTTAATATGAATAAATTTTATTTTTATTTATATTTTCTATTTATTTATTTATTATTTGTAAATACATTCATACATCCATTCACAAATTTATTATGCATGTACGTTTACAATTATTTATATTAGTATCTAAACTATATGGATATACGTGTATATAAGAAGAAAAATTATTATGAATTGATATACGATTAAGTTATGTATAATTGATGAATTTGAATTTATATTTTCATCATCGCATATGTGTATGTACTAGTACATAAAAATTATTATCCATATACATATGTGCAATTAATCATTGAATACAATATGTAAGTATAATTTGTAAATAATTTTTCATAGAAAATATTTTTGTTTTTGTTATTCAAATATTAAGAGTACTGATTCACGAATATATCGCCTTTACATATATAGTATACACCAATATTACATAAATTTTGTGGTATTTAAATTTGAATATATGTATATGCGGCGGTGCGACACAAAACAAAAAATAAAAGTAAAAAAAAAAAAATTTAACAAAATCATCTATTTTCATTTTGCAAATCTGAATATGTATACAGTAAAAATTGTAGCGAATAAACTCAATGACAATAACCGGAAATTTGCTTGTGCCTTTTTCAAATTCTTTTTGAAACATTTTCATGATCCGTGTCGCAAAAAAAAAAAAAAAAACAAACAAAAAAACAAAATAAATTTGTTTTTTATCGCCTTCATAATTGCATTATAAATTCATTCATTAACTTTTTCAAATTGTGGTTAACACACTGAACTCTATATAAAATACACTGTACTGTGCCCACTACTATTATTATGTTAAAAAATTTGTAACAGCATTGCTATATAAGTATATGATGGCTTGTATATAATCAACAACAAACTATTATAAACCAGGAAATTCCTTTTCGCAATGTGAACTTTTCTTTCAATATTTTTTTTTTTTTTTTTGTATTGTTAGTGTTGTTTGTGATATTTTTTTTGTTGTGTTTTTGTGTTTTTTTTTTCTTTATTTTTATTCATTTTTCATTGTTTTTGTAATGTTTTTGCAATAATATTAACTCTGACACTATCTATGTTCATCTATACGGCGGTAAATGCATATACTACGTATACAAATATAAATGTATGCAAATATTTTTCAAAAAAAAAAAAAAAGGGTGTTACTGATGAACTAATAAACTATGTACTTGTACATACTTTTGTATATACGAGTAGTAATATATACATACGTTATGTAATGTATATATCATACAAATACATATACACATATACAAATATCTGTGCATTATAATCATATTTTTTGTTATTATTTTACATATACAATATTTGTTGCAAACTAACTATAAATACTTTGTTATAAAATTTTAAAATTTTTTTTATATTTTACATAGTATTTAAAGGAGATTAAAGATAGTACATTATATGGAAAAATGTTGTCGTGCTATTGTCAGTTTCATTTTACAAAAATTTAAACTTTATAGATATGTATGTGCATAGGTAGTACTTTATATTTGTATCCGTACACATGTATATACACAATTAATGCTTATGACCAAAGTTTAATTTCATTGTAAAATGTAAAACAAAAAGTAACACGAAATAAAGAAAAAAAAATAGGAAAAGTTAATTTCAAAAATTGTAACTTTGTTGCTAAAAATTAAATAGAATTAAACAAATAAAATTTACCTACACGTATCCAAATATGTATAGCTATGTGTATAAACAGTTTGTGTATATGGTCTTTACATAAAGACAGAATGAGATTTTTGAATAAATTTTTAAGATACATGTGCCAGATAAAGTATGTGTACCTACATAGTACATTAAAGATTATACTAAAATAGGTTATACGTGAATAAACTTTTAAATGACATTAAACTAAATAATTGTTGTAGAATTTAAAATTTTTAACTAAGTAATATAGAATATGTAATAAATTATGTACATATGTTGTATAAAATGTAATATATTTAACACGTTATCATAAATAACGTACCATCTATCATATACATTACATGTCAACGTTTACACTATGACTAAAGTGAGAGGAAGATTAATGTCACCATAAATGTATCAACTGACTTTGAATATCTTCATATGAAATATAATAAGTGTGACTCTGCCTGCACACACATATACATAGAGTAAAGGCAAAATAAGAGAGTTCTGGAGTGGAATTCGTGAAACAGAATAAATGGAATAGACAAAAAACGATGGAGTTGACGATTAATTTGTTTTAAATTTTTTATTTATTAGTTGAAAAACAACACCTAACATCATTTATGGTCGTATTCACCAACTAAGATAATTTTATGGTATCGCCGACCAGTAATTTTTTTGTCAGATATATCATCCAGTTTTGTCAACAGTAATCAGTTACTGGTGAGTGGTGTATACATTGCTGATTGAATTAATGATTGACTTGGGCGAGAGTAGCGCGCTACAGTTGGGATTCCTACCGCGATGTCAAGAACAGCAGACCAACGCCACAACCATCGAGGTATTCAATCCCCTTCCGTTTTGTTATATAAAAATATATATGTACTAACTTTTCGTAACCAGCTGTCATGTTCGACACTTCGAAAACGAAATTCGAAAACAAATTTTATCTAGAGGTTGATGAATAAGCTAAAATTATATCCATCTAAAATATGAACATTATACAGATAATCTTGGTTGATGAATATGATGTAGAAACATATGTATGTACAATGAAATAAATTTTTTTATGAAATCAAATAAAAATATATTTATTATAAAATTAACAACGAAAAAAAAGAAGAAAAACCCAAAGGAGTTTTTTCTTGTAGTTTCATTTATATATCTTCAACAAATTACATATTATATTTACAGTAGCTCTCGGGGATTTTATAGTTATTTTATTAGAATACTAGACGCAAAAAAAATAAATTCATATTTCCTGTTATTGTTGTTTAAATCATTTTTTATGAAAAAATATAAAAATTTAATAGTAAATAAACACTTAAAGAAAACTTTTATATTAAATTCAAAAAGTAATGTATACTATGTTTGTTACTTAATAATTAATTATCATTCATGAATATTATGATCAATTTGATTTATTACTTAAATTCAATTAAATGGAATCTAAGTTTAAATTAAAATAAAAACGAAAATTTTAACGAAATGTTATAAAAATATTCGTCTGAAATTCTTGTTTATATTTTGTTGTCTTTCTACAAATACTAAAGTTGAATATAAAACTTATTAGAAATTTATAGAAAAAACCATGTATTTACATTCATAGGTATGTCGTCAAAAATTGAAATAATACAATAAATAGTACAGTATACGATGAATGGCGTTTAATTCAACGCGAGCGAATCATTCTTTTGTAAAAAAAAAAATATATTTTTTTTTTACACATTCTGAAAAGATTTATGAGTTTCACAATTACAAGTATATTCATACCTACCTACCTATATAATCTATGACTGACTATACAATCACATTATGATGGTGCTGCGGTTCAGTGCTTATATAGTATGTATCTATATTTTTTTAAAAATTTTAAAACCAGCTATAAATTTTTTCCTGAAAGTATGTCCATTCCATAATATGTAACGTACTCCTCATACATTTATGTATATTTTGCTTTAAACATATTTTATTAAAAATTTTACTATTTTCTTATATAAATTCGAATATAAAGTGAAGGTGTGGAATAATTTTCCGTCATCATTTTTATGCGCTGACAATTTTAACAAACAAAATACTAATAGATACTATACACTTTAAAAAATTTGAAAAAAAAATAAAAAAAAAATACAAACTAAATAAAAATTTATTTCAAATTATTAAAACAGAACATAAAAAGATATTATACTATACATGATGTTAAATATTTAAAAGTATAAAAAAAATTTTTATTTTTATTTTTGTGGGTGTAAATTTGAAAGGGCTGCTGTGTGTTAAAGCGTTGAAAAATTATTAGCCTATTTTTTATACATGTAAATATATATTATAAACATGATTGTATCGTATGTTACTAAACAAGGTGTAGGTAATGATGCGTAACAAATTAAAATTAGTCTTTGTATTGTTATATAATAAAAATGAATTCGATTGAATGCAATGTATGCAGTAGTAGATAGTATAGAGTATATGATGGTGTTTATATACTTATGACTGACATTTAAACACATTTATTGTATCTATTTAAGTATGACAATATTATAAATGCATATAATATAATGACGGTATGACGTTATATAGATACGTAAATGGACATATAGTATGAGAATAAAATGTGGAACTTAGTAGTTCATAGTACCTACTTGTAATTGATATGAGTATCAATAGTTAATAAATATTTATGTTAGAATAGAAACTATTGTACATTAAATACATAATGTCATGGGTCATTGATTAGCTGTAGGTATAGGCACACAATTGACCATTTTTTTTAACATTAAAAAAACGTTAATTATAAAAACTATAAATTTCTATAATGTATATAAGTATAATGTCCACCATTAAGGATAAGATTCATCGTTATTTAATTTGGGAGTCAGTATATGAACTCTAGATCTATAGACTCATTCTTTTCCGGAAGTTGTTTTTTTTTTTTTAAAGTTTTTCTTCATTTGTGTTTACCCTTGCTGCAATTTCTTATGTATTCTGTAATTACATATCGTTTGAAATAGTTTCTTTATTTAAAGGCTATGCAACTGCAGCATATTATTTGACAGAATTAGAGTTTTACTTTAATTTCAGTAAATCAATACTTTCAAAAAATGATCACGAAATGTTTTTTCTACCCGATTAATTAATCGAATTATTTTTTTATGAAATTGAACGATTGCCATTAGTTCAAAGACAATCAATAATTATTCATAATATTAAATTCACGTAAACTCAAATTTTCTTGTTCAGGCCAAAATTAAGGTTGGTAATGTAAAACTTCAGTTAGAATAAAAATCAAAGACAATATAAAATCCGTTTATGGTTTATACCGCATTTATACAATAGACGAAAATGTTTACTGTGATGCTGCTAAACATTGATAATACGGATTGTATGTAGAAACAATTGCAAATGTTATAGCAACATGTTCTGGGATGCGATATCATACCTCAGATTAGAAATTTTTGCTGACAGATTGTATGGTCTTTCCTCTCGTAAAAATAAATTGATTCAAATTTAAAAGGACTCAAATAAGAACTTATAACATTATTTTTCATTATTTGCTAATACTTTCTCAGCATTTGAAGTCACCAGCTTCTTTAGAAAGTTTTTGGATGTTTATTTCATTTTGTTTTTATTGCTTTGATAATCTATTTTTCGTTTTGATGCTCCGAAATTTTTCTCTTTTTTTTAATTGAATAACTCCTATATACATATTTGGAATTTTTTTAAAGCAAGAGATTGAATCGCGGTCGTCTCATCAGCATCAGAGTCAAATTGAAATTCTGAACCATATCATTGTAAAATTTAATTGAAAAAAATGTTCTTGAACGAAAGAGAATTAAAATATCAAAAAGAAAATGTTTATATCCAAAATATTGTGTGTGTAGCAACATTCCAATCTAAACGAAAGAAACTAAAATGTCATGACATGTAAATACATAAAAATTGTTGAAGTTGAAGTCACATAATTTATGTATAAAAGGATTATTATTCCTACAATTAAATTTAATTTATTAATAATTAAGAAAAATATCAAAAATTTAAATACGATCATAAAATTAACTAAAATATTTGAATTAGTTCCTGTATGTTTAAGTTAACTATATATCATCAGAAGTTTTACATACACATTTTTGTGTTTATTATTTATGTAATGTACATATATAGCAATACATATAATAATAATTGTTATAATAATAAAACTATTTACTTTATAGTTTGTATAAAATTGAAAAGGAGCACAGGTAATAAATGACATGATAGTTTACTTGCGTAAATATGAAAGTTTTTACATATACACAAATGTATAGGAGGTGAATAGTAAAAATAAATGTCACGCATTTTTAACTCTTTTTACAATATATTTTTTTTTCTATTCAACCACATATAAACTGTGTAGAAAAAATGAAAGAAAAATAAATAATTTCAAACATAAATTTTTAATAGGATATGAATATAAGTTTTCATTGTATACATATTTAGGGGTGTTTATTTGATAATAAATTTTAAAAAAAAAAAAAATTTTTATTTTTCATTTTTCGTTATGTTATTTTAAATATCACGTAACCCTTTTCACATTTATACATATTTTGAATAATTTCATATTAAAATATGTAAACACTAAGGTCCTATATAATGTACATACATATTCCATAATATTCTGTGAATGTTTAGAGAATTTCCTTTTTGGAAAATATTTTAAACGCATCGATATACAAAAAAAAAATGTTTTTTTTCTTCTTCTTCTTTAAAATTTAGGGTTAATCACACGCAATTACAATTATTAAGGAATTTTCATTTTTTTTTACATGTTAGAGTATCGAGAATGACAAATTATTTTCTTGTACATATACGTATATAGTATACAGAAGGGTGGGTGGGCGTTTTAGGTTTTAGTTTTAGATTATCATAAAATTGTATGTATACTGCGTATTGATATCTTTGTATATACTACATACTACATATAAAGTAGTGGCGTAGTGGTGTGCTAGGATATTTCGTGTCAATATAGTGATTGTCAATTTTGTTATAATGTAGCTAGAGAGATACATAATGACTATAAAAAAAATTTAGTTAAAGGACTATATTGGTTGTGTTACGAGTAGTCGTATGTACATTTATGTATCTATGATAATTTTTGTTTTAATAAAGACAATGATTTTGTGACGTAAACATGAAATGTAAATAAAATAAAAGAAATATAAAAAAAAAAGGATAATTACATTTTTTAATAATGTAAAAAAAGTTTTTATTATTTTCTTTCAATTTTTTATGTCATTTCATTTTCGTTTTTATTTTGTATGCGTTCGGTTACATATACATACATAGTTTACACGTAGATGCGCCTAATAAGTAATGAAGAAAATGATATACAACGCGGTTGTTGTTCGCATGCCTGAAAATGATGATTCTTGATTCGTCGTCAGGCAAAGTATTTATTGTACTTATATTAACATTAATAACTTTTTAGCTATGATAATGGGACTATTCGAATGATAGGTATATATGGTATGGTAGTGTATTGTCATTACCACTCCACGGTATTTCTGTTGTACAATACATACATAAATGTATAGAAAGTAAGGGTACATATTGCTTATTATAAATTATTTTGTGCGGTTATTTGATTATTATTGCACTGTCATCATTTAACCCATCTTGTCAAAATTATTTTTGATTTATTGTTTTATAAAGGTGTACTGTTTTGTTATACCACAGTAGTATGTAGATGTATACATGTATAAGCACATATTGCTGTTCTGTTCCTTCTTAATTCATAATGATATTATGTATTTATTTTTAGATATTTTATGTAATGAATAAAGAAGTTAGGTTCATGTACACCCATATACTTGTTGTGTACGATAATTTGTTAAGTAGACTAAAATAAATGATTTTTAGTCACGATGTTTTTTTTTTTGTTTTTTTTTTTTTATAAAAAAAAGCTAATAATAATGATACTCATAAAAATAAAAGGTAGATAGATAGAGAGAGAGAGAGAAAGAGGATCTGATGTTTGTTTACTTATCTTATATAGTGTTTTATTTCATTCCTTCAAACTAATGCGGTTGAAAATTAATTTTTAAATAATTTCCTACATACCAATGTACATGGATAAAAGAATTACAATCATGTCACGACAAATAAGTAACGTGTCATCTCTATAAGAAAATCGTTGTCATCGCATTTGCTTCCAAAACGATCATGCCATACTAACAAGAAGATAAATTCATTCAAAATGATTTTTAATTAGCGAAATTATTCGATTTTAAATGTTTTCATGGACTTAATGAATTGTACTCGCATAATACCATGCAAGATGATAGAAACATACATGTAAATTGTACATAGACTGATACAACCTATAGACAGGTACATGGAAATGTTAGTATTTAATATAGTGAAAGAAATTTGATCATTTAAACATGGAATTCATTCATATATGTACGTATATATACATTTTGAAAATCTTTAACAGAGTGTAGCCACATATAATGACGTCTAACAACAAAATGTAGTACAAAGATTTATCACCTTTGGTATAGAAATTTGAAAATTACATTCACTAATGACCTACGACTGTAATTATTTTCAAACGGAAATTATCTACTATAGGTACTACTTTATATATGTGGAGATGTCAGAGTTATATAGGTTTGTTTTTAGTCTGGATTTTGCTCTTCAAATGATTAATTTTGCTCATTATTTATGATCTATACAAATTTATTCGTGAATTTCCTCTGTTATTCTCATGTTACATTACTCATAAAAGGAAAATAAACTAAATTATAAATTAAGTAATTTAGGAAATCATTTTTTAAAACAAATAAATAGAAAAAAAAAACACATTAAATAAAGGTGACCGATGATATAATCTGATCATAATATGATATACATCTTTTATATTTCGGATTTTTTTTAATTCGGTAATATGAGGGGTTCGGTGGCTCAATGGTAGAGCAACTGGCTATTAATTATCTCGAAGTTTTGGGTTCGATTACTGTCCACGGCTAATGTAAGAAAAATAATTAAAGTTTTATTATCCCCAAAGTTTGCTTATCTTTGAATAAGTGCTACGTAACTAAGGTACTAAGATGGTGCTAGCTTATTGAAAAAAATACCAAGGAAATGCTGATAAGTACAGTCTATTTGCTGACAAAAACAAGCAGAGAAAATTGGAGGTCATGTTTAAAGTCGGGACCGATCCCGAATTGGACTGTAGCGCCCCGAAGAAGAAGAAGAAGTAACACAAAGTATTAAGAGATTTAGATCATTCTTATAATAATAGATATGCCTAAGTCCTATCATGTAAAAGAGTTTGCTTCCCTATCATCAACTCAGTAGTTTGCAATCCATATTAAAATGTAAGTGCACGCACACACATGATAATAATGAAGTCCAGAAATCACTTTAGTAAAAGCCATGTTTTTAGAGCTGTAGAGCTATTGATGGATATCCACTAGTTAAACATCAGAAACTGGCTGTCATAGTATAAGGAGATCGACAGGAATGGAGGCGAATTCTTCAAGAGACTAAGGACGTATTGAGGTCTGGAGTACAGTAGACGAAGAAAAATATCTATTGAAGAAGAAGGAAGCATGTTACATGGATGAATAAAATAAAATATATTTTTTTATAAAATTTCAACAAAAATTGAAATAATAAATAAAAATTAAAACGTAATATGTACATAGAAAAACAGATCAATAATTTACATCTGTCACAATATTTAAATAAGTATTGGTCCTTTTCATATTAACGAATTTTTCTATCTCTCGAAACAACTTCGACCTTTTTTAAACGTTTTTCTTTTTTTTTTCATTTTTATTTTGAATATTTTACTCAAGGTTAAAATATGTTATTACGTATTTTGTATTGAAGTGTCCTTTTTTTTTTCTTTAAAAAAAAAATACTATTACATTATATATTATATCAGTTTTATAACCGTAATCAAATTGAAAAAAAAAATGTAAGGATATAAGCGAAAGTTATACGGTTACGTCTTTGTATTTTTTTTTTTCTAAAGTAAAATATGTCGATAGCAGATAAATATACTTTTATTATATCTATGTATATGTAGATAAAAGGATATTATGTATATATTCGAAAAATTATGTCCTTTATGGTTTTTAATAAGAAAATGAATTTTTTTCTTTCTTTTGAAAAATATCAAATACATTATCTGTTTCACAATTTTTATTAATAAAAAAAAAAGTTCAAAAATAAAAGTAAAAGGATTTTAGGATCACATAACCATTGATATGCTAGTGAAAAAAAAAAAACTAAATCAAACAAAATAAACGCAAATAAATTTTAACAAATATTCGATTTATTTTTCACAATTTTATTTTATTTTTTATTTATTTTTTTGCCTGCATTTTTATTTATTCATTCATTTATTTTTTTTTTTTTTGTTAAATTTCTTGTTTTTCTATTATAATTATTTTTAATTTATTTCATTTTATTTTATTTTATTTTAATTCATTTCATTTTTTGTTTTCAATTTAAAATTTATTTTTTTTTTTATTTTTTTTTGCATTCTTAAGGTTTATAAACTTAGAGAATATCAAGAGAGAATAAAACGAACTAAAGTTTAAATTATCTTTGGTGATTTGATTTTATTTATAATTTCTTATTTTTTATCATATATTTTTTTTTAATTATTTTAGTTAAATTTTTTTTTTTTAAATTAAATATTTTTTTTTTCATTTAATATTTATTTTACTTTATTATTTCATTATTATTTTTTATATAAATTGTACATGATCTAAAAACAGAAATATTTAAATATTAATTTTTTTTTTCTCTATATTTTTAGCATTTATTTCTAATTTTTTTAAATTTAATTATTTTAAATTTGTATTTCCTTTTTTTTTTTATTTTACATAATTTTTGTCTTTTTTTTAAAAAAATTCTATGTGTTTATATATTTATTTTAATTTAATTTTCTCTTTAAATTTATTTTCTTTATAACCTAAATGCGTGTCTCTCATTTCTATTTAAATATTCTTCATTTAGTTTTAATGTTATCTTGACATAAATAATTTTTTAATTTTTAGTTATTTTTATTATTTTATTCCTTTTTTTGTATTATTTGCTTGTCTAAATTACAATTCATTTGAAATATATTGTTGTATTTTATTAAAATTTTCATTTTATTTAAATTTTTTTTCCCTATGAAAATGAACAAATTTGTCTACTGTTAATAATTTATTTTATAAGTAGATACATGCATGTGTGATTTCTGTACAAGAAATATAATAATAATATTATGTATGTACATAAAAATAAAAATTTCATTATAGGTACAAAGCAATTATGTAATTAAATTAATTGAAAGTCTAAAAAAGATAAATTCTTTCTGTGACACAAAAAACAAAATATAATTTTCTATCGTAAGAACAGTTGCCTATATAATTTGCCTGTGTAATTATTGCAATTTATTTAAAATTTTATTTCGATTTAATTTTTTTTTTTGTAGTTCACAATAATTTTTAACAGAAACGAAACAACGATGTACTTGTAATACAATTTACCATGTTAATGAGATGAGAACCATAAGTTGACGACGAAAAGCTTTCAGTTGAATCATAATATTGAACACTTGCTACTAATGCAAGGTATAAAAATTAAAACTGCTCTCAGAAAAAAACATTTCATTTTCACAATCGGTTTAGTCGATCGATGTTGATTCGCTTTAAGAAATGTATACATTTTATAAGCGTAACCACAATTCGGCTTCCAAAACGACAACAAACAAATACCGACAATGATTTTTGCATTTTTCAATAAAATTTATTGCCTTCGTTCAACTTAATCAAGTTGCCTACAGTTCAATATTCTTATCGATTTTTTCATCAGACGCTCTCATTACAACAAATTCAAATTTTTACTGCAACAAATTGTGAAATATCAGTTGTGATTTGTTGTTTTCAAGGTAGTTTTAAGTTTTTGAGGCGATGTTTTCTGAGTAGCATTTTCTAAAAACAAAATAATTAGATTTTTTAGAAAAATTGCTGTCAATTTTACAAGCAGAATTGAATTGTATTCATTAAACAGATGTTTTTCTTTTTGAAATTTCTTAAAAAACTTTTGAAAATTAATTTTAAAAATAAATTTTTGTTTTGATTGCAGATTAATATTTTATATAGTTTCAATAAAAATTAATTAGTAAATGGCAGGTTTATTGGATTTATTTTAAAGCGATTCAAATGTGACACATAAACTTTATCACTAGAAGCGCATCGCTATCTACTTGTTCATCAAAAAACATGGTAATAATTTTTTACATTTTAAAAGCACGTAGATTTATGTAATTTCAAAATATGAAAAAAACGAAAACTTATTTTTTCCTTCATTTATTTGTTTTTTTTTTTGTCTTTGCTTAAAAATTAATTTTAATTACAATAATAAATTTTCAATTTATTTCAAATGTTTCTTTTTTTTTTTTTGTTTGTTTTTCTTCATTTTTTTGTTTCTTTTTCATTTTTGTTACTATTTTTTTTGCTATACTATAGTATACATTATTACTAAAGTATTATTTATGTGTATCATACATGATTACATAATTATGAGAGAAACGCATAGAGAACAAAAATGTTTTCATGTTGTCTATTTTCATTTTTTAATTTAATTTAAACTTAATTTACAAGATAAAGTGTAATTTTTATACAATATTTTGTTTCATTTCATTTTAATTAATTTTTGTTTTTATTTTTTATTTTTTTTTTGTTTACTTTATTTTATTTAAATTTTTATTTTATATTTATATTGATTCTATATATTGTGTACAGATGGTATATACATCACTATTTATTTATTTAATTACATATATATTTTTTTTTTAATTTCTAAAATACATTATATTACTAGAAAATTTGTTAAATTTTTTGCACACTGGCAACATTGTTGCACTTTATATATCACTCATTATTATGAATTATGTGAACTATGTTAGTATATGTATAATAATATATCTATACATACATATACTATATTATATATATTTGTATTTTTTTTTATATATATGTATGTATAATTATTTATATGTAAATAATAATTAATAATGATAATAATATGTAATATTTTTTAATGATTTCAGTTAATAAACTCTATTATACAAATTACATTATACATTTTTATTAAAATTTATTTTTTTCAGTATTTTATTTATTCATTTAAATTTTGTTTGTAATATATAATTTTAATTTAATTTAATTTAATTTATATTTTTAATTTCTACATTCATTATTTTCTATCATTAATCGATTATTTATAATTTATTTTTAGCTACTGGAACAGAATGAGTGGCTGTAGTTAAGACTGAAAAATGTGGCAAAGCACATAGTATATACATTTTGAAGTGTTGATGAATGCGGTTGTAACGAACAGAACAGAATGTACTGCTGACTGACTCTAAAATGTATGTAGCTGATTCAAAACTGTCAAATTGAGTGGTGATCAATTAAGTGATCCTCTTGTTTATTTTAATTTTTAATTAATTTAATTTTTCTACATCTATCGAACTCATAATATGGCGCCTTATTTCAATCATACAAAAACTAAAATGCCAATCAGTAGCGCCGGAGATTAAGAATTTTTCAAAGACGAGCAGCAGCTACGACTACAAATTTGGCAGCAACTGCACACTATGTTGTTGTAACATTAATTTATATGATTTCAAACTTTGCTGCATGTTTCAGCCGTATGTATATACAGCTACACATTCTGTTCCAGCAGTAGTTGATGATTTTTTTTTTTTTAGTTTTTATCATGTTTAACATAATATGTTATTTTTGTTAATTTTTTGATTTTTTCTTTATTTTTATCTGTTTTCCTTTTTATCATAAACAAATTCGTTAATTTTCTTTGAAAATTTTGTCATATTTGTTTTTTTTTATTCAAATATTCTAATTATGTACAAGATTTGAAATTGAATTCTTTTACATAAGTATTTATGTATATGTGCATATCAAATATATACACAGTGTGATATATTATTATTGAAAATAAAAGGATAATAAGAAAAAAAAGGAATAAAATGAAAATTATGAAAATGAAATAAAATAGAAAGTCTGTACTTTCAAAATAGAAAATAATTTCAACAAATATTCATTTTTAAATGAATTTTATTTCTAAAAATTAGAAGAAAATTCACTTCTGGACAAATAATTGGAGAAAAATGTTTGCTATTTTTTACAATGAATAACCTTCTGTTTTTCAAAAAGTACGTTACCAGTTTCATACAATAATATTTCATTTTCATTCTCATAAATTTTTATTCCTGTAAAAAAAAAAGAAGTAAAAAATTCAAGAAATGAATAAAACAAAAAAGGAAAATTAATTGGGCGAGGAATATTACTTGTAATAAAAAAAAAATAATAATAATTACAAAATCGTATATATACGATGTAGCATGTTAGATCTAGCGTCACACATTCAAGCTCATTACAGCCTGAAAGTTATCCTCATTTAAATGTCACTGATCCATTATACCGCCACCAATCGGTGAATGTTTTGTCATCATTGGTGTTGATGGATCATCAACGATAACAACTGAACTAGATGAATTACCATTGTGTTGTACTTCAAGACCATTTACCATTTTTTCGATGCTTTTCAATTCTGATGGTGAATTTGAATGCTGTGATGTTAATGATTTACTATGACTTAATGCATGCGAATTTTGAGGTGGTGTCGGTGATATTGATATTGGTCTTGTTGGTGGTGAAATTGATGAGGCACGTGGTCGTGGACTTGAACTTAAACTGCGAGCACCATTATCACCTGCTGCTGTACCAAGTCCGCTCGTTAATCCACCACCTGTACCGACACCTGTTCGGCTCGAATTCAAATTTGATCCAGGAGTGACTGCATCGAATGCAGAACCAAGACTACCAGGTAAGCTGTACGGTGAGAATCTATGACTCTTTAGACCATGAAGAGGTGATGACGGTGAATGGCCAGAATAATGACCAAATAAGGCAGGATGTTGAGCAGCTAACGCTAACTGAGCATTAAACAATAAGCCCGGATTGAGTCCAGGATTCATTGCAGCTGCTGCAGCTGGATTATGCAGCAATGAAAGCGGCGGCGGTGGATATAAACCGTGTGGATACAGATAAGGCAGTAAGTGTGGTGGCGGATGTATTGGTGGACCAACTGATATATTTGGTGACGGATATGATGTTCCAGCTGAATTATGACCCTCCTTAGGACTACCAGATGTTGGACGAAAAGCACCTCCTGTACTGCCACCTACACTTTCCGAGCAACTCGAATCACTTCCGTCTCGTTCCGTTTCGTCAGGCTGTAATCTTCGACGTATTGCATCTTCACTTGATTGTAGATCGCCTCCTCCAGTCAAATGGTTGAACCAAGCTGCAAGGACTTTTTTATGTTAAATTGTTATCCTTTTTTGATTTGTTTTTTGTTTTAAAAAATTTTTTTTATTGCATTTTATAATTTTATTTAATTTAAAGCACGAGGCAATATAATATTATGTTAGAGTTTTTTTTTTTTATTTTTTATTTTTTATACACATGCAACAATTAAAACAAATTGAATCGAAATAAAAAATGTTCAACAATACCTGAGTGAGGATGCGCATGCATCTGTTGTAATGAATGACTTAAAGGTAATAGTGGACTTTGAGGTGGACCGACAACGTCTAGTAATTTATCATCATCATCTTGGCTATCGTGACGTCCAGTTTGTCCCAAATGTGCTGGTGCACGAGAACTACTAACATGCGTTGGATTCAGTTTATCTGAATCGGATGAACCACGTTGCGCCATTAGGGCTTGCCTGTAACAACAATTTTTTGAAATATTTTTGATTAGAATGGAAAGCATTCAAATTAAATACATATTTTTAACAACGTTAAATTAAAAAGTATAAAAAATATATTATACATTTTTTCACGTTTACATATACTTAGTAGGTATAGTAGGTATAGATAATAATGAACGACATACGACATCATAATAAATGAAAGTCACTTATTCATTTGTTAAAATTTAAAAATATATAAAATATCAGGGATTTTAAAATTTATAGCGTAATATTTGACGCCCATTAGTTGTTTTAGAAATGAAAAAAAAAAAAAACATTTTTTTTCTGTCTCTTGTTTTTGTTACTGGTACTGACTGCATTTTGTTTTTTAATCGTCAAGAGAATCGTTATTGTTGCTGAATTGAGTTACTGTTAGATGTCATGAATATGCAAATTTCTTAATGCAATATATCATGAAACACACCCACTTTTTAATATGTGCACGTCTTTCATTTATTTATTTATTTAATTTTTTTTTTGTTTTTGTTTTTCAATTTTTGTATAACACGATATGCAATGACAAAATATTGCAAATACATATAGAAATTTTTTTTAAAATTATCAAGAATATGTATGTTTGTGGAATTTATAATAATAAATTTTCGATAGGCCTTAGGTAAGTATGTATACACACATCACATGTATATTTGGCTAGGACTAATTTTATTTACTCTATCAGTCTTCAAATATTATGTATATATTCGAAATTACTTAATTCATTTAGTATTGCATATTGCATATACAAATAGAATAGAGTGGCCCAAATCACTCCCCTCCAACGCATAGAAAATATGTGTGTGTTTGTGTATAAAACGTGTGTATCAATCAAAATCTAATTCATTACATTTTATATCCTTGAAAAGATAAAAATTTTCTATAAACTCATTGTATATGTAATCAGAATTAAATTGAAAATCCGACTATACAGAAATTGATACTCTTCAAATATGTATGTATC
This sequence comes from Villa cingulata, assembly GCA_951394055.1. Lineage (NCBI taxonomy): Eukaryota > Metazoa > Arthropoda > Insecta > Diptera > Bombyliidae > Villa > Villa cingulata. The sequence goes on along the minus strand of OX596025.1, from coordinate 20,664,246 downwards.
TAATTTACAATAACAATACATTAAATATAGACGTACATAGATGCTATTCATTATGCATTTATTCACCCTCTTGTATACATTATACTATGTATATACACTCTACCACATTAAATTTACAAAGATATCAGTTTTATAAATCCGATGTAATCTCTCAATTGTTTAATACACAGAAACAGACTACACAACATTTGTAAATGCATACAAAATACATATACAATGTATAGGAACATAATATTGAGTGTATAGACATATACAAAATAAAACTATTATCGCAACATCCTAATATTATTTTGGAATCACTTACAATAGAATTCCGATTATTTACTCTCTGTGTTTATAATGTTCAGTCGATTGTAATGTTGTTGTTTTTTTTTTCCATTTATGATTTTCCTATTTAACAATTCTCTAAAATGCTCTAATAAACGTATAATAGAGTTGCTATCAGCTGCTAACAACCTCAACTTCAAAACAGACCAAAATGGTGGGAAGAGTGAAAATTTTCGGTTTTTTTTTAAATTGACGACGGACAGTTTATTTTGTATTCAGATTTCAGACTCCGCACTTACTATACGAATTCAAATACAAACACACACACACCACACACACATAAATACACAAAAAAAAAATCTAAACATTATAGATTATGTAAACAAAATAATTTTACAAAACTTGCAACCGTATCATCATCATCATCATCAAAAATAATTTTATCTGATAAGAAAAGGGAATAAGAATTTTATTCGTAAGGTTAACCATTAAATGATTTTCCATTTATACTTAATATTGACATAAATTTATTCTTTGATGACTTTTTAAACAAATGTCAAGTCATTGTATATGTTTTTTTGTATATGTAGGTGTATATAGGTGTATGTTAAATATAAAAGATATACATAAATCTAAGATATAAGGTTACTTATTATATAGACTTTTATAATGTAAACTGTATAAAAAATTTACCCTAATTTATTTTGATTTTTGATATTGTCTTAATTTGATTCATTCTCTCCCTCTATCTATACTGCATTATTGACAAAATGACAACACATCAGCAGAGAATATTTACAGAAATTTTTATACTTCTTATTATAGCTTAGATTTTCTTATTTAATTTTATTTTTCCTTTTTTTTTTCTTTTGGATACAGCTTAGGGTTGTCATTAGATTTAAGTAAAGTAAACTAAATTGAAACCAAAGTAGAAAAAAAAACCAAGGTTTTCTTGGAAAATTCATTTAATTTTATTTCTTGCCAGATAAAGAAGGTGGGAAATTGAATCCTATATATAATGATATTGAAATGTAAAGTCATTCAGCTTAACTGAGCTAATAGAGAATTTGTAAATTAAATCAAGGACATGCATACATTACATAAGACATATTGGTAGTATAGGTAGAGAATTAGAAGAATGGAAAAAGAAAAAATAAAAAGTCGAAAAAATTGTAATTGTATTTTTTGAAGATTTTTTTTGGGGTAATTTTAAAATTGAATGATAAAAATTTTTTTTTCATTGACATGACAGTATTGAAAAAGTTAAACCAGATTTCCGTACAAAAAAAAAAAAAACAAAACAAAAATATTAAATTTTTGAATTTAATTTAAAAAAATTTTGGACTTTATCAGTTCGAAACGTCGTTTTTTCTTGTGGCTAATTACACCCATTAAGAAGTCAAAAGTATCTTTACTCCACAAAATTATATTCAACTTTTAACTACATAAATCCGGTCTAATTAAGTTTTTCCGGGTCATATTTTACATTTGAATTATTTGAAATCCTTTTATTTATAAAAATATTAGCAGTTTGGGTAATAAATTATTTTTTTACCCTCTCTTATTTGTGTGTACGTACAAGTAGGTATTTATAGAAAACAATTTTTTCAATTATGAATTTTCAATATTACACTTATAGGACTCCCCTATATTATTTAAAGCATCACAAAGAAACAAATGAAAAGAGTTAACCCCCGTAAATATTAGAAACATTTTAACTCTCTTCCATTCTTAGTTATTATTTTCATTTGAAAAATAAAAGGACACTAGGATATCATGTAACCTAACAATTATCTCTATGATATTTTGATTGTATATTATTTATACATGTGTATTATTTTGTCAACCAACAATTAAGGGATCATTTTAATTTGTCCAAATAATTTTCATATCCTTGATATCCTTTCAAATTATTTTTATTTATAGTCTGTGTTGCTATATTTATTTTTTGTTTATGTATCACAATTTATCCTATCAATTATTATTCGACTTTCAATGTTGGGTTGTATGTATATTATACAAAAATGGGGTGCAATATCCGTTATACGGTTATACAAATACCTACATATACCGAGTACTTATTAATACCGATAAATGAAACTGTGAAAATTGTTTATTTTTTTTTCTTGTTATTTTTATTCGTATTACGAGGCGACAATTATTCTTAAATCCTTTCGAAGGTTTTGTATAAGGGTTATACACGTATCACAATGCGTATACATAATTGCGGTTTTTTCGGTATTTTCTTGTTGTTACATTGAAATTTTTTGTTACATTTATTAGCTGAGTAAATTGTTCTCATTAGTTGTATACTTATCCGAACAAATATTTTTATCCGATTGATGGGGTTGAATATAACAATGTAAATTCGCACATATACATACTTAAATATATGAAATGTTGCGGTGTGAAAAATATTCTTGAAGAATAATATTTATTTTTTTATTGTTTCCATATTTTGAAATTTATTGTCCTCGAGCGATATGAGAAGAATCCAATATTAAAATGAATGGGAATGAAATTATTGAAATCTATAGTAATCGGTGATATTAATTTGAATCGAAAAATATGAATTAAAAAATATTGATGCAAGCTGATGAAGTAAAATTATTGACTGCGATAATTATTGCATTTATAATAAAGTGGTAGAAAATTAACGTGAGAGAAGGGAATGAATTTCAATCGAAGACGATTATTATTTTGTAACTGTTTTTTTTTTTTTTTAATTCTAGTCTGTTTGAAAATAAAGTTTGAAAATAAATGTTCACATGCAAATAACATGCTCCCAAACATATGTATTTCCCCTGTTCACCATCCAACCATCAAACTAACAACTTTCGGATGAATAAATCAAATTGCAACATTGTTGATTGAATTTATTATAAACTAAAACAAATAAAAATAGAAAAATAAAATGTTGAAATGTAGAAAATAAGAAAGGTAAGTATAAAAAACTAAAAATTACCTAACATATTAAGTTTTATATAATTACAATAAAAAAATAAACAAAAAACACACACAAATCACTTAATAAACTGACAATTTCCTAATGGAATTACGCATCACTTATGAAAATAGTATTATTATATAGTCACATTATAGTTGTTACAAGAAAATACCATGTAAGCTCATATATGTCCGTGTAAATTGATCGTCTTGTTACCCTTTAAAATCAATGAAAAAAAACCCAGAAAAGTGAAAAAATAAAAAAGAAAATAATAAAAAAAAAATCGTCTCAAAGATATACAAAAAAAAACAAAAAAAAACACGTACTACCGTATACTTACGTAAATATGTACATGTATGTATGTATAAGCATGTGAGTGCGGTGATGTAATGGTATAGAATGCAGTCAAATAGAAATGCAAAAAACGATTTGCAAAACAGAAAAGAAAACAGAAAATTGAACTTAGGGTTTTATGTGTGTGTACACAAATATACATTACTTGTAAAAACAAAAAAAAACATTAAAAGAAAACAAATAGAAAAAGTTAGAGAATATAAAGAAAATAAAAAAAAAATTTTTTTTTTCCAAATGAACTTTACACTTTTCTTTTCTGTAAATTCTCTATATATGCATATCACATTGATTATGCTTTTACATTACAATCCTATATGTAAATATGTGAATATTGCAAATATGTGCATACACACTTTGTGTTTATATAGTTTGTGCTTATATGTACATATTTGAGTTTTGAAAAAAAAAAAAAAAAAAAAAAACAACTTTAAAACAGTAAAATAGAAAAATCAACAAAATTCTATCTGTATGGAGATACATAATAAACTAAAGGAGAAAAACAAAAACTGACTGTTCAAATTTGTTTTTTTAAAAATTTTCGAATTAAAAGTGTTTTTTTTTTTTGTTCTGCAACATTTTTTAGGCGAATATACACAAAATACTGAAAAAAATTAAGCAAAGACTGGAAAAACTCACTTACTAATAGAGAAAAAAATCAAACTCAACGTATAATGACTATACCATATAAATATAAAAGATTTTCATTCTTTATGTGTGTACAAAAATACCTAAATTTATACGAGTATACAAGAATAATAATAGCAGTTTAGGTGGTAGTATAGCAAGTAGCAGTTAGTTTGTTTGTTTATTTGTTATTATATATTTGAAAAAGTTTGATTGAAAAACAAACACATAATGTATGCAAAATATGGGCAAATATACTGTATATTGCATACACGTATACATACGTGAATTCATTGTGACTATATACATATATACAGAATGTAAAATAAAACCATAAAACGAAAAGAGTGTTGAAATAAAATATTAAAGATTTGTGTATACACATAATAGGATTTTCAACATCGGACAAAAAAAAAATTAAAACAAACCAAGAAAAACTACAGGTAAAGAAAACTACTATATAGTACATGTACGCACATATACTCTGTAAAAATACAGTAAAATACTAAGAAAATTTTCACATTGAAGGGTAAGAGAGTTTAGAGTTAGAGAAGTGTACGATGGAACGAGAGGTTTTAATCCGAATTTAAAAAAATTATGTTAATAAGCGCAACATGAATATAGATATTACTGTGTTTATCAACAGTCTGTTGTTTTGTGGTATATAATACTGTGACCTAGTGAATTAGTTTTAAGGTAATGTATGAAAAAATGGTTGCAAAAACAAAAAAAAATAGAAAATAATTATAAAAATGAAAATTAAAATTGAAAACAAATTTTTTAAGGGTGTGGGTCTAGCGAGAAAACCTTTTACATTAATCTTTGTTAATGTCCAGTGTCCAGCCTTAGATAAAATCAGACTAAATGCTTTCGGCAACACTCTCCTCGACGACTTCGCAAATACTACTACTTTAACAGGACGAAATATAGACATAGTCTAGCTCTAGATTAAACAACCACCACCCACGAAGAAGATTTGTGATTGAAAGTTGCGGCACTCAAAGTGCTAATTGAACCCGTTTCAAGAAATTAGAACAGACTGTCACTGCAATAAACTAACCAACCAACCCAACCAACCAACCAACCAACTAAGAGTGTAGGTATAGTGTGGGTTTGGGTGGTGATGGCAATTTATATTTTCAATACAAAATATATTATGGTACTCACTTCTTTTCACGTTTTCCAGCACCAGTATCACGAAAACCTTTTGCAAAAGGATTATTATCTATTTTTAATTGCGTTATCTGGAAATATTAAAAATTGAAAAATAAAAAATTACAATAATACATTTAAAAAGAATAATCAATTTTAATAAAATAATCCTTAAGACTTAAGACTTATAGAAAATGTATAATATGTACGAGTATATTTTTATTTTTTGTCTTTTTATTACATAATGTATACATATAAGTATGTATTTACCTTTTCATTTTGATATGCAGTTACAGCTATAAATTCAGTTTCTTTAAAAACATATGTCCTAAATGTTGAATACGGTAATTTTAATATATCATTAGCTCTAACCAAATGGAATCTTGGTTGATATTTATGCATTGAATTTAATATTGTCTGTAAAATATATAAAAAAAAAAGAAAAGGAAAATTTGTTAGATATTTTTTGTTTAAAAATTTCATATAAAGTAAATTTGTTTGAAATGTTACACAGAATAGTACATAATAAGGAGTGGGGTTATTCAGTTAATTTAGTAAAATGCATATAAATATTAAATGTAATTTACATGTTTTATTCGGTTTACATATATGCTTTTTAACTGCATTAAGTGAATAAATTACCCTCACTATAAATATATGTATACTCGTATACGAGTATATTTTGTAAAAGAATAAAAAAAAATAATATTAAGATGAAAATAGAAAAAAAAAAAGAAGTAAAGTATCGATTTAATTGTAATATATAATTGTAGGATTTAAATTTAAAAAAAAATCTTTTTGATTGAAATTTATTAAAATTATAAAAGTTCTCAGATATATATGTACGTATGATGGAAATTGTGTGAAAATTATTTTATGTGTCAATTTTTTTGTACATCAAAATAGCAAACAGAATATAATTTTTCTGAATGAATTTTCTTTAATTGTAAGTTGAACACATCATATAAAATCTTCAACAAAATGTCCGTGTATAACAAAAAAAAAAACAACTTTCCTAAAATATTGTACGCCTAATTTATGATTGTGTTCTGATTATTATGATTGTACGGGTATACGAGAACGAGTACAAAAAATTTTTCTCTATTAATGGCGATTATAATCTTCATTATAACAATAAAATATAGCATGTGTGCATTCATAATTTATTCGTATTCAGATGACAAAAACCGACAATGATGAATTTTCATTGAAAATAATTTATAATCATGATTTGAGGAACATTTTGCATAAAATTTTCATACAAATTTTCATATTTCGCCCACATATATATATATGTATATGTACCTCTAGAGCTAATTTAATTTAATTAAATTTAAACAGACAATAATTTGAGCATATTCAAGGTTATCTAATATTTGAATTTGTTATATACGTAAGTTACTATATAATTAAATAAATAAATTTTATCTCTTTTTCATACTAAACCTCTAACATAAAACATGTACTACGTAAACGTACTACCACTTAAAAGTTAACTACTGTTCGCTTGTACAATAAGTTAATAATAGTGCATTTAAAAGTTCACACAAATAGTCAGTTAGGTACATAATAATCTTAACGAGATTTTGTACTACCGTTTATGTAGTAGCCATAGAATACTCGTACAGTACGATTGTGTAGTATATGTAGTACTGGTAGTACAGTAGAGAATTATAACCACGTTATTGGTTATAATGTGGTTTTATGTTATAACATAACTTATTATTAGCATTCATTTTCATTCATCATGGTATACGAGTATGTATAGTTATCGTTCATCAGTCACGTTGTTATCTTTATTTTCAAATTTATCTTCATACACAATATACAATAATTCAAAATGTTTGTTTGTGTATGAATGCATTTAAGTACTTACACTATTATTGATCGCTCGTATACACAAACACAACAAAATATGTATTTTTAAATTAAAAAATTAACAATTAACGTTTATTTTTCTTTTAAATTTTTTTTATTTTAATGTTTTTTGTTGTTCTGATAATGATGACGACCTCTTATTTTATTTTAATAATAATTTAACCATCTTAGAAAAATGAATAATGCATCTTTTTCTTCATGATATTCCACATGAGACCAAAGAGAAGCTATATTACTATAAGAATATTCCGTTATTGTTTATACGTTATTTAGTTGAATTGTATATGAATATACATATAGATAGGTGTATATACAAACACTAACACTTATATAAAAAACTTATAATGATAACGAAGTTAATTTAATGAAAATTGATTTAAAAAAATTTAAAAACAAATGGATATCGTTTAATAATTTTCGTATGTGTGAGGTCTTAAATTAACTGTATACTAGTATATGTATTTTTTAATTGTACCTATCTATATTAAATATATGTATATAAGTATAAAGAGTATAATATCTCAATATTCTACTTTATACCTTTATATGTAGGTTAGGTATAATAATACGAGTATTCAGAGAGAAAAAATCAAAAGAAAATAAATCCGATAATCGTTTAAGCTGTTCTTCATGAGAGATTATACATTGTGAATATATGCTGTGTGTGAGTGGTTGTATTCTGTATTAAATTTTCATGGTATTGTAATAGTATATTAAATGATAATCGATGATGGTGGCATTGCAACGATACTACTGAAGAATAAGAAACCAATTAAAAGACAAACAAAAATGACCAAATGCCCCATATTACACAGTATTTCTCTTAAAGGAAATCACAAATTTTTATTTTAAATATCCACTTATCGTGTTTCGTCAAATATTAAATTATATACACGGTTACGTATGATATACAAAAATACATATACATTCATGTATCTTTTTATAACTAATTATATGTCATTCACAAACAAACACACGAATGTATCCATAATTTTTTTTTTTTTTTAATTTTGGTTGAAAAAGATTTATACACTTCTGTTGTAGATGCGTGAATATTTTGTTTCTGACACAATCGACTGCTACAGCAGAAGAATAGTATATATTTTCCTTTTTCCTTATTTTTTTTTTTTTAAATTTGTGATACTAAAAGTTGGAATTAAAACAAATTTTAACACTGACATCAAATAATTTAATGCAGATACAAACACATATGTAATCTATATATGATATAATAAATGTCATCAACATTCTGATTGAATATTTACTATATACAAATTTAATGGCACTTTGTTATAACAAACCAATCAGCGGCGGGGTAGATAGGCTGCATTTGGAAATCAAGTCTAAGGAAAAAAATAATTTTTGTTTTTCAGAACTTCTTGTTTTATTATTATTATTATTGTTATTTATTAAGCAGAGAGGTCAGTAAACTGCCTCCCTACTGACCACACCACGACCCTCCAGGGCCTTTTGGCGGTGAACTTCTTGTTTTATATTTATGTTTATTTTAAATGATTTTCTTCTGTATTTTTTTTTTTTTTTTGCTTTTAATGTATTCCGAAATATAAATAATTTCCAAAAAACAATGTGAACATGAAGACAAAAACAAAAAAAAACTCCAAATTTAAATAAATAAAGGAATAAAAACACATAAATTCAGATAGATTTTCTATTTTATATTTTATCAATAAGATTTCTGGTGGTCACCACCACAAGTCTGAAACTTGAAAAACCAAAAATTAAAATTACAAAAACAAAAAAAAAAGATGAATGAAAATGAAATCGAATTAGTAATGAACAAGATCACAAAAACAAAAAAATAATCCTTGTTAGTGTAATATGGTAAACGAAAATGTATACCGAAATGCGAATATATAACAGAAGAAGTTTTTTTTTTAACCGATATAAGATCGTCATTTCAATCGAAGAAATAACAAAAAAAGGTTTTTGCCTTTCAAAATGATAGATGGATGAATCAGAATCAGAACATAACAAAATAAAGATATCACATAGTATATACGTATCTGCATATGTATACATCATAACCATCAAGCTACATATATTCGAATCCCTCCTGTATTTATAACTAAATAATAAAAAAATAAAAAATGGAAGAACGTATACAGGAAACAGGAGAAAATAAATTTTCAATATTTATCTGTAAGACAAAAAATCCACTTAAAATCACAACAATTTGGGTGGTTTGAAGATATCTTCATTTTTTTGTTTTATTTGTTTGTTTAAAAAATCATTTTTTGTCTTTTATCCTTTTTTTTTCAATTTAATTAAGTGATAAGATTTTATTTTTCTTTTGAAAAAAAAAATAATAATAATTAATTAAAAGGAAATAAAGATTGATGTATAGAATTTTTATTGCTTTTATAAAATGAAAAACAAAAAAAAAAACAACATTCGAAAAAATAGTGTCTGATTAATGTATTAAATATTTCAAAAACTAAAGAAAAAAGAATGTGATTAAAAAAAAAACATACAACTAATAAAACATTTAAAAACATTTGAACGAATCATTAACACTAAATGTATTCAAAATGTATTACTACATTACATATATTCTTGTTGTTGTCGTTGTTGCTGTTGTTGTTTATGGTGGGGGAGGGGACAGAGGGAGGGGTTAGGAGAGATACTTACTCACGAACTTGAGAGCGATCAGACAGGGAAATTAAATTAAATACAGAATTGTATCATAAATGTGTATTACGTATTATAGAACGTATATTCAAGTGTCCTTGGAAAATGATTTTTGATTTTATTATTTTTTTTTTCACAAAAACATTAAAAAATATTCTCTGTTAATTACATACTCGTATGTATATAAAATCATTTAATTTTAAATCGTTTCTTTATTCATTCATTTAATATCATTTTCATAATTAAAATGCAAATTATTTTCGATAAAATTCTATAAAATAAAATAAATCTAATACCGCTCACTATATTATTCACTAATATACGTATAAATATTCGATCAGATAAATACATATACTAAATATAATATTTGCATTTGTGTGTATTACTTTAAAAGTTGTATAGGATTCAAACAGAGTTAGTCTATACCATCAATCGTTATCATCGTAAAATCGATTGAATGACATAAAAGTATTACATATGCCTTCTACGTACCTTTATACATGCATATTGCATACCTATGTATATAAATAAGTAAATAATTGGTTATATGTATTTGTTGAGATACATCACATTATATACTTACACTCTGTATAAAAATGTACATAATATAAGTATTTGTATATGTATAATTACGATTTCGGCAATATTTAAAAATTTTCAAATAAAAACTAGGCAAAAATAAAAATAAAAATGTATAGTGTGTTTTAAAAAATTTCGAATGCGATATTAATTGTATTATCGTTTATTATGTATGTCTCACTAAAATATCAATATGCATATGTATGTAAGTATATGTATACATATGTAAGTACATTATTAAAGATTTAAAAATAAATACTGTTATAAAAATAAAACAGAAAAACCGATTAAATAAAACATCAAAAGGATTCGTTCTTTAAAATTAAAATAAAAGAAAAAAAAAATAATATTATATTGACGACGATGATGATGATGATGATGATGACGATGATGATTTGAAATAATCATAAAAAATTTTGAATTGATCAACGCCAACATTATCGTTTTTCTTTTATACCTACAATATTTATATATACATGTTTCTGTATACTGTATACATGTTCCTGTTGCGATGAATGTATACAAACACATTAATATCTTCAAATAATGTTGTGAAGACATACGAGGCTTTTATTTATCTGTCTACGTAACTCTAATAGTCTACTATAAGGTTTCTAAATAATGTTTATATGTGTATACAGCAAACTGTATATATATAAAATGTACCTATGTATGTAGTATATAAAGTTCGGATTGATACTCAGCATGTGATGATCACCATTTATTTATCGTTTAATTTCTCTTTTTCATTATATTATATTATAGCCATTTTACATTTGTTTTTTTTTGTCTTTTTAATTTTATTAAAACAACAAAAAAACTTATATGATAATGTACCTCTATATTTAGTACGTGTGAGTGTATATATATAGTAGGTACATATGGATGTATGTATGCAATACAAAATATACAATAATCATTTTTCTTTTTCTCTAATCATTTATTGATTTTACTTTATATTTATAAAAAAAAAAAATTTTTTTTTTTGTAACTTTACTTTGCCTTTTTTTTTTTTTTAATTTCTTTTATTATATTTTTCATTTTCATTTTTAAAAATTTTATACATTATCATAAAAATGAGTATAAAATATAAAATGCAAAATGTATACCTTACAGGTATATTCCTATATAAAATAGTTGGAATAAAATTTATAAAACAAAACGAAAAAACAAAAATACACACAGTATCTTTTTGAAAAGAAAAGAGAAAAAAAAAAAAAATAAAACAGCCGATGAAAAATATTGAAAATGGTATTAAGTGCGATAGTGATATGTCGCAAAAACTTAAAAGCACCGATGGTGGTCTTTCATGTACCTATACAATCTTACATATAGTATACAAATAAGTATAGCTATGTGTATAAATTTTTTATTAACTTCGCACAGTATTATTAAAATACGAATGGAATAATATTGATATTGATATACTTAATATGAAATTTGTATTATCATTATTATTATTATTATTATTATTTTTATTAATATATCGATTCAAAATATTATTTTTCTTTATTTCAACTGCGATATTTAAACTTATTACTTATTTTACACAGGTAACGCATATACCATATACATATACATGTATGTACATTTATGTAGTTCATTTTGTATAATGCATAATGTGTTATGTTTATATGTAATGTATCTTAAATAATTTTTATATTTAAAAAGTAAAAAGAAGAATAAAAATATACAAGAAAAATTCAAAGATATGTAACAAAAAATTTTTCAACATATGTAGTAAGTATATCGCACGACATACATTTATTTTCTTCATTTCTTTAAAAAGAAAATAAATAAATAAAAGTCACATACAAAATATTACATACATGTATTCTATAGTGCACGCTGATGTAACCTATTATATTCATGTACCTATATGTAGGAATATATAAGATGTAACTGTATACAGTACGTGGTTTTACATATAGACATATTAAGAATATAAATGCATTTTCGAATGATCAATACATATTTTTCTTCCATTTATATTATACTACATCATGGACAATTTTTTTTGTTTTTTTTTGAAAATGGGAAAAATAAAAATGAAAATTCTGATATGTAATTATTTGCAAAAGTTTTGTATTTGTATGTATACTACAGAATAAACATCAAACATTACGCGATTTTAGCCCAGGATAGAACAGAATGAAGGCGACTTGTAAGAGAAGCTATGTGTCATCGTAGTCTGAAAAGCTGTGGAGGATGTATACTACAGAACGTGCCTTTAATTTAATAAAATTAGTAGGTCTATATAAACCAAAAACATAAATACTATATAATATACTTATGTATGTAGATATCTTCTCATTATAATTCTAGCTTATTTTCTCTCCTTTTCTTTCAATTAATTTGTATAAATATATGTACCATGTATGATATTATATTTTTTTGTATTATTTTTTTTCATAAACTTTATACATATCCTTAAATAATACACTATATGTATGGGCGAAGGCGCATATAAAGTAACAGATTGATATTCAAAAAATGAATTATTAATAATAATTCTCTTCTTTCTCTTTTCCACACATATATTTGAGTGTTTATTCTTTTGTATCTTTTTTTTTTTTTTAAACACAATTAAAATAAATTTAATAATTTCATAAATATATTTTACTTGTTGCAATGTTGAATAAAAATGAAATTGAAAACAATAAAAAAAAAAAAAAAATAAATAAATTAAAAAGAAATTCTATGATGTTGGTCCTTCATTATGATATGATAAAAAGTATATTATATATTCTATATACACCACAGTGATCTGTGTATCTGTGTATAAAATATACGTGTATTATTATATGTATATGCATATTTACAGTGGATACATGACGTATATGTTAATAGCAACATTATGATCAGCATATACACTAAATACAAAAGAGCCCGGTGTTTTAATGTTGACAATATTTTATTAAAATAACAAAACAGAAAATGTAATAATGATGATAATAATGAAATGAAATAAAATAAAACAAAACATATACATACACACATATATACACATTAATGCAGCTATATACAACAGCGTATACAACAACATGTAGTTTTGGAGTTTGTCTTATGCATTTTGTGACTTCTTCAATCTTCCACAATCATATCAATATAAAGTATAGTATTTTTCGATTATTATGTATGTATACAAAGGTTCGTTTTCAGTCAGTTTTTAAGTTTTTGGTTGATGTTTTCAATATTCTTGTATATGAAGTGTATATACATATATAGAGAGTCACATGCATACATCCATATAATCGTGTATATGTAGATATGTGTATTCATACATAGCAGTGTAGAGATGGTAATATCTGCCAATATCAATCCGTTTATGGTGATAAATTTTTATGATTTTGCATTTTTATGAGAAACGGAAATAATTATTAAAAGTCAAAGAAGAAAAATAATAACCTGTTCGTTTATATTATTTGAATTTTATTTTATTCTTTTTATTTTTTTATTTAATTTAAATTGAATTCTTTTTTCTTTTCTTTTTTTTCTGAATTATAAAAATCGATGATTGGTTTTTAATAAATGATTGGAATCAAATACATAATATATTTGTATGAAGTTTTTTTTTTTTGTTTTTTAAAGTACATTTTGTTTTACAGATTTTTGATTTTTAATTATCAATTATTATTTTTTTTTTTGTTTTTTGTAATTTTTGTATTATTTTCTTTATGACATGTTATTCTTTTTGAATTGATTTTTATTTTAATATTATTTAAATATATTGTGGGCAGAGTGTGATGTTAATTGGATTTTTTTATTGTTAAATATGTATGTGTATGTATGTGCATAAATGAAATGTTCTGATAAAAAATTTACATAAGTAATTATGATTTATGCGATTATTTGAAAAGTATATATTTTGGAATACGTTTTTTTTTAATCCAAAGGATTATTAAAACTAAAAAAAAAAACTGTATAATGTCACAAAAATTAATTGAAAATATTGAAGATCATATGGTCTAGAATAGAGGAGTTCGGTCGGTGACGCAGTGGTAGAGCAATTGGCTTACTCATATATTTCGAAGTTACGGGTTCAATTATTATCCCCAAGAATACTAGGAACAAATAAGTAATTTTCAATTTTTCGTTTCCATTCCAAATTTCATTAACCCGAACTTCAAGTTCATTTGTAGCTTTAAATGAGTAACAGCTTATTGGAAATAAGACCATCCATATAGAAATGTTGATAAGTATATATAGCCTATTTGCTGGAAACAAGAGTAAAAGTAACACAAAGCTCTATGAGATTTAAACGTTTCTAATAATGATAGATCAGTCTAAGCCTATCATGTAAATGAGCTTGCTTCTCTATCAGCATTTAACTCAGTAGTTCGTAATCCAAGTTAAATGGTGTGGGTGCATTCATTATAGTAATAAAGTCATGGAAATCACTTTGGTGAGAGTCGTGGCTCACCTTGAGCTATAACGCTGAAAGAGGCTGATGATGATAATGTTTTGAAACTTCTTATATTTGTTACAATATTCATTTTAATCGACTTGGAAAAGAAATCACCAGTTTTTCAGTTTCATACAACCTCAAAGCATCAAAATCTACTCCATCAAAAAGTACCAATTCCAATGCTTTCATAATTGATATGATGATCTAATATAATTGAAATTTAAAGAAAATTATTCAAAATTCTCTAAAAATTAAAAATTCTATAAAATTTTTTCTAATTACGAGCAATGCAAATTGTAAATATTTTTCATTTAAAAAACTACAGGTATTGATTATACATTCTAGTGTTGTTTGTGTATACACTTCTCATTATTTTACATAATCGCATGTATATATACGAAATCTATGTATAAGTATCATTATGCAATTTTAGATCAAATCTTATAAAAATAATAACAAATCGCTTATGTCATATACTTATTTCATAAATGTAATTATATGTGTATTCGACAATAAATTTTTTTTTTCATGTTTTTATTTTCGTGTTGAAAGCCAGAGACCACCCAAGATTCTAATTTTGCATACAGTATAATATGTGAAAAATTTATCATTTCATTTTATTACATATGTATGTATGTACATATTTCAAATATTTTTTTTTTTTCGATTTTATTTTTAATTAAAAGTTTTTTTTATAGAATTTAAATATTTTTTTTTTTTTAATGATAATTTATGCATTGCGATCGCATGTTAATAGCGTTGTTAGTATATCTATGATGTGCATTATGTACATATATCTAAAAAACTCATGTTTATTGAATTTGAATGTATATAGGGTACCTATACAAAAATAGTATTAGAGGTAACATTTTCATATCATAATCATGAATCTATTTTTTTTACCATACATCTAAGTATATACGATTATGTACATAAGTATGCATTTTTGCAAATTATAAAATGATTGTACAATTTTTCTATATATACATCTATTTATTTATATACTAAAATTTTCTAAAATGTTACATAAAATTTTGTACAATATTCTTGTATACCTTATACATATATACGTACGTCATGTGTATGTATATAGGAATGAATATATGTGATATGAAATATATATGTATATTGATCAAAATTATACATTGTAATATATCTTTTAATTCTTCGTTTTTTCAAATTTAACTGCAAAACACGTATACAGGTAAATAGTATTTATTTTTCTAAATTCGAATCTATGAGAGTATCTATGAATAATACTCCTTTTATTTTATTTTATTGAAAAATGAATGAAAACAGAGAAATTATATAATACATAAAAGAAAAATTATAGATTTTATACAAAATACTCGTAAATATCAAATTTATACATTCATGAATACATTATAAATATGTACGAGCAGATAAATACAAATAATTGTATAAGAGAATCATAAATATATGTAATTTTCATATTTAATATTTATGACAAATGTACATTTTATAAATAATGTACAATGTACATCAGATATTACTGTATACTATTAGCATACTGTATGCACATAAATACTCATGTATGTATGTGGTATATCTAACTAAATTCATACAAACATCGAACACATATTATACATACATATATCATTATTTGTATTGAAAAATGTAAAGAAAAAAAAAGAACTATTATTAGACATTAACACAAAGTGAATGTACGATTAATTCTCAAATGCATTTATGCAAAATGTTTTTTTCCTTTTTTTTAAAGTTTTTTCTCAGTAGTAGTTTTTTTCAATTTCTTTTATTTATTTTTTTTGTTTTTAATTTAATTTATTTATTTAATTTATTTAATTTGTTGTTTTGGTTTCTTCGTTTTGTTTCTTTTTTGATTTAGAGATGTTCATGTATGATATATTTTGTATCATTTTCTATGAGTTATAATAAGCAAGAATATGTTACTATATATATATATTACTAATATCTAATATATGCATATATTCCAACAATTTTGCAACAGATTATGTAATGTTCAGGTGTATGTAGAGGTAGGTTAGTATATACAAATCATATATTTTTTATTCTATAATGAAATGCATATAAAATCCTCGCATATAGATACACGTAGGTATGTATACAAATTCATGATACATATAGTATTCAAAAAATATGTAAAATTATTTTGTATACATTCTATTTAGTTATAATCATAGATTAATCTGTATGGTACAATGGTACAAAATAGTATACACATTTTAAATATTATAAATACTGTACGCCTATTTATCTAAAGTGAATATATTTTGTCGAGAATTAGTTATTTTATATATTTTAATTTGTTATTTTTTTTCTCTCTCGTTGGATTTTGTATAATCATTATCTTAATATGTATCTTCATCTTAGATTATTATTATGTATTTTTTTTGTTTCTTATTTTTGTAACAATATATTACAGCATTGTGTACATATATGCATGTATGAACATTTTAAAAAAGGTGTAACCAATAACATATGTTATGTTTACAAACAAATTACATACACGTATGTATACAGTTTATATTTAAAAATTACTATCTTATGTTCACAACAAATAAAAATA
Organism: Villa cingulata; assembly: GCA_951394055.1. Classification (NCBI taxonomy): domain Eukaryota; kingdom Metazoa; phylum Arthropoda; class Insecta; order Diptera; family Bombyliidae; genus Villa; species Villa cingulata. The sequence continues at coordinate 20,646,819 of OX596025.1, read as the reverse complement.
AAAATTAAAATTAAATTACAAATAAACAAGATAATTTCCTGTTCACTGTTTATAACAAACACGTATACGAGTACGAGTATATTGCTTAGACACAGAGACATAATTCTCATGTACACATGCAAAATGTATCTACAAAAATTATGTCGATTTTTAACTAAAATTTTTTTTTTAAATTGAATTGCAATGAGAAATTATTTATGCCGCTTGTAATTATTTTCCCATATAAAATCATTTTCTATTAGTTCAAAGTATTTTGCGAAATTTAGAAAAAGAATAAGACTTGAAATAAAAGGATGCTGTAATCGTTATATGATATATACGTATGTATGTTGTAGTAGTTTTAGGAGTAACTTGCTATACTGGAATAATTTTCAATTTTTCATTGCTTATTTCCAAATTTCATTATTTCAAAGTTCACTCAACTTCAAACTTTCGGTGAATTCATGATAGAGCAATAAAGTCTAGAAGAAATCAGTTCAACTGAAGGTTTTGGCTTGACTTATGGGCTGTGCTTATTGCAGACATTTGAAGAAGAAGAATAGTTATATGAAACATAAATTCAACACAATGCTTACTAGAAATCTTAGTGCTTAGTGGCACAGTACAATACTATTAAGAGAAACACTGTACATGCACATTGCACAAGTATACGAGGATTGCTGAAATTCTAAAACTGAACAGAAAATATATTAGATTTAACACTCTTATCTATACGTATATTAAGTGATAAAAGCGATTTAATGGTGAACGGATAAAAAAGCGACAGGGAAGGTGCTGAACGTTCAACTCACGGAGGTGTTCCAGCGCTGCAACTGAGCAGCTATTTATTAAGTGTTCACAGAACCTCCTCGTTGGTGACCACTGGTAACTAAGTCCTGACTGGCAACAGGAAGGGATTAAGGCTAATCTATGGATGCGAAATAGGTCCTACAGATTGGGGGTTGGACGATAGGCTGATTCCCTATCCCCGGAAAACCTTACTTATTAGCAGACTAGAACAAGAGGCTAAGGACATATTGAGTTCTGAAATGTCGCGAAAGAAGGAAAAGAAGAAAAGCGAACAAATTTGACAGAACAAATTTCAATGCAGACAATTTTCTAGATATAAAACGATAAAAGAGAGAGATACTAAACTTTGAGTTTCAGTGTAAAATCAAACCAAATTCCAACTCAATTAGTATTTTAAATAAACAAGAGAAGCAACATTTAATGCCAAAATGAAAAAATTATGTCGCTAATTTTGCGATATGATACTTGTGTTTAATTTTTACATATTATAGGAAGAAAAAAATTCTGAGAAAAATTATAGTTTTAAAATAAAATCGGATAATCTAACATATAAAATGTTAAATTTTATAAAATTTGTAATATCATTAAGCTGTATATGAATATGTTATTTGCTTTTTATTATTTTGCCTCTATTATGATTGCTATACACACGCTTAAACGCACATGAACTACCATCTTATAGATACAGCTAGCTAGGTACCAATAATTAAAACGATGAAAAAATAAAGAAAATTAAAAATTAAGATTATAGAAAAAAAAATTATTTTTTATTAATTAAAATAAATAAAATTTGTTTTTATTTTATTTTATTTTAATTTTTTTTTCGTTATCAGATGAACAATTTGAAAAGTAAAAAAATATATAATTAAGAAAAAGGTAAACTAGTTTTTATAACTTTATATATTACCTAAATAAAAAAAAAATAAATACTGTACTGTACATTAATTTAACAGATTCACTTTATGTATAAAACATTTAAATATTATTTGAATAAATAGAAATTGTATTTGTCATAAAAATTTTTTATTGATACTATAATCATAATTTGTATATGAGTGTACACCCATCCATATGTTTGTACATATTGGTTAATATAGGAAAACACAGAAAATATATTATTCTATATAGGTAATAGCAATACATATGTAAATATAATACATTCAGTATACACATATTTATTTATGTAGGTAATAAGATTCTTCATAAAAATTTATACATAATAATCAGTTATAAAATATTTAAATTTACATTTTGTATGTGTATACACGTATTCATATTATATTTTACAATCAAAGTCTAAGAAGTCTGTAATAATAATAAATACAAATATAACCCGCATACGATAATATCTATAACCATATGTGCATTTTATATATTTTATATTTTAGACCTAATTTTTATAGTTTTCTAGTTAGTAGCTGGTACAAGTTAAGTTGATTAGTCAGTTCAGTATAAATGCATATGCATATACATATATGATTACCACACACTATTTCGTTACTGCTGGAACAGAATGTGTAGCTGTAGTTACGGCTGAAACATGTAGCATAGCACGTATAGTATATATATTATTCTAAAGTGCTGCATGCGGTTGTAACGAACAGAATGTACTGCTGACTAATACTAGAGACAGACATAAAATTAATCTAGATTAAACTAATCTGGATTATCTCTAATCCAGATTTATAAAGCTGAACGTGACAGATTGCATAAATGTAGATCATCTATAACGCGATCAGCTGATTTGTTGAATTTATTCATAACCACACAGTCACCACAATTACTTTAAGGTTATTATTTTCGTGTTAATTGCGATTTGAATATCGAAATATATTAATTATTTTGAATTTTTTAATTTTTAGAAACGTTTAATTGGTAAAACCACTCATTTCACACAATTTTAATAAACTTAAAGGTATCACAAAAAAAAAAAATGCACAATAAATCAGAATCAGAAAACTGAACTGTCAATTTTTATGTCTTCTTTTTCCTACTGGAAATCCAGTTTTCAGAACTGAATTTAAGGTAATGTAGTTATACAAAACTGGATCATCTAGAAATTGTGATGACATACATACACTTTAATTCAGATTAACGACTTAATCTAAATTAAAATGCTTAGCCTGTCAACGTTATAATGTATATAGTTGATTCAAAACTGTCAAATTAAGTGGTGGTCAACCAAGTGGCTTACTTGTTTATTTTAATTTTTAATTAATTTAATTTTTCTACATCTATCTACATCTGTCATAATGGCATCTTATTTGATTCACAAAAACTGAAATGTCAGTCTGTAGCTCTATAAATTAAAAATTTGTTAAAGACTAGAGCATCAGCTACGACTACAAATTTGGCAGAACCTGCACACTCTGTTGCTGTAACATTAATTTATATGATTTCAAACTTTGCTGCATGTTTCAGCCGTAACTATACACACCTATATAGTACATTCTGTTCCAGCAGTTATTATAAAATATTATTTTTTTTTTTTCATTCATTTGAAATTTTTATTTAAAGAGAGACAGAGAGAGAGAGAGAATAGAAAAAGCAACAAACTTAAATTAAATTTCAAATGTAATAAAATCGTAAAAATTGTAATAATCGTTTTTTATATAAATTATAGATATTTCAATTATATTTTAAATTTTTTTGTACATTATATAGGTACAATATATGTATAATATTATAATTTTTATACGATTCTATACATTTTTGTGTGTGTGTGAATGTATGTGTATTTATGCATATTATTATTCTATGGGAAAAAACAGAAATATATATAATATGAATGTAATTTATATTCATTATTGACTGTTATACATAAATGTACATATGTACTACAAAATTATGTATATAAGATTGTATAAATTAATAGTAATTCATAAATAAAATTTATATTCATAGATCTACCTGAATGTGAGAAATTTTTTTATTTTTTTTTTTTTTTTTTGTATAATCGAAGTTTGCTCATAGTTGAGAGAGTTAATCATAAATATTAGATATTAGTAAATATACTATTTACTGTATGTATATACATATAATATGCATGCGTGTGTATGCACAAATCAGTCAATTATTGTCGTTATAATCAATGAATATTTTTATGTTTCAAGTTTTTGTTTTTTGTAAATTCAATTACATAGTAGGTATTTCTTTTGCTTTGTTTTTCTATTTTTTTACTTTTCATATAAGCGATCATTTAATTTCATTTATATGTTTATTACTTAAGTACGTTTACGTACGTATATATACCGCTTGTATATACATATCTATAAATGTATAATATATGCATAACATAAACCTAGTTAAATGTTGACACTTTAACGAGTATCTATACCCCTATATTGATTATTATTATTGTAAATGCTTATATTTATTATGATTGATCTTATAATCATCAATAAAATCAGAGTGCACCTTCATTTTATATGTTTAAGAATATATATTTAGGCGCCTATTTATGAAAGCAAAAAAAAAAAAAAAATAAATGAAAAAAAAAAAAACACAATAAAACCAACAGGAAAATATAAACCTTTAGTCGCCATTCTTTTTTGTTTTTTGCTTTGTACAATGAGTATGTATGTAGTAAAGGTATTATGATTTAACTGATATGATTTCTTACACATGATACAGCATTTAAAAATATGTAACATGCATACATATACTGATGATAACTGGATTACAGAACAGTATTTTTCAATATTGTATTGTAAAAATTGTCATCAACATTTTTAATAATTTCATATTGAAAATTTTTATATTAACAGTACGAGTATATAGTCGCAATTTATTAAGAACATAAAATTTTTGAATAATTGTGCAAATAATATCCGTATATAAAAATATTTTTATATGTAATATATAAATATACAATGAAAAAATTATATTATAAATAATCATTAAAATGAACAGCAGCTTTTATATACGAGTATATATTTTTTGATTTAATATATAAAACGATTTTTTTAAAAAAAAAAAAAACATAAATATTTTTCTCTTATTCTTTTTATCATTTCCTTTTTCTTATGTTATTATAATGTTCTTGAGTATTATGTTTTTCGCTTGTTTTTTATTTTATTTCTTTATACAATTTGAACAGGACAACATTCTTTAAACATCATAAAAATACTGTATTATAGAATTTAATATTTGTTAGGTATACACACAGGCTTTGCTTATACCATACATGATACGAATATACGAGTATATCTACTATACTCTTGTAATGTACTGTACATATATTTTTACAAGAAATCGTAAAATCTGATCAACACGTACACGTAATATAATGTCCCATGGTAATTTTATATCGCATTTCAAATATAATATAGTACAAAAAAATATTCGAAAAAAAGAACACGCACATATACATGTACATACATACTTCTGATCTGGTATACATATACATACAATCTTGTACGGCATTTATGAAAAACACAACCATTGTAATTTCGAAGAAAATCCCAAAGTTATGTAAGATTGTTGTAATATATACATAGTTAGTTAGTTTTTATTTTTCATCTTTTTGTGTGTGTGTGTGTGTGTGTCTGTGTGTATTTTATTTTAAATTGTCCCTTGTCTACCGACGTGTTAACAATTTTTTTCTCATACAAGAATTATGTGACAATATTTTAACGATCGTGTCAATGTTTTAAATTAAATCAATTATCAATTGTCAGTTATATGAAAACACAGGAAAATTATTGCAATATTGCGATATACATACTCGTATATAAATAGTTGCGTTTACGTTACGATATATCTCAAGTTGTTGCATTATACAACAAAATACATATTTGTATATGTACCCAACAACTATATAAAATGGTATATGGTTAGAATAAGTTTAATAAAAAATTATTTGTTAGTTTTTGTTTTAAATATATTGCGTAAAATTTATAACTTGTGTGATTTGTAATTACTTTTCTATACATACATATATACGAGTATATTATGCACCAATGTACATAAAAAATGCAATACTATAGTTGTGGTAGTGGTATATGGTGGTAACAACCTAGTAATTGTCTGCATATTCTTATATACATACATAGATACTTGATCATTTATGTATACATATAATAAAAGAGATGCAACTCATTTATACTTTAATCAGTAATGTTAACAAGGAAAAAATTTTTTTGCAAAACATAAATTTTATTTTAACATTTTTTTGTATGAAACACTGTTAATAGTGTGCATTATTAGTTAAAACGTGTTACCTGATAGACACCTGATGGAATGCTGTCGTTGGTCCACTCGTATAGGCACACATATTTTTATTATACGCATACATATGTATATGTACATATTATGAGTATTTGTTAGACACATTTTAGTTAGAAGAAAAGAAAAAGAATAATGTCGTATTGCATATACGGATTTGTAATATGAAATTTTTAGTGTTAATAAATTTTGCTTGTAGATAATGGAAATGGAATGTTTCAGCCACCCCAAATGATGATTACATTTTATGTGTACATGTATTTGGAAAAGTTTGCAATTGCAACACTATGTCTTATACAATACAAGTACTATTGGATAAAGTTTAAATACCCGACATAATTGCATATATGTATATGATGTGTGTGTATGTATGCACTTAATGGAATGAAAAATCTAGATCATTTCATTACTCTATTACTGCATTACGATGGTATACATATATACGTAACAAATATATAAGATTGAATGTATTTTATTCTCTAAATAAAGAATCTGCACCATGTTGTTACTGGTTAGTTACAAATTTTTTATAAAATGTTTAAACATATGCAAGCCTATAATAGTACACGATTCATCATGGTGTAAATTGATGGAAATATAATAATTTTCAATAAAGGTTTATGTCCTTACTATGATTACACCTACAAAGTCAATGCAATGTAAAAGATAATCGATTCATAATCGTTTTAGATTTTCGATTGATTGCACAGGCAATATTAATAAGACGACAAATACAAACAATGATCACAGTTGAAAATAATTATCCGAATATACTTAATGAATTGAATACAGGTGCAATTATATGAATGGCAAATATTAATTGCAAAAGTTCAATGTTCAATCAGTAATTTTATTATAAATTTTTTTAACAAAATAATAATTGGACATACATATGTATATGTGAATGTATTACACATGTATTTTATGTACGCAAAAATGAGAGAAAAAAAAATATTTAAAAAGGGAACTGCTCATTAAATGAAAGTTATAAAAATGATGAATGAATGAGAAAAAAAAAACATACATGTGTCGCACTTTACGAACAAAATACACACATACACACATATATATATATAGTGTAGTCATACATATTATAAATTTAATGATTTGTTTTGTATACAGATTTTTAATATGTGTGTGTGATCAATAAATCAAATTTAATTGTTAAAAATGACAACAAAAATTTTATGATAATCCTTTCTCTTCTATTTTGCGTTTATTGTTATTATTGTATGTTTGTGTATGTATCAGATATATTTTATTTCTTTAAATTTTATAATTCTAATAATGTTTTTCATATGTGTTTGAAAAAATATATTCACATGCGCATGTACATACATATGTATGTACTGATATTTTGCATCAAATTATGATCATAAAAATTTTATGATTGAGAATATTTTACACACTACAGACAGACAGTTGCAACAGATACATGTATTTGAACCTTTATAAAATGAAATAAAATAAAAAAACTGTATCTACAAAAAAAAAAAAAAGAAAAAATGAAATACATCAGAAAAAAAAATGTTTTATATTCACTAAATTCGTATGATAATTACAACAGATTTATTATCATTTCATATATAATATCATAAGATAAATGTGTATATGTGTAGCTTCATATGAAAAGCTATATCTACACATATAAGTAAAAATAACAAGATCGATTGATGGAAACCATACTTTATGATCGATATGATCGTTATACTGATGAAATATTGTCATTAAAATAATTGATCGTTTATAAGAAGTGAATGAAGATTGAAAAGAAAAGTTGAAAATTTGAAACAAAAAAAAAATTTAAAAATAAAAAAATAAAATGGAAAAGTAAAAAAAAAAAAAAACTCAAAAAAATTTTGAAAAGACTGAAAATAAAAGTCATTAGATTATAAGATTGAGGCTGAATTTAAACACAACTTTTCCACTTTATAAATTTTATTTCTTAACTATTACAATCATCGTACACTATATTCTATGGTTACAATCCACATCCGATCACTTTGACCTCTTTTTACTTACTGTCCCTTCTTCCTTTCATTTGATACCTCATTCCTTATTATTGCTATTTTTCATTTACATTATCATTATATATTACTTGCCTATATTACGCTCTATCTTGTCTTACATTCATTAATTTACTTACAGTATTCAAAATATGCGTCATTATACGAAACATGTACAAACCTGCATTTTTATTGCCATCTTCTTAGAAATACATTATTACATTATGCCGATACATAATATTTTCTAAGAATGATTCATTCGTTGAAGTGTATACATATTTCGTTCACAATTTATTATATCCTTTATTTTACTTAGAAACTATCCTAATGTTTACACAGGTGGTACAACTTAGATCCTTTTTAAATAACAACAGGATATTATGCTTACATGTAATAAAAGAATGGGTATCGTTTATGTAAAATATAAAATTATCAAACTATATAATGTTATTGTACATGCGTTGCTTACAGTTCGGCCACGCTGCCCTTTGCCGCGTCCTCGAGGCATCAATTTTCTGAAAATATGTATATTTTTCTCGTGTATATCTAAAATTATATAATACATTACTCATATTGTTAGTACTATTATTGTTAGGTATAGTTATTGTTATTATTATTATTATTTTTTTTTTTTTTTAGTTTTCACTTCCACTAGTTTCTGATGAGTTATCTCCATTTTCTGCTTCATAAAGTTTGATTTTATCCGCAGAACAAACTCCACTATATTTTCTCTTTGAACGTGTTGAACCAGGTAGATCTTCAATAATATATCTATCGTGATCCAAGACTTTCTTGATCACATATGGTCCACTATATCGTGGTAACAGTTTCTTACTAGCTCCATCGTTGGAGTTCTTGGTTTTTCTAATAACCACAAATTGTCCTACTTCGTAAGTACGACCCTTACTTCTTTTAGCATCATAATATTTCTTCTGCAACGTTTGCTGATTTTTTGTGGAAATAAATGCTTGAGATCTTAACTCTCTTAAGTTTTCTCTCTCATTTTCACAAACCTCATTTGATAAAAATGAATCGTTAGAGCTTCTAGGTACGTAACCAAGTAGAAGTTCGTATGGGGACTTTCCCGTGGTTTTATTTGTCGTAATATTCAAACCCCATCGTATAGAGCTTATTACTGTATCCCATTTATTTTCGTTTTCGTTGGATGCAGCAATAGAACTCAAAATAGTTCGATTATAGCGCTCCACCTGGCCGTTTGCTCTTGGAGTCGCCGTAGCGTTCAATATACGTTTTATACCTAGAGATTTGCAATACTCAGTGAACTTATCACTCGTGAAGCACGTGCCTCTATCGCAAATAATACGATTTGGAACTCCAAATACATTAAAAATGTCATCAAACGTTTTGATTACCGGCCCAACTTTCGTATTGGGAACAGGATTCATAAAAACAAATTTAGTGAATCCATCTATAATCACAAGTAGGTGGGTATTTCCTCGTGAACTTTTCACGAAAGGCCCCAAATGATCAGCATGCACCGTGTGCATAGGTACATCGAACTTTTCGATTGTATTTAAATATCCTGGTTGTTTGCCTGCTGGCACTTTATTATAAATGCAACCAAGACAATGATTTATATAATTTTTAACGTATTTTCTCATTGACCCAAACCAGTATTTTTTTGATATATACTCAACCGTCTTGTCAAGAGAAAAATGCCCAATGTTATCGTGATGACACATAACAACCTCTTTTCTATTAGCTTTTGGCACAACCCATCTTTTCCCATTTTCCGTAATTTTATATAATCTGTTATTCTTAAGAACATATTCCTTATGAATTCTTCTTTCATTTTCGGTTATAGGTTTCCTTGATAGTGTATCGATTAAACTTTTACAATTTTTGTCTCTGAGTTGAGCTACTAACACCCAGTCATCTGTAGTAATATCAACTGCTAATACTTCGTTCCTATCTTCTTCACAGATAGGATTTCTACTCAGTGCATCGACGTGTGCCATTTTTAAACCTGGTCTGTATTCTACATGAAAATCGAATTCTTGTACAGAAAGCCACCATCTTCCTATACGAGGAATAAGGTCACGTTTAACGAATGCAGATCTTATTGCATTGCAATCAGTCACAACTTTGAATTCCAAACCTATCAAATAATGTCTAAAATGTTTCAAAGAAGAGACTACCGCCAAAGTTTCCAGCTCATAAGAATGGTACTTTTGCTCTTCTTTCGTTGTCATTTTACTATAATAAGAAATAGGTTTCAACTGACCATCTATTTGTTCTTGTAGTAATATGCCTGCTACCCCGTTTTTTGAAGCATCTGTATGTAATTCTGTACGTGCTCTTGGATCATACAGAGATAACAACGGTCTTTCTGACAACTTTTTCTTGAGAATCTGAAATGCTTCTTCTTGTTCGTGTAGCCACAAAAATTTTGAATTCTTTTTTAATAAAGCTGTAATTGGCCTTGCGATTGTTGCAAAATTAGCAATGAATTTTCGAAAATAATTAGCTAGCCCAATAAATTGACGAACTTGGTGTACTGTTTGTGGTACTGGAAAGTTTTTAACTGCTGCGATTTTTCTAGTGCCTGGCTGTATACCGTTCAAACTTATTTCGTAACCTAAGTAGTCAATTGATCTTCTAAAGAAAAAACATTTTTCTAATCTAAGTGTTAATTTAGCATTTCTTAAGCACACCAGAACTTTTTCTAAGGCATTCATTGCCTCATCGATATTTTTTGTTGGTATCAATATGTCGTCCATATAGGCTAAGGCAGTATCGAATCTCAAAGAACCCAAAGCAGCATTGACAGTCCTTTGGAAAATGGCAGGTGCATTTACCAGACCGAAAGGCATACGTAGATACTCATAATGCCCTTCTGGAGTTATGAACGCGGTTTTTTCTATGGAGTCTTTGTTGATAGGAATTTGGTAATATCCACTTGCAAGATCCAGGCTAGTAAAGAGACTACACCCCTTGAGTCGTTCAATTTGATCGTCTATAAGGGGAATCGGATAATGATCTTTTATGGTATTAGCGTTGAGTTTTCTATAGTCTACGCACATTCTAAATTCCCCAGTTTTCTTCTTCACTAACAAAATAGGACTGCTATATGGCGAATTTGATTCTCTTATAATATTAGTTTCAAGTAATTCGTTGACTATTTCTCTAACTATTTCCTTTTCTGAGTGGGACATACGATACGCTTTATAAACGACAGGCTTTTCGTCATTCAAGTTTATTTTCAATTCATAAAGTTCCGTTTTACCTAGTTCTTTTAAATTTTGGGCGAAGCAGTTTCGATATTTATTTAACAAATCTAATAATCGTACTTTTATTGAAATATCTAAATTTTCATCTATCTGATTTTCCAAATCACTTAAACAAAATAATTGTAATTCGTTAACATCTACTTTTAATGTACTCACCGGAATTTCTTCTACGTTGAAATCACAAGGAGTTCCTCGTGCAATTGTTTGATTGCTCTTAAATATTATGGGATGTTGAGAAACATTAGCAACAGAGATTACACCATTGTGACCGCTCGTGATGCACCTTGGTATCCAATACTCGTTGTTTGGGACTGGTCGATGTTGTAATTCTACATACAACTCTTCTTCTGAATCAGCTTCCACTGCAATAAATCCAACTGTATATGGAGGGATGACGCTAGTTCCTTTCGCCCATAAAGCAACTTTTCGCGGTGGCAGACTTTCAATTTCAGGCAGAATTAAATCCTCTTTATTAAATAATCTAACACAATTATTCCGTATCATTACGTTAACATCTGGATGATTTAAAAATGATTGTCCAATAAGAAGTTCTATTTTTTGAACTTCATCAGGAACCACTAGACCTTGCACCTCAGCTTCTGCAAGATCAGCTTTTAATTTTAAATTTACTTTCCCTAACACTTTAGTGGCTGCACCACCATATCCAGTCACTAAAACACTACATGGATCGATTTTCAACTTTAATTGCCTTGCAATATCGTATCTTAACAACACAACACTGCATCCTGTATCAATATATCCACGCACATTCTGACCATTTACCTTGCAGTTTATAAAATAACACTCGTTCTTATCTTCAAACGTATTTCCTACATATTTCACTACAGTGGTATTTAATCTAGAGCAGTTATTTGTTAAGTGTCCCAATCTATTACAATGTTGACATTCAATTTTTGGTTTGGTACATTTTGTTGAAATATGTCCTTTTTCATTGCAATTATAACACTTCACAATTTTGGATGGCATTTTATCACTTCTCTTATTCTGATTCTTTATATCCGCTGTATTAACATTTCTGTACTTCTTTTTCTTATAATCGTAATGATAGTCTGGATTTCTTTCTGCAATATTTACAGTACATAAAAATTCACTGTATAATTCTTCTGGAGAAGCATATCTGCCCACTTTAGCACTATTTTGGATTGTTATATCTTGTAATCCATCTATCAAGCAAGACACAGCATCCTTCCCTGTAATCTTACATGCTGACAAAAGACTCATTTTCGCAAAGTAGTATTCTGTCATTGTTTCGTTTCGTTCCTTTTTGCGATTAACTAGTTTCCTTAGAGATGTTGCAAAATCGTGGTGTTCTGGAAACGATTGTTTAATCAAATTTTTCCACTCACTCCACGACCTATCATAGGATTCCAGATTGCTGTACCAGGTTTTAGCCAAACCAATGAGTCGATTCTGCATATTGTATACCATGGTTTTCTCACTCCAGTTATTAACAGCAGCAAGTTGTTCGATTTTGCTTAACCACTGAGTGGCATTTAAACTTGGGTTTCCTGGTTCGAACGCAGGAATGCAATCACTTTTCACTTCACATTTCACATAATTATTATCTTGGCTTTTCTCACTTTTTTTAATTGCTGTTTCTATAAGCAGCTCCAAACGATCAAGCCTCATATTTATATCTTCTTCTCTATATTCTTGGTCACCAGAACGATGACGTTCATCGTTATTAGATTGACTCCTTTGTCGTTCAGAGTATACGGGTGACCTTGTTGGAAGTGCTTGACGTCGTCCACTTTTGCGTGTGCTGCTTCTTCGGCGTTCATGAGGAACACGTTCAGATGAATACTTCTTTCGTCTTTTGTGTTCTATAGAAGTATCAGAAGATGCCGATCGCCTTTGTTTTCGTCGCCCCATACTGATACTTTTCTTCCAATTATCAGTACTTAATTAAAATAATCACTGTTTGTATATGTATTTAATAATTTTCTTTTATTATCACAGTTTATTCAGCAAAATCACTATATGCTGCACTGTATCACTGTATTTGATAATTTGGGAATGTATCCCACTTCTGAATTATAAGATTGAGGCTGAATTTAAACACAACTTTTCCACTTTATAAATTTTATTTCTTAACTATTACAATCATCGTACACTATATTCTATGGTTACAATCCACATCCGATCACTTTGACCTCTTTTTACTTACTGTCCCTTCTTCCTTTCATTTGATACCTCATTCCTTATTATTGCTATTTTTCATTTACATTATCATTATATATTACTTGCCTATATTACGCTCTATCTTGTCTTACATTCATTAATTTACTTACAGTATTCAAAATATGCGTCATTATACGAAACATGTACAAACCTGCATTTTTATTGCCATCTTCTTAGAAATACATTATTACATTATGCCGATACATAATATTTTCTAAGAATGATTCATTCGTTGAAGTGTATACATATTTCGTTCACAATTTATTATATCCTTTATTTTACTTAGAAACTATCCTAATGTTTACACAGGTGGTACAACTTAGATCCTTTTTAAATAACAACAGGATATTATGCTTACATGTAATAAAAGAATGGGTATCGTTTATGTAAAATATAAAATTATCAAACTATATAATGTTATTGTACATGCGTTGCTTACAAGATATTGTGTTTTATTGTGATACATTACTAATTGGACAAGTCAGTTGAAAGAAAGATCTGTTAAAAGTATACTTCACTCACTGTGAAAACGAGATCATTGTGCATTTTATTGATAGTATCCACCTGTAATAGTATAGGTACGAGCATATGTACTTAATTACAATAAATTAAATTTTTTTTTTTCTTTGGTTTGAATACCCTTCACCATTCAATAATCATTATTTTATTTCATTTTTCTTTAAAAATGTTGCAATAATAAAGGAATACAACCCTGATAATTAACTTAAATTGTGGGTATATAATAATGCAATAAATACAAAAAAAAATAATACAAAGAAAGGTAAAAAGATCATTTTAAATTTTGTGCTTAAACGTTTTTTTTTTCATTTTCTTGTTCTTCTCTGTGATAATGTTTTATGATTTACAATAGTTAATGACAACGGAAGAAATGATTTCAAATTAAAATTTATGACTTATTTATGAATGAATTCTTATTGAATTTCATTCATGTAATTATGGAGTAAATAAACAACAACAACAACAAGAACAAAAAAAAAACGATCTATTTTTATTAAATTTTAAAAAAAATAAAATTCAGTACAATATTAAATTTATAGATTTAATTCAAATTAAGAAAATAAATTTAGAAAAGAAAAATGAAAGGGATCCCTATTACTCGTATATCAATTAATGTATATAAAACACCTGCAAATTTGAAAATGTTTAGAAAATTAAAAATCCTTTTTTTTTTTGCTATGACTTGGTGTCTATTCAAAGTTTAAGTTCATAAATACAAAAGTGCATTGTTACAGGTGATTACACGAGACAAAAAAAAAATCAATTTCCTTACAGCAATAAAAAAATGTTAAATCAAAAATTGAAAGGAGACAAACCTTTAATATCTTTATGTATTTTCATTTATTTACAGAAAAACTAGATAAAATTTTAAATACAATCATAATTACATATACTATTATTGAATTAAAGAGGATTCAATTAAAGATATGGACAAAAATGACGTTTTTAATTATTGCTGTATGGAAAATTGGAGATACAGAAGAATACACATGGTAATTAGTTTCCGGTTTAAAAATGAAAAATAAAGTTAAATCGAAATCCAGAAATTTGAAAAGATTCGGTCAATATGTTGATTATAAAACACCAGAAAAACTAATCGAAAAATTCATATTTTGAATGATGAATGACACAAAGCCATCAATTTTGAAATTAAATTTGCTCTTTAACTAGACATACTTTCAGTCAAAATTTTGGCAAGGGTCTAAGCATATACAAGTTTTTATTCCATACAATTCTATACGAGTATATTAAACACCTAATAGATAAATTGCATATATAAGGAGGTGTAGATAATTTTCTCTAAAAATTATGATTCATTTCTTCAAAATTTTTATTAATTAATAATTATAATTGACCAATTTTTAAATGTCATCCCATTTCAAAACTTTAATTATCCAATTTTTCATTTAAATTCATTTTAAAAAAGCACAAATAAAAAAACTTTTTTAATCTGCTATAAAACTGACATTAATGAGTGATAATCCAATTTTGCCATAATTCACATTTTAATTTTTTTCAAAAAAAAAAAAAAAAAATTTATTTTTGTTTCTAACTTCTCTATCTTCAATAATAGGTTTCCATATGTGTTTTTAGTTTCACATACATGCACACATAGCACGGCTATTCCATATGTATCATACATTTTGGTGGTCCATCTTCAATCAATCATAACATTTTTTATAACTAGACACTTTAAATCAGTTTTGTTGCGTATGTCTATACCTTTTTTTTTTGTAGAATTTCAATATGAAATTTAAATGAAAAATTTGAAAAAAAAAATATGTTTGAAAAAAGCATAAAACCATATAGAACAAAATTAAATAAAAATAAACCGTGATATACAAGTTGCGGATACTGTGAGGATATTTAAATTTTCTTGATTTATGGTAACATTTTTTATCACATCACATACATATACAGGCGCTTTACTTCCACAGCCTGTATTATCTCTGAAAAAAACGGCAAAAAATCACTAAATTCTGTGTTTGAAACACAATAACTCTTGAAACAAAGAACGTAGAGAAGCATATAAGGTATCATTGAAGAGAGGGGGGAGTTTCCTTCAGATTTTTCCCAGACCAGATTCTTCTAGCTAGTACACCGTAGTTATTAAAGGGTATTTCGTAGATTGAGTTCGAAAAATCTTTATCGCCCTCTAGCGGCTAAACGGTTGAGATTACCCCCCTCCCTCTACAACGATTTTTTGTTTGTATCGGCGAGACCTATCTACTGTGTGCCGGATGACCACCCGAAACCGGACACCCTGTATATAACGCATTCTAAATTTATAAACCAATTTAATGTGTTGAAATTGATCCAAAAAAGCAGCAACAACAAAAGCGATAAAAAGAAGAGAAAAAAAATGACAGAATTTTTAAAATGATGAAATATAATTGCATCAGACAACTTAGAAATTTAGACTTGAATTCAAATTAACTATGCGATTATGTAATTTAAAAAAAAAGGTATAGATTTTAAAATTTTGATGATAAATTGAAGTTAATTAACTGTGTGATATTACTTATTTTTTACTACTATCTCTTCTAAAAAAAAATCTAAAAATGAACTACATACATATGTATATTCTCCTTTCATAACACTACAGCTCCAGACGAGTCAGGGCTTTCATCGAAATTATTTCTAGACTTATTACTATTATGTGTGCATCTACAGTTTAATCACGTTTAATGTTGATTGTGAACCACTGAGTTTCTGGTAGAGAAGCAAACTTGTTTACGTAATAGGAGCTTGGTTGAACTGATATACTTATTATTAGAACGATGTAATAATACTGCTAATACTATGTGTTACCGTGTTACTATAGTTGTCAGCAAGTAGATTAATCAGCTTTTCGAAACTTTTTTCCGAGAGGAGCGAGAGGGCTGATACTTATTAAAAGCTGTCTAAACTTTGGGGAAAATAAAAGTTGAAAATTTTCAACGAAAAAATGGAAAATAATATTTCCTACTTTTGTTGTGTGCATAGGAATCGAAAACTTCTATAGCTTCTAGGTTAGTGAGGTGAGGGAGTTGCTCTACGGCTCCGTCACAATCTTCTACAATAATGACACACCGTATTCGTAAATTCTTTAAAGAGTATCGCAATATATTTTTTTTAATTTTCAAGTTTCTGCGCCCTTTGATATTCACATACGCATACATGCATCGCCTTGACTTAAATTGAAATAGATTGAACAAAAATTAGATTTATGATAACATTCGAATAATAATTATAAGTTTAAAAGCATACACGATACGAATACGACGTATATACGCACAAGCACATATTCGTATCCGTAGTTTATAGAAAAAAAAATTGTATTGCGATATTACTGGGTGCGCAGAAGTCAATTAAAGATTAAGGTGAAAAAAATTGAGGTGACTCTCAACTCATAGTGCATAATTATAAAAATGTAAATATTTTACGGTTGTCATATTATCCTATTTTTACTAATTCCAAATAAAATGAAAAAATTGAATAATAAAAAAATTTTTTTTTGTATAATTAACAAGAAAAACCTAGAAATTATTTAAAATCGATTGAAATTACAAAAAAGTAAAAAAAAAAGCACTCTATAAAACACACATAGCGCATGTGTGCATACAACAAATTTGAATTTTAAAACAAAAAACCACACTGCTTTTTAATAAATTAAAAAAAAAACAAGACAAGAAATAGAGAAGAAGAAAACAAAAAACTTATCGATAAGATTACTTTGTCTATAATGTGTCAGTGTATATATGTATCGATAGAAGAACTGGTACACATTAATACGATAATCCTAAAAATGTCACTTTGCTATTTTATATGCATGTATAATTTCAAAAGATTTTTACCGACAAAAAAAAACACAATATTTTTCTTCTTCTTTTTTTTGTTTTTTGGTTTTTCTATACAGAAATAATGATAAAAAAATAAAATTGAATAAATAAATTAATAAGAAAAAAAAGAAAATTAACAAACAGGTAAAATATCATCGATGACAAAACAAGAAAACAACATTTGAAGACGATTCAAAATGTCTTTTTAGACACACTCAAAGTAATTATACTGATAAGAGTTTCTAGCTACTGTTTTATAATAATTTTCTCTTGATGCTATATACTTGATAAACTTCTTTCCGTTTCTTTTTAGTTTTCTTTTGATTTAAAAAATTTTTTTTTATTTTTTTCTCTCTGTTTATAAGAAAAAAAATACATATATATATTTTTTTTACTTTCTTTGTGTATGTGTTTCGCATTGTGTATATAGCGCAGAGTGTACAGAGGAGAGTTAATATTAGAATATAAAATCAGTATGGAAACGAATCATTTAAAATCCTCAATTCAAAGTCATCATCACCATTATCAACATTTTCATTATATATACCTACATATTTGCAGTTCCATACCATATCATATCTCACATGAAACCCATTATCCATACAGAATCCTCCTTCTTCACTTTATTATACGAGCACTTCTGTCTAAATAATATATTTATTTTTACTTTTTTGTTTTCGATTCATTTTATTTATTTTTTTTTTTTTTAAACAAATAAAAATTAATGCATAAATTAATAAAAATAAAAATATAAAAACTGAGAATAATAATAAAAAGAAATAAAAAAAAAAACATTGAATACGAAAAATAAAAATAATTTCTTTCTTAAATATAGCTCATGTTTTCATTTATTTATATGGCACAGAACAGAATGCATACAGAATCTTTGTTACCTTGTATTAGTCTAAGAGCTAAGAGTATAAAAGTAGATACATATATATCTACTTATATATATGCAAGATGCTGCTAGATACTTCAAAATGTGACAAAAAGAAAGGCAAAAAAGTTCAACGAAATGTGATGAACATGCATGATATGAGTGCTCAGTATGTGTATGTACTACTGTGGTGATGTCTCAGGTGTTGACTTCTTAAAAATGATTCTTATAAATTCAGGTGTAACTATATGTTTTGGTATTTTTTTATTTTTTCAACTTTTTTTTTCGTTGATTTTGTATTATTGCTCCTTTCTTTGTTTGTTTTTTTTTTTTAATAGAACAAAAAAGCATATACAAACGAAAATTAGTTTTTATATTATTGTTGTTTAGTGACAAAATAAAAGCAAAATAAAACTGAACAAAAAGACAAAAAATAAAACAAACAACACTTTAAATCTCTTAAATCTCAAGTGGTTGGTTTATTTTCTCTAAGATTTTTTTTTTTTTTAAATTTCCAAAAGTCATTCACAAGGACGTATAGTGTATTTGTATTTGATATGTACATATATAATTATAATCTTTACTAAATTTTATCAATCTATCATATGTGTGTGTATGCGAGAATTTTTTTCGTGTGTAATGTGTATAGTACTCAAATATACTAATAAATATCAGGTGCTAACGTGGTGACACAATACATGGGTATCTGAAGATTTTTTGGATTTTTTTTTTCCTGTCTTTTCTTGGTTTAATTCGAATTTATAAAGAAGTAGATACACAAGTGTTTATATCTCTGTATGTGTATTGAATCTACACCATCAGCTTATGAATATTCACCAGGCACCAGGTATACTTTTCTGATAATGAGAGAGAATATCTAATAATAACAGAGGAACAGCATATCAGTATGAATGGATTCGATTGAATTGTGATACGTGGTGTGGTGATACTGACTGATATGCTGATGATCTGGATTAATTCTGTTGAAATCTTGGATGAATGAATTTTGTTTTTTTTTTGTTTTGCTGTATCATCATTAACATAATAATCGTTCACAATAAAAAGAAGTCCACATAACACATAAATACTGTACATACGAGTAGTTTTTGGTAAAAGAAAGAACTTGCTATTATTTTTCTTTATTTTTTCAATTTGATATATAGTGGCACTGAAATAAAATCGAATGGATATCGTTCAGTATCGTATAAAAGCGCACAGTAATAATAATCATTTATTAACAACAGAATCCGACCGAATTCTGAAAAAAGAAAAAAAAAAACAGACAAAATAAAATTTATGTACTATAATGTGGTGGTGGTGTAATGTAAACGATAGTAACGATAAAAAGTTAAAAAAGTTCAAAAAAAAAAAAATGAAACAAAACCGAAACAGAATAAAAATGATAATGATGATGATGATGGCAATGAAAATGAAAATGAAAAATAATAAAGTAGCAAAAAATGATAAAAAAAAAAAGAAATAAATAAATGTTAAACCATCGCATTAAAAATGTATGTATATAAAATGACTTGAACAGAAAATACACATAAAATGGAAATGAGACAATTTTTTCAATTCAACATTTTTTATTATAATGCCGATGCGATGTGGAGGAATACACCATATTCAAATCACTTAATGACAGCAATAATTTGTCCCACACACACCTCACCAAAAAAAAAAACATCCAAAATAAGTATTGAAATTGTATGTTTTCGGCGGCTACCTGTATTCAATTCATTCATTCATACAATTCCATTGAATTAGTTGTTGTTTTTTTTTAATTTTTTTTGAAGTTTTAATGTTATCTTCGAAACGAAATGAGTCGCAGCCGCGCACATTATAAGTGTACAACATTTTTTTTTTTCATCAAAGATTTTGTGACCTTCTCTTATAAGAATGAAAACTCGCACAGTGATAATGTAATGATACTGCTGCCAAATTGATATATCCAGAGCGTTTTTGTTTCATTTTTGCCTTGTTTTTTTTTTCTTTTTGTGATCGTAATTTCGTAATTTTGTTTCATAAGTACAGTGAAATGCGCGCTATTGCATATACATAAATGCTATCATCATATATTTTTCGGCATATTTTATACAGCATTTTGTAGTGCATTTTTATTACATCATTCCAAAAAAGACCTCATCATCAATATGCACTCATATAAAAACTGAAATGATTTTAATATGCGCTTAATACCAAAGAAATTACATATAAAATGGGAAAGAGAAAAAAAAAATAAACACTTTATATTGTAACTTTTCCTTCGTGCTTTTTTTTTTCTGCTTTTCGTATGAAAAACAAAATGTATATATAGGTGTATGTGTGTTGTAAAATTTACAATAAAAGGCAAGTCGACTGTCGTGTCGACATTTGAGTAAAATTTAATACTAAAACGAATTAAACATTTAAAGAAATTACCTACCAATTATTATTATAATTATTATTATCACTTCTTTTTTTCTGCGTTGACTTTAAATATGATCGTTTCATTCATTTTGAGTTAAAAGGGAAATAACACCTATGTACATTTTAAAATATATATTTTCCTGTATTGCCTACATGTACACCTTCTGAATTACTTACAAATTTATGACGAATGCTTTAGAAAACTGTATACCAAAACAAGCAAAAAAAAAATAACTCGAAGAAGTTACTCAGTTTAGAAAATTTATTAAAAATCCGTTTAATATAAAATTTTATACCACAGTTTTTGCTAAATATGATTTTTAGTTTTTTAATTTTCAAATTTATCTTTTTTTATAATCTTGAAATATTAAGGAGAATTTTTAATTTTTTAATTATATTTGTAATATAATCTAGAATGAGGGCACATACAAACGTATACAGTGGACATCAAAAGTCTTTGTAAACCTGTAAATTTTTGTGTAATTCTCCCTCTTCTTGATAAGAAAAGACATGTTTTGCATTAATATAGTGAACAAGTTTATTATTCTTCAAATAAAATTAAGTATGTGATTGATACCATTATGTTAACGTTATCATTTGTGAAAAAAAGTTAGTATCAAAAATCATCTTAGATTTAATTTTTGTGAACGGAGGAAGATGAAAGTTATAAATTAAATTGCAAAAGTTGCTTCTATGCTAATTATCATTAAAATTGAAAAAAAAAATAGTTTTTTACAAGAAAGAGAATTTTGTAACATTACCAAGAAGAACTATATGTGTAAAACATTATGTGGGATGTACATACAAACAACTTTTAAATCATAAATTTAGAACTTATTTTAATTAATTTTCAATAACTTGAGAATGAACAAAGGAATGAAAATAAATTTCTAAAATTTAAATTAAGAACATATCAAGCAATCATTTTTCGAAAGTATGGGAAAATGTATTCATTTGATTTTGACTTACAGGTATTCAAAATTTAAATTTGTAGGTGTACAAAGACTTTTGATTCCCACTGTATTTTTTACAAATATTTTTTTATACACTGGTTGGTAATCATTGTATACCATGTATGTAATGTACTGTAATGTGTATATTATATGAGAATTATTGTTTATAACTGAAAGCGATGCTGCTATATACACACATAAAGTTCCTATACATTTTAAGATTAGAAAATTAAATATAGCCAGAATCAATTACATTCCAAACTCTATCATGCAATCATTCGAATATATTCAAGTTTCTATTCAAGGTCTTTATTAATATATACACGTATATACTCGTTAATATACTAGTCGTATGAGTATACATGCAATATCCATGTGAACGTAAAAATATACTTATGTGATTATATTATTGGTTGGTAAGCATTTATATAGATAACATAAATTCCTTTTCACCATTTTTATACATTTTCAAACAATTATCTCTTAATCATATTTTACGATTTTACCTTATAATGCATTTTATCACACTGTATGTAAAGATACAGGTATATACTAATATACTATAATAAATTTTTGTGTACGCATGAATTCATTTTGAGAAACCAATCTAGGAATTAAAGAAGCGCACTATTTAAAACTCCATAACTGAACTACCACATTTTTCTTTTGTACTATTATATTTAATCATTTATGTATGCATATGTGTATTGTATACGAATATGTGTGTATTACTTTGAGCAAATAAATATGAGTTGCATTATGGTCGCAACAATCATGAAAATTTCAAAGAAATAAATGAAAAACATTAACAAAAAGCAGTAAACCGTCGGTAGCTTATGATCTTTTTCAATTTTCTTTTCATTTTCTTTTTTCTTTTATTTTATTTTATTTTCTAATTCATATTTTATTTAATTTAATTTCTTTTTCTCCATATATACACATATTTCATAACAGTATATTTATTTATAAAAGTAAGTTTCATATTTTAATCGGTTTGTCATCATCATCATGCATAATCATAATTCACCACACCATTATACACCGTGTATTCATTTCAATCATACCATTATCACATTCATATTTACCGTATGTATGTACATAGGATGATCAGTAATCACCAAGCTATATATTCACATAATCCTCGTACAAAAATGCATATGTATGTATGCATAAAAATTTTCATATATGTGTTAATCTATTAATCTGATTTTCATTTTTCTTTTGTTATTTTTGTTTTATCATTTTCATATTCAAATTAAAATTTTATTCATTTTATAATATTACCTACGTATATATATAGGTATAATTTCACTTTGGAAAATAAATTTAATATTCATATGCACGCATACAGAAATGTATGCATCATTATACTCGTATATGTAATGGGTTTTCCAATAGGAACGTCAGAACTTGCAAATGTTACAACGTCAAAACTGGTTGAAGAATTAAAGTCAGACTTTGACAGTTGTGCTCAGTAGAGTCAGGCAAGTCATCATGGAAAGATACATGGTTCAACAAAGTGTAGAAATCATTCGAATTTACTATCAAAATTCGTGTTCAGTTCGACAGACGTTTCGTGCGTGGACGCGATATTCATGGTCCGCATAATCGACCAACCAGACGCTATATTTATCGTCTCGTTGAGAAGTTTCAAAGAACAGGAACTTGAGTTCATCCTAAAATAATACAAGATTTCTCTCTTCATTCCAGAAAATCACTGTTTGTTGCGGTCTTTGGGCTCAACGAAATCATGTTACTGTCAATGACCAATGCTACAGGAATATGATAATTGAATACTTCTGGCCTAAACTGGAAGATATTGACATATAAATAATGTTTTCTTCCAACAAGATGGGGCGGCGCAACTAGTCATACATCTTAACAAACAGTTGATTTACTGCAAGAAAAGTTTCCTGAGTGAGTTATTTCCAGAAATGTCAATGGTAATGTCAATTTGGCCACCATAAGATCATACGATCTGACACCCTTGGACTTTTTGTTATGAGGTTATGTGAAATCTCTAATCTACGAGAATAAGCCACAAACAATTAGTGACCTTAAACGCAATATTTAACGTACCATTGATGATTTGCCACGCGATATGTGTGAAAAAGTAATTTAAAATTGGGTCAAAAGAATACATTCAACCAAAAGAAGCCAATATGTGGACATTTAAATGATATTATTTTTAGAGCATAATGTAGGTAATCCATTGTTCATTAAAATAAGATAAAGATGACATGATTTTCACTGCCAGTTATCACTGTGTTTTTTTTTTAAGTTTTGACGTTCCTATTGGAAAACCTTTTATATGCGCGTTTTATACATACCGCACATTTTATTTTATTTTATTCTTCTATCTGTGTATGTGTGTGTGGGGGGGGGGGGAGGATATCTGACTGAAGTGAAGTTTGAAGATATCTATTCTGCTCTTATAATAATAATATATTTAGTGAAACGAATTTATTGATCTGATGATGTCGCGGCACGATTACCGACCGACATAAAACATCGAAACGGTGCCGCCGCTATCAACACCAATTACTATATATAGTATATTATACAGATCTATAACATTACCGCCACACTGTTCGACATAAAAGCATGTATAAACATCATATACTGGATCACTAAATTTTATCTACATTTATATTATTAAATAAATTCATATACTATTTATATAGGTATACATATACTCGCTTATATGACGTGACAAAAGAACACCAACGTTTTTAGTTCCACCAAAAATATAATATTAATCGCATTTCTCAGCTATAACAAACAATATATAACATTTGTATATATGTAGTAATTTAACTAAAATCTATATATTCGACGACTTTAATAACAATACAAATACACATTCTTCTTCTTCTTCTTCTTCTCATTACACAACATAAGTGAAAAAAAAATATAAGGAAAAACCAACAAAATTTCTCAGATTAAAATGTATAGTAAGTATATGCATTTTAAAAACATTATCTATTACAGTTAATCACTTAATGTATGTGTATGTTTGTGTGAGTGTTTTTACAGTAGTACATATACATATATGTTTATGGATTCATGAGTATTTAGAATTATACTTATTTGATTGTATATTTAAATTTTAAAAAAAGTAAAACGTAAAACTTAAGTATATAAAACATTACTGAAATACTGATAAACATAAAGGTGATCATCATCATTCGTCGTAGCACCTTAGTCAGTAGCTGAGACATTAATCGATAAAACTTGAGTATTTTTTCATGTTTGAAGGCGAGCCATTAAGAAAATTTTTGATAATCTCCATCAGAAAAGTTTAAAGGCAAAAAGGTATAAATACGCAACACACACATTAACACATACCGCGCTTCATATGTATACCTTATACTTCATTGTAATGTATGTAAATACATATAAAAATGAGAAAAAAATTATAAAATAATTTGCGGCATATACATGTGTGTGTGTGTGCAAAGTAGTATAAGTTCCCTTTAAAGATTTTAAAAAAATTTCGAAAGAAAAAAAATTTAAAAAGGTTTTTAAGTATTATATAAGAAGTATCACATCATGTGATATGATGTGATTATTTTTCGTTAACAGGAGGTATGAACGATTAATGTCTAAACTAAGAAACAATAAACTAAGAAAGAATAAAATTGAACAAATAAAAATATTGAAGTGTATCATATTCGTATATAGTTATTACTTATCACATTAAGAAATATGTATATGATACATATACTTTGGTATTACTAAAGCATCATTTAGTTGTCCTTCGAGACCCTATATACATTATACATACATATCATCGGATTTAATCAAAATTATATTGTATCATTATTTATTTCGTTCATATACAATGTTAATAAAAATATAAATATTCCAGTACATATCTTTATTACAGTATACTCGAGTATACCATTAAATTTTTATATTACATGGGTTGTCTGAAAAGTTTCTAGTCTCAACATTAAAGATGCAACTCTTCTCGTTGAATTCATTTTGGTATGACGATGGTTTGCAAGATTACTGTAAAAGTTGTAGCCATTTTGAACGATCACTTTTTATTTTGTTTTGAGATTTATTTGAGTTATGCCGATTCTACATTCAATACATTGACTTAAACTTTGATTTAATGGATATATATGTATATTAGAACTTCTACATTCAATATTCAATGCAGTAGACTTGACAGCTACTTTTTTTATTTACTGCTCGAAAGTTAAAGTCCAAGTTGAAGTCACTTCATTGAATATAGAATCGGGATTACTCAGTTTTTCTGGTTGTTGTTGTAAAAATAGAGAAAGTCGAATACTGTTTCACACTTCAGCAGTTGCCATGGTAAAAATTCATGACCTCAGATTTGAATTGATTGATCATCCATCGTGTATGCAACAAATTTTGGCCGCAATCGAATTTTTCCTGTTTCCTATAGACTCAAAGCTTAGATCATCATTATGGCAGAAGTGTGTAGACTTAATAGAAGACAATTGTTGAAAAATAAAAACACATAAAACTTAATTTGAACAAAAAAATTCACTTGTTTATGTTTTAGGCCAAGAACTTTTCAGACGATCCTCGTTGTAGGTAATATGTATGTACATGCGATACCAATGAATACATATGCAGTCAATTCAGATTCACAATAACTTCAGATTCACAATAAATTCATTCTCAATTCAATTGCAGTCGATTTTTATTACCTCTATTATAAAATACACAAATCAGAATCTAATTAATACAATGATGCGATCATAATCGTATGATACAACAGCGAAAAACTATTCGATGTAATTACTTACATGCTACATACTTGAATTTTCAAACTGTATATATGTATATACAAGCTAAAATACATTCTTTATTTAAAAGGATTTTATCAGGATTTGTCTATATAAATTAAATTCATGCACAGATTATAATGAAAAATATCACAAAATACTAAAAAACTTAAAAAAAAATTCTTAATTTTAGCCACATTATACCGCCTTGAAGTATTTTTTTATCAAATACATATAATGATAAATTAGCAAACATTTTTTTACGTTTTTGTTTTTTTTTGTTTTTGTTATTTTTGCTCGTCTCATAAACTAATAAATTTCAATTTTTATTCATCGCACTGTTGTTCTTATAATTTAATAATAAAAAAAAAATATATTTATTGTAAAAGAAGAAAACAAGAATAATTAAATAAAATAAAATAAATTTTTTTTTTTTTTTTTTTTTTAAAAACGTGTGAGTTATCTAGTTCTGATCATATATTTTATGCCACTCTATATCATCTCACGCACACATATCATACGGACGTGATACATACATAATATAATATACACTTATAATTTATTTCAGTAGCCACAAGACATCAGATAATAACTTGAACTATTAACAACAATATAAAATATAAAAAAAATATATATATATCTATACTCGTATAAAATAATAATAATAAAAATTAATACACAAACACAAAGAATAATATTCAATGTTTAAAGTTTTTTTTTTCTGTGTTGAACAAAAAAAAAATTATAGTCATTAAAATATCACCATTTTACCATTCATATTATAATGAGAGAAACAAATCGGAAATATATTTCATTAATTTCGAAAGATTATAATATTTTTATATTACACACCACACATACACCAAACTATGTACATACATACATACATATATAGGTACGCATATTTTTGTCATTTTCTTTTTCTTCAATACAAAAAAAAAAAAAACAAAAAAAAATGAAATAAATTTACATTTTATCTTTTTTTTGTTTTCATTTTTTTTTTCCATTTTATTACATTTTCTGCTTATATGTAATTGTATTTTTTCTCAACTTGTTTCTTTCATTATATTTTTGTCTATGAAATTGATGTATTTAATTAATGTGTATGTGTGTGTATGTTTATCTATGCAGTATATATATATATACAAATTTATACATACATACATACATATAGAGTATAGATGATGTAGGTATTAAATTGATCGTTCATCGATTCCGCATTTTCATCTCATCATCATAATCATCATCACTACCATTTAAATGTGTATATGTATACATTACTCGTATATCTGCATCGTTTATATACACAAAAATATACTACGAGTATTTAAAATCGTTTGTGTTTTCTTCGGTAATCATCAAAGAGAAATTTTAGTCTTATTCTTTTTCTTTTTGTGTTTTCTTTTTTTTTCTTAAATAATTTTTGTTTTTTAAAATTTTTATTTAATTTCTTTTTTTCTTTTTATTTTAAATTTATTTATTTATTTATTTTATACATAAGTAAGTATTTTTTTTTTGTCTATCCATATGCTTAGTTTTTGTTTTCTGAATGTGAATAGTTTTTTTTTTTTATTTTGGAAATAAAAATATTTTCATAAGAAATAGAAAAAAAAAATACCACTAAAATATATACTGATCGTGGGAAGTTTAAAATTTAACATAAAAGGTGATCAGAGTCAGATAATCATTTTTCAATAATACGCATATCAATAATTATGTGATGACTACCAAGTTGATAATGATGATGACCATGTCGGTTTGTATAGATTATAGTGTCCGCGTTGTGTACATATACTACGAGAAAATGTACAATATACACTGACATTCTCCATATATGTACATTCTTATAGTAAAACCTGGCAACATATCCCATTTAGATACAGCAGCAACATCATCGACAGAAGAAGAAATATTAAATATTTTTTTTAAAAAAACAACAACAACAGTAGTTGCATATCTTTATGTCGTCAATATTATACATATGACAATATCACTTTACCACCATCGCATACTTATACAATACAACTACCATCATTCCATTAAAACTATCATAATTTCCATGATTTATCAACATTTTTCTATGTACTATGATTTTTTTTTTGTATGTGTTCGTTAAAATACATTTATGCCTACATACACATATACAAATACATCTGTGCATATTAAATGATAGTGCTTTTCTGTTGGGTATTAATTTTCATTTTCACATTTTTTTTCTTCTTCTTTTTGTAATGTTATTTGATTGTTTGTTGCTTACTGCTGACACTAATGTCATCTCCAGAGATTCAATATACATTATTTAAATCACCTGTAAATATGCATGAATTTCTTATTCAGCAGCAACAAATTATAAATAAAAATATACAAAACGCATTGAAAAAACTTAAATAAAATAAAATAAAATAAAAAATTAAAAACGAAAACACAACACATGTACTACGAACGAGTATAATAGATAGTGTGTGGTATTTTCTTTAATTCATATACAGGTTTACATATATGTAATATGTTAGTAGTGTATGTAATGGTGGTAGTGGTAAAATATGAATATGTTGTATAAGATGCGTTTCTACCATACCGGTATATATATATATATATAGTATATTTTTATAGATTTATTTGCATAATGCGTTACACATTAATTCATATCTCATCTCAAGCGCCATATGGTCGCGTCATTATGAATCGCATACGGATAATCCAACGAGTATTTATATCAGTTAAAAATGCAATTTAAAAAATTTGTTTGAAAAATTTAAAATTTTATATTTAATTATACTAAAAGCATAAACACATTAACATACTATATGTATCTACATATACGCGATATAACATGTTACATCCAGAAACGATATGAAATAAATTTGAATGTTGTTATGTGAATGTAAAAATGACATTGATATTAGAAATAGTACGATGAATCTGAAGCATATAGGCACATATGTAAGTAGATACTTATAAGCAATAAAACGAGAAAAACAACGTAAGGTAGCCAGAAAGATTGATTAATAATTTTTTTAAATTTACATATACATACATGTACAAATGTAGATAATTACAATAAT
Organism: Villa cingulata; assembly: GCA_951394055.1. Lineage (NCBI taxonomy): Eukaryota > Metazoa > Arthropoda > Insecta > Diptera > Bombyliidae > Villa > Villa cingulata. The sequence goes on along the minus strand of OX596025.1, from coordinate 20,616,935 downwards.
AAGCGTATTCATTTGTTTTTTATGTTTGCATACATATTTATGCACACGTAAAACGTTTTTTATTTTATATATTTTATTTGCATTCCCTATATATACGCATATGCATGATGATGCTATGCATTGGAACGCATGGAATATCATGGGCAGCAACAACAATTAATTTAAATAATTTGAAAAATTTGTGATTTCAGCAATAAAAAATTTTCGATATTTTTTGATATCACGTTACGTTGCGTATATAACATTATTACATATGATGATATGGTGATTGAAAGGAAAAAAAATTCATAACTGGTAGATTCACACAGTTGTTTTTTTTTTTTTTTTTAATTTAAAATGCCAAAAGATAGAGAAAAACAAAAATACACGAGTTTGTGTTTATTTTTGTGCGGTTTCAATTTCAAAAAATTCGATCAAAATTTGACACATATACACACAAACACGCTGACATAAATTGATACTGTGTTGCCAATATTAATTTATTATCTATATGGTATAATAGCTATAAAATTGTTACACACGAAAAAATTCTTTCAATATATAGACACGTCCTAACCGTAAGTATACATTTAACTAACATATTTACATAATTTATAGATTATCCATTTTTAAAATTTTATAACTGATACACCTCTTCTCTTATATTATGTATGTTACTAATCTGTGTATTCGTAATTTGTATACCAAAGAGTTGTAATTTAAGGCCTAAAATTATCACTTAGTTGTTTTTTTCTCTCTCTTAATAATTTTTTTGTTAATTCGAATTTTTATTATGTTTTTTTGTTTTTCTTGAAAAATAAATGATGAAAATTAAATATAATTCAGGAAATGTATATTTTTAAATTATGAAAGAATTTTTTTTTGTTGAAACCAACAACACTGTGAATGAAATTTATTCAAAGTACAAACGTTCAGATGTATACCATAAGATTTTATATACGAGTATGTGTATACGTATTTTACAAATACGATAATAATATATGTTTGAATATTCAAATTTATCTATAATACCTATTAAAATATAAAATATAATAGAATTTTTAATTAATACTGCGAGACCACCTTGGCACCTTGTATAATTCTTAGTTTTTTGGTTGATTTTTTTTTCTTGAGGTTTATATGTTTTTTCTTATTATTGGAGGTATATACACATTATATAGGAATTGCCAATAAGTGTGTCAGAACTTCAAAATGAAACACAAAGATAACTAAACAATCGATTACAATAATTACATTTCGTTTAAGTGTCCTTCTAGACATCGTTTGGCTGAAAGCTTGAAAAGACTATTTTTTTTTTTTGCGAAATTCTGAATCGGCTTTCAAGTTCCAACTGTTCCAAAGCCCAATTTGCAAGCTAATAATCAATTTGTTCAAGTTCTTGAATTAGTTGAACTTTATAAGCCTTCAAATGAAATTTCTCCAAATTTTCCATAAATTTCTCGTAATGAACGAAACGTAAGGCATAAAACGAGCATGCATTTTGATAATAAATTTGAAATAATTTCTATGCATTGTTGAATTATGTCGCTTCTACATTCAATACTCTTCAATTTGGACTTCGATTTTAGACTTCACTGCATGCTTAACGCACATTTTCAAATATTTTGAGTGAAGAAATTGAACATTAACTTGATCTATGAAGTAACAGATGAAATTTGAAAGTATAGTTTGTTTGTTGTGATGTCAAAAAAAAAAAAAAATGTTTTATGTGGCCATCCTAAGTGCAGTAAACTGTAACATTGAATTTCCTCAAAGACGATGCAAGAGTATCTGTCAAGACTATTGCATTGAATTTAGAAGTTTTACTACATATGCATTAAATTAAAGTCGAAGTTGAAGTCACTGCATTGAATCATTGAATGTAGAAGGGGCATTATGCACTTTTCCATAATGATCATTATTTGTCACACAATACTCAACACTGCAAATCAAAGTTTAAAATTGAATTTTAGGTCAGTGTTGTTGTTTTGATGGCCATTTGAAAGTTCTGACATTCCTATTGGTAAACCCTATAAATATGTATAAGAAGTATACATTATATTAATTATACGATTCAAAGAAATATATTTTTTACAAGATTTTCGAAATATAAGTTACCTATCTTCTATGTTCCATAGTTTTTGTTTTATTCTGTTGTAACCTGTTGTAATAATATATCACCATCTCAGACACTTACTATAGAAATTTACAATTTCCTATTAACACATATACATTCATGCATACTGTAGTTATATTTCGAAAGAAAGTATAAAATAAAGAGGGTGATATTAAAAATAAAAAAAAAATACAAATAAAATTGAAAACAAGAAATCAATCGTCATTTTTATGTCTTTCTGTTTTATTTATCTATTAATTTTTCTTTTTATAAGAACTTTGAAGATTGAAGTTCAGGATTTAATTGAGATACAACAATATAATACGAGTATAGTATTTCTAAAATTTCAATCAAATAAAGTTTCATTTATTTTCTAAATCTGACAATTATTACAATCGTAAATTAACTATTTTTTTTCTTTTTCTTATAAAATTTGTTCTTTTAAATATTTTCTTGGTTTTTTTTTTTGGTCTCATTTTTTTTTTCTGTTGAAAATTTTTATCATAAAAACCTGTCTTCCGAATCGTGCTTTAAATATAATAGCATATTTGTATACAAAACAGAAAAAAAAGATTAAAATTTATCGTGTCGTATTCAAATGTGGTTTATTTGTTTTTTTTTTTTTGTCTAAATTAAATTTGTAATAATCATAAGTAATGACAAATAAATTTTTGAATTTTAAAGCCTTCATATGAAACACATAAATACATGCATACATATACTTATAAATTATTACACATAGGTGTGTAGTTGCATATATGTAAATATTTATTGAATGTAACTACGAAATTTTGCTTTTTTTTTTTGCAATAAAATAAAATATCAATCAACAATTAAATTTGTAAAATTATTGTGTACTGTTAAAAGTTGTCAAATTCAAATTCCAATATTTTACTCTTAAAATGTACTATTCACATAATATTTTCGTACATTCGTGCTCGCTAATATTATGTACATACAAGCATACACTTTTAAATTACACTCTTGTGTACATATATTGTACCAGAATAATAATTTTTTGTAACAAAATTGTCAAATGAAATAAAATTTTAATCGATGTTATTTTTATATTCGTAGCTAGTCAAATTATAATTAATATAAAGACACATTTTTCATATGCACAAGTTTTTTACATACATATTTACGAGTATGTGTGTACTTTAGTGTACACATAAATGTTTTCGGTATTTACTGTGTGTTACTTAAAAAAAAAAATTTGAAGTAAATTGTAATTAATTTACATGTTTGTTTACTGTAGTTAATTTCATTTAAAATTAATACATATTAAGTAATCGAATTTATTGGATTGACCTTAATTTTAATTTTTGTATTATGTTACATTTTTTATGTATAGAAACAATTTGACATTTACATATATGTAATTAAACTATACTTATAAAAACAAAAAACCTTTAGTATAATTGATTTTTGATTAATTTATGATCTGAAAATGTGAAACAAAAATATAAGATAATTGAGTGAAAGAAATTTCAGGATAAAAAGTAAACGCATATACATATGTAGATATGGTCGTATAGTGTTATATACATTTGTGTGCACCTATATCTAGATACATAGTACATGTGTGGCTTTTCTTTAATGTTTAATTTTATCATATACGAGTATAGGTGGTCATATTTTTACCATTATTCGAAATGAAGAGGTGGCTGTTATTTTATTCACAAATTATCTGTTATCTATGTACACATATACATATCCACGTACATATATGTAGTATAAAACATATATATGTACATATGTGTCTTATCAGAAAATGTTGGTCACTTTATTGATCATTTTTCTTATATAATGTTACAATATTATCATCATGCATTCTACTACCGATATTCCAATTTTTATATACGTACAAAATTTAGAGTGCATGTGTACATAGAGGAAAAAAAGAAAACATTTTGAATGGGATCTCTGTTATTAAGTATTTACCTTGATATCGTCATCATACACGTACATACATACATATTTAATGTACATATTTTACTGTGTATATACTTAGGAATTGTAGCTTTAATTTATACCGCACACAGGATATAACAAGTCGTAAGAAAACATAATATATATTTTATATTTTATAAACCAGTAGCTAAAGATGTTTTACTTTAAGACCTTCGATATCGGTTTTAAGATAACGTAAAGTCTGAATTAAGTTGAAGTGGAAAAAAAAGAAGCATACTATATACGGAACGATATAAGTATGTATACATGCATGTAGAGATGTAGGTGCATTATGTACACGTGTATATATGTACGTATGTACAGATACGAATTTAATGTTGAAATTTTGTATATTTTGCTCGTATTTATAATTTTTATGGAAAATATAAGAAGAAGAAGAAGAATAAAATAATGATAATGATGATGAAAGGAATAACCAAAACTATACATGTATTATGAATAAGTATAGATCTGAGGGAGGAAGAAGATGATGATTCTAAATTTTATGGTAAAATCAATGTAGAATACGTACATATTGGCATAAGTAAATTGTAAAGATTTAGAGGTGAATGTATGGGGAACATAAACCGTGCGACTCGATTGACATAAATCTGAACAAATAACAACTATATGCATATTACATTATTTTCGTGAATGCATATATAAGATGATGGTGGCAATTCAAAAACAAAAAAAAAATTTTTTTTTTTTTTGAAAAACAGTGGTATTTTTGTTCATCATCATCAACATCATCTTCATTATCATTTTTGTCGTCGTCGTGGTCGTCGTCTTCATCATCATCATCATCATCTCGAGAGCATATTATAGTATATACGTATATATATGTATTCTTTTTTATTGATTTATTTTAATTGTTGGCATCAAAGTCGTTAGTTAATGATGTCGATGGCGGCACAAAACTTTTAACGCTTTTATCCATATCGTTCAAAAAGACAAGCTGGTCAAACACTTTTAACTATATGTAATATAAGCATACATAAGAGTTTAATGATGGTATAATAAGAATAAAGATTATTACTTGGCACGCAAACTGCAACTCGACCAATATTCATTCATTCATTCATGGATGCATGAATTCAATTTTTTTTTTGTGTTTCTGTGCATTTCTTTTATGGTTTGTTTTTTTTTGAAAAAAATAAATATGTTGTACCTATATATTTATATGTGTACATACGTGTATATATACGCTCATTTGATTTGGACCGCTATCACATTAAGCGAATGGATAGTGTTGATGCATGCATGCATTCTTCGGAAGCATCAATCGCGTTTATCTGTTTGTAATTGAATTTGTTTTCATCTTGTTCTTTAATGTATTTGTATAATACATAATATTGTATGTATATAATGTAATTTATGTATATAATTTAAAGTACAATATTTACTTATATACTTACTATTCTTAAATATACGAGTAAGTACTACATGGAGGTATAAAGATCGACAGCCCAAGCTCATTCAAAATTCACATGCAAACATATCGTAATCTGCATCTTTATAATACTTTCATACATCATCAGCAAACATAGATACATAAATACTATATAATAAGGATAATTTTAAAAGAGGCGCCAACATTGGTAGCTAGCTAGTAGGCTAGTAGCTAACTATTATAGATGTTATCATGTCAAATATTGCGGTAGGTTGAATCTATAATACCTGAATAAATATATATAATAAGAATCATAAAGACTATTAAATGACGCTTTAAATGATATCATATATTTATATTCTTATATATATGTGTGTGTTTGAGTTTGTATACAAAGTACAATGTATTATACAAATAAAATAATGTAGTAAAAATAATAGATAAGCAGGAAGTAATCTCCTATATGCACTCATTCCTCATTTTAATGGAATGCTGAATTTACTTTTATTTTTAATTTTTTTTTTCTAAATTTTTCTAATTTTTTATTTTGTGTGTATATTGTTTTAATATACGAAAATATAGAACTAATATATGTTGATGCATGTATATCAACAATTTTTAAGTGTATACTACCCGACAGTTGTTACATAGATACTATTTCAATTCAAAAATGTTTCGCATGTATATATAATGAGTAATTTTATTTGAATGTAATCATTGTTTGTTGTTGTGCAACATTATATTCCATCCAATACAACAAGTATAATGTACTCCTCCTATATGCATGTGTATGTGCATGTGTATCGTAATTCGTAATTTACTGAAAATGATGACTGAACTACAGCTACTTAACTCTACGTCACAGTATATTTGCGATAGGTAATTTATAATTTTCATTTGCATATGCATTACTCTGTATGCATACTCGTATGTATATACAACATATAATTTACGTTAATTTCAATATCAAGTATAAGTATAGTAACAACAATCAGCAACAATCAACAACACAAAAAACTAATAAAACTGACGTGCATATATTCAAATGTACAGGTAGGTACATACAGGTACAATATGATTGCATTTTTAGTTTTGTGTCCTAGTAGAAAAACAATATTACTAAGTACAAAAACATTACATTACATCAAATGACTGTCAGTTTACAGCTGACAGCATTTTTTAAAGATAAATGAATGCATTTCACAATTATTATACCTACCATGTACGAATAGTATATTTAACAAAAGTGCATACAAAACATAAAAAAGGAGCATATAGTATAGAACACAGAAAGAACAACAAAAAAGAAAAACAAATGTATTTTAAAACTAGAATTTATATTTATACCTTCAAGGTAAAATAATAAGAAAAAAAATTAAAAGAAAATAGTATCCAAGACAGACAGACAGACAGACAGTGTTGTACATCAGATTATACATAGAAAATTTACAAGAAAATTGATGGAAAAGAACAAATTACTTTACGGACAATACTATGCTTGAGCAAATACATATGTACAATAAAAACAATGAAAAATTATGTTTACCGATCCATAGTCAAGTTTGGTTAATTTTTAAAATTATTGTAAATATGTATGCACACAAAACATTCATAACCTATAATGATGTTAATACATACTCGTATATTCATACAACGAAAGATGGTAAGTGATCGATAATGATGCAATATTCATTGATCGTTAAATTAATTTTTAATATGCTTTTTATTTTGTTTTATTTCATTTATGTTTTGTTGTTTTTATTCTTGTTTATTATATATATATATATTTTTTTTTTGCTTATTATTGTTTGTCGACTATTAGTTCGTTGATGTTTTATTAATTTTTTTCTTTTATTTTTTTTTTTTGTAAATTTACTTAATATGTAATTTATTTTTTTCTTTCACGAATTAATAGGAGTAAAAAGTAAAAGATAAATATCCTGAAAAAAAAACAAATAGTATAGATTTGTGTGTATTGTATTACATAGTATATAATTTGTGGTATGAATTTTTGTGAATCGGATCATTATTGGTTATAAATAGAATAGCTTAACCGTATATTGAAAATATACAAATTTATTCCATAATATTTCATTTTATGAGTATGTATTCTATGAATGATTAATTTCGTTTTGTTTATTTTAGTACTCATCGTACTCGTACATTATTTTTTGTTTTCTTCGGAAGGAGAGAACATTATGTACATGTGTATAGACAATATACCAAATTGATGATATATTGATTGATCAAATTGCCTTCGCAACTCAAGTACTATATAATCGATCAATAAAGTTATATAGTTGGTTAGATATTTAATGAGCCATAAATAGTTTTTACGTTTTACTCTGGTACATATGTATGTATTTACGAATGTATTATAAATAATTTATGTATATTAGTGTTGGTTTGATGCTATATAGGAAAAGTATCGACTATACATGCATGTCTTTTTCAATTTGATCGTTGCATTTGTCAATTATTTACGTTTCAATTGTCTATTGTACATATAAATTAGTATTGAAATTAATGAATTAATAAACAAAACAGATTAATTAATAATAAATACATACAAATGCGTACATGTAAATTGATATATTCATTAGAGTATATATTTTAAATTCAAAAATATATATTAAATAAATTAAAAACAAATTTTTAATATTTCAATTTTTATTTTTCATTTTTTATATGTTGCATTTTATGTCAAATCATAAGTAAATTTATTCTTGAATTATATATTTTCTAAATATAAAATTAGTATTTTTTTTCTTACAAATTGTTCAAAAAAAAACCTCAAAATATACCTACTTATTGCCCATGATTTACTACTTTTTCCAAGGCAGGATTTACAAATTGGCAACATAGGCGACTATGCTTACACAGGATGGCAAATTTTGATTATATCAAACTGTTAGCATTAGCAAGCAGAGAAGGAAGACATTGAATTACTTGGAAGATATCGTTTCAGGACAGAAACTTTCAATGTCCTTCTAGATAATTTATTCTATGATTTAAAGCAAAAATGTTCTCTTTACAGGGCGGACTATTAATGAGAAGTCTTTTGTTCTTATAGAGAAGTTGAAACTTTGCATGAGGAAGAAATGTGGATAAAAACCCATTTTCGTTCAATGATGGCTGAAGATTTTGAAACGTTGAATGATAACCTGGGAGGCGCTTAATCGGAAAATACGCCACTGATTTTTTATCTCTTATTTATTTATTTGTTTTTTTTTTTTTAAATAAAAAATTCATTAAAAAAATGTTTTAATTAAATATGAACAAATAACATATTGAAAAACACATAAATTTTCTATGAGAAACGTAATAAATTCTAAATTCAATTATTTAATTAAATAAAATTATATAAATTTAACACTTAATTCGAATACTTAAAATCGATCAATAATGATGATTCAGTAGAGAATAATAATAATAAATTAAATGAATTGAATGCTCGTATATTTACAAACACATACATACGTAGAAAATATAAGAAAAAATAAATAAAATTACATAATTAATTTTTTTTTTTTTTGAATCGTAACAAAACAATTAATTTTCTAATACATCAGAAGAACTTGTTTTTATAATTTTTTTTTTTATCATTTTTTTTTAATATAAAATTCATAATACTTAGTTAAATTTATTACATAAATGTCCTTAAAAAAAATAAAAAAAACCAAAATAAGTATTATATGTGGAGACAGGTATTTGAAAAGTGATAATTCAATAAAGAAATAGTACATTGATTTTTCCATTTTTTTTTTTTTTTGAATATTTTATAAATACGTACGTATGTTTTGTATGTATATAGCTGTAGTTTGTTATTAAGTAGTTATTGATTATATGCGTAAAAAAAAAATTGTTGGAAAAAATCAAATGATGAGGTGTCTATTATTTGTATAACAACACAAAATAATACATAATAATAATAATTATAAAATTGAACTTGTTTTATTCTTAAAATATAAGTTAATAACAATTAATTATATATCTATTATGTATCAAAAGTACCACCATACATAATTTACATTATATATTGATTAAATGTTTATTGAATTTTTAACGATTCTCTGAGAAAAATGAAATTAAAAAATAATAACATTATTTTGTAGATACAAGTATACAAAAATATTAATTATTGTAAAGACAAGACTCATATTATAATAAAATTATATCATTATAAAGGCAAAGTATTAATAAATATGTATTACATTAATGTTCATATGTATAAGAATAGCCGCATTTGTACAAAAACGACAAAGCAATAGAATACTATCTATAGTCGTGTATAGGTGTACGCAATATCTCTATAATCTATAGATATGTGTATGTATACTTGTAAGTCTCAATATCATACTACACAATTCAATCGCACAATGTATACTCATCATACAAATATCTCTTAATTTAGAATTTTATTAAAAAAATGAAAAATAAAATGTTATAATAATAACCGAAAATAGAAGAAATAATCAATTTAAAATTTATTGAATTTTTTATTTCGAAATTTTTTATTATACGATCATAAAAATCAAATCATAAATTAACACTACATACAGAGTACCATTATACATCTACAAATCTATATATGTATTTAGATATAGATGTAATCGTCATGAGCTGTAAAGATTTAATTGAACTGAAAAATTCGTATTTTTGTTACTGGGCTAGATAGAATCATGGGGGCTCGATGACGCAAGTGACTATTGATCTCGAAAGTGCAGGTTCGATTCCTGTCCACGACAAAAGTAAGAAAAATAAAATGTTCAATTTTTCATTTCATATTTCTAATCCAACTTTCATCACTCCTAAAGTTCATTCATTCAGCTTTGATAATGAAGAGTACCAGCTTGCTGGAAAAAGTGCCTGAAAAATAAATGCTGATTGGAGAGACAGATATACCAAAAACAAAATAAATCTGATATCTGTGACTGTGATCTGTCATGTAAAATAGTTTGCTTCTCTACCAGCAACTCAATGATCACTTGGTCAGTATAGGTTTGCAATCCTCATGATAGTAATTTAAATCTAGAGATCATTTCGGTAAAGAGTACCCAGGCACGACATGAACTGTAGCGCCACTGATGATGATATACATCATAACATGCTCGTAATTATATGTATACCAGGCTACATTATTGTTCATACGATTATTTGATATGATAGAGTGTCGAGAATTTTTAAAATCGAATTAACATTACATAAAGCATAAATTTATGATAAATTCCTTTTTAATTTTTTAATTATTGCAGCATAGCTTTTGAATGTGTGTGTGTGTATAATATATTCTTATATAGGTGAATTGTAGATCATTCATAAAAGGTGTATACCTTTAATTTAATTAATTTATTTATTATCTATATATAGGGAGTACATATACATCGTATACTTGTATCTATGTATATATGATTCATATTTAGATATATTTTATGACTTTTTTTAGATATATTTTTATTTCAAATTTTCATAGGTAGTATGTATCTATAATACATGTTATCCTCATGTGCTTGTGTAAAAGTATAGTGTTAACTCGTTTTGTTATTTATATTAATCAACTGTTCAAATTTTTATTACCCACCTTGATTTTTTGATTTAGTATTTCATTCACATCATATAGAAAAGTGAGAATAGCAAAAAATATAAAAAATTATAATTAAGAAAAAAAAAACAAAACAGACAGAAACAAGTTAACAAGTTAACTAGAATCTATTAAAAATAAATTGTTGTTTCTTTTGCCCTCGAATTTTTTTTTTAATTTTAAATTTTTATAGTTTCATTTTATTTTTCATATTTTTTTTTGTTGTTAATTTTCTAACACTTAATTATGGGTTTGAAATTTTAAACCCATCATTATATTCTTATTATAATTTTTTGTTTTTTTTTTTTTTTGGTTTATTTTAATTTCGAATTTACAAATTTACTTAATAACAGAAACAAACAAGAAACAACATAAAGATGGGCTTTAAATAAGTTAAATTTTATAAGTCTAGAAGGTTGTTTAGAAATCAAAAAAATATATATATAGATATATTTTTTTTCAAAATTTATTAATTTGTTTATTACTCATCTTATGTATGTATTCTACGGTGTGAATTTTGAACAATAATTTCTTATAGAAAATCATTTTTGACGAAGAACATTAAAAATATTTCTTAGCAACATGTTCCCCATGCCCGTTTTTATATACAAAAATTATGTATCCAAGTAATATATATAAGAGGGTAGTACAAAACTATAATTATATTTGAGCAGATCCTTTTGGGGTAAAGAAAAGGAATATTCCTTTCTCATAGGTATATAACATGTATTATAATGTGGATTTATAATAATTTTGACCTAATGACCTAATTTTTATATTTTACTTTGACTCTGACATATAGATAGATGCATATATACCCTTCACATATTATTAACTATAGGTACTTTTAGATATGCGAATTTCATTAAAAGAAAATTCTTTGAATTTCATAAAACGTTCAAATTTTTCAAGTTATTCTAATTATAAGAACATCAAATGACAGTTAAATTTAATTTCAAAAAGGTATTCCATGAATAGAATTTACAAAGCTGAATGAATTGTAGTGAGTAGTGATAAATGAATACTTTTAATAAACCAAAAAAATTTTTTTTTAACTTTTTCGAGAAGAAATTCATTCTATACATTATAAAAATATTTACGTGCAGATGAAAGTTTTTTGAGAAATGTATACATATAAGTATTTGATGTATCTCCTATATAAGTATGTAATGTTGTTTGTTTGAATTGTTGACTTTTCTATACATATGTACATATATTTTTAGATTTTAATTTTCTCATCGCGTATAATACTATATTTAATTTATTGTTATTTTTCTTTCTTTATTACATCTCTCCCTAGTTGTCGTCATCACAATACGTATATGTGGTGAAACTGTTAATTACTAATTTTCACATTTTTCATTTTAACCATATTAAGGTATCTTCCAATATGAAGTGCGTATATAGATATGTATTTATAAATGGAATTTTAAAATACCACCTTTTGTATTAAATACCATTTATGGTACAAAATTTATTAAAAAAAAAATTATTGTATTATAAATGCGACCATGTATGTAGTACTGTACTACGTGTATATTCATTGCGTATACTACATATTATTTTCATATATATGTGTATGTAAGTGTGTACTTACTTAATTTTTATTTATTTTTGTGTTTTTTTTTTGTTTTTTCAAATGATATGTGTAATGTCGAAAATTTATTACAGATCTCAATTAAAATTTTTCATTTTTCATCGATAATTATATTTAATTGATATTGTATTATGGACGTGTAAGTAATAGTTAAACAAGAACATAAGCAGAGGTATACATATGTATAAGTACATATTTATCATTTTTATTGTAGAAATTGTTTTATAAAAGCATATTTTTGTTTTTGTTTGTTTGTTTGTTTTATTATTAATCTCACAAAATATGTATAAAAATAAGAGAAACATTCATCTCCACAAGATACACACGTATAATGAGCCAATGAATGTATCTATACCTATAGTTATTTTATGAATTATTGAGGTGACTTCATATTAATATGTAATATTAATTTCTTGTATAAAGCGTTCATTACAAAATCTGGTAATAAATTAATAAACACATACATATATGTTATAATTATAGATATACCTACTACAATATTATATGAACGCGCATACTTTAAAAATTAATTTACACTTTTATTATTATAAAATTTATTTTTTTTTTTTTTTGAATTTATTTTGTTTGATAAGAACCTATAAAAATATTTCAATTTAATGAGATGAAATAAGATGACGGACTGCAATGATTAGTATACTACTTACTTGGATAAGTATATACCTCATATTTAACATTTTGTTTTTTCTACTGAAGATTTTCTTTAATTATTTGTTTTTTGTTTTATTTTTAATTTGTTTTTTTTTCTTTTTTGAAATATGTGTCGCAATGATATACAGGTGTTATAAAATTTTTAATTATAATAATTACATTATGTATTATTATCCACTGTATACACAATCAATATTAAATATATCGTTTTCCTAGTTCATTTTTTAAGTACATATTTTGTATATGAAAATTTATAAAAATGTATATACTTAATTATGTACCATGAACTTTATTGAGGTGCCAACAAGAAATAAAAAGTAATTTTCTGAATAATTACAATATGGAAGAGAAAACTAAAAGAGTGGAAAATTAACGAGTACATAATACATAAATATACAGATACTCAATATGATGAACTTTAAATGAATTTAGATGAATATAGTACACATATACCACCTACTAATAATTGTTTCAGAAATATTTTCTATTGTTCTGTAGCTTGTAGGTTGAGTGTAAAAGTTTCAGTTGTTCTACGTTTAATTATAATTCTGAGATTTATTTGATAACTTGTGCATGCACGTACGTACGTACATACTGTATATCCCTATTGATATGAATTCAATATTGGGTCTGGGTCTGGATATATTATATCGAAAAGATATAGTCATATGGAATCACCGTATTAGTGATCAGCATTGTAGTTCCTATATACATATAATATGTATTTCTTTCGATATATAATATCATATATGCTTGGAGACATTTGCTGTATATTTAGGTCCATATCAACGCAATGTTATAAACATTATCATTTTATATGGTCACATATTTATATTCTTTTGATCTTTTACCGCATATTATAACGAACGATCGATTCGTTGGTATTTAAAATACTCAAAGATACGAGTATCTGTTATACAAATACATGTAATAATTGTTGCAGTGAAAAAATATAAATACATACATATTATGTATTGAATGCTTATATGATGCATATTATGTGCATATACGTATATTATGAAAGTGGAAATTGTTAATAAAAGCAGATGTTTTTTTTTCTTCTGTTTCCTTTCTCAAATTTTATTTTATTATTATTTTAATAATCATTCTAGCATCGTGTGTGTTCAATATTCATATAGACACATTTACACAAAAATATAAAAATACTTATATGTATGTATATAAACATGTGCGTGCACGTATATATTTATGGAGTATTATTTAGATTTTATTTTAGATATGTTTAGAAATAAATGTAATCATATAAATGAATTAAAAGGATAGGTACATTTTTCTTATTGATAAAATTGAAATAAAAACTTATAAATGAGAAAACAAAAAAACGAACAAGAAGAAACATGAATGAAACATTTTAAATGATTAGCAACAAAAGTATAAAATATGAATATTAATAAAAATGTTTATAAACGTAAAATGTGTACACAAACAGTATTTAAGTATATGCAAATATTTTTTGTTTTGTGTTAATTACCCGTTAAATTGAATTATTAATAAATGCAATTATAATTAAAAATTTTCATTTCAAAAACAAGAAAACTCAATGTTTCATATACATCGATTAGAATTCGAGTTAACAACATTTTAGCAAAAATATATTTACATATTTCAATTTTACGAGCATGGGTAAAATTACAAAATACTCGTATTGATAAAACTTGAAAATGAAGTAAATGTGCTTTTGTCAATATTGTCGTCGAAAGGTCAATATACTTAGTATGTAAGCTGCGGGTAACAAATTACGAAATTCTTTCTTTACATTTAAAAAATGAATTTAAATTGATCTGTTATTGTCAAAATTGAAAAATCATCTCATAATTGCATACACATGTGTGTAATTCTAAACATACGAATTACAATATTATATACAGCGAACACGTGTCCTTAATACTAAAAGACAAATACATATATTACCCATATCCTATATCTTACATGTGTGGTGCAACATACGTTTGTTGTATGTAGTTAGTAGTATATGTAACATACGTATAGTTTTGGAAAATAAATAAAATGTAAGATTGAAAAATAAAATAAAATACATTATACTGTTACCAATTATGTACATCTATGTATATCCTTTTTATAATTCCCCAATAACAAATAACTTGAATTTCCCATATTAATATACGATGGAAACTTTTTAGAATATATATGTATGTATGTAATACAATTTTATGAGCCAAAAAGTACAAAACGCAAACAACACATTTAATTTTTCATTGAACCGTTAATATCAAATGAAGGAGTTTTCAAACAATATATAAAATAAAATCTAAAATTAACAAACAAAACTGAAATAAAAAAGAAACAACACAGTAAAAAGATAAGAAAAAACTATTTTTAAAAAAAATATCAAATGCTGTTTTCTGTATCTGTTATACAGTATAAACATATACTTTTGAGAATTTAAACTATACGGAAAATAAAATTTAAAACAAACAATAAACAAATAAACAAAAAAATACACAAAAAAATTGATTGAATTTGAATTAGGAAAAATATCATGAGATCATGTAACATCATCAGACTAAAATATAAAAATTATATCATTTTCAAGGTTTTATCAATTTTGTAAGTATTCTTTAACTTTGATAATAATGTATACGCACATATGCATATGTAAATAAATAATTGGATTAATTGCGTGATATGAACATAATTTAATCAGAAAATGAGAATAAAAATAAGCAAAAATGATGGTAGAATATATATAAAAAAAAAATAAATAAATAAATAAATCAGAAAACAAATTAAAATGAACTCTAATAAGTAATTATATGTATAAATAAATACGAAGAATATATTGGCGTGAATTTGATTTATTGAATTTGCTTGTAATATTATTATTAAATTAAAGGCGAATATTATCGTGAAAATTTTGTAATATAATGAAGGACGGAAAAACAAGTTGATCTTTTTTATTTTTATTTAATATTTATGTGTGTATTCGTATTACAAATTAATCAAATTATCTTGTGTATTTTTATTTATTTATTTAGTTTTTTCTTTTAAAAAAAATAAATTTAAGTGATTTAAAATCGCAATAACATGCTGAACATTCATTGGACACATGTTTCAATGAAACGAATGCATTGTACATACAACAAATTACACAGGAATGGAGATAAGTTTGAGGTTTGAGCAAGTAAGTAAGTATACGTACTGTCGGTCACAAAAGTATTGGAAACGGTATGTTTCATTACCCCCAAAGTTCACTTAGTTTTGAATGAGTACCAACCAGCTTGCTTGGAAAAGTTGCTTAAAAATGTTGATAAATCTAATTGCTGACAACAGATATAACAAAAAGAATTATTAGCTGTATTATTGTTTTATTGTTAGGTCATTCCAATAATAGATCAGTCTAAACCCTATCTATCAGCCCCATCATGTAAAAGAGCTTGCTTCTTTATTAGCAACACAGTAGTTTGCAATCCAGAACCCACATTAAGCTGTAGGTGCATTCATAACAGCAATAAAATCTAAAAATCACTTCATTTTGAAAGCATTTGCTGTAACTCTGATAATGATAATGTTTTGAAACTTCTAGTATTTGTTAAAGTATTCATTTTAATCGATTTGGAATAGAAGGCATCAGTTTTTGTCTTTCATATACAACCTCAAATCATCAAAATCCACTTTCATGTTTTCCCACTTTTTTTGATTGCATATTTTGTCTGAATTGTACATTAAAATAAATACCGATCCCAATGGTTTCTTAAGCAACTCTACTCGTAGTATATCCTATCCTAGTATATTACTGACCATAATTTGATTTTTCATTTAGAAGTTATAAAGATTTTTCTCTTTTTAATGATTAAAAGATTATTATCATTATTATCAAAAATAAAAATCTTTATTATGGAGATTGACATAACGATGAGGTGATCGATAGTTAAATAATGATTATATTTAGCTTTCTCTAATAAGAAACATGTTTACTATGTATATATACATATGTGCAACAAGTTGTGTTTCTTAATTTGAAATGAAAATTTCATTTGGCATTTATACTGTATACAAAAATATTCACATACACATTTAAACATTTCTATAAACATTGAATATTGAATGCAATAATTTCAAATAAAAGTTATTTGCAATTTTTAATCACATTTATGTCTAAATGAATTATGCAAAATTAATTAATGATTAATGAATTATTTTATGATTTTAATTAAAGAAAATTTATTCGCAATTTCTTAACACCGATCGTTTGATTCTAGCATTGTATCTACTACATGTCAATATGCACATACCACATATACTGTCAATACTTATACATACATGATACGAGAATATTATTGGATACCCTACCCTGTGTGTATTTATATATGTGTCTAAACACCTGCAAATGAAAATTGTATATTTATTTGTTTTTATATATAAATACTATACGAGTATAATAATCATTTACCCAAATGTAATTAACAGTTAGAGATTTTTGATGGATCATTTTAGATGAATATCATCATTATGGGATGTACATATACTTATCTACATCACATATTATATATTAAATTAAATTTGACTGTTTTGATGGAATTTTATTTATTTGAGATATCGATCGATTTTTGATTGATTGTATGCATTATGTGCTATGATGTATATTTAAATAGTCATTTAGATAAAATAAAATTTATATATAAAATTTTATTTCTAACCGTAAACTGTGTATATGTCTACCTAAATATGAATGTATGTATGTTAAAATCTAAAAATTAAAATGTTTGCTATCGAACAGTTTGAATATATATAGTGTGTATGAAGTATTATATGTTTGATGATGATTATGATGCATGCATTTTTATTTACTAAACGATCAAAATAATCATAAAATTTGAAATTCAAAAATGAAAAATGACATATGTATTTGTTATTCATCGTAATGCAGCCAATATACGTATGCATATTACATAAGTTTATTATAGTGTATTCTGTATTGGTACTAAATATCTATTTATAACTATGGTCAGTATTATATTTGTGCGTGTACAGGATATAATGTTATTCGATACAAACTTGAATACCGTATTTATGATAAATGGGTAAAGATCTTATATTTACAAGATAACAGATAGGTACCAATGTATAGAGATAACGAAAATTTGATAAGATGAAATATTTCAAATGTACACATATTAATTAAGATTTAAAACAATTAAAATACAAATGTATTTTGATATGATCAAAGTATCCGCTTCTTATTGTTTTAAATCATTCTTCTTTTATACACACACTTTTATTGCTTACATTTGTATTTGATTTTTAAATTATACACGAAATAGAGATTTTCTTAAGTGGTAGACAGACAAAAGAAAAGTGTATATGAATGATCATTCTTCTTTCAATCTTTATTCGTGTGAATGATCATTAAAAAACCAAATGCGATACACGAAACTGTTTCAATATAATCATTTTGACTGTCATATTATATATTTTCAATTTTATTGTCAGTTTTAGTTTTTTCTTGTTTTTAGTGGAGTTTGCTGTAAATTTTTTTTTCACCACTGGAAGTTTCAAATTCACCATCTTCATTCGTCACTGAATGAAGTTTCTGAAACTTTATTCGAATTTTGAACTAACTTTAATGAATTTAGAACGAAGTTGTAATGATCTTCTTCTTCTTCTTCATGGTACCACATCCCTTGCCAAAGCATTCACCTCTAACAAACAATCCCGCCCTTTCTATCTGTCTTTAGTAATTGTAATGCAATTCTGTATTTGGAACTTCTGCAAGTCAGCAACTACAGTGTCCCGTCCCATCATATTTTTCTCGATCTGCCTCTCGTTCTGGGATCTTTCAGATTTTCCAATATGAAGAGTTTAGATGTAACGATAATTATAACTTAATTTTGGATAAACAGACGGCAAATGAATTATCATTCACAACGAATTATCATTGAATAGCTTTCGTCTGTCAACCACATTAGGTTGCAATAAAATGTATAACATTAATTTACATGCATAACATAAATTTTTAAATATTATATTATTTAAATTTATTAAATTTTTATTATGTAGTATATATATTTACAGTGGAGTTGTTTTTTTAAAAGGGATTTTAACGGTATTTTACATTTAAAATGTTTATTTTGAAATTTTTATTTATAATTTAATCAATTTAGTATGGATTATAGGTGTAACACGTAACTAAATTATATCTATATACACGGCTACTTTTTATTTTCACATACTACTACACATTTTGATATTCATCTTTTATTTAACTATCAAAATTTTTATTGATTTAAAGTGAAAATTGAATTTAATATTTTAATCAAATATCAATAATTTCACTACCACCATATAAACATTTTAATGACTTTATTTGAATTATTTTGAAATTTTTAACTAAAATTTCTAAAAAATTATTATCGGCATGTTTTTTAATTGAATTTTTATAATGTGACGGGATTATTGAATTTTTATTCAAATATTAATAAAAAATTAAGAGAAAAATATAGGAGGAATAAATATTTTGTACAAGAAAAAAAAAATTACATTACATAAATAAAAAATAAAAAATTAAATTGAATTTTGAGGGAAAAAAAAAATAACAAATTAATTATGTAAAAACGTTTTATTGAAATTCAAACTGTTATTTGTAAATGTATACAAAATATAGTGTGTTTATCATAATATTTCAATTTAAATGTTTCACAGTAATTTTTACAAAAATAATAATTAATTGATTTGTGTATACTACGGTGATAAATTATTAGCATCTGATCTGACATGACACAATCAAAAATATAAAAAATTTAATAAAATTGTAGAAAATTTTCTATAAAGTTGATTTTATTTGGAAACAACATACTTCTAAGTATAGATAATTATCTTCTTATTCTACTTTTTCCATAACACTACAGCTCTAAGAAGTGAACTACAGGGCCTTCATAGAAATATGATCTCATGGTTGGTTGGTTGCAGTGGCAGTCCGTTTCAGTTCCTGGAAACAGACTCAATTAGAACTTTGCACGCCGTTTTGTTACCACAAACTCAGGTACGTGTTGGTTGTTTTATTCTAGACTACAGTCATTTAGTCTTGTTTAGGTAGTAAATCAAACTCTATATATAGATTGGCTACCTCCGCGAGGTAGTCGAGGAAGAGCTTACCAAAAGCCCTTAGTCTGGTTTTAGCCAATGCTGAACACCTGAAAAGATAATGTAAGAGGGTTTCCTTCTCTCAGTTGTCCTTTCAGCTTCTGCAGTTTGTGTTAAACGATAGACCTAGCCTAGCTGCATATTCTCCAAAAGGCCAGTGAAGTGACTTGTTAGGATTACCATAATTCCAGCGATCTCTCATCAGTCTCTACCGATAAGTGGTATAGTGATCTCATGTCTTAAGATAATTTTCTTCGAAAGACATAAATCTTGCCTAAAATCAATGTGATCAATATAATTCTAAGAAATGTGTAAAAAACCACGTTACAAATAAATACATAATTGATTTTATATTGATGGTTAAGTTTCCTAAAGTACAAGACTGGAATTTGAGCCAAAAATTAAAATATTTGACCTAGACTCAATCCAATTCTCAAATCGTAGATCGTGAGAAATCCTTTAAAGTTCTAACTTTTAGTTAAAGAAAAAAGAAGAAAATTGCAAAAAGTTGTTTCCTAGGAAATTATGTGTACATATGTACATATATTCTAGAGCAATTTTATCTTAGAAAAGCACAGAAATTAAATTCATAATTTTGTTGATTTTTATCAAAGTTTTCTTCTTTTTTTTTTGTTAAATTTTTTTAAATTTTGTCTTTATATCATTTTCATAACAATAGTCCAACAAAGACCATCGGATACCCTTACCCATGCATCCGTATATAAGAAAACATCGTAAAGACTTTATATACTCGTATGGCTTTATACCTGACAATTTCGTTTTTCGAATATCGAATTGATTGTGCGTGTATATCTGATAATTTCAAAAGAAGAAAATTCTGTTAAGTTTGAATATAAGGAAAGACAGAAAAACGTAAGAAAGGGCTCAGATAGTTTGTTGTTGTTCATTCAAGATTTACGAAAAAAATTAAAAAAAATATATAATAAAAAAGAAAACAAAATAATTTAAGACAAAAAATTAAAAACTAAAACTAAAACAAAACGATAAGAACAAGAAACAATAAACGAAGATAAATTCAGCTAAAAAAGCTAATATTCTTAAAGACGATATTTTCTTACAAATACACATAAATACATGCATACATAATGAGTATACTCGTATGTATGTGAGATACATATTTATATACATAGATATATTTTATACATGTACGTAACTGTCAAAGAACTTCTTAAAATCCAGAAGCATATAAACATCGATAAAATGTGAAACACAAAAAAAAACGAGAAGAAGTACCCATTTATACTGTGTGTACACATGTATGTACGTTTAACATTTTTACCATATAGCAGTACTAATATAGTGGGGAAAAAGTGGCTGTGTATAAAACCGCCAGAGAATTGGTCAAAAGGGCGCCACATTATTTATGTTGATGCCGCTATTATTATTTTGAATTTTTAGTCTGCTCGAATTTGTTTTGTTTTTCTTTACTTTTTGATTATATTTTCTTTCATTTCTTTTTGTTTTAATTTTTGTTTCTTCATTTTATGGATGTAAATGTTTATGTAGACATGAAATTCTTTTGTTTTTTAATTTTGAGTATTATCTGCATAAAAATTCGAATATTTGAAGTAGTAGTAGATATTTGTGCAAAAAAAAAATTAAATGATGATTGTCCAAAAATAATAAGAAAAAAAAAATAGAACTTATTATAATAATTCGAAATAAAAGATAAAAACCAAATACAGAAAGATTTTCCATTTCGTCCTTACAAATATAAATTCTGTTCTGTTTTGTTTTATGATATAATACTTTTTTTAAGCTTATTTATTTTTATTTTTTTTTGGTTTTTGATGTGTAAAAGTTTTAATCACAAAAATAGCGCCTTGTACTGCAATCAAAATTTATTACATTTTTTATACTGTTTGATGGTAATCAATCTAATTATTCATTTGGGTATAAATTAAATCTGAATTCCATTTTATTCGTATTTAAATTAGCTTTAACTATTTTATCAAGCATTAAAAATAAATTTCAGTTAATCTACAATGTTCTCATGATTTTGTGGTGGTAAAACTTAGCTCAACTCCAATACATTTTCATATTTTTATCACAGATTTTTGTTAATTTTTTATTCTTTATTTGTATAATTTTTTTTTTTTTTTTAGATTTTTGGCCTCATTCCTTTTGGTGTGGTCTTTTTAAATGATATGCATTTAACGCGAACGCAGTGAAATTATCAAATGAGTTCTCATTTGAAGTTAATGTGTGCGCTTTTGTATAGATAATGATCATGAAAAATATACGTTCCTATATTATACTACTGCCTATAAACCTTTTCTAAATGAGTGCCATACACGTTCATACATACCTATAATTTGTAGATTGTGAGCCTCCTACAAAGGATTGTCGTGTGTTAATGTACACAAATTATTTATCTAAGTATTTTATTTATGATGGTGGTGTACGCACTAAAAACAAATCGCAACCACACATACAAATGAAAAAAAAAAAAAAAAAACAAAACCAAAAGAACCAAAATAATTAGATTGCGGTGTATATATAAGGAAAACAAAACAAAAAATTCGTGTTGAAAATTTTGAAAAATAAATGTCCTTTTATCGTAAAGGAATTCATTTATATCACCAATACAACACACAGTTTTTAATTTTTCCAAAACAAAACAAAAAAAAAAAAAACTAAAAATAGGTAGCAGAGTAGAAATATAACGATAAAACCCAAAGGGCAAAAAAAAAAAAGGAAAATTTTGAATAATAGAAAATTCATATACAGGAATTGTGTGTAATACAAACTGATAACGACACGAAATTATTTTTTGATTTAACGATCAAGGATAAGAAATTGGTAAAAAAAAAAATAAATTGTATTCACTTTAGCTCATTAATTTAATTTAGAACGGGTCCCATATTATAAAGACAAAGAACGTGCGCTTATATAGAGCAGGAGAAGGAGTTTGTATGCGCATTGAAAATGAAAATACTCGTAAAAACATAAAATAAATGAGAAAATAAATTAAATCTAAACATGGCTAAATGAAAACTAATAAAAGCTCACAAACATACATACACGATATAGAATAAACAAAATCAACAAACAAAGTACGAGTATATGGTGGGACACAATCTCTATTTATATTATCGCGGTAATAGGACAATGATATAAACGTATACACCTACACATACAATATATTCTTTGACTTGCGATTAATTTTTTGGATAAGTCTATAGAAAACACTATGCCGTTCTCGGTTTGTATTTAATAAATGAGAAACGGTAGAGACTATATAATATAGAATGCCATATTGTTCAATTTTTCTTCGTTGAGTACAAAAAAAAAACAAAAAACCAAAAAAAAACAGGAAGAATCTTATATTTTATTCATTTAGCCTAATTTGATAGCAGATTTCAATTGATTAAAAGTTAAAAGTAAAAGTAAATGTGTTCGTAGAGTGTTGATTTTTTCAGGCGTACCTGTGAATTATTGTAGCTTGGATTGGAAGCTTCTTTTATACAGCTTACATGTCGGTTCCAGTTTGTATAAAGTGTATTTATATACGAGTTGTAGATACATTTTCAGTTCACAAAAAACAAGGTGACCGATTGTGTTAACAAAATTTCCACCTACATGTTTTATGTAGTACCTACCCGATACGGAGAATGTGTATACAGAACGATAAGACATGTATGTACATACATACTTGGCATACTTGTACATACACGAGTATACTACATTCTTATATGGAGACGTGCGTATATTTTTTAATGATACAAGCCAAAGATATCATGATGGAAACTAATGTGAAATCGATAGAAACTAATTATCGCCAGCAATTACGAATTTCTTTTTTCGTGGTTTTTTTTTCTCTTTTTTTTGTTTTGTTATCCACTGATTTACTATACCGAACTGTCTATGTGTGCATCGTATTTTATTTGCTTATTCATTTTTACTTTTCCTTGTTTTTTATTGGAAGCAATATACATAGTTTACTTAGGAGAGTTTCTTGTGTACATATTTATCAGCGTGATTATCTTAGATCGGATTATATACAATTTTGTCACAGAAATTTTGATTTCATTTTTTTCTTTTGTTTTTGAAAATTTTCACGCAATTTAGAACTTTCTACTATAGACATTTAGTTCATGTCAGAACCATTAAAATGTATAATTAACTTTTCTGGCACTTGTGTCACATAAACAGATAAAATTGTTACAGTAGGGAATAGAAAAAAATTGATCGTCATTAAAAAGTCAATTTTGTATGATTTGGAATTGGAGCCAAGAATATTTTTAGTGCACTATTTTTGTAGCATATTTTTCCATTATATTTGTGAGTTTATCTTGAAACTTTTAACTTCCGAATGGCGATGTTACAAAACAAAATGGGATAAAATTGCAAAAGTAAAATATTGTACATAGGAGAGGCCATCTAACAGGCAAACATGTACTATACAGATGCCATTTATACAGGCAACAGGACGTAACATTAAAAATTATGTGTAATGTCAATAAGGATCTTAAATTTGATGTGTATTTTATAATGCTGTTATGTTATATTGTCTTCGATTTGACACTTTGAATTACGCGTTTAGTTTTTTCGTGTAGAATCTCTAAAAATTGATAAAATATACATACATACAAACAAGATGATGATAAGAAATCTTACATGATATTTTCTTGGTTATGTTATGTAGTTTCGTTTTTGTTGATGTTGTTGTTGTCATGTTTAACATAAAATTAATTCAATGTTAAAGCGCGATTGTAGGGATTTTTTATTTTTGCAGTTTCTTATATGTATCTTCTCCCAAACATGCTTTTATGTTGTATTATACATGTTTCAAATATTGTGTGTGTATTGGAGATATTTTCAAAATTACAACGTGGTGTTGTATGCAACGATATTATCCGTTTTTTTTTAAAGTGTAATCAAATAAAATATCTCTGATTGTCTTACAAGCTGGTTGTATATTTGTAGTTTCATATTGCAGCTGAACACCGCATGAATCCTATCATTAACTATCAATGTGCATATACAAACACTGTGTCGACTTTATATTTGAAACCATCTTAGAGGTATACCTATATAAAATCATTTGTGTAAAGGTATATTACGTGTACAAATATAAAGCGATTTTATTATGCTGCGCTTATGTATAGTTTTGATAAAAAATTTTTGGCACCAATTCAATTTCTTTTATAAATATTTGAATTTTCTTATAACAAAACAACATTGATTTTCTTCATTTACTATTCATTTCTCTTTTCCCTTTCTCTTCTTTTATTGTGTTTTTGTGCATTTCATTCGAGTATTATGTATACCTATCCCATACATTATGTATTTTTCATTTAAATTGTAATTTTCCTTGAAATCGTTTACATAAAATGCACATACAAATTATTTCAATATTATTGGAACGTATACAAAAATCTGTATTTCTATACACGACCTTACAATCGTATACTAAAAATTAATTTTTTTTTTTTTTTCTATAACAAGAGAGTGAATACACACACACCTAGAAGTATAGAAGAACCATAAAAAAACGTAAAATTTATACAAACTTTCTTTGGATGAACCCAAATGCATACGATAGTATATGATAGCAAAGCAGAGGCACTATAGCCATAACAGCACCATCAGCAACAAATAACTTCTATACTCTTCCATATCTGCGCGTATTTGTGTATTTAATCGAATAATCAGAATAAATTCGTATTTTTTATGTTTAGAGACCAATTATCAGATTTAAAAATCTGTTTAACATTTTTTAGTTTTTTATTTTTTCATTCATTCGTTTCATTTTATTTTATTTTATTTTATTTATTTATTTTTTTCTTAGTTTAGTTTTAGTTTAGTTTCTGCCATTCTATAATGTTATAAAAGGAAATTGAATTGGATTCGCTTTCATCTTTATTTTGTTTGCAATTGCAAAACATCAAAAAAAAAAAAAAAATAATGTTTTTCTGATATCAATTTTATATTATCGATATAAATTCTATAAATTTTACGTACACGTATATATATATGTATGTATCATGGTATATGTGGATATTGTTTGATTCTTATCCTTAACCTAAAAAATAAAATATAAAACAGTTTTTTCACATATAGATATAAGAGGAAGATACAGATACATATACATATGTATGGATGGATGGTTATAATATGCGAATGAAAGGATGTACACATACTCGTACTGGTATATAAGTACGTTTCTTGAACAAGATAAAATTGTCCAATGTCCATTTCTAATAAAAAATACAAATCGCAAAAGATATATACAATCTTAGATACACGTATGTATACACACATAAAAGATACTCGAATATAGATTATAGACTGTATATAGTATCAGAATATCGAAAATATCATCGTAATGTCGTTTCTTATAAATATATTATTACATTATGTACACATAAACGTATAGAAGGAGTCCCTTAAAAAGTAGTGGTCTCTTGAGAATAGAATCTAGATGCTTTTTATACATATATATATAGACTTCGATATGTACATAATTTCTTTTTTTTGTGGACATGTGTATATACATTCACATCAAATAATTTTTTTTTTTGTTTTGATTCTGTGTCGTCGTTTTATTCTTCTTTTTTATTTTCATTCTGTTCTTTTTTCAACTATATAGAAATATGCAATGTAGACAAAAATGTACACGAATATCTATACATACATAATATATATCAAGTAGAAAATATTTCAATCGATAACAATCTTATATCCAATTTGTATCCTGCCAATGAGGGAATCGTACATAAAAATAAAATGAAAATATATGACCGAGTCGAGTATAGTAGTATAATATCTCCTTCAAATACTTAAATATAATAATATGGAATTGGAAATTAAAATACATAAAGAAAGGAAAATATAAATTTCCAAAAAAGGAAAATAATAAATGGAGTCAATATTTTTTTTGTGGAAGAATTTCTTTAAAAAAAAAAAAAAAAAAATAGTGAAAAATTAAAGAAACACACAGATTCATACACACAATAGCCGCAACTACGAGTATATTATAAAAAAAAAAAAATCTATGCAATGGAATTGTAGTTATCTGGATGAGAAATTCACAAATAAATTTCCAAGTATAACTACTATACGGAGTTTATTATGATGCTTGATGATATTTCGTTCAATCATACACACCCATAAACCATGAAATATCCATGCATCTACTCCGCATTACAGACAGTAGTACAAAATAGTATATGAATATATCAGAGTTGTTTTATATACAAATTCGCAAGTGTATAATGTATAGACAAAATGAAATATTAAATTATTTTGATGCATTTTTTGCTAGCTATTTACATATTTAGGAATACCTTAGCATACTCGCATCTCATACATATGTAAATTTTTTTTTGAATAAAAATGAGAATGAGAAAACGATTGAATCAAACATTGATATCTGGGACATTTTTATCTAAAAAAAAAAAAAAAACAACAAAACGTAACACTGAGAAACGTCCAAATTGTGCAATGATTAAATGCATATATAGGAGCGCAGTCGAATGGTATGGTGATGACTATATGTGAAAACATATGAAAAAATAAGAAATGAAAAAATCCAGAAATGCTAAAAAATCTTCTGATATTTTTAAAGGTACTACCAACAGATTAACATATGCGCGTACATATAAGTATGTGCATCGTTTGTAGATCCATAGATATTCAGATTCCAGATTTTATCCTTTATTTTATTCGCACAATTTAAAAAATTGTTTTTTTTTTTTTTTTCATTTTAATTTTTATGTGGTTACGTTACAAAACCTGGCGCCCGTGATCTTCATAAATACTCGGAATATATCGCAATCGCAACCATTCTTCGTTCATATAATATTTTGCTTTTATTTTTTATTATTTGTATGTTGTGTTTGTATGTATAGAATAGAGAGATGTATATATAGGTATATGTATAGGGATTGGATTGGATCAAGTAAAAGGGGTCCACAGTAGGAGAACATTTATGTTTTCGTTATTCAGTCGTTTTTTTTTTTGCGTCTTTTTTTTTGTTGGTTTTTAATTTTTCAGCTTCCTTTTTCTTTTGATTTTGTTTTTCTTTCAATCAAAGATGGAAAAAAAAAAATAAAGAATTTGTTGTCTGATTTTGTATTTTGTCGACAATATTAGAGTATCCAAAAGCGTTTTGTTTTTTTGGATTTTTATTTTAAATTTCGGACATACACACACACACACACACAAGTACCTAAGCAGGTATACACATCATTTATATTCCCGGACATTTGATAAGATTTTTTGAATCTGAATACGAGTACATATTTGATTAAACGAAATACATAAAAAGTACTTCTATATCTATAGGTATTCCCATTCACCTCATCAGTCACCATACCAATAGAGTGTTCATATCTCAATAATTATTAATTGCTCTTTGAGATTTGTTGCTAAACATTTGGTATTTCTACACACTGCATTTATTTCTTTGTTGACATAATACAATTTATTTGCAGTTTGTGCATGATGATTCGAAATAAGTGACGATGTTTTTATGACGCAGTACGACGACCTGCATCTTTAATAAATTCAATAATCTAATTACAAGAATGAAATTACACGTAGGTAAAAGTTTCTTATACATCAGTGTCTTGTATCTTGTACGACAGTGTATACATTGACAGTGATACATACTCCTCTTTAGGTACCTATACTAAAAAAGCCCATCTAACAGTGACTCCGTAAAAAAAGAAAACACAATTAACTCTAAGAGCAAAAAAAAAAAAAAAACAAAAAACAAAAAATTAATTAATTAGAAAAGTTTCCGATTCAATGCATTAATGTGTTTTCCATACAGCTTTTGTATAGAATGTAAAGGAAATTTTATTATTTTACAACGTTCTCAATTTATAAAAGTAATAATAATCAAAACGATTTTCCTGTTTCTTATTTTTCATAATTAAATTATTGCATATATCAAACACACACACACACAAAAATATACAAAATGTATGCAATGTATACAGATACGATTCCTTTTCGATATACTAACAACAATGAAAAATAATAATCTACAATTTTATGCGTTCATTATTTATATGAATTCATTTTTTTGATTTTATTTTTCAACAATTTTTATTTAATTGTCATCATAGCAAATGCTACAGTATATCTACTCGTTTGTATGTAGTACCTATGCATACAGCTGTATATGAGGATACAATACACATATACTC
This sequence comes from Villa cingulata, assembly GCA_951394055.1. Lineage (NCBI taxonomy): Eukaryota > Metazoa > Arthropoda > Insecta > Diptera > Bombyliidae > Villa > Villa cingulata. The sequence continues at coordinate 20,587,343 of OX596025.1, read as the reverse complement.
GTATGTACTTACGACATATTTTGTTGTATGCATTGTATAATGGCATTAATGCGTTACGAACATACTCGTACGTACATAACTGAGCATTAAATTTAATTAGAACAGAACTGAAATTAAAAAAAAAAAATAATAATAATAATAACAATAAAGAAAAATACATAATGAAGAAAACAAGTGAAAATTGTCTAATAGAAGTAGGAGGTGAAAATATAGTAAAAACAAAAAAAGAAGAAAATACACAAAATACACAAAACGCACAAATAATAAAGAGCTGAGAAGTGCAAAATTTTACAGATTCATTACGCACCTTAAAATCAATGGTTCGTATTTTGTATTGTAATTTATTTTTTTTTGAATGCAACATGTATATATGTACATTTTTATTGTGTTTCACTGTATACATATAGCAAGATGTGATGACTGATGTAAGTATATATGCGATTAAGTGTGTTTCGTTTGCACATTGTATTGTTTATTACTTTGTTTTGGTTTTGATTTTTTTTTTTTTTTTTGATTTTTTTTTTGATTTTCATCTTATTTCAATTCAGAAAATAAAAAAAAAAAACAAAGAAATAGAATGAAATTAAGAAAGAAATTAAAATGAAAACGCCTGAAAAAATTCGAATTCATTGTGTAATAATCATCGTATCCACCACCATCCGCACATCACATCATCATGTGTACAAATATGTAATTGTACACGCAAACTTCGACTACATTTTTATTATACTCATATAAAGTATGTACGTAAATATGAGTATATAAAAATCGAAGCTTAAGGCTGTTTTTATCATTATTTATTTATAAGGAAACTTAATTTGAAGGAAGTTAATTTATTTATTTATTATTTTATGTGTACACACATTCTAGAAAATGAGAAAAAAAAAATTATATAAAAATATAAAATAATTTCCTGATGCAGTAAATTAGCAACAACATTTATTAGAAGGTTAGCAAAAAAAAAGTAAAGCATTTCATACAATTATTCATTTCATACATACGAAAATGTGAATATGCGAGTATCTACACATATGCAGCAGCAGCAGTAACAGTATAGCAGCACTCAAAAGAAATGAATTCGTATAGCGAGTTTCAGAATTCTGTTTGTGTTTTTGTTCTCGTTTTTCACTTGATTTTCTTTTGAAATAATTTTCCTGAGTACTTTTATATTCAATTCATTTTTCATATATTTTGTGTTTGCTTGCTTTTTTTTTCTTCATTCTTTTATTTCTTTTCTTCAATTTTTAATTACCGAGAATGTATTTTTGGTGGGTGCGTATGGTAAAAGTAAAGCAAAGGTACACCATATATTTGAGACCTATAAATCGTAATAAGTGTAATGTGTGACACTTAAATGAGTTCTATATAAATAAAATTGAAAACAAAACAAACAAAAAAATAAGAAGTGGAAAAAAAAATACACTTTATATATGAAATGATTAGGCAATTACATTACTGCGTATATGTGATTAAAGATAAATAGCTTCGAGGTACTTAAATGTGAGGAAAATAAATCGAAAAAAAATACAAAAAATAAATATAAAATGAAAATAAAATTTCTTCTCAATTTTAATACTAAAAACTCTGTCCCAAAGATAGAGTAATGCGAGTATAGCTAATCAGAGAAACGGTAGCGATATGAATTCAAGTGCACAAAAATTTACTGGATTTCTGCTAATGCATGTGGGTATAATGAATCAAGTATGAAGAAGAAAGGTACGTATACATAATACCATAAAAAATACATTTTTTTTTGTGTTCTTCACCACATAACCACCTATGATTTTTCATTCAAAAGGTGATGCCAGTACACAGTATTTCATAGCATTTTCTTCATATCATATCAATGACATAAAAACGTTCATTTGCTCTCATTGTGTTTTTGAAAATTTTGATTCATTACGTAATACCTAATTGATTTCAATTCGTACCTTTTCCGGTTAATTCATCCGAATTATGTTTGGAATTTTTTCTAAATTCATACTGATTACCGATTATTATTATCATCTGCACGCATGTCAATAATTTTGTTCTATAATTTTATTGCAATTCATATCTTGTACTGTACACCTACCTACCCATTCCTCTGCCTATATACCATTCTCTATATACAAATTATACATTTTTGTACAATCATTTGTCCATAATATCAGATTAGTATATTCGTATAGACAGTACACCTTTTTGCAGGTTTAAAATTTGCATTTCGTTGTATACAAATCATCATAAAAATATTTTGAATGTCAAAAAAATGAAATGTTTCTCGTTTTTGTTTTTTTTCATTTCATATTAATTAAAATTTGCAAAAAAAAAAGCAATAACAAAGGATAAAAATCAAAAAAAAGCTTTAATTTTTTTTTCTTTTCGATCTAATAAGAAATAACAAGTCCTTGTAAGGTAAATTTTGCTTTTTATCAGAAAAACAAAATAAGTATATATGTATATTCAGGAACATAGGCTATATAATTAAAAATAAAAATAAATAAATAAAAATGAGAGAAATTTGTGTAAAAAAGGTACGTATACATACATATACGTAAACTCTAATCATCTTTGCAATTATCTTCAATCTTCAGCTGATGTTTGTTTATTTTTTTTTTACTTTGGAATCATTTTTTTTTGGAAAAAAAAAATGTTTTCTTTTGTTTTTAACTGAACATAATTATAATTTTTGTTTGTTTGTTTGATATTATCTTATTAGACAGACTGCGCGAAAACCCCATCTGAACCCATCGGTCGCAGTCGATCATTTTTAGACGCCTATTTTTTTTTTTTTATTTTCAGTTTTGTACACAAAATTTTTACATTGTATCATAGCTGCATATACTCATATGTACCTACATATATACGAGTATTTATTTACTCACAAACATAAATTTATCTTAGTTACGTTTGTATATTTGTCGTGCAGTCAAGAAATCGAGAGTGCACCAAAAACCAAAAACGAAAAAAAAAACCAAAATTATTTACACGTAAAACAACAAATCGAGAAAGAAAAAAAGGAGAATAAAAACGAAAAACACCTAAATTCATTATTCAACTGATCCTTATTCCAATTTGTGTGTATAATAATTTTTTTTTTTGAGTTATTATTAGTATGTATATTTTTCGTGTCCATTTCGCTGTTCATATTTTTTTTTAATAATATTATACGAGCAAGTAGGTACATATATATGCGCATATTGTTAACCCTCATCATCATAATCATCATCACATCTGATATTATTTATTTATGTATGTATGTATATTTACCTTATAATGCAGGTAAAACTTTAAAAAAACAAAATTCAAAAATCAATGATTATTATCAGAGAAAATAATGCGATGATCATAAAGAAACAATGTTAAACAAACAAACTGTATTGTAATAATAGCAATAATAATAATAATAAATCTACATCTTTTTAAACGATTATTATTTATAATAACAACATAAATAATGGTTTCTGAACATCATTAATCATTTGTGCACCCCTTATACAAAAAATATATATATATACAATCAATTGGTACACGTCTACGTACACATTTAATACACGAATTTCAATCGATCAATACATGATAGATGATAGCTAGTTAGTTGTTCTATTTCACATTTACATTATTTCTTCTGTTTTTTTCTCTCTCTTTTCTCTTTTTTTTTTATTTAACAAATTTACTAAAAATGCTGTGTCCAGTTTTATGGGTACATATTTGTATGTAAACATGGTCGAATGTTTTTTGTTTTGTTTTTGATACGATCGCATAACTATAGTTATTAGCGTAAACTTGGTTTATATAAATGTATATAGTTGTTTATTGCGATGATATTTAAAAAGAAAATAAAAATTAAAAAATAAACACAAAACAAAATATTTTTTTTTTTAAATTTGAAAAATTCAAAAAAACCAACAAATAACTGACCAGAAAATTTTTATGAAAATGTCCATGTACCGTGTACAATGTAAGTACATACATACATATATTCGTATACATATTTATGTACTTCTTGTCCCTAATAATAAATTGAATTTTTGAATGACATAAAAAATTATTTTTTGAACATAATCAAAAAATTTTGACTGACCAAAAAAAAAATTAGAGCATTTATTTGGATCAAATAATTTGGAACACAAAATTTAGGATATATAGATGAGGACTATATGTATACCTTCATATTTAGTGTGTATTTGTGTGTGTGTAATTGGATATTCGTTTTTCTATGTGCTTGAAATTAAATAAATCGTAGAAATTGTAAAAAAAATTTGAAAAAAAAAAAATATTTGTGTTTTCTTTTTATACTTACTCCACTCTCATTAAAACAGGAACATTGATAATATACAATCAACAACGCATAGAATAACAATCGACGACAAAAAAAAAAAAAAAATAAAAAAAAAAATTAACAAAACATATAAAATTTCGATGGACAGAAGAGAATAGAATAGAGGTATCTACACACACCGATAAAATATTAAAAATGAATGGAATATACGCGAAACAAAATTAAACTAAAATCGAAAAACAAAAAGTGGAAAAAAAAAATGAATTGAAAGAAAAAGAAAAAAAAACAAAAGACAATCAGCAAAGAACAAAATTATTTGGTACCTTTTGTGATATAATCATGCAGAGAAATCGGTCTAAATGTGGCGCCCGTACAACATCTATTTGATCATCATCATCAACATCCAAAAAAAAAGAAGACAAACACACATAAAGAACCAAAAAGAAAATAATATCCAAACCAAACGAATCTTCTGTATGTTAGTTCAAAATCAAAAGGTATACGACAAAAGGTACAAAGAAAGCAAAAAGAAAAAATACAACGATGTCGACGACAAAATACGTATGTAGGTACATAAAATCTCAAAAGTAGTATAAAACAAAAAAACTTCCTCATCAGGGCAAGCTGGCGCTAGCAAGAAAGATTAACTTGCGTTTCAAATAAGCATTTGCTTGAATGTGTATATGTGTTTGTGTGTCTATATTTTGTTTTTTCTTTATAACGTGTAGGTACATTACGTTTAGCATTAGCTTTTATAAGCGATCTGTTTGAATTTTGAACGGAGAGTACAATTTTTTTGAATGCAAGTTAAATTCGTAAATGTTTTACAGATAACACATGTATTCATGTTACATATTCTATGAAAAATCTGCCAATGGATGTATGCATGTTTGAACGAAGTAGTATTCGACAAAAAAAAAAAAAAAGAAAGAAAAATGTAATCAGACACAAAATGATTGTTAGTATAATACGGACATTGGACAAATTTTAAAAGTTCTATACACGACGAAGACGATGATGATGGCGATAATGCCTCTATACAAACTATAGAAGATTCAAAAAAAAAATTCATTTAATTTTATACATTTCTCTGTACACATACGATACATGTATACAAATACAAACATACATAATGGAACATGCAGGAAAACATGAGTACATACATGAATTAGAGACAAACATGACCTGACGATCAATGTAAAGCCGATGATGATGATCGTTCATCATCTTTAAAAAAAAATGATCTTCATTGAGAGAATTTTTGGTTTCATTTAACAAGTATTCAGCATCAAAAATAAAAACAAAAAAATAAATGAAAAACAAAAAACATACTTACGAGAAACGAAAAATTAAAGAACTCAAAAAAATTGGATACATAGTACAACAGGTATGCAACTAACTAGTGGTATGTAATGCGGAGTATCTAAAAAAAAAATTCAACAGCAGCAACAGAAACGAAACGATAAAGACGATGACGACGACACATGAAAAAAAAAAAAAAACCAACAACAAACGAAGTGACCAAAAAAAGGTAAGATAAAAATTTTTGAAAAAAAACACACACATATACTACACAGAAAAGAAAAAAAAAAGCAAGAAAAGCATAAATAATACAATACAAAAGAAGAAAATAAAATGAAAATTATGAACATCATCAGATATATCATCAGATAAAATATTAGAAAGATCTGTGTCTACTCGATGATATTTTTAATTGAATGTTTGCTTTTGGATTATGACAGTTTAAGGGTATAAAAGTTTATTTTGAAATAATCAAAAACAAAAAAAAAAAAAAAATAGTTTGTTAGTTTTCTTCTGTTTCTTTTGTTTGTTTTTGGTATTTGAAATTTTAAAATTTAATTTTTCGTATTACGAGGTTATTCTACTATGTGAAAGAGTAAAAGTTTTCAGTCAGTCGTTGGTGCCCTTTTCTTCAGTTTTGGATCGCATTTTATTTTTAATTTTGTTTTTTTATTTTAATTTCTTGAATTTTTCAGTTTGATTATATCTACTATATGTCTGTCGGTTTTTGTAGTTTTCTTTTTGTTGCTGTTCTCTCGATGAAATATGTACATACATAATTTTGGAGACATAATCAAATTGTTTTTTTTTTTCTTTTGTATTAAAGGTGAGCTTTTGTATTATTTTTAATTTGTTGCAGAATGAAATGGAATATGGAATTCGAATAAGATCCTTTTTGAAGGGCATACAATAAAGCAAATATGAAATTTAAAAGTATAGAAATTTTTATACGTATATTTGATATGATTTCAAAAATTAAAATAAAAGGATATCATATACTGAATTTTATCTAAACCTATGAACGAGTACCTATATAACTGCAATATGTATTTACGCACATACAAAACCTTTTTTTTTTTTTTTTTTGATTTCTTATCATCGAAAAAATCTCATTATTATAGACACACGAAAATCAATTAACAGATCTAAAGTCAAAAAAAAAAAAAAAGAAAAGAAAATCTAGGTAATGAAGAAAATAGACAAAAATTTATTTTAATTTTTGTAAAAATTAATGAATTAAAGATGAGCCATATCCATGATTTATTTATTTACTGACAAATGTAAGCACATATAATGTGGAGTCTATAGATGTGTTGTGTGGATGAAAATTTAAATATTTCACGTGTTTTAGTTTGGTTTTTTTTACTCTCTTTCAAATTCTAATTAACGTGATGGTATGGTATACGAAGGTATTTATTTACATGATGTATACAGATTAGCAATCTATAAGAAATGAAATCAAAAAAAATTAAAAAAAAAAAAATGTTATTTTGTATGAAAATAAGCTACTGGATTTCATAATCGTATATAATCATGATATTAATTATCATTAATAAATATCGGCTTTTGAAAGTGTTTCATTCTTAATTAATTCCACTGACCAGATATCTAGCTAGCTATAGAGAAGAGGTGAGGTATAAACGAATATTAGTTGAATAGTAGAATTATTGTTGACTGGTTTGCTATGACTATTTAGTTCAGCTCAAATTTTTGATTATTAATTGCGATATTAAAACGTGTTCGACATCACTCTAACCTGATAAAAATATTAAACTTACCGCAATATCTGCCTATTATACGAGTGGAGTATAGGTATGTATTTAAAATGAAGGTTTTAAACATGGAGTAAATTTTTTTTTCTTTTGTCAAATTGAATTTTATCATCAGTAATGTTAAATCTGTATTCGTTTATTCGTTGTGAGCTGTGACAAAACAAAAGATTTGACTCATTAAAATTATAAAATGAAAAATTTTGTGTAGAAAAATCATTGATCAACATCCTATAAAATCAAATTATTAATTGTAATATATTGCGACTGTTTACAACATACGGACATGTACATAAATGTAAATGTTTTCACATAAATTTGTATAATTTGATAAACTGTTTTTCATTTGTTTTATTTAAATTTTTTCAAATTTTCTTTTTTTTTTTTTTTTAATCTAAATTTGATTTTGTCGAATCGTGTAAATATTGAATGTATATTATAGCTACATATTTGGATATTTGTATAGTAGTCTCTCTATAGGGCATTTGAGACTGCGTATATTTCACTAATTCAATCTATAATGCCCATGTAATTTTTTTTTTCCAGCACATAATTTAAATTAATTTTTAAATCGTTTACAAATCTTAGTATATACGCCTTTAATGTCAACTAATTAGCTTGAAATTAAAATGAAAATTTCGAAATGCAAAACGACGTCTTGAAATCAAATAAGAGTTAGTACTATACTTATTTCCATAATTTCTGTCTGTATATACAGGTGAAATGCCCACAAACTTCCTGAACAAAATGTGTCAAATTTTTTGTGTCATTATGTAAGCACATAAAATGATGATTTTTTTTTTTTTTTTTTTGTAATGAGTGCTTTTGCTGCAGATAGATAGATTTTATAGATTTACTTTGTAGCCTTAAAATTTTTATCATAGATTTAAATTAAATTGAACAATTGAAAAGATTCGCTAACAAAATCAATTGTAAACTGACTGCATACTGAAACTATAAATACTATATACATAAGGATTCAGAATCTTCAAGTTATGGCAATATTTCATTTTCATTATCAAAATATCTTGTGAATTTCTTTGGAAAAAATTGAGTCCAAAGTCGACGTATAAATCAGATTCAAAATATTGCTATTAGGATTTAAAAATATCATCTGGCATTTGTGAGTATTTTACCACAGGCCTAGGGCTACTATACAGGCTGGGCTACTATAGGAATTTTGGTGGTCATAATTTGATGGATATTCTCTATGAATTATATTCTAGCCAGGTTCAAAAGTTACAATAATAATTTAATTAATTCTACGAGTTCATATGTGTTCATTGTGTTTTATTTTATCATTTTATGATGAACATGGAGTATAAGTGTTTCGTTTCTACAGTTCACTCTCTTCCATTTCCCATACCTTTTTTCTACAAAGCAATCGTTTCATTTCAATTATATCTCGATTTAGACATTTTTAATTATGATCTTCATCTTCTAAATTAAATGTTTTCATTTTCTTTTAAGTAAATTAATTTAATAAATTTTTTTAAATTAAAATCATTTTTGTACTTAGAAACGTACACATGTTAAAAATTAATTTAATTAGAAAATTTACAAATAAACTCCTCCTTTTGTTATACTTAACACACTATACATTTAGTTCAAATCTTAATCGAGCACTGTTGTAAATACATCATACATCATACGTACATTTACATACTCATTTGAAATTCAGAATTTATTTTATTATTATTTTTTTTTTTTTTTGAAAAAAGTTAAAAAATCTTTTCTTTTTTGTTTAAAGTATTCGTATAAGTAGATGAAAATATAGTGAACGAAAGAAAAAAACATAAATGAAGAACATACATCTACATATGGTACGCAGAAACTATGGGTGTTTGTATGTAATTGCATACTTAAAGGTAAAGGTACACGAATAGCTTACGAATAACATATTCGTATATTTACATGCATTTTTGATTATGTATATATTTGTAAACCGCACGAAAAAATATGAAAAATCGTGAGTTTTCAAAGGGCTTCGCGTATATATACTTGTACCTAACACACTTACATATTCGTATATATTTTTTTCAAAATCAGTCATTCGATCCGCAATAAACTCGCGTATGTATTTATGTATATATACATTTGAATGGAATACATGGGCTTACATACACATTACATATATGTACATATTCACGTTCACTTTACAGTGCTCAGCATTCACAATTCACAAATATACATAATGTATATTACATCCATATATGAATTCATTATATATTTGTTTAATTTATATATAATGTACTTATATATATATACAGACATGTTATATAGGTGTTCAAAAGGCATATGACTGGCGCCAAACATAAACTTTTTCGAAACAAAAAATAACGAAAACAAAAAAAAAATAAAAGAAATGACCAAAACTAATATTGGAACGTATACTCGCGTATAGGTAATACTCGTACACACAACACACAGTATAAAAAGTTAATAATGATGAAGATATATACGTACTTACATGTGTGAATGTCGATCAGTTTATGGTTATTCCAAAAGAGAAAAAAAAAACCATCGTTTGACAGACATTTTCGGAGTCAACATGAAAATACATAAAATCAACGACATACCTTTATACATATATATACTGTGTGCATTTCAATTTTTCATCAATACACTCGAAATACGTATATACGATTTTTGATGGAAATGAATGTAAAGAGAAAAAAGAAAAATCCATAATACAAAAATATGAATTCCATTTTCATCAGTTTGTTGGAGTGTAAATGAAAATAATGGAAATCTAGAGTTAAGAAAATTTACTTTTTCAAATAAATCCATTTTTTTTTTCGTTCCTATAAATGCCTAAAATGAATTTTACACAGAGTTGTAGAATTAGGTAGGTAGTACCTGAATAGATGCAATTAATCCAAAGTTCTGTTTTTATTTTCATTTTTATGCATCATAAATAGACAAGACTGCGTGCGTGTGAAGTTGTATCTGAAGGTATATAGAAATCAATTTCTTATGCACTATTTTGCAAAGCCACAATTGTAAAAAAAAATTCAGCTTAAAAAGGCATTAAATTTGATAAAAATATAAGAAAATTAATTTCAAAGGATTGAACGCAAATATACGTATGAGTATGTTGGAGCCAAACAAGGTAATTTTCTAACTTACTATAATATAAATAAGGCCATCATCATGTATATGTAAGTACATATCTTTAACATGCGATTACATATTTAGATATAAATCTGTCTGGAGCATTATATTTTTAAATAAAATGGGTGTGGCGTACACCACACAACCCAATAAAAATATTAAAATATTATTGTTGTTTAACATATTTTTATATAATGTATACGCACATATAAAGGACAATACAAAACAACAACATTAACGTAAAATCAAAACCAAAAAAAGCAAAAATAAAAGCGAACGCAAATTAAAAGCGACTTCCATCTTAATTTTAGTTAATTATCACCTCGTTTTCATATCTTATTCTCCCTTATTCGTATCCACTACTATCCTTTTTTACATTTTATATTATTTTTTTCTTTGTTTTGGTTTAGTGTTTTTATGCCTATACCAGTTTGTATATAATACTTATTATGTACCTACCGATTGGATTTATAAAGAATGTATAGGAGGTATAGGATATGATGAAAGTGCGTCGTCGTCGTCGTCATCATCATCACCATATACGTATAAATATTCACCTATACACATATAGCAATAGCAGCTATATATGCATTGTACAATCAAAATCGTGCACAAAATGCATTCAAACTTCTATACTTAAATGTCACGTGGTGAAACAGAATAAAAATAAAATGAAAACTTTTCAGAACATAAGTACATAGCGTACATATGTATGTACATTCACGTTATATACAGAAAGCCATATTCTCGATTTTTTTTTATTTTTGAGATCAGCAACTAGAACTAATTCTCATACCTACATTATACCGGTCGGTCATATACATGTTTATAAAAATGTAAGAAAAATTTACAAAAAACAAAAAAAATTCTGAAAAAATAAACGCAAAGAAGTACACCAAAGATCCCACCTCTCGATTTAATATTTCTCTGTGGGACCATTCCGATTACAATATACTCGTACTATGCAGTGTGTATACGCAAATATAATACAACAGTAAACCTGCATGCATTATTATGAATATACAAGTTGCATGAACTTGTAAATTTATTGAAGAACATAATAAGTGAATCTGAATATACACATATGTACCACATTATAATGCATACATAATGTAAACAATTAGCAGTTTAAGAGAAGAGAAATAACTATACATACGAGTACACAATCATATATAAGACTGCACACACATTCCATAAATTTAATAATAGCGATGGAGCGATAAAAGTTTATGGCTTTTCTTGATTTAATTTGCGGTTTGTTGCTTAAAAATTAGCTTCTTTTTGTTTTATTTATTCTTCGTTTTACTTTTGTATATATGCAATTTCATTTTAATTTATACACATACACATCCACATAAATAAATGTCTAATTGTATTTAACGAAGGAAAAAATAAAATTGCAGATGGCGACGACCTTAACAATGTCGTTTATGCATTCAGAGGAATGTACGAGTATTCAATACGCACACAGTCAAACATTTTCATATAAATTTACTCGTATGCACACATGTATATATGTATCTGTTGTATATGATGGCAGATATAAAGGATGCTTACAGGTTAATGCAAAAAATATGAAAGAAAAGATAAAAAATATGGAAATTCATAACAGGTAGACTTTGAGAGTTACATTTATGGGAAAAAAGAAAGTCAAAATAATAATAGAAGTTGGATTTGTGGTGGAATTTTGGGATATGACCGAAAAAAGAATTCAAGAATATTTTTGGAATTATTCTTTTAACAGTTCAACACTTCAATTCTTTGAATCCTATATGACTTAATGTAGAAAAATGCACGGTAGATATAGTAATGCAATTATTGATGTGATTTAATGAATTTTTGTTTCTTAATTTTTATGTCAATTGCTTGAATAATAGGTGTTGAAGTATAGATACACAAAAAATAAGGATGCAATATAATAAGGAAGATAAAAATGAAGAGTTTACACATTATTTCATGACTGTGCGAAATGTAAATTTCGTATACATTAAATATGTCAAGAGTACAATTATTAAAAGAAAGCATTTGCATAGCAAAAAAAAAAAAAGGACAATTGCATACAGAAATAACATATCTGTCTGATGCAATATTCATTCACTGTAGGAGATCAATTTAGCAAGTGATAATTTTAATGCCATATCATATTCCATAAGTATGTAGCATGTATACATATGTGATTGAATAGTTTATTGTCATCATCAGCGTCATTATCATCGCATCATCATCATCATCATAATTCATGAGATTAATATTTGCAATATCATCGAGAAAATTTCAATTCTTGCGTTATGATTGCACTTCTTGGAAATCTACTCAAAATCATAATATTGCATTGTTGGTTGCTCTATATATAAAATCTACACAGTATATGCACTTAAAAACTTATTCGATAACAAAAAGGATAACGTCGAATTTACTGAACTCAAGATGAATTCACATTCACTGCACTTGCATATTATAATATAAATGTGTTCCATATATATTACGTACATATACTCGTAATTTAATTTTTAAAGTATACTTGCCAGGACATAAGTTGTTAAAGGACAATAATATGTGTGTGTCCTATATACACTCTTTTGATTACACCTCGAATAAATGGTATATGACACCCTCTTCATTATATTTCGTACAATCTTACGTATACACAAATGCATTATGATTCTGAACTTATAAATCACTTGTTATCCTTTTTTTTTTGATTTTTTCTCATTGTTTTTTTTTATATGTTTTATTGTCAATTCGATTTTTATTATAAAATAAAGTGATTGCGATGGCACTTTTTAATTACTGCTCTATGTAGATATCCTTCAACAGTAAAAAAAAAAAAAGAAAAGGCCAACAGCAACAACAACACATCGCTACCAACAACAACAGAGGCAGATGAAGCAGCAGCACCAGCAGCAGGATTAGCAGAAGCAGTGGCATCAACAACAACAAATATTCAAGAATCATATAATTTTTAACTGAATAAGTGGTTATACAATCGATTTGATTAGCATTCGAAAAATAAGGATAATTGCATTGTTCATTATTGAATAATTTTGTATGAAGAAAAAAAAAGTAGCATCATCGTTCCACTTAATATTGCAAACAAGGAAAAAATATGAGAAAAAAATGATAAAAAATGCAGAATATATCGTGCACTAATTTCTCGTTATTATTATCATTATTATTATTCTGAATATTAATCAGCTTCATTCTAATTCTAATTATTATTATTTTTTTTTGTAGTTATTAAATAGAATTCCTTGGAAATGAGGGTTTTACATTATTAGTATACGTAATACATTTTTATTCAAAAAATTTTCTCAATAGGATATTCAAGAACACTATGAATGTGCATGCATGATAATTTACACTATTGATTCAGATTTGTGAATTTTTTTTTTCGTTTTACTCTTTTTCAATTGAAATCCATAAATAAAGAAGTACTACACTTGCCTACTTGTACGCAGGCAATTGACATTGAACATATCGCGTACATATATAGATTTGTGCTAGAACAAATTCCATATATACAAGGACAAAACAACAAAATAGAAATAAAAAAACCCCCAACTAAATGTCATTAAGAAAGCATGTCACCGCACTAATTCATCAAAATTAAGAAGAAGAAGAAAATGAAAATAAACATAAAAAATTAACTACTTTACAGTCACATATAATTACAATGTACTGCAGTCATATAAATTATCTACTCGCACTCTTTTTTGAAAAAAAAAAAAAAAAAAAAAAAACTTTTCAATAGTTTTGTAAACTTTTTTAATTTTTAATTCGTTAAAAAACAAAAACAAATAAAAAAAAAATAAATTACGAAAAAACTTAAGCACACGAAAAACAAAAAACTTTAATTTTTTCACATCATTACCGTTATGTAAAAACCAACACAAACTATTTATAAGTTGATTCTAATTATTTGTGAAGAGAGCGAGAGAGAGAGGATAGAAAGAAAAAATAAACATCGAAAAAGTTTCAAAGAAAGAAAATTTTTTCTTCGTGTTACGTGTCATCCATAAAATATATTCTTGAATTAAAAATGAAATTTCTTTCTTCAGAAAAAAGGAAAAAATATCTAAATCCTTATACTCGTACATGTGTATATAGGTATTTATTTAACTATAAGTAGTACACATGTGACATGAAATTACGTATTTTTTTCTTTTTCTGTTTATAGTTTGTTAATTCTCAATCACAATTTCACCATTTCACTTGTAATTTACGATCATAATTCATTTCTTAAATTTTCTTCGTCTCCACATTATAATAATTTATTGATGGAAAATTGTTAAGGAAAAATATCACCTGTCAACATGTTTCTATATATAGTTTTTAGTACACAGACTGTATTCGATTGTATCTATGTATATAACACCATGTGGATTGAATTGAAGAATGTTTCCAGTTTATAGACAAACTTTGTATCTTACTATACAATAATTAATTTATGCGTGTATGATACCATCATATAATAATTATTAGAAGTTTCCATGAAGTTTCTGTTTCTTGTGTACCACCGAACATACATATTTTTTGTCATTTTTAATTGCAGTCTGATTGTATAAATACACACGTAACTGGATTAATTTTTGGATATTTTCGATATTTTATGAGAAAAAATAATTATTTCCAAATAAAAATAAGAAATTTTTCCAATTCGTTCACAAAAAAAAAATGTTTTAAAAATAAGTTAACTAAGAATTAACATTTTAAATGATGTTTCACATTTATTATACGAGTAGTTTATTTGTCTTCTGTTCCCATATCCCATACCGATAGAGAGAGAGACTGAATTGTAACGAAAGTGATGATGCAGTGAAATTTATATGACAGCCATTTTGTTCGAATTTATTTTAAAAGTACTAATTAAATTTAATTATTGTCTTTCATACACAACTGAGTTTGTTTCACTGTCAACAAATAAAATACTGTGGTTTGCTGGTCTGGTGTGGTGTGTACATCATAAAATGTTGCCATGAAAAATCATTATATTGTGGTTTGAGTTTAGACTTTTTTCTATTTGATTTTCTATCAGTTATTTAATTTGATTAGAGGCCATTTTTTTTTTTTTGCTGACATCTTATATAAATATAAATGGGAATATAAATGAATGAAAATTTATATTTTAAAAATGGCTATGCATAGCTATGCACGTATTTGTTTATATGAAGGTATAACTAGCATATAGTAAAATAGAAAAATTACATGTACTGGTATTTAAACATTAATGGTTTTACATACAAAAATATCGTACAAAAATACACATTACGCATGGTGTTATAAATCCTAACAAACAATAATTATCTGTCACGTGTCATATATACATATATAATCCACATACGAGTATGTACAAAAATTTATGCCAAAGAAGGAATGCTTTTTACAAATCTTTGTTATTTTTCTTCCACCATTTATTTACCACCACGTACTACATATACATACATAACGATGATTATATATACGAATTTAAGGATAATATGTGTAAATCGTATTATTAAAAAACTATCAGCAACAGCAAAGAATCAACGAGAAAATTAGTGGAAAAAAGAAAACGAAAAATAAAAAAAATATTTTATAATTATTTTTATAAAAAAAAAACAAATGAATACAAACATGATGTATAGTAGGATGTAGAGGTATATAACTCCAGTATACACAATAATCCATATTTCATATCAATTTTAAACTGTATATATATGGGTGTATATGGTGTATAGTTATTATATGCTCACAAAGCATATAGGTATTCATTTATTAAATACATGTTTACATTCGAGTATGTATATATGCATACTCGTATGTATGACGAAAAACTTGTAAAATTCAATCCATGTACATATGTATATAGTACGTGTATACACATATCATTACCATCCAACCATTAAGATATTTCTGGTCGGCCATATTTATCCTTTTTTTTTTCTTCATAACATTCACCATATACATATATAACAAATAACATTACACACATATGCACATCTATCGTATCGTGTAAATGTGTAGCAGTACTTTCTGATGCATTTTATATTCTTTAATCTTCTTCATTTTTATATATTTCATATATAATTCCTTGTTAATTTTTTGTTGCTATTTTCATCATAAACTACTAAAAATATCTGCCGTATAAGTGTACACATACATATTCGTAGTAATAATGTATAAAGTACAGAGTGTATTACACAATAATGCATATAATTCGTTGTTGTCGTCGTCATTTTACTGTTGTGTATTAGTTGTTGCTGTTATTGTACTGCTATACTGATGATGGTGTATATTCGTACTTTATTCATTTTTTTGTTCATTATTATTTTGTATAAATGGCTTTTCTTCATATTATTATTATAAAAATTTCCTCACCTCGAAAAAGGTGGTTGGTTGGTGTATATACCTATATACTCGTATAGTGTTATAAAACATGTTGGGTATGTTATATATGTGTACTTTTGTTATGTACTTTATCGTATACATATGTACGTTTATTATGCATTTTTCGTGCTTAAAAAACACATAAAAACTCAAATTGAAAAAAATATATATACATATAGTATACGAGTACATATGACGATGATATTGTGTTGATGATGATGATTATGATGATGACGACGGCGTGAAATACTTGCAATTTTTAAGTGTACTTTATATGCCATCATCACATTATATGCATGCATATATACCAAGGAGAAAAAAAAATTGATGCAACAACACTACTGTAATTCAATGTTTTCCCATTTTTTTTTTTTTGGAGTATTGAATTTTTTACTTATACTTATACCATTACGTAGTTTTCATCTGTGTTGGTATTAACCTACAGAAATTTTCAGTTCATCCATTTTTATTTTTCTTGAATGTAAAAACGTTGATGTACGATACGAATGTAATCTACCTATATGCAATAAGCAATATATGTATATGTAATCGGTACAAGTATATAAGTATATGTAGGATATATATACATACATACATACACAATATTATAGGTGCAATAATACAACAAATAATAAAAAATAAAAATAAAAGAAAAAACAAAGTGAGATTGTAATTTGATTTTGACATTTTTTATATGCGGTAGCTACATAAATTCCCTAGTTTTTACACGTATATTATTACAGAACATTCACACATAAATATCTACAGAAACATGGATTCATATTTTTGTTAAGGTATATACTCGCATATACATATATGCAAGAATGTATATATATAGATAAATATTAAGTGTCCTTAATAATTTAACTTTGTAAAAAAAAAAAAAAAATGAGGGTTGAATTTTTAACACCCTTTTAAACCACATATGTATACATAGTATTTTGATGTATTTCACAACATATACGCGAGTATATTATTAGTACTATATTATGTAGTTTAAAAAAATTCAATACTTTACTTCTTCTCTTTTTTACTCCTTAACAATTCTATATATGTATGTAATATAATTTTTTTTTTTTTTGTTTCTCAATGTTCATGCCATTATTTTTTTGAATAATTCAAAGTGTCATAAACTAAGTAATATACAAATCCTTCATATAGCTTTTAAAAAGTACGTATACGTATGTATATGTATGCATATGAGTATGAATAAAAGGATTTATGAATTTAAAAATAAAATATATTCATGCATATGCGAGTATACCTACATATCAAAGCATTTTCTTCCATTCCATCTATATTTACTCTTTTGGTATATCATTCACATTATTCACATTAGGGTTATATATACTCGTAAACAGATACAGGATTAAAAAAATTTTTCTTTCATGATATATGATAACCAGCAATATAATGGCTGAGGGGCTGGTCTTATAAAAGTTAGAATAAATGCATTAATGCTATATATAATATTACAAGAACAAAATATAAAAAGATTATATAAAAAAAAATGAATAAAATTTCAATCGTTATGATATCCATATACAATTTATAGAATTATATAGCAATGAGATAAAAGGAGAAAAGTGTAAGGATAATATGTGTATAATTGTAATATTTAATCAAGTGCCAATTTTCCAACTTCTAAAAAAATTTTCTTAATTCTTCTGTTTTTTGTTGTTGTTATTGTGGAATTGTTGATTTATTTTTGGGGTTGATTTTCATATAGAGAAACTTATTCTTGGTACAATTCTTGTGGTTATTCCGTTACGATGTTTTCGTTTTCGTTTTTTTTGGGTTTTTAAATTCAAATTACAGTGCACTTAGATTATATACTTTAGATGTGTCCTTGAATTTTTAAGAAAATTTAATAAAGTACTTTTCAATAAAAATGTAAGGGATATTCACGAATACAAAATTTTTATAGGTATAGCGGTATATGTGTAGGTAAAAGTGTAAATTGTGTAATGTATAAGGAAATATTGTGTTAGTCAAGTGATTGCAGAGTTTCAGATTATAACGCTGCTACAACGCTATAATATTATTCCGGATATTTTTTTCTCTCGATTTTTAATTTGAAATATAAATACGGTGGTAGGTAAGTACATATACGAGTATCTAAAGAAGTTTTCTTTTTGATTGTTGGATTGTTGTGTTGAAATCAATTATTTGTACTTGGATTTTTATATTTGATGAAGTAAATTCGATTTTCAGTGATTTTTGTAATGAAAAGGATTCTAAAGAATTTTATTGAAATAAGTGATCTGTGTGGGTGTGTGAATTGTAAATTTTTAGAAGGTAGATGATGATGGAAGATACGGTGGTTTAAAGATAATTGCTTTTGATCACTTATAGAGAATCTCTGCATCAAATGAAGGAACAGTAATAATTTAATTTCTTCGTTTTTTGTTGTTGCTGTTGTTCTAGGATGTGAAAGTGTATCTCGAGTGGATAAATCTCCTCTAAAGGATTTATATCATTCACGAATATATTCTTAAGAATAAATGTGATAACACACATTGGTATACACAAGAATTCTTTCATAGAAAATATCAGAAAAAAAAAATTATAATTTTTAAAAAAGAAAAGAACAAATAAAAAATATTTCTTTCTCTAATTTAATATTATGATAACAGCTGTTGTAGTGATTTTCAATCTAATTAAGAAAATAACATCCTTTCTTGTTTAGTAAAAGTATATACTCGCGTATAAAGCTATACCCTTAATAGACGGATAGAAAGGAAACGGTAATGTGATGTGATACATGAAACTGTCCAAAATGGACGTATTCTTATAACACTGACAGGCTAAGCATTCCAATCTAGATTAAGTCGTTAATTTGGATAAAAGTGGATGTCTGTCATCACAATAACTAGATGATCCAGTTGTATAACTAGATTATCCTAATTCAGTTCTGAAAACTGGATAACCCACATAAACTGGATTTGCAGTAGGAAGAAGAAGACATAAAAATTGACAGTTCAGTTTTCTGATTCTGATTTATTATGTATTTTTTTTAGCGACTTATTAAAATTGTGTGAAATGAGTGATTTTACAAATTAAACGTTTCTAAAAACAAAAAAGCTAAAATAATTAAAATATTTCGATATTTAAATCGCAAGTAACACGAAAATAATAGCCTTAAAGTAATTTGTGGTGACTGTGTGGTTACGAATAAATTCAACGATTCAGCTGATCGCATTAGGGATGATCTACTTTGCAATCTGTCACGTTCAGCTTTATAAATCCGAATTAGAGATAACCCGGATAAGTTTATCTAGATTAATTTTAGGCCTGTCTCTAGTATTACGATCGTTCAATTTCGATAAGTTTAAATGTCAAATAGTTGAAACGGATATAGTACCGTAAATGTCGAACAGTTGCGTACATTTATCGTTTCTATTCATTTGCACATTTCTACTCGTTTCTACTCATAGACAATTTTTACTCGTTTCGAATCGTTTCTATTTAAGGCAAATTGCTAAACTGAAAGAACGAGGATTTACGTTCGTTCAATTTCTTTCGTTTCGTCATGTCTATTTAGGGTCTAGCTTAATATTCGATAATGATGATAACAATAAAAATGTAATATTGTATTTTCATAATATTTTACAAGACATCCAGTTATCCATGTACAAATAAAAAATTGAGCTATTTATCTATTACTTTGTTACATAACGCATGTACATATTTTTGTATATACCTACATTTAATAACAAACAAACAAACAAAAATATTCCTTAAATCGTTCATTAAACATCTGATACAGATGTTGTTATGTATTTATGTATCTGAATCTGATGGGTAAATGTATAAAAAGTAATTTTTCTTCATATTTTATACAATAATTATTAATGTTATTGATGTGTGTGTATATAATAATTTTCTTTTATATACAAATACATTATATACATATACTTATGTACTCATTTTTGTATCTAACATATATTTACCTAGAATTTGAAAATTTTCTAAATAGAATTTAATTTAATAAAACATTCAACAAACAAAAAAATCTAATAAACAAGCGAGTAATACATGTGATACACAATATAATATGTAGATAATAGACAGATATACTTGTATCCTTGTATGTGTGTGTAAAAATATTCTCGTATAATATGTGAATAAATAAAGATGTATACACGAATTGTGAAAATTAGCTGTAGTAGCCTTACCTATAGTGTAATTTCAAATACCTTTTCCTATAATATACGAGTACATTTTCATCTGATCACACTTATGCAGCGTCAGGGAATAACTATAAATACGAGTACATCTACATCATTTATACATTGTAGAAAAACTGCCTATTTATATATATTTATGTACAATGAAAAAGAATACAATAAAATTTTTCCTGTATGCTGAAAATGTTTTTCATTTTTGTTTTTATTTGTTTTCATACTTAGTTTAGTTTAGTTTAGTTTGGTTTTTTTTTTAGTTGTAGTTTGTGTCTTCTTCATTTTGGAGTGGTGTCTCTTATTATAATATGTTATGTAATGGCATTTATACACGCCATACTCATGTTTAAACAATAAAAATATTTCTGTTATAATTCTGTGCTACCTGTGTAGTAATATGTAATATAAATAAATCAAAAAAAAAAAAAAAAACACATTTTTCCGGCTACTGTATATGAAAATATTATTATGAAGCACATATGTAATGTATAAGTACCCCATTACGTATATAATCTCGTGTATGAATATGTGTTACAATTATGTTGGTATGTTATTGAGTTTTAGTTTTTTTTTCTTTTTTTTCTGTTTTTAGTTATTTCATAGATATATCTATACACACTTAATGCATGTAATACAAATCTCTTTCAAATACATTCATTCACTATAATATCACATCAAAAAACTACATATATCTATATTCTATCATCATCGCAACCTCATCTTTCGTGCAATTAAACGATCCACATATACTTACTATACATAGAACAGAGTTGTTACTATTTACACCTAAATCTCTTTTTATATGTGAATTGGAATATGTGAAAAAATCCTTTTTTTAAGCGATTGTTATTCGCTTTTACGCGACCAATCCTAGTTTATGTTTTTGTCAAAATAAAAAAAAAAAATAGGATTTGATCATTCAAAACCATTCTACTTTATTCACTTTTTTCCATCGTTTTTAGCGATAGCGTTTTATATCGGTGTTTTGTTCAATCTAAGTGCAAATAGCGAAGCAGTACTTAGCAGTTTCAATTTGATGTTTGACTAAAGAAAGGACTGAAACTGTCTAATAATTTAGAAAACTGTTTTACCCGACATGATCCTGATGAAGAACGTGTTGAAAAGTTTTCAAGAGAGGTCAGAAGTTTAATGACATCATACAGAGAAATATATCGCGCGACTTAACTGAAGGATCAACACAGCCGTTAATAACTGAGTTCATGCCGCAAAGTGCTATATAATAAACAGTCTCACGAAAACGAAAGCTTCCGCATTCATTGTCTGAAACTGATGGTAATGAAACAATTTTTTTATGAAATATTTAACAAACAACCGTGTTTTCTTATTATTATTAAAATTCACCACAGCAAGTATGTCTGTTCTCTATGAAATGTAAATAAAAATCCTCTGATCCTAATGAATTCATAATGTTTGTTTTTTCATTACATTGCTTAACCAATCTTAACTTCTTCTATGGAGTTAGTTCTTTTTACGCGTAATTTTTAGGAACGTATCTATCGCGTAAAAATAGGTTTAAGTGTACTGTAAATATTTACCTTTCTAAAGCTATGTATGTTATAACCGCACCACCCCAAGACCCAACAGATGATATAGTCGCATATGTAACTACAAATACTTAGTACACTTTTGTGCTTCCATATGTATATTATATATGTACATTAAAAAATGGAGAGATGTGTAAAGTACATTTTGTACATTATGTAATGAAAATTTGTTATAGCATAGTATTCAGGTATGTTGTATACGTGATAGTGTCTGTGTTTGTAATGTATTACATCATTTTAAATATTTTATATATTTTATCATGTATTTTATATAAAATAATTTGTAAAGAAAGGAAGAAAGATATAACAGAAAAAAAAAACAGACACAACCCCCCGTCATATACAATATGTATTTATATGAACTTCTTCCTTTTAGATTATGATTTAAACGGACGTTTGCCTGATATGTCTAATGCACGAAATTTTCAATTTTTTTTTCTTTTTTTTTTATTTATGTTTTTTACGTTTTATTTTTTTTCTTCTTTATTTTTACTTTTTTTTTTTTTTTGAGTGCTAAAATTCTGTATAAATACAACGTATTTTAATGTAATGAACTTCTATCTTGTGCTGTGTGTACATAACATATTGTACTTAACATAAGTACGTTTTAGATTTTACGTAGTTACATTTCTCTTTATTTTTTCTTTTTTTTTCAAACATAAAATTGACCTATCAAATTATGATACCTTCATTTAACGGATAAGGTTATTACTTTAATTTGCTTTAATGGATAATAATCCTCTTCGTATATAGCCAACGTTATTATAGGCGCCTCAATTTATTTATGAAAAACAAAAAAAAAATACAAATTTTTCTATTACCGAAATTAATATTTTATTTGTTTTTGTTTTATTGTTTGTCTGTATGTGTGTGTGTTTTTTTTTTTGTTTAGAAAAATTTTTAATAGTGATGGCATGGCAATAAAAATAAATCAAAAACAAAAAGACGAAAATATTTTCTTCCGTTGTCTGTATATATTTGAAACATGAAGACTCAATTACTTCAATTTTAATAGCATGAAATGATGGAAATTTTTTTATTTTTCAATTTCTTAAAAATTATATCTACGATAGCCCTGCACATTTACATGATTATCTGTGTACATACGTTTATTATAAGTGTCGATATTTAAAAAAAAAAATATAAGTTTCGATTTAAGTAAAATGCTGATAGCGGTTTTGCTTCATCCGGAAAACTATTTCCGTTCTTAATCAGTGACAAAAATTCGAAATTTATTTTTTATGATAACCAATTCACAAAACACACACACTAACTACAATCATACAATCATTATTCACCATATAATAATTAATTTCAAATTAACAAAATCCTTGAAATTATTAGACAAAAATGTCTCTTAAAAACATATTTGTACATTTAAGAAATAAAATAGAAACCACAAATAATAAAAGGATATAAAATATGAATTCTAAAAATTATCCAAAATAACAAACAAAAACATTAACAAAAAGAAAGAAGAAAAAACCTTGAGGACAGATGTAAAATTGTTGATTATTATCAGCCACAAAACCTCATTATGAATTGATTCTCGTAAATCCACAAAAAAAGAAAAAAAATTTATGAAAAACTAAAAAGGACATCTATATAACCCCATTATTTAAATCTCATCATTATTATTAAGTAAAAATTACATAGATCGTTACTTGAACAATGATTTTGACAATAATCAACACTTGAAAACACATAAAAAAAAGCGAAAAAAAACACACACAAAAATAAAAACCGACGACATAATAATTATATCCTTATAATGCCGCAAAAGAAATGAATACAGCATGAGTATAGAGCTACATGTACCTTCATAAATCTATACTTGCCATGTTATATGTACGAGCATGTATGCTCATAGATATCTCCAAAAATAATCTGACTCTAAAATTTTATACACATATTGGTATCTATTTATCTTTGGTAGTTATCTTGTTCTGATCCTTGTTTTTATTTCGATTCTTTATTGAAAAGTATAGCGAGATGTAAGACAAGATGACAAATATTTCTTCGATTTGACGCAAGACGGTTTAAATCTCTTTTGTAAAGAGAGGCGCTTAAAATGAACACGTATATATACGCCGCAATATTCACTTTAGAATCAAATCAAGATATGGTCCTTAGAATGATTGAAATTTTAAACTTGTTCTCAATATCAAAGAAGATTTACTTTGCTACTAGCCTACTATAGTAATTTAGGATAACAGCAGTCGATGTAGAGTATATACTAGCAACTACTTACGTTCAGTGTTTAAGGCTAGGGCACTTTAAACAAGAAGGATTTGTGTGAATAGTTGAAGGCATTGATTCAGGATAATAATTTAAACGATAGCCCAGATAATATTTTAAAAATACTTAAAATCATTATATTACATATACTCGTATTGCTGTGTGTATATACAAACATACAAACAATATGTGCGTAACCTATTCGGGTATGCCTTTAGTTATCCTTATTCATGTTTTCGAAATTTTATATTTGCAAATGCCACGATAATGGAAAATGAATATGTGTACATTGTTACCTGCTGAGAGATTATACTGACATTCTTATTTTTGTTTTGTACATATAATATCCTTATAGTGATGATGATGATGATAATGCTCTGTAATAACATCATATACAGAATCCAGAACAGAAGCAACTAAATTGAATGACAAACGAAACGTATATAAGTAAATAATAAAAAAAAAAGACATGCATAGAGGAGCTAATCATCATCACCATACACCTAGCCAGGTTATACTATACAAAAAAACCACAAAATCATAAACCAAAAAAAAAAAAAAATATATACAAAAACATAAAATATGAAAAGAACTATTATTCTGGGTATAACAAAAGGAATCCGTACACCAAAAATAAGAAGGATACTTTTGAATATCTTTTTCAGTTTTGTTATAATTTTCTTCTTATTTTTTGTATTTTTTCTTCCGCATCTTTTACTTTTGAAGAAGTAAGCCAGTTTTTCGGTAGATATACCACACACTGTACACAAGAAGAAGAAGAAGAAGAAGAAAAAAATGCGAATTTAAGAAAAAGACCAGTCAACCGATTAGTTATCCTTTTCTTGTTTTTATTTTTTTTTTATCCAAAAATTCATAACAAAAATTGTTTTATGTGTATTTATATTTTGTTCGTTTTATAAATTATTTCGCCTGCTCGTATGTATGATACTTTTCTATACTACTAATGTACACATAAACTGAACTGGCTTGTGTCCTTTTTTTTAAACTGCTTATTATCTATATTCAGGAAAAGAAGCGCCAACAGAATCTTACAGAAATTCATGTGGGTAGATAGTAGAGTAGGAAAGTAAAAAAAGAATTTCTATTAAATTATACAGTAAACATGTACAGTAAAGATGAAAAATGTAAAAAAAAAGGATCATTGAAGAAAAAAATAAATAAATATAAAAATAAAGAAAATATAAATTTAAAAGGATGAACAATACAAGCAACAGTAAGATATTATACATTTCTGAATAGATATAATTTTAATCCCACACGTTATACTTTTAGAATATACGTATACGGTATTCAAATACAATAGACGATGAAATCTTCTTGAAAGTCCTTCTTATTTTTCAAAGTTGAGTGTCTTCATTGTGTGCGTGTATCGCGTGTATATAACATGGGAAATATAAAATATTTTTTTTTTCTTCACTGTACACAATGGTAATGAGAACAAAATTTTGACATTTAACAAGGATTTCATTTCAATATTTTCTGAAGGATATACTATAAATATAATGCGACTATACAGTACATATACATACGTTAACTGCGACTATAAGTTATTGTGTCGTATATTAGATGGAAGAATGAACTGAAAAATGAGAGCATTTCATGAATAAAATTTCCATCAAATACACAATTGTATAGAGAAGAGAACAACAACAGACGTACGTATGATGTACGACCTTGACTGAAAATATGAATAAGAAAAAAAAATTAAAAAAAAAATAAATAAATAAAAAAGTAGGATACCTACAGTATGTGTTATTGAAACGTTTCCAAAAAAAAAAAAAACAAAAAACTATAAATTCGAAATTAATCTAGAACTTTATGATTAAATGAAATTGACTTAAAGACTATTCAAAATCTTCAAAAGACTTTTATCTACGGATTCCGAAACTTTAAGGACTATCAACACTATTATTTCTATGAAATTACTTATATCCTGCTGAATTTTCCACTCGTCTATAGCACTTTTTAAAATAAAATTCAAATATTTTCACTCCTCCTATAGTTCGTATCCGTATATTTTATGGGTATTTTTGAAGGTTGTTAAATGAAGAACATTATTATTCACCAATCCAAAAAATTCACAGAGAAATCATTTCTGAAAAGTAACTGAACCATAAAATTCTCTATATACTTAACATTACACACACAAATCGTATATCTCTAGATCTTATACTATTCTAAAATACACAAAAAAACAAAAAATTTTTCTAGCTTCCACTTAATTTTCACGCCTTTACTATGTATTACTTGGTAAAAGGACTTCGAAATCTATACCGAATTTCATCATACATTGAATATAATTTACACTTGAAATGTCGTAACGAATATTCTGTTCATCTAATAACAAAAAAAAGAAAAGAAAAATAATTTCATAATGTCCTTAAAATTTATATCAAGTACGGTACATAAAATTCTTCGTATTTATACTCTTATATGATGCATGAATATTCGTCTAAAACGTAACTGGTCTATATAATATCAAAGTAATTAGGAAAAAAATTCAATTTTATTTCATTTCAGTACACAACATATCCTTGTTATATGTATTTTTGTGAGTAATAGAAACAAAAGCCAAAAATATGTAAGTATAATGTATAGTTGATAGAAGAACTTTATAACAGGATCATAAGAGCATATATTGTGCATATAAGTGTATACAATATGTATAAGTAATGTAGAAAGAAACAAATAAAAAGGACATATGTATTTACTCCTTAAATTAATGATTTTTATACACCCAGACACATATTCTCATACATCTTATATCAATCAATATTACAGTCAAGTAAACAAATTTATCCAGTAATTTTCGGAATGGATAAAAAGGATATTTATATTATATATGTCATCTTAAGGGAATTGACTGAAAATATATTTTCACATCTTTTTTTGTTTTTCATTTATTATATATTTCGAATTTTATCTTCATCCCTTTCATTATACATATTTCACATTTCACCTATATATATGTATGTAACTATGTATTTTCTTATATCACGTAAATTGGTCACATATGCAATGTGTTTGAGTACGTCCATCATCCATATTAGCCAACAGTATAATACAGAACTATATATGTAAATAAATAATACATAAAATGATCAAATAAGATATTATAAGGGTTTTTTCTTCCTTTCGACTATTTATAGAGTCTATTATGTACTCCCGTATATAGATATACACATTTGTATTTATATGTTTGTTTCGAATTAGTAATTTCGTAAAGTAACAAAAATAAAGACAGAAAAAAAATAAAAAAATAAATGAAAAATGCAAAAAAAAAGGACTTTACTTGAGAAAATATGTGCATTATACTTCACTGGTTAACTTCAAAGATACTAAGAATGATACGAGTATGTAGTAGTACATATACATACTTAATCAATTGATAATTGAGAATATCCTTTTTTTTTTTATCCTTTTACTTTTGAAAAAGTCATGAAGCATACATATATGGAGTAGCTTTTTATTTTCATTTTTCCTTTATACTTCTTTAGTTTTGTTTGTTGTTTCTTTGGATGGATGTTTCAAGTTTTCCAATTGTACGAGTATATATATAGCACATGATATAATGCATTTATGGATGTGTGAGTGTAGACAATTTTTCTTGTGTATACCTGGTAAATACAATAATATTCTTAATATACGTTATATCGTTCTATATATGTACGATTGTGTAACAGTATGTATGTAGTAGGTATGTATATACATCACATATTATACTTTAAGAATTTTTCTATGAAATGTCCTTATTTCATATATGTACTTACATTTCAGAAAATAAAATACATATTATAAAGTTAAAAATTGAAATAGAAACAAAAAAAGAGAATATGTACCTGTGTTTTATTATGTTTTCATGGTATCTACACAATTTGACAAAAACAAAACGATATGGAAAATGAAAAATGAAAAAGAAAAATAATGAAAATTTTATTTTTCTGTTAAGAAAAAATTCCTTTGTATATTTTGTATGCTGTTTTTCTTTGGCAGAAATATTTCGTTGTTGTTGTGTTTTTATTTTTTTATTTTGTGAAAATGTATGCCGGATAGAATGAAAAAAAAATCGTTTTCTCTTCCATAAGATGTCAAAAAAGTGGAACTGTAAAAAAAAAACGAACTGTAACTGTGCCAGTTGAAACTGCTTCCGAAGTGCGACTGACAGAATGTATAGGTATAGGCAGACGTGAAACGTATTATAAAGTAGATATAAACTCCATTCCGTATCTCGTGTAATGTAGTAAAATCATAAAACTTAATGTATACGATACGATACCGTGTGTGTAAAATATATAAAATAAAAGGAAAAGTGTACTTATTTGTATATATGTAAGTATCGTTGTTGATGTGTGCTCATACCGTTGGCGATGATACAAAAAAAAAGTGCAAATATAATATCACATTGTTCATGAGGAAATGAAGTTTTTCATTTTTCGTTACTTGTGAAATGTTTTATTTTTCTGTTTATTATCATTTTTTTGTATGAAAATTTTAAGAATTTCTGTTTTTGAATTTTTTTTCTTTTTCCTTTATATACTTTCATTTATTTTTTATTTGCACTTTTTATTTATTTATTTATTTTTTTCATTATTAAATTCTTTGAATTATTACACGTATGTAATTCACGAATATATTTATATACTCCCGTATATGTACATAAGTACGCGTGTATTTATATATGTCATGTATTTTTCATTACATTATGCTATATATAAATAGGTACCTTTGCACAAGCATATTAACATTAAAAAAATTTCATTCGCATTTATACAAATTTACATTCGAATTTTTCATTGTAATGTGTGTGCATTTACATACTTTAGTAGCACCAGCAGCAGGCATATATAATGTCTAACTTCATATAAAACAAAAACATAAAATTAAAATGAATTCAAATCAAAATACATTTATAATAAAAATTCCTGTTTTTTATTAAAAAAAAAAAAATTTTCATTATTAAATATTTTGTTATAAATATTGAATTTTTAAAAACAAAAAAAATATAGGAAAAAAAAACAATTTATTCGAATTCTAAATAGATAAAAATGTTCATATTATTTTCATGTGTAAATATTGGTGAGGTACCAGGTATCAGTATGGATGCCCCAATACCGATAGAAACAAAAAAAAAATTGGGCAGTCTAAATATTTAAGATGGATGTGCAAAAATTCATTTTTTATTCCCCCAACTCTTCTGTAGTGTTGACAGACCAAAAGTTCCTTTCGGTTTTAGCGAAATCAGTTTAGAAAAAGCTTTTAGATAAGAATTTGTACTGACAGACGAAAACTGGTTTAGTTGTCATTTGTTGTATATTCAAAAAAAAAGCTCTCATCGAGTTAAATTACTTGCTAAACTAAGTTAGGCTAAAATACTTCTGACCTTCTGAGTGGACTTATCTAATTGTTGATTGCTGACAGATCAAGGAGTTTATCTACTTAAACAGGTTTAGAAAGTTTCTAAACTATTGTCTTGGTCTGTACCTAGTATTAGTCAACAATCCAATCAGCCAGCAATCAGCATAATTCTGGGATATGTACCGAACGACCGGCTACCGGCGACCAGTATAGTTTTGTTTATAAAAATGAAATCGATAAAAAATTATATTTTTCACAACAACAATACATAAATATATAAATAAAAATAAACAAATGAATAACGAAAATTTATGAAAATTATTATGAAAATTACACTGTTAAAAATCACTTCATTAATTCTATATTTACTCATGTGTATTTTCAAAACGGAAATTGTGTATTGATGTACATACTTAGTCGTCCTGTTTTTAGAATAAATTTCGAAAATCAAAAAATTATTTTTGTACATTCAGATCCAATTATATAAATATTCGCTTTTTATTGAGTCATTAAATTAATTTTGTTTTGAGTTCACAAACTGAAAATAGCTTCACATTAAGTATAGAAATTAATTGTGTTTTAATTTTCTTTTATTCTAGAAATTTTATAAATGCGACCTACACTTAGATGTATTTTTGTATGATGTTAATGTCCTACAAGTTACACCATAATACTGTTAATTGCTGCAATTATAAATGATATTTGGGAACTGTTAGGTGGAAACAGAATAAAATATAATAAGAATAATGTGAAGAAAATTTCTATAAAATTATTTTCCATATATGTCTATAACTGTAATCCGTGTATCCTTTTATTTCCTAACAATAACTGAGTGTACAAAAACTTATAAAATTCAAATAAAGTGTAAGTTTGGTACGTTATTCTCAACATATACGCACTCATCATACTATCAACCTTACATATATCTATACCCTATTTACTCTTCTATTTAAAAACATACTACACATCGTGTGTAGATTCATTTATATGCCATTTCTTTTTTAAATCCACACTAAACAGTATAATAATAGAAAAAAAAAAATTAATAATAATTGTTCTTTTAAATAATATAGAAACAGAAGTGAATAATAAATCCAACGAATGTGTATAGGAAAATATGTATAGTAAGTAAATGAGAAGTAAATTATTGCCATCATAATAATTATTGGCAGGCAAACACCCAAAATTATTTGAATAAATAAATAAGAATGACTGTTAAGCTAATAATAAAAAATAAATAAATGTAATCGTATATTTACATTACATCCTACACTCGCATACACATAAACCCACTAATATTTATTGGTATACGCTTGTATTTAATAACAAAAAACGTATAAAAAAAAAATAAATAAAGCACAGTATATTAGTGTAGTAAGTGAACAGTTAAAATCAAAGGTGTCTTATTATAAGGAATAAACACTTTCAGAACACAATTAGGGGGGATTCATTTCACGTTTCAGTTTGTCGTAAACTTCGTAATTTTCGTAGTTTTTTAGTTTTTGTATAGTTCATTTTCATACTTTTACAAACTACGAAAGTTTTGAAAAATTGCGAAGGTTAGAATGTGGTAGAATGCTTCGCAGTTTCCAAATTTTGTATTTCGTAGTTTCGTAGTTAATTTTTGACAGTTCTTAGTCGGCTGTCGGCATAGCAATCAAAATATTAGAAAGTAAATGTAACAGATGAAATAAAAACATCTACGGAAAAGTAAACTACGAAAAAATCTGATATATTCGTTCATTTCAACAGAACTACAAAACTTGAAAACTGAAAAATGACATGAATCCCCTAATTATTTGTTTATAATAATCATTTTATTTTCTTGTCGTATTTTCGGTTTTAAGGATTATTATGTTTTACTACGGCATATGTGTATTTCTGAAATTATTATTGCAATTTAATTCGAATTATTTTATGTGCGGTTTATATATACTTGTACAAGAGAATGTATATGTTTAGATAGTCATGTTCATATGCATGGGTATATAATAAGAACAGTCAATAAAAAAATTACTAGATGAAAATAAAAAAATTGAATCGAAATAAAAATAATAAAAAAAAAAAATCACAAATTCTAACACCCTTCATAGATGTGTAGTATGTATACCTGTAGTCCTGTAAATAGCTATAATGTTTGGTTGGTATACACATACTTGGTACTCGTTTGTTTGAAGACATCATCGTGTCAAATTACTAACAAACTAATCAACAATAACAATAAAAATGGAGTAGGTATATACAGTAACACATACGAGTGCACGGATCGAAAAAGGTGAAAATAAAAATTAAAGTTTATGCGAAAAACCATCATTATACAATATACCCCAATATATGCATATATAAATTAGAATTAGAGACTTTATTATATCCTTACAATTTTAGATTTTGTTTTTTAGCCTTATATTTAGCTTTTGAAAATTTTTAACGACTTCTACTAGTGAAATTGTGCGTGTTCCATTCGAATAATAATTGTTGTGTTTTGATAATCTGATTTTATACTCGCTCGTGTATACATAAGTATATGATTTTATTTATTTTTATATGAAATTTTTTGGGATTGGAGATTCATATATGTATTGTACATAAATGTAATGTCCTTATCGTATTGGTGTATGGTGGAATAAATATTTTTCCCTTCTTTAACTTTGCTATTTTTATGTAATGAGATATATAAAGCAATACTTGTATGTACATGTAAAGTTATGCATTTTATCACATTTGAATTATCATTGCATTTTATAGTATTTTAGATTATTATTTATGCTGTTGGATGTCGCACCTTCATTAACGCAGGAACAAAAAAAAATATGTATACATATATGTACTCTATAATTTAATTGGAATTCATGTTGAACACGAGCATTTACACACAAATGTAATCTAACATTTTTGAAGACTTTAATGTGGATGGCTATCACAAACCAACAAAAAAAAAACATTTTACATATGACTTTTATATCATATATGCACACATGTACAGTATGTATTCAATAAAATCTACATTATGTAAGTATAATATTATTCTTTCGGTTCTTTTTTTTTTTTTTGTCTAAATTGTAACTTTTCTTTAATGATAGGACAATAATAATAAGTTACGTCGAAGGTACAAACATATGTACACATACATCATATATTATAACTCCAGTTTATGTGTGGTATACGTACATGACGTACATTCATAGTAAATGAGAAATAAAAACGGAAAAAAAAAATTTCTACGACATTAAAATGAAACCCTAAATTATATTTTAAATAATGGTCAAAGCGAAAATGGACGACGACAAACATTTTTCTGTACACGTCTTATGTATGTATGTTTGTTTGTAGGTGCAGAATTTATGAATTTATGTACACCATATACATATGTACGTATAGTAATTTTGAAACTTATTGTACTATATAGTCTGTAAATTTCTACCGTAAGAATTTCGTTAAGTAAGTACATTCATGCTTATGTTATTATCACCGAATTTCATTTCTTTTTTTTTTTTGCTGTTGTAACACTGTAATATAATTACTTTTGTTGTTTTTGTGCCAGAAATGTATGATTTATTCAAATTAATTTCTTCATTTCTTCGTTTTATTTTCTCGATTGCGAATGCATTCATTATTTTAGTATGTTTTTTTCGGTCAGCTATCTGTAATCTGACTTTATTTTTATACTTTATAGATAAGTCTGACAATTTCTTTCTTATCTAGAAGCGAAGCAAAGAGAAATCATTTCAAAGTTAATCGAATTAAAATGTTTTTCTCTCTTTAGGGCCCAGGCAAGTATGTATATGAAAAAAATATATGAAAAATTGAAATTTGATATTCAAATGACAGAAAATTTATTGTGCACTTCATTATATGAAATGAAATTTTCACATGAAATCTCTTCGTCGAATCACCGAAATATTTTTTGCTTTGTTTTTGGTAAGTAATTTATATGTGTACAAATGATATATACATTACACGCTTATGCTTTTATTATTTCTACGACTTTTATTATTTGTTTTATTCATATATAAAAAAGGAGAAAGGAAAAAAAAGGCGATTGTGAGTCGAAGGTAAAATACGAATATACATACTCTATTTTTTGTCTATGAAGCAATAAAATCAAATAAATGTGTTAAAGTTGATTGCAATCGAGGTGCAAAAAATGAAATTTGCATACACACACATACACACACACACACACACCTACACACATGAATATATGTACATGATGTCTGACTAAAAATAATAATCCGCACTGTTTATTATTTATAGAACATTTATTAGTCACATTTATTTTGAACACGAAATTTATGATTTTCATGCATTCCATCATAATTATGTATATCAATAAACGCGAGCATGTATACATCAGGAGGACAAATAAAATAAAGAAGAAAATTTTCATTTTGGATTTTGTTGCTTTCTCGGTATTAGATTTCTTTCTATATTTCGAAAAAATGAATTATGAAATATATCATTTATCCTTTAACTATATTAGTATGTAAAGTTTACTGTATAAGACGTGATAAAAACCGAATTTATTCATTGAAAATACAATACTTACAATGTAATACACCATATTCTTAGCATTTGAGGTACTTTAAATAGAGCGAAGGAAGGAGAATGGAATAAAAATCATTGTACAACAAATGAAATCATAATTTGAATTGAATGCGTGTTAGAATATTCACTTCATAAATCATTTTTTTTCGTTTTGGAACCACATAGTCTGTATATATTTATAATAAATACACTTATACTTATACCTATCGCTGTATACACAACTTTGTTTTGTATAGTACACTATACCAAGAACATGAAACTAATAATAAAAAAGTACCTAAAAAAAATTATATTTTCGAATCAACATCAGTGAAAGTAATGAAATGCAATTTTTCTATTTGAAGAAACAACAACAGAAATCCAATTTAATATTTCATTTATTAGAGAAAAAAGGAAGAAATTGATGACAGTTTTGGAGGTGTTTGAAATTCATTTTCTTTCTTTATTTAATTGTGTTGAAAATTTCTCTTGAAAACTGGGAATATATGCATTTTATCTGACATTAAATGTGAATTTAAAAGACTAGAAAGCTAATATTGATTTAAAATTTTAAATAAAAAATACTCTCGCTTTCTGCAGTGAAAACAAAACTTTAAATCGATAATCTCGATAATAATTGCATAACGACTCAACACTCAACTGACATAAAACCTTTAAAATCAGTGAAAATCTGTGTTTCCTATTAAGCATCAAATTAATTTTTGGATGTTTTTTTTAATCATCTCAAGATGCACATTAATTATTACACTAGCATCAAAAAGAAAGTAATGAAAAATTAGTGTTACGTACACACAAAGTTTAAAGAAAATTAACGGAATAAGTGCAGAAGCACACTCTTCTTTTTACACTCAAGTTTATATGTGTACAGTACACACATAGTTAAAGCGTCAAAATACACAAAAATTTTTTTTAGTATTTTCAGATTTCATCAGATGAAAAAGAATTTTTTTTTTTTTTTGGAAGTTGTTCTTCAAAGTGTCTTTAAGAATGTTTACACGACACTTGAACATCTTGTGATGGTAATGGAATATTACACGTACTACATGCTTCTTATTTCATATATATACCTAATAAGTAATGTATGAGTAAATGGGTAATGCGACTAAAAATGTTAAGAGTATTCTCGTTTCCATTATCACATTTTGTATTTTTTTTTTCTTATTTTTCTCTTCAAAATTAGGCAAATTAATTTCAAATCCACTTCTGTTTAACTTAATTTCTGCCTAACTCAAAAAGTTTCTAAATGAGTTCATAATATTCTCAATTTTGTTTTCTGATTCTTCCAGCACCTGCGTATATGTATATACACACCTTTAACTAGATAAGTTGAAAATTCATTTTGAAAGATTTTTCTACCGACGGTATACGCTTTAATTTTCACAAACTAAATTCGAAATTCCAAAAAAAAAATAAATAAATTCATATTTCGAAGAGTGGTAAAACTATAAAAAATTTACAAAAATTCTGAAAACTATTTTCTTGTATTTTTTTGGTGTTTGGTGTAGATGAAAAATTTCAAAATTAATAGAAAACAAAAAAACGAAAAATTCATATTTCACATAATTTATGCAAAATGTTTTCATTGCCATATAAAAAAATAATATGAAAAATAAAAATCAAATAAACCTTTTTTTCTGTGTCTTCTCTTGATAATAATTTTAATGCGATTACAATTTAATTAATTTAATTTCACCTGATTTGACATTTAATCAATGTAAATAAAGCGTGTGTGTATGTTAACAGCAGCGCGATAATTTTAAATATTAATCATTTTCCATAAACGTGAATGTATCCATATTTTATATCCTCTATAAATCCATACCCATTCTCTCTGTATACAACGTGCATATATACGTATATACTGCAAGTCGATTGACGATATGATTACTTTGCTGCTATATACAGCACAAAAATTTCGATGTTAGCTTCATATAGTGAATATACAATTCAAAAAAAAATATAAGTATATGCAAAAGTGTAGGCGGCTGTTTAGATTATTTATGAAAAATGATTGTGTCGATAATTACAATAGCAAATCATTTGCCATCATCATATACCGTACCGTACTCGTTTCTATGTGTAGGAATTTTCTGAAAATAGTGACAACATTAACGATTTAATCGTTCAAAAAATCACCCACATTTCATTTAAATGAAAAATAACGTCGATCGTAATTATACGTATATATAGGTACCCGCGTGTAAGAAACATTTAATTCGCGGTATCTTTATAGATTTTCATTCTCGCATACCGCATTCTCGCAAACATTTTCCGTGTATTTTTGTTAAAAATTTTCTGTTGTTGTTGGTGATGTTGCTGATAATCTTAAGAGGAAAAATTTAATTAAAAATTTGTCAATATATAGAAAAATCGAATCGAATCCAATAAATTATTATAATTAAAGCATTTTTGATTCGAAACAATTATTTTGTGGGTTGCATTTATATACACAATAATT
Source organism: Villa cingulata (assembly GCA_951394055.1). Lineage (NCBI taxonomy): Eukaryota > Metazoa > Arthropoda > Insecta > Diptera > Bombyliidae > Villa > Villa cingulata. The sequence continues at coordinate 20,550,162 of OX596025.1, read as the reverse complement.
TAGAGAGAAATAAAGTTTCTCAATTGTTGCTATATGCGATATGTTGCTCTGTATCTCTATAGACAATTAAATCTTATACAAAATTCACCATAATTATTGCTATGAAAAATAAAAATTAAAATGAATAAAGGAAAATTTTATTCGGCTAACTTCACTCGTACAATGAAAGACAATGAAAAATTTTACATTAAAATTTTTCTTTTTTTTTTCATTTTTAATCGATTTTCAGAATCAATTTGTATATGTACTTTGTAGTATATAAAAGTCAAAGATACATGCGTGTGAGGTGAGGTGCGCAAGCAATGATTTTATTGTTTAAACCACACGTAAGTATTTAAAATTAATGACAATGCACCTATTAATTATCTCTATATTAAATACATAATCGATCAATAACGATTTACAATTTTTAAAGAACAAAGAAAAAAAAAACGTAAAAACAAAATATATTAACAAAATTAATTTCGAAAAATAAAAATAAAATTAACAGCATTAATAGCAGCAACAAAGAAATTCCTTTTTAATTACAAATTGCAATATTTGTTTTTATATTATAAGACTATTATGACGAATGTGTATGTATATTCGCCGATGTACGAGTATGTACATACGTGCATGTTACTAATTACGTAGTGAATTTTAATTTTATAATCGATCTTATTAGCAGAGTGTATCACGGACCACGGTATATACATACCAAATAATAATATGTTATTTATATGCTATTCATTGTCTATTTACTATCTAGGTGTATATATAAAATGAAAATAAATATACTATATGTGAGTATATGAATGTACGAGTATAATGTGCTTACAATTTTATAAATAATACAGAGTTTTATTTATAATTTTTGTTCATTAAATCGTTCTTTATACAGAAAGTGAGATAAAATCATTATTATTAATACTCGTATACATACTATTATATGCGACTCTGTAGAAAAGGTGGTAATTGTAATTGGTTGGTGTATTGGACAAGTACACCTGCCTGCGATTATAGTATAGGTATATTAGCATTTATGTTACCCATAAATATACAACATTATTCATTTACAAGTCATAATATGTCTTAATCAAAAATACATAATATTGCATGTACGATATGAATTTAATTAAATTTTTATGTTTTTTCTATATAAAATGCATGAATTTAATTAAAATTAAAATAATAAATTCGTGAACATTTTTTTGTTTTCATTTAATATTTTTTCGTTTATTTCTTTTGAATACTTTTCTTTTATTATTTTCAAAAATAATTTTTTAGATAAAATCTGATTTCTATGTAAAATAAATTTTGTTTGTTACACTTTGGTATTCTTGTTTTTTTTTTTGGGAGCATTTATGAATCAGAGACAGACTACTACAACAAGCATACATTATAAGAGTCTAGAATTCAATTTTGAATTTTTGGTCATTAAATAAAAATTTTTTGATTTCATCTATACCAGTAGTCACTCATTGAATTTATGATTTTTGGGAAATTTTTAATTGTAAAAATCTTCTCTAAAACTGGAAAAAATTTTGTCTAAAATCAGAATCGAAACGAAAAATAATTAAAATTATACGAGTAATTACATCAGTCACCACTTTTATTTAAAAAAAAAAATGTTGCTGCCTTTGAAATTCTCTTCAAAAATATCGGAACTGAATTTCTGTATGAGAATCCATTTGTAAAGTGCATTACAAGTGAACAAATTTACCTATACAATTTGACCCCATATTATTTGCTTAGAATCCTGTTTTTTTTTTTTTTTGTTTTTTTGTTTTTAAAAATCCTCTTTTATTTCTGTAATTCAATATCCCGAAAAATAGAACAATCTGTTATATCGATTGTTGAATTTCAATTTACTATATTCTATGTTTTCATAATGTATATATAGTGGAACTGCAAATGTTTAGATTCACATGGAAATCTTTATTTGTTCAGCAATCAACATCATCATAATCATCATCATCATCATTCATAAATCGGATATTGAAAAAATGTTTACAAATCCATCTAGAAGAAACATAAATGGGGGAGAGAGAGTAACATACAAAAATGAGTAAATCAACAAAATGGAAATAATAAAACTTATTTATTATATCAACAGTGTAGTGTGTTGTGGAATGGATATAATCACTTACTCAGTGAGTGTTTATAAACAAAATTCAAATTTTTGTGTTTACACATAATAATTGAAAAGAAAAGTAAAAAAAATTTAATGTTTTGTTTATGAAATCGAAAAAAAAAATATTATTCAGGGCGTTAAATATTTGAATTTTTGTAGAATTCAGAAATGGAAGGAAATTTTTATGAAAAATCAATGGAAATGTTTTCAAAATTCATTAGAGTATTAGGAGCTAGCTAGGTAGTACACATGCGATAACTCTAAAAATGTATGACACTGTATTTTTATTTTGAATAAGAAATATTTAAATTGGCTTAGGCTACCATTTCCTTGCCACGAAATAACAAAAGCAAAATAAACCATAAATGTTTAATAAAACATAAATGGCTAAAAATATATGACACTGAGATTATTTAAATGTATACGAATTCCACATTACTATATACACCTCTCTGTACATAACAACGCTATACATATATATACAATTAAATTTTATCCTTAAATAGTTTTTGTGAAATTTTAAAAACAAAAGCAAATAAATGAAATAAAAAAAAAAATTATCCTTTTAAAGTAAATAAAAGAAAAATATAAAAATAAAAAATCTCAGAAATCATTTTAATTTATTCGAGATATACTATTAAAGAGTATAGGTATATAAGGACATATAAGAAATTCTATACTGAATTTTTTCGCCATATTTGCATTCTATAAAAAAACATACATATATACTTTTATTTAAGTATTAAATTTGCTTGCACGTTTGTTATTTAATTTTTTTTTTATTATTTTGTTTGTTCTTTCTTTTCTTTCCTTTATATACCTTTTTGTAATAAGTAGGCAATAGAATTGAATTTGTTTTTTATTCACACACTGTACAATGCACGATTGTATATATGCATCCGTATATTATATGCATTTTATATATAAATTTTTATTACATTTTTTGTATGTGTGTTATACATCACATTAATTGCATCATATATGTACATATGTATGTACGCGTTCTCTATATTCCTATACACATACATGAAATATTCTTTAATGCAAATGCATATATACATAAATGTACATATGAATGTGTATTACATATATGTATATATATATTATTTTTACGTATATGCATTTTTCATTTTTAATATTTTTTTGTTATCAATTTTTTTATTTTTATCTCATTTTAAGTTTTACCACGTTTCACAAAATATGTAGTATACTTATATACACATACACATACATTTTCATACGTGTATGAGCATACGTTTGTGAGTGAATATGTATGCGTACACAAAATAAAAAGAAAATATAATGCATAAATGCACTTAAAATTATTATGAAAATGGTATCAAATTAATTTTTTAAAAAAAAAAAAAAAATGGTGAAACAAAATTATGAAGGGATGAATGAAGGACGCAGGATAGACTGTTGTATACTTGTATCTACAGTAGATATGCGGTAAATTTACATACGTATATATATGCATGCATATTTTTGATAACATACATCAAAATTATAATATGGTGATGATGATGATGATAATAATTTCGTTTTCTTCTTATTCCTCTACTTTTTTCTCTCATTTTTGTATATTTTTTTCATTTTCGTTTTTTTTTTTTATTTATTTTGTTTCAAATGCAGGTACTGCAAGTATATAATTATGATGATATATAGGAGGTGACAGAGTGTGTATGGCTGACTCGGTTTTATTTTTATTTATTTATTCTTTTATTTTTTTTTTTTTGAGTTTTTTCTATTAAGGACAGAACTTTTAATATGTGTAGTTGTACATTTTATATATAGGTACACATATACATATAAAAAATGTAGAGTTACATATATGCATATTCGTTGTTATGTTGTTATTCACGCACGTTATTCAAATATATGCAGTTTGTTTTTTCATATTCAAATGCATATATACAAAGGAGAGATACGAGAGATACATGAGTAAATAGGACTTCAAACATATAAGTAGCATTGGATATATGTGTACGTATGTAATTATATACTTATGTATTTTGTAGTTGAATAATTCACAACACCAAATTAATGCATTCTAGCATTTTACTCATTTCACCAAACCAAATTGCTATTCGTATATACACACATCTAGGCACATACTTAGTACATATGTGTTAATGGAACAACACACGAAAAACAACGAAATAAGAAAAAAATAAATAAAATAAAAACCAACACCTCACAAAAATTAAAAAGACGAAAAGGAAAACACAACAAAATGAAAAAACAAAAAAAAAAAAATGGAATATTGCTCAACTCAACGAAAAACAAAAAGAAAATTTCCCCCTACTACATTTAAGATTACACTGGCCTGTTTTTGTTTTTATTTTTACATTTTTACATTTTTTTCCATTTATTTTTTGTGGTTGCTGCTTCTTCATTGAAAAAGAAAAATAATAATGGCTGGAAAGGTGTAAAAAATTTTAGATTTTCATCACACCATTTGCAAATAGGTATGGTATACAAATACGTCATAAATGCATTCACATGTACACATTATATCTCATACTCATGTGAACATATACATAGCTTTGTATGTATATTGAAAAGGTGTTAAAATAAAGAAAAAATGTATTGGTATACCCATATATAGTACATATAATATATGGATTCATTTATACATTCGATATAGTATATTTTTTCACACCCCTTTTTTATATGTTATGTATCCTCCAGATTTAAGATACTTTGTTATTATCATAGTGCATATGTAGTATATACAAATGCACATGTATATAGTACGTGAATTGTTGAAAAACAAACAGCAACAGCAACAACAAAGGCTATATACATTAAAATTAAAATGCAAACATTTTGAATACAATAAAATCTCTGTATGTGTGTGTGTGTGTGTATTGTATATAAAGACATTGTATTTGTATATGTATTTTTCAAAAGGTGGATACCAATGACATTTTTTTTTTCTTTACATGATCCGAGTTCTATATTATACAACGATACAACATACAACTTTGTATAGCTTATTAATGTACGTTCGTACATCACTAATGAAGTGCCTATACATGTATATTATGAAAATATTGTAAATTTAAAAGGCTTCCGGATTAATTAATAGAGAACACAATACACGTAAATTCACATATGTATATACCCATGCATGTACATATTGTATATTTAACTTTATGTATACGCGTCTACATACATGATGAACGTACATATTATGTGAAGTCTAGTCATAAAATGATTTTTCTTTTTTTTTTTTTCAATTTTATTCTTGCATATACTATATTTTCGCATTATTTTTAAGACGTGTGTGTACTTTTAAAATTAGTGCGTGTTCTTGGTTTCGATAATTTGTTTTTTTATTTTTTTATTTTGTAATTTCATAATTAGATAAAATGTAAATAAAGTCAATTGAAAGTGAAACTATGTATATGAAAACAAGACAAGAATAATAAAGAAATTTTTGAATATAATGCGTTCTCAATTTTTTGTATACACGGAGAATAGAAACAGAAAAATGTTAAATTTTTCGTTAAAAAATTTCATAGTTAATAAAAGTGAATAGGAAAGTTTAGAAACATTTGGAACATACTCGTATAATATAATGCTTCTCTTAAAATAATGTTGATAATTTTCAGAGAAATGATTAAAAGAAAATGTTATCGTACTCTTGTATACATTTACCTTATTTATACTATAATAGATTAAAATGTTTCCGCTCAATGTATATTCGTATTCCCTCTCTAATCACTTCAATCAAACTTTGATTTTGATTTTTGATTTTTGATTTCTATCAGAGATTAAGCTATTTCTGTTTTTTTTTTTTCTCTTTTTTTTTTTTCATTTTTATTGTTTCTAAGAAACTTCGGTTTTAATTTAAATTTTAAATTATTCGAGTGGAAAATTCGCAAATGTATATTCAAATAGATCGTAACGTGTAGAAAACCATATGTGGTTTCATTTTAATTGTTCTTACCGTCGATATGGATCACTGAAATGATTTTTAGAATAGAAAATTAATAAAATGAAAAAAAAAAAATAATTTTTTGGCGTCATCTGTGTATCCATCTGGATATATATATGTCCATCTAGATACATTTATAATACGGGATGACTAGTATAACAAACAAATTGTTGTTCACTTCCATACGATTTCGTGGCTATAGTGAAGATCCTTTTAAAAAGATAAAAAAAAATAATAAGAAGGCAGAATACACAACAAAAAATTGTCTGTATATTCAACTTAGAAATAGGCACCTACTTATACTTATCAGAGATCAAACGAAACAACAACAACAACAACGACAACAAATTGTCTGTACTGGGAATCGAAATTATGTGACGCATATGTAATTTGTACTACAATTATTTGATTTTAATCGAATTTATGCAATGATCATGTCAAATTTTTTGACATTTTAAAAGCGTTTTTTAGTACACGCATGTATAATTTTATCTTTAATTCCACTTCAAACCACATACATCTAAATAATTAAATGTTTGTATATACATATATCCTACAGAAGAAAATTTATTAAAGGATCAAGATATTATTCAGAACCTATATAGCTAGGTGTACATCAAGGTGTACGGCAAAAATTTTATTTGTAATTAAAAAAAAAAAAAAAATTCATCAATTTTGGCACACTTTAAAGACAATCTTTCAATGATGTATTCGATGATAATGATCAACGGATTTACTTAAATATTTCCTTTTTTAATCAAATTTTTTTTTTTTTGGTTATCGTTTTGGACAGATTCAAAAATGAAATTTTGTTATCTTACTTCGGATATGTATATACCTTTTAAACCTTTTCAAAAGGGATATAATTTTGCATGAATGAAAAAAATAAAACGAATTTATTAAAAAATTAAATATAGTATAATGTAGGATTAATATATATATTTTTTTTTAATTTAAATACACTCCCGCATGTTGCTATATTTCAGACCAAAAAATATAAATAGTACCGATATAGAGAAGAAGAAAACATTTTAACTTGTTTCCTTTAATCAACCGTATACCGGTGAATTTCTTTTGTTCTTCCAGCTCGATGAAATCATCTAACATAAATTCATATTATATTAATTGTCATTTAGAAACGCGACGAACTGTTAACACACTTTAAGAGGGTATACATGTACCTTATAAGTATATACAACCACGAAAATCCTTCTTAATTTGTTTTTTGTTTTTTATATTCTTGGCTTTTTAATTTTTCAAGATATAAATGGAAAATTTATTTTTAAGTTTTTTTCTTATAAATTTCCATCAAACCTTTCAGAAATTCAGTTATTTTTGTTTTATAGGTAAATGAACATTAAAACTTTTATCTTTTGATAGTTTTTAAGAGTATTAAGTATTTGGGTATCTATTATTTTATAATTAAAGAATTAAAAAAAAAAGAAATTAATAAAAAGCATAAACTTGTTGATCCATATCGACTATCATATATACAATGAATCTATACATTTTCATCAGTAGACATGTATTTTACTGAATTTTTGTAACGAAAACAATTTCGCTGCATTTTAGAACAAACTTAACCATGCATACTTTGAAGGATATAGATTAAAAAGGATAAAATAATTTATTGATAGCTATTTTTATAAAAATATCTTTCACAGGCAGAAATAAAAACTAAAAATCTCTGATAAAACAGAATCGATAATATCAAAAATTTCTATAAGCCTACAAAGCTTTTTTAAAATAAGAACATTTTTTCTTTACCTTCATTTTATTTTCAAACAAAAAATTTATCCATTACACACACACACACACAGTAAATTTTATTGCAAATTTCACCGGAAAATTGAATCCCAAAGGAACATGATTTATAATGGACAAAATAAAAATGTTGCCCGCATATTGGAATCAATCATCTTTGGAGGTTATTTTTTTTATTTCTTTTATATGAATAAATTCTAGTTGCAAGAATAATCTATTGTATACCCTTACTTTTCAATTCATTTTATGAAACTCTCTATCTTGAAAAGTAACGCAAAAATTAAATTTTTCCTCCAGATATTTTTTATCCTTTTTTTAAAACATATCCAAACCAAAACGATTCTATTTTCAAAGGATTTCAATTCATTTTTTAAAAATCTTCATTCTGATTTTGATTTTTTCGTCACAGTTTATACGCACCTCTCTCTTTTCTCAATTCAATTTTCAACTCAATATTCAATTCAATGTACCTGAACCTGGATGTAAAAAAAGTAAATCGAGACTATTATGCATATAAGAACTTCTGTTTTGATTTTTATCTATTACAAGGATAAAAATAACAAACAAAAAAATAATAAAAAATTCAATTGAACAAAATATAAAAAATAAAATATCGTATGATGATAATTCTTTACTTTTTATTTTTGTTCAAATATTTTATCAAAATCCTGTTTATTTATGTACATACCAAACACAAATATACACTCATATACATATTAAGTATCTACTATTATACATACAATCACTGTTGTTGAGTTATTTTTTGTTATGATTTCCATCCTAACATCAGTAACCGTTCGACAATCATATTTTCCAGTACATTTTTCGGCGAACAAACATTGGAACAGCTGTCAAACTCCGGCGGCAGTATTTCAATTGAAAAAATATACATACACTTTTTCTTGTATGTTTTTTTTGTCTTCTATCTGTTCTGCCTATTTTAAAATGTAATCGCTATTATTAATAGATACAGACATACAGAATACTTCATTTTTTCGATACCCAATAAATTACGAATGACTAGAATGTGCTAGAATATACGTGTGGCGATATGGAGATATCATGTAAGGATAAAGGATAATAGGATATGGTATTAAATGAATTATATACACACAGACAGAATAGATAATAAAATGTTCCCTGTACCTTATACGCGTCCTTATATAATATTGAATGCGTGCTTACTTACACACCATTGTAATATCGGATGAAAAGATCAAAATAAAGGGAGTGATAGATAATATACCCTGTGCAAATATTATACGTATGGATATGTATACATATAACGCACCATAAGGTAACGTGTGTGCATCTATCTATAGTCATATCATAATTTAAGCTTATCAGAAGGATATCTTGCGGTAATTTTAAGTGAATACGACCGAGATATGATGATAAGTGTACGCCACTAACAATGAACCATATGCGTTAGCACTTTTAAATTTTGTCACAAATATACAAAGCTAAGAAAATATAATTTTTCATATGTAGTTTTCTATGGTTTTAGGTTTTAGAGAATATTCTCTCTCTTTCTATACACAAGAAAATTATATTTTAATTTCCCTATACGAATTTTATATAGAAAAAGTTTTTCTTTAACAAAAATAATTTTCACACGATTTCAATAAAATTATGCCTTAATAATATAAATATTTTAAAAAATATTTCCAAAAGTGTACCAACAAAATTGAATAAGAAAAGAGAGAGGAAACAATTTTTTTCAATCAATTCCACTTGATATTTTTCATTCTTATAAATATGCACATTTCATTGGTTTGTAAATTTAATAAATTTCAAATATCCTGCGGGAAAATATATACTAAAAGAATCGTTTCTCGAGCAACTTTTTCTTCTTTTGACTTTTTTGTTATATCGTACAAGTATTGGTATAATAATTCAAAATTAATGTTTAGAAAACAAAAAACAATCAAAAATTTAGAAAAATTAAAAGAAAAAAAAATTAAAAATTATTAAAAGAATAAAGATAATTTTCTGTGGTTACAGATACAACGTACAGTACTTACAAATCCATGCTTGTCACTAATGTTGTTTGTCAATTTTAATTTATGAAATGACACTACTTTTTGCATCCATTGTTCACCAGTTGACGGAGAATCTGGATGTATATACATTCGTTTTGGCATTTCTGGATCAGCTTTACCAGCAACCATCCATCGACTATGATGATGTGATGAAGGTAAGTATATTGAAAACGAGTATTGAATTGAAAAAATAAAAAATAAGTGAGAGAAAGATAAACAACAAAATTAATAATAAATTGACTGCTGAATTTCTTTCTTAAGACTCAAAATATTTTTTTGTGCATAGAATTTTTAAAATCAAATTTTTAATTTCGTGAATTTAGTGATTGAGCAACATTATCGTTAAAGCTATGGTATTAAGTATTATATTTCAATATTACTCTTTATTTTTTTTTTTATATTAATAAATTGGCTTACCTATTATGAAACTTATATCTATAGTCATCAGCCGCAACAATATCTAATAACAGAATATATTTTGCTTTTGCATCTAGTCCCGAAACTCGAAATTTCATCTGTGGAAACATCTGCCTGAAAATATAAAAAAAAGATAAAAAAAAACCGTCTTCATTATTAATAAAATCAAATTAATAACACATTTTTCTTATAAGAAATTATTTATATTTTCTTTTTATATAATGAAAATTTAATTTTTGTGTTAATGTGAAACTTAAATTGGCTTTTTACTCTTAATTTCGAAATGATTTCTTCCTTTTACAGATTTAATTTTGTTTTCATATCCATATACACATTATTCTGTACAATCGTACAATATAAAGTCAAGTGTTTGTGAAACAAAAGTTGAATAATTATATGAATATAAATTCACAACATCATTCGCATCATATCCTTACAGAATTAAAAGTACATGTATATGACTGTACGGCGTATTTGCATACGAATGTATTTGTGGTCTATAATCTGCATATATGAGTGTGAACTTATTCTATTCATTAGCAAACAGAAAAATATCAACATTTTTTTTTCTCCTGTTTTTCTTTTCAAATTCTTGTAAATACTTTTTTTTTTAATAAATCTGTGTACACCATTATAAGATTAAACGTACACATATACATATTATTCATAAAAGTGTGTACTTCTTACACATATAATTTATATCCTCTTGATGATATTACCGCACCATATACAAAATTGTTAAGTTTTTGTTTTATTTATATTTTTTTCAATTTATTTTTCTTTTCGGTGTAAAGTGTAACACCATTCATAAAACTGTTTATAATGATTAATTGCGACTATATTTATGTAGTATGTGTATGAGTGATTATTATTACATAGTACATACAATTCATTTAAGTTATATTCTTTTATTTGTTAATTTCAATAGTTTTACAGAGTGGCATGTAATACACCATATCGTAAGTATTATTATTGCGATTTATATTCATAACTATTTTAGAATAGTGAAATCGCCCCCGCTTATACAAACATATATGCACTTAATGTATGCACTTCGTAATCATATTTACACATATGTATATATAAGTACAATTGTGTGCATATGTATACATATATGTATGCCATTTTAGAATGTTTAACATCCATTACAGGCATACTTCATTCATTAATGTTTCATGATTTCAAGGTACATTACTCGACGTTAATGAACAGTAAGCGCTAATTAGATGTACCACACTCATGTTTACACTCATACATATACATACATACACAATATAAGTACAAATTATAATGCAGAGATTTTTTCATTCGATTTTTTTTTTTTTTTTATTTGCTTTCGAAAACTTTTCATATATAGTGATCGCATTATACATATAGTAATACACGCGAGTGTACGAGTATTCATTATCATAATAAACGTATACCATATACATATGTAAACATGTATAAATGTGTTTAATTTTACACATCGAACATAAAATAGGAATAACGCGATAACGATTATACAATAACTGCAAGCATATAAATACATACGCACGTATATAAAGTGTATCAACATGCATCCATAATCATACACACATAGTATATGTGCATTTTATATGCAACATATTTGCATAGCGCACCTACATATACATGGATGGAAGTGTACTATATATACTGGTAGGGATATATATGTATATGTAAGTAAATCCGATTTTTAGAATCCGCTATAAAATTTTTTTTTTCTTTTAGTTCGGGTATTAGTAATGCAGTAATTTATGTAATTGAAAAGTTTTCATTTAATATTTCACACATAGCTAGGTAAGCGCAATATAGTGAACGAATATGTATACATAATTTTTATGCAATTTTCAACGTACATGTATGAATTAATTATGTAGTGCTGGTGTAGTGTAATACACATTTTAATCCATCGTGCAAAAAGTCTATAATCCATAATGCGTATATCCTATAGGTAAGTATATAAGTACTTTGCCCATTCGAAGTGTAAATAAAAAGTTAATATTTTATTTTTCAATTTTTCAGCTTTTATAGTTTCTTTTCAATTTCATATACTAGTTTCCATAGAAGTTTTAAATATAAACTGTTGAAGTTTTTTTTTTTTTTCGTAAAATAGAAGGAAAAAAATTAATATTCGGATAATTGAAATTGGTATAAAATTTAAGGAGTACACTTTAAAAAAAAAGTTTGTGTGAATCATAACATGACATTTCTTTCTGTACGGAAACATTATTTATGTATATAGGTACATTACTTTTGTTGTCGAATCATTGTGAGACTCAGAAATTTATCAATTAAAAAAACAAATCTGTTCATCAGGATATTTAGAAATGACTTTAATCTATACATTGAAAAATTTTTATTTATAAATTCTGTTCATGTTTGAGTGGATTACATTAGCAATAATCTAGAATCATGTACCGAAACAGAAATCATATTTCTTCGTCATCATAAATCACGCAACATCTTTCATGCCAATAAAATTTATCTCTGTCATTTAAGAAACATTGTATACACAAGTGTGTATAAATAAGTAAAAAGCAAATACAATACAATTAGTATACATTTACTTGTTTTTTGTATACATTGTCTCTAGTGCAGGTAAGTGAGTACATTTTAATTTTATTAGTTTTACACTTTTAACTAAATACTTTATGGATTTTATGTCTGATGGCAATTTGTTGTCTGTCCAACTAAGAAAAGAATTCTATACAAATTTTGATACAGAAATAAAATTTAATTGTGTACCGCCTTCAGTTCACATCCAAACAAAAAAATAAAATGAAAACGAAAACAAAAGCAAATTGAGCTTTTGACAAATATAAAAATCGCCACCTAATTGGTGGTCACCTTTTCATGTATATATACCTTCCTTATAAGAAATCGGTTATTTATTTTTATGCTAATTAGGTGTCTGTTGTCTAAATCTAACATGCAATAAATGTTGATACAAAATGTACAAAATTTATAAATGAATCGTGTCCGGTTGTATACGAGCATAATATCAAATTTTGGTAAGTAATTCAAAAAAAAAAAAAATTACCGCCAATTATAAACGATGTACATATGTATGTGCGGTAAGCATTTGATAAAAATATATTATTATTTCTTTCGGTAAAATTTCGTGATTTAATTTTATCAAAAAAATCATACGCAAAAGATATTCATTCATATACCACCAAGTTGAGTGATTTAAAACTTTTGGCACATGCTCACGGAAATTCGTAGAAAATAATAATTTTTTTTTTTCATATCAGAATCGGCATAAAATTTATTTTTAGACGGTAGTTTAGAATTCTACATTGATGTTTGCAAACAAAAATAATTTTTATAGAGGTGAATTGTATCCAAAAAACTGTCGAGAATTTTTTGAAAAATTTCAAAAACAAAAACAGAAAATTAAATTGTAATAATTTTGTATCAATTGTACGAGTATGTATACTATACAGATAATTAGTTATTTAAAACGCATAAGACTTCAATTAATTTCTAAACAAAATTTTTTAAAATTATGACTACACAAATACATATACATACGCTTTTATATGAGTGAGAAAATTTACATAAATATTCGCGTGTATATAGACATTTTATTTATTTCTGATTTGTTATTGCTCCAAAAGGTCGTGTTTGTTATCAGATCAATTGACAGAATGATGAACAACATTTCGGAAAATCAAACAAAAAATTTTTTTTTTATTTTATTTTTTGTTTTTTACTTTTTATCACGCAGACTGTGTACAAAAACGAGATACTTATGATATTATGACCGCATTTGTCACATAATTCCGGATGCAATTTATAATTCGATTTGATCATTTCATCACATATACATTTTGAAATATGTATGTACAATGAATTTGTATTATAGGAAATTAAAAGTCATCTCACATTTATAGATAATTTTTGACAGTTCTTGAAGGTCAATTCAGTGTATGACATGAAGTAAAAATCTTTCGTTCAGTTATAGAATCGTATATGGTGTAAAATATTTTCATTAAAATTTTTTTTTTTTAATTTGAAAATTTGTGAAAACACTTTAAAATCAAAATACATAGTGGCAAGGCACTATATACGAATGCATGTACATTACACAAGAAAAATAATATTCAATACCATATTCAGTTCAGTTAATGATGATAATAATTATTATACCAACACATATGGCATTATAATTTTTAAGACCCTTTCATTTTCATATGACAGCAGTTTATCTGCGCAGTGACAGGAAAAAATATTAAAAAATTTATTACATTTTCAAATGAAAATGTTCGGGTGTTTTTTTGTTTTTTGTTTTTGTTTTTTTTTGTTTTCTTCCAGCATTTCCTTAACGAGAGCGCGTACATGAATAAAAATATAACCTAAATTGACTATATATTTTAAGAAATGACATACTATATGCACGATTATATGATGTGTTGTAGGCTTTTAATCTTGACCAATTTTTCACAAAAACAAAAAAAATGTTTTTTTTTCTTTTTTTTCATGTTGTTTTTCATGCGATGATTTTTATGAATTGGTTAGTAATTAGACAAACATTTTATTTTATTTGATTGTCGTCGCGCCTTTTATTTTATTTCGTTTGTTATTTAAGTATATATATTTGGTTTTGTGTAGTGTTTAATTTCAAGTGAATTCTATATATTTTTATTTAATTTTGGTGTGAGTATTGAGTAAATTAACATTAAAAATGTTTTTTTTTTCTCAAATACAAAAATTAATAGGTTTCGGGTCATTACAGTTCATGTATTAACAAAAATATATTTTTATTTTTTTCGATAAGAAACAACGCATAATTCTTTTAAGTTTTTTTTTTTCTTTAAATTTTATTGTCGTTGTTGTTGTCCAGTTGTCTTTATGTAATTTTTATTTATAATACTCACTATATGTACTTTTGATGTACTTATATGAAAATGAAATTAATGAGCAACACACACACACAAAAAAAAAGAACAAAAATCAATGACGTTCTTGTATGATATGTGCAGAGATATTAGTATACGAGTATTATTTTAGTGATTAAAAAAAATGTTTTTCTCATATTTACGAATTGATAGCACAATTATTATGAACAATTTCAAGTAAAACAACAAGAAAAACATTTTTTTGTTTTCTGTACTACATATACATATATATATTTTTTTTCGAACAATTTACTCTTCCAAATTTCGTTTATGATAGACAATTTGGTTTTGTTTATGTGGATTTGTAATAAATTGTTGTATTTCCTTTATAAAATTTTTCATGTATGTAATTATAAATGTATTATTGCTGAGAGGAGATAAAATAAAATATATATTTTGACTAAAAAATAAATAAATGAACAATGAATTCATCGCTAATAGTATAGTACAAGATCATTTTAAAGAAAAAATAGCCCTAAAAATTAACACCTCTATATCTTAACATAGACAGACTGATCTGATA
Source organism: Villa cingulata (assembly GCA_951394055.1). Lineage (NCBI taxonomy): Eukaryota > Metazoa > Arthropoda > Insecta > Diptera > Bombyliidae > Villa > Villa cingulata. The sequence goes on along the minus strand of OX596025.1, from coordinate 20,534,456 downwards.
GAAAGTATGCTCGTGGACTATAATCTTTCAACGGAGTGCCAGAAAATATGAATCAATCAAATATTACAGTGGATAATCTACAATTAACATATATGTATGTATGTACATATGTACGTAGATACGAGTATATGCATAATAACACATCTCTATCAGACAGAATAGACATATAACGAAAATCTTCGAGTGTTTCTGTAAAAATACAGAGAAACGTCAGTGTATAATGTACATTGCATTGCATAATGTAATGTACCTGTAACTAGGACGCAGAGAATGAATTTAAGGCGATTTGATTTAGGTTTGTATCAAGTGTCATTTCATAATTATTATGCACATCTAACACTAAATTATCTGATGTCTGTTTTATGTGTGTAGCTTAGTATGCTACGGAAGAAACTTTTCTCTCCATTTAAAATTTATGTATAAAAAAACGTTCAAAAAACGCTTAAGAAAGTGGTCAAGAAAATGTTCACATTTCACTTTTTTTATGTCATACTCTGCTTAAAAGAAATTAAATGTATTTTTTGCGCTGTATATAAGATGGCGTTGTTGTAAAAAATCAATAAATTCTTCGACAAAGATGTAATATCACAATAATTTTTTGAAGCAACAATTTTGACATTTCGTGTATATTGTGGGTTGAGATTGGATTGAAAGAGAGAAAATAAACTATATAAATATCGCTATCAACATTTTTTTTACCAATGCCAGAATTACTTCGCCAAAGATGCATCACAAATTCGACCAATTTTTTCCGAGCAGTATATATAAATACTGAGCTTATAAAACCCAACACTATTTCGTATACCATTACGTTGCGTATACAGTGATCGAGTACCAAACTATAACCCCACAATCCACCAATATATGTGTTCTAATCTAACAATCAAATATGTGCATACAATCAATGGAAAAATATGAACATGCAAATACGAGAATTTTCATTAGAGACGTGTTATATCGTATATTGATTTAAAACCTGTGATTATCACTTAGTGCGGTGTAATTTTAATGTTTTCCTAATTATTTGTTTTTAAATACAGATTTTTTTTTATTATTATTTTTGAATTCTCTGGTGTTTTACTTTTAGATTACACAGTAGTAAGTGCACTACAAAATGTGATATGAAAATATTTTTAATGAATTTAAATCTAAAGTATTTTTTCATGTTAGAAAAAATATTTTATTTTCGATTATAATCACCATATACACCATTATGCTTCTATATATGTAAAATTAATTTAATTGAAAACACAATTAACGATATCATCTCTATGCAAACGTTGTTACATTATATAAACTGAATTATTTATTGTTATGTGTACACAGTGGCAAAAATTTTTTACCACGAATGTAATTACTATTCTGATAACATCGAATTATTATGTATCAAAATACAAAAAGTAATAAAACACTTAATGGACATTTTATGATTGAATTGTATAAAAGTATAGTACGTTTATATACATATATACTTATAAGCGTTTCACATACAAATTTACACAATTTATAAGGAGAAATTTATAGTTAGTATGAAATATATTTATGGTACACACATATAGAAAACGTAGAATTCATTAATTTTTTTCATGTATTTTCATAAGGATATTTAATTTCAGTTTGTGGTGTGTGATAAAACTTTCATTAATCTGAATTTGAAATTAAAGAAAATTGTTTTTATTTTTTTTTCTGTTTATAATTCAATTAAAATTTAAATCCTTAAGCTGATAGAACAGACCAGAGTTTAAGTATAGATAAACTCTTTGGTCTGTCAGCAATCAGCTTGGATAAGTCCGCTCAGAAGCAGAGTTTAGCCTAAACCATTTAAGGCAAGTAGTTTAACTCGATGAACGTACAACAAAAGACAACTAAACCAGATTTTGGTCTGTCAATACGAATTCTTAAGTAAAAGCTTTTCCTAGACTGATTTAGCTAAATCCAAATGAAGATTTTAGTCTGTCAGCACTCCAGCACTATGTGAGACTCAACTAAAATTATAACAGGCTAACAATTCAATTTGCCACCAATTTATCGTCATTGTTAAAGAAAAATTCGAATGAAATCCATTAATCATCGATAATTAATCAATTCGAGAATGGATTGATCATAAAAAGTCAATTTAAATAATTTTGTGCTCATCAAAAAAAAAAATAATAATAAAACTCGAATATGCTTAATTAATTCTTCCAATGCATGAATTTATATAATAATAAGGCAATTTTTAAAAACGATCTGTTTTTATTTTATCCGCGCAGGTTCTTTCAGAATTTTTTGGTTGATTTTCTCTTTTTTTTTTTTTTTGTAATTAGAAGTTATAATGGAGCAGAAATATTGAGGCATTGAGAGTCACGCAAAGTTACATATATGCACGAGTATATAAATATGTACGAATCGAAAAACAAAAATCGTTTTCCAATCAAATATATATTTATAGGTGTATTAACAAGTAGGTAGGTATAGGTATACACCCCAAAAACAAATGTATCTTGTGAGGGAAAATTTTTTGTATTCTTTTTTTTTTTGTACTGTTATGAATAAAATGATATTATCCACCTGTCGATTTTTTTCTTATTCCTTTTTAACATGAAATGTCCTCTCTTCAAAAATTAAAAAAAAAATGTACACTTATTTCCTTCACTTCGTATTCGACTGACAATTTTTCCTTAGCCGTATAACCATCATAACATTGTGGTAAGGATTTTGTTGTATGGTAATACGTATATAAATAACGTATTTAAGGAATAAGTAATCAAAATTCAAAAAACAAAAATTGAAAATTATCTTGAAGTTATGTGACTTTTTTTTGGTAACAAGCAAAAAACAGAATTTCAAAAAAAAAATTTTACAACCTAAAATTTATGACTGGTGATATTTATGCAGAGGCCAGGACTTTTCATGGGTTGTAAAGCCACGAAAGAAGATATTTATTTAATGATATTCCCCATGATCGGTTCAGGACTCTTCAACCAGTTGAACACGATATCAATTTATGGTAATTATCGATAGAATGAAATTCAAATTTGAGAAAAATTTACATTCTGACAAATATTCAAAAAATTATTTTAATAATTTTGTTAACTGACACATGTCTGGCCATCATTTTTTATGAATTATATAGAAAAAATTTTATTGAATGCCGATTATCATGTGCAGAATTCAAGAAAATCGAAGGAAGAATGTGTATCTGCTTGTAAACGTCTGTACGTATAGTTTATTTTTGCGGTCACAATCACAATTATTACAAAATAATAAAATAATTCATGAATATATTTTCGAAAACGACGAATTCCGTCAATTTGTCATGAAAAATTTTCTCTATTTTGTGTTTATGTAACTGCACATATGAATAATTATATTCTCCAGTTTTAAATCCAAATAAAAAGGATAATTCCCAAAAAGAAAAACAAAAAAATTCTAAACATTCAATTATTCATTTCCAAATCGTCTAGACACAGTATTAGAATAAGTTTCATTTATTTTTGTCCATCCATTTCCTTCTTTCTTTCTTTTTCATGTTTTTCTCTACACAAGTATACTCGTACATGCATAACTTTCAATTTCATCAGAAATTTGAATTTACGAATTCATAACTTGATGTGTTGCGATTTCAAAAATCATAATGCATTCAGATAACGTTATAAAACTATATACTCTGTGCACAAAAACATATTAATTTTTCATATACCCTCGCACAGTATACATATTTTTCATTGCCTATATGCGTTGTTTGGATAAATTTACCACCCACAATCAGGAAAGAATTCGAAGAAACATTAAAATGCAGCATATCCATCATTTGTCAGATTCGTTTATTCATAATTAAATCATAATTTTGACAATTGCATCATTACGTTTGTACATATCTACACATACCACCACAATAGACTTCTTACATTTATATGCCAATTGCCAATACATATCGATACATTTATACATAGAAATATATTACATTTCGGATTCCATAACATGACCATATCTAATAATGATCCTTCATCAGGACTATTTAGAATTTCTTGTTAATTCTTTGTCACGTAATAATCTGCATATATGTATACACACGCAGGTATATGGGCAGGTCCACATAACACACAAATGAAGGTATACTATAGCCACAAAATAAGAAAAAAAATAATGATGCAATTATTCAAAAATTAAAATTCAAAATTGTTCATTTTTATAAAAATTAAAATGAAAACAAAGAAGATCATAAAATAAAAATGTGTATTAGTTGTAAAGTTAAAAAATACTATATGTATAGGTATTCCGAAAAAAACGTGATCGTAATTTTTTGCATTCTTGTCTTCTTTGATGCATCATCAATCATTATGGATCAAATGAAAACGGATTTTTATATTGATTTTGATTGGTACGACAATGACAGTGTTCGTCGTTGTATATTCGTTCGTTTGTATATGTATATACTTCATCACCTGATAAAATAAAAATGAATTTATCATGCATGTAGCTTTTATGTATGTGAGAAGTATAGGCAAGTACAGGTGAGGTGGTATATACATAAGGAAAACATGATGTTTTGGTGTCTTGGATATTATACATATATGTACATATTATCGCAGACATTAAGATAAGAAGGAATTTTTCTGTGTACTAATAATCGCGAATCGAAAATCAAACACACATACATACGTATAAGACTGAAATTCATTGTAGAATTTCGCATAATATGGTTGGACCTATGTGCATATTCGATATAAAACATTGTGCGTAAGTATTCTTGCCATCTTTATTTAATAATTCATTTATTATTTTTTCATTTTTGTAAACAGGTGAATTTGTTAGCCAACTTCTTCTTCCTCTTGAATTTTTTGAATTTTTTTTTTTTTTTTAATTTGAATCCAAACTCCAAAATTAAAAATTACAAATATCTTTAAGGCAGTAATAATAATAATAATATGTAATAATAATCATTCGATCTGCTTTGTTTACTTATTCATTTAATGTTCAAAATTTTTGTTTTTTATTAATTTTGTTGTATCATCGTATAACCGTATGATCGTATATGATATATTCAGTTGAATTGGAGCCAAAATAAAGCCTAAAACAAGGAAAAAAAAGTGTGTGTGTTTTTTTTTTAATAATAACAAAAAATTTTTGTCAGAAAGCAAAACAAACAAATACCTGTGTACGCAATGTCTATATAGATAACATTCGAACGAACATTCGATTTTATAATGACATACCGATATCATACATACATCATACAGTAACATTATTTGATGTTATGTGAACGAGTATATATAAAACAGAGCATATTGTGAAGGTACATACCTCTGTCTCTATGCGTAAAATTTTACTATTTTTTTTTTGTTTTTTGTTTTCAATAAAGTTACTGTGTTGAATGAAAGAGTTTCCATCCATAGAAGAAAATAAATTTATGATTACAAAAAAAAAAATAATAATAATAATAAAGAAAAACAAAAAGAAAAAATACTATACCTTTACAAAATATTAGGTATGTAGTAAAAGTTAGGCGCCAGGAAAAATAAATTTAAGCCACACGCGCGCATCTTTAAAACAATTTATGTATATTATAGATACTCAAAATGCACATTACATATCCTCTTACGTATGTACATATATGTACGTATTTAATGCAACATATATTTATTTATTTGAAATGATTATTATTTGTAAAACATACAGGTATATACTCGTACAAACATAATATGAAATCGTATAATAAACGTACATATGTATATCGATGTAAAAGGAAGTTATAGATAGTTACATTAAATGAATGCATGCTGGAAAATTTAAATTCTGGATCCTCATCATCATCATTATCATCAAAATCAGGTATACATACTTACATATTATGTGTATATACATATATCAAACGTTCATGTTATATAAATTTATCATAACAACGTATGTGCATTATAATTGTATAACAAACCACCTATATATATGTAATATCATTCGTTCGTGTTCGAACAACATCCAATATCTGTGGTAATATATAGAGTATAAGAAATAAGAAGTAGTGAATGGTATGTATTATATATTATGGTAACCATCCATTTATCTTTTAGTTAACTATCATATTTTGACCTTTGTATATTTACATTATGTGTATACTATACATACAACAGTCGCATATAAATATAAATAAATAAATACAGGTAAATATCTATAGAATCATTCATTCATTCATTCATCACGAAACAAAAACAAAAAAAAAAAAAAAAAAACTAAAATGAAATAAAATAACGTTCTTATAAATTTGAAAATTTCGTTACTTACTTATATGGTAGTTACGCCTTTTCAAAACTATATACAAGACCAAGTGCATCAACATTAATAAACTTAACGAGATATATACCTATACTTGTACACAGTGTATGATCATATATGTTACACATACTAATGTGTGCACCTTTAAACTATATAATAATATTCTGGTATACGCGAGGATAAATAGATATGAATATGAGTACAGCAGCTAACTATATCGATAAAATTAATTTGTTTCTCAAAGTTTTTATTTCTTTTTTTTTTAATTTTCATTTTTACTTTACTTTTTATTTTTGAATTTTTCGTACAAATATCGCCTTAAGGAAAATGTTTAATTTTTTTCTATCTCTCTGGCATTTTTTTTTTCTGAGGTTTTTACTGAGGTATACATATAGTTTTGTTTTTATTTTTTTGGTTAATTTTGATTTTCCAAGGTTTATACTCTTGTACTAATAATAATTATGGATCACTTCGGTGGTATGTATAACAACACACACAACTTCATTTCATTTTATACTACTCGTAATAGGTACTTAACTTACATATGTATAGTTATAGAGTTATACTACATGTTATAAACGGGGATATACAGAAATAAGTGTATGTATGTATTCGTATATGTCTATTGAACGCAAAGTAATGATCATTTTTGAAAGGCTAAAAATTTATATGTAAGTTTCATATAAGTATATATTCGTGTATGGTAGATATATATGTACTTAACTTACTGTATATGAACATAAGAATATAGTACTGAATGACTGACTGAATGACTATAGCTAACTAAATTGAACTGACTATGGATCTGAATCAGTTTTAGTATTCATGAAATTCAGAATAAAATTAAATAAAAATTTGTATGTGAAATGAAGAAAAAATGTAAAAAAAAAAATTATTATTAACAAAATTATTATAAGGAAGCAAAAATAAAATGTTTCCCTACATATTATACAATTCTATGTTTGTATAGGTAAATGAAGATGTATGTGAGAGTATAAATCTGTATATCAAACAACACGAATCAAATATAGAAATAATGAGAGATACAAAAACAGTAGAAAAATAAAATATATAATAACCAGATACCAGAGGGCAGTAGTTTAAGTCCAATGTTAGTTTTTTGCATGATTAGCCCATCAACAAAAAATTTTCAAAAAAAAAAAAAAATATTAGATATTATATAGTAATGATCGCACTACACAAATACTTACACATAGGTGCAGGTGTGTATTTACATGAATTGTGATCTCTAACATAAAAGCAACAGGCAACAGCTTACATCAACGTCTTGATGTGAACCTAATTCTACACAAGTATGAAAACGTATTACACGTATAGACAATATATTTATACAGACTTGTTATAAATCAGAATTGGTTCTAAATAACCGAGCTATGAGATTTATTTGGTTCTATACTTCGATTTTTTTATTTGTGGGTTTTTTTTTTTTTTTGTTTTCACATTATTTCTGAAGGTGGTAATTATGAAGTTTCATCATTAAAATATGTACAGGTGTATAGAAGGTAATTAGTTGATGATGTATTTTGGTTTGGTTTGATGAGCTTTCAAGAATTATTATTCATTTTAATTTTTGTCTAAATCTCTGTCTGTTTTTAAAACTTTTGATGAATTAATGATCCATATTGTTTTCTTGTTATACACTCAATATACATATTCCTAAACTACATAAATGTACATAGTAAAAATCTGTGTGTATGTTCAATCGAATATTTTTTACCATGGAAACTAATTATAATATCTGCTTAAGTTATATGATACCCATATCAGTTGAAAATTGTAGGAGAAAAAAAACTTTTTCCTATTATGTACTACACCAATTCTAGACCCAGTACCCATTTCTATTCAAAATTCTTATAGTCAATACATTTTTTTTTTGTTCAATTTCTTGTTTTTTTTTTACCTTCGAATATTTTTAATCTCACAGAATGAATTTCACTTGTCTTTCATCATCTATATTTTCTTTTTATTACTCTTATGACTTTTAGTTCAAATTTTTTTTTTTTTTTTTGTTAAAATTAAATTGTTCATTTTAATAATAATTAAAACCGTATCCGTCATTCATGTATGCGATATTCAGTTAAGCATGTAATAATAAGAAATTAACATTTTTTTTTTTCTTAATTTCTTTTCTTTGCATCAAGATACGATTTTAATGTATGTATACATTTAATTTTATAAATTTAATATCAGTTATAATCTTTAATGAGTAACCTTTTGGGTTGACTTTTGAAATAAAAAAAAAAAAAATATGTGCACAAAAAAACTGAACGACTGAACGCATCATAAAGCAACATATGTATGTATATAAACTGAAGTAAGCCAAAAACAGAAATGAAAAGCGAAGAAGAAATGACTATAGTTATAAAAATTTTGAGTGCATATATGTAGCAACATACATGTAGCTAAGTATTTGTGGATTCAACCAACTCTGCAGATATAATTTATAAAATAAACATTATCAAAAAGTCAAAAAAATAAAACAAAAATAAAAAGAATAAAAAGACTAATGAACACACATGAACATTTATAAAAATGTTTGTATAATATCTAGATAAATGTATATACACACAAGTTAAAGATGGAAGAAAAAAATCCTTCCTTATACATATATACGTAAATATAACATCAGAGATATTAAACGTTGATTATATCAGAATATGGGAAGGAGACTTTCAAAAAAAAAAAAAAAAATGAATGAAATCTAGAAAGGAAAAAATCAACTTTGTATGTTATATGTGTCTATCGTATAACATATGTGGATGGAAGCCATTATTTAATTATCTGGCAGGTGCCGTATTATATCACCTTTTATATTTTGGATATATAGTATGTATACAAAAAATAAAAAGAACTAATATTTGTATAAATTTTTATTTTATTTTTTTCTTCAATACTTATTTTTTTGTTTTGTTTTTAATTTCACTTTAGCATAATGTTAACAATTTTTTTATGAATATTTTTTTCTTCGTTGGTCCTAAATTTTTGTATGTGTATGTGTATGTGTGTGTATTTGTTTGTATTTCAAAGTCATCATTTTATTATAATGATTATTTACGAGGCACCTAAGTTATTGTTTCTCTGATCCTCAATTTATTTTTTATATAATATTTTTTTCTCCCAAAATATCTTTTGAACTTAAAACACCAAAAAAAATTTTCAAATTAGTTGGTAATTACCTATACAGAATACAACATTATATCTGTATAATATATAATGAGAAGGAAACATCATCATTTTTTTTTTCTATCGTCTAGGATTCAAATACATATACTATTATGCGTGGTTTAATGTTCAATAAACGATGTTTTAAACTCTTTGATAACCCTTATACATATGATATGTATACTCGTAAAAATTTATTATGATTATTTTGGGTCCATTTTTTTTTTCTGTTCTGATTATAGATTCAAAACACAGATAATGGTCGAGCCATCAGATATTTATATCCAATAAACAAGAGTCTATAGTTTTAAATGGCTAGAAAACATGTGTTTTCTGATTAAACTGATTATTCTATAAAAGAGTTAGGTAATAACAAAAGGGATACTATCCATTATTGTTATCATGAAAATGGATAATTAAAGAGTTCTAGGATATCAAAAAAACAAATAGAAAATATGTATTACAGATCAGCTCCTGTTATTTTTATTAATTTTTTTTTTTTATGTGCCTATGAATTTTGTTACGAAACAGAGCAGTAAATTTCTTCTAAAAATTGACAGATGATGAGTTTCAGAAGAAATCATTATCATTTTTTTTTTTGTTGCCCACTCATTTCAATTTATAGGAGCTAATTTTCGATTCAATATTATATAGAACCGAAACTGAGAACCGAAAGAATGTTCTTCTAAATGCACATACTTTGCAAATCGTTATCTCAATATATTTTTGTATATCAATAATGTTGCGCAACATTTTACACTAAATATTTTGTTCGTATTAATAATTATAATATGACATATACATAATCAATCGTTTTTTTTTTTTTAATATGACAAAATGTCTCAAGTATCACATAAAATGTACTTATAAGATACATTTGTATTTTTGTATTTTTGTATAATGTAATTTACATCTAAATAAAAATATCGATAACACAATATTTTCTGATATTTTAATTGACTGATGACAAATTGATTGTCATCATCGTTCAATAACTATATCGAATAAAGAGAAAACGCTTGAAATGAAAACATGTAAGAATCATACATCTAGTTGAAAAAAAGAAAAATAGTAATCAAATGACAACAAAAAAAAACCGCAAATCATTTATACATTTCGTATATGTAGGAATATAAATATAGATTTAGATATTCACATATACGAGTATGTAAAATGATAATCGATTGACAGAAACACATCATAGAAAACAAATATTATTTGTATATAGTATAGTGTATTTTGAATATAGATTTTCCTTTTTTTTTTTAATTTGTATCTGTGTTCATGTATTTTTTTGTTTTATTGTTTTGGTCTCTAGCAACAATATTAACAGTAGCTGTATACAAAAATTAGCAATACAAACAAAATAAAAAGTAGTACTTTATATATAATATAGACAATAAATAAATTATTCACGACCAATTTAAATTGAGAACAAAGAATTGCCGACAGATTAAATAATGTTTTTCGTTTTCATTTTCGTTCTTTTTTTTTATTGTGTTTTTTTTTTTTAAATAAATAATAAAGATAAAAATTGAATTATTCAAAAAAAAAAAAAAACAAATAATATTAAACAAAAACTAAATAAATAAATAAACTTATTTATATAAACTCGTGCATAGTGCAGAATATAATTTTGCAAAATACAATAAATTGTACGTATAACGCGGGTATAGGTATATACAGTGCTTACAAAAATTATTTGTTCATAAATAAAGTAACGTAAAATCACTTCTACATTCAATGAAGTGACTTCAACTTCGACTTTGATTTAATGGATATGTATTAGAACTTTTACATTCAAAAGTTCAGTTTAGACTTGACAGCTACTTCTACATGATGTGAAAGCGAAAGTCAAAGTCCAAGTTGAAGTCACTGCATTGAATGTAGAAGCGACATAACTTGGATTTAAATAGTTGTAATACTTTGAAATTTTTACACTTACTTTTGCAAACATTTATAAATACAAATACAATAAAAAAAAATCAGAATTATTCTTATAACAAAAAAAAACATAGTTTGATTTTTACAATATGTATGTGCATAAAGTGTTCTGAGTCGAGTAACATGACTTATTTATTTATTAATTTTGGTCTTTGATCAATAATACAAATGAAGGGCTAATGAGGTGATTAAGGTGTTAACTGTCACAATACAATTTTTGAGTTATTGGACTTCAAAGTTCTTCTTTGATATTATTTTTCTAAGTGAAGATGTCATTATACCCATGAAGAAAACATGGAAATAATGATAGATAGGAGGTCACACTCAACGTCGTAAGATTTTATATGCACATAAAACTTTCATCTGACTGAAAAACAGAATTTATTCAAATTTGTCGGTTAACACCTTCATCATCTCAGCCCTTCAAATACTGAGATGAAAATAATTCATTTCATTTAATTTTCAAGTGCGTTTAGTGAGTATTGGAAGTAAAAATGCCACGAAATACTGAATTTTTTGATTGAAAAGAGTGCTACCATTGTTGCTGAATATAATAAATGGTATTCCTGTTACTGTTTAAACTTTAAAAGATTTAGTTAAAAAGTGTAAAATTCAAAGAAATGCCATTCCACTATATTAAGTCCTGAAGAAAAAGAATTACGGAATTGTAATTGTACAAAATAGAGCAGGAAGAAAGACAAAAAGGAAAACAACTTTGTAACTCACAAATAATTTTTGTAACTACTGTACCTATTTTGAGTACGTACATATTCTGATAACGATTATGAGTATAGCTATAGCCTAGCTATATTTGGATGGAAAATAATATATTGCTGATGTATATATGTAGCTGTATATTTAGATACATATATATTTATACACAAACATACTCGTACATATAAAGTAAAATAATGTCTGTATGTTTAAATGTTTTTAAACTTTTTGGACTCCATTAAATTTTATTTTATTTCATTTGCGTTAAATAAATTTTCATAAATATAAATATGTATACGAGAATTTTTGTACATATATATGTATAATATACAATAATTTTATAAATATAATACACATCATGTAGTATACACACATGCATATATAATGTATAAAAATAAAATAATAATAATAATGGACACATATTTTATTATGATTATCGCGCGCAACCATATTGCAAAATTTAAATTCTCATCACATATTCACACCATTCAAATAATAATAATAATAATGGGGGAATATTTGACTGAATTGTTTTTCATCATCATAGCATTTTTTAACATCATATACATACATACTTCTCATATACATACATACTCCTGTATCTACATTACATTACATATGAAGTATAAAAAATTGTATACATACAACGAGTAATATGCAAATATTATGGATGGACAATATAAATACAGCAGCAAACAGAGATACATCTATTACATTTACACACAAGTATACTGTATGTGCATATATAAGTACTCGTATATAGAGACAACAGAACACAAAGATCACATAATTCGCGCAGATATAATGATTTTATTTCATTTTTATTTCTTTTTGTATTAATTTTGCTTTTATTTCATTTTGCAAATTTTAAAATGACCATAAAATGATTGTGTGTGCTCATGCCTTTATTATTTCATTATTATATTATTATTATTATGTATTATTATTAAATGGTAGACGAAAAATTTTTTATTTATTTTTATTTGTTTTGTATTTTATGAGTGAGTTTTCATCGCAGTGATTTGTTATTTTATTTTATTTTTTTTTTTGTTAAATCATTTTGTTGCGGTCTGTTTTGTTAACTGGTTGACCATTTTGTTAACAGTCTGGTATATACAATTATTGTTATTGTAATAATCAGTCGCGTTTAGAGCATACAAGTCGTATAAATTTAATTTTTTTCGTATTATACACATCATATATGTACAGATTGTGTGTATGTCCATGATAGAAGTATCTTGATGCCAGATAAAAATTTTTGTATTTTTTTGACAGAACACAAAAATATAGTTATGTATATAAAAAAAAAAAAAACAGAAATTCCTTCTTCGATATATCTTCACGACAGCTACGATTATGACTGGTTGGTATTACATATACCTTTGCATATATACGGACGGATATTCAGATTTTGATCGTTTGAATGTTTATACTCATTTTTTTTTTATTTTTTGTTCAAAAGTGGTACCACCCTCACACGATTTAAATTCATTTCGTGCATCATTTTCTTTTTCATGTACATATATACATAGCTAGGTACCATCATTATCATCATCATCAACATCATTGACATCATTGACATCATCGACATCATCAGTTGTCAACATCATTTTCTTATTGTCATTATTGTTCGTGGTCACCACAAAGAATCAGTTAAACGGTCAATGGTCATATATTAGTATATATTCACATATGCATATACATACACAACACACGTACTTTTTATGTATTACTATACAGTCATTGTCATGATAATTCGACATCATGTACATAATATGAATATATAGTACGTACGTATGTATACATATGTGTGTGCTACGTATGGATACTTTAAACAACCGACCATGATAATATTATCACGACGAAGTGTATTTTAACAACAATGATGATAACCACGTTTTTGTGTTCTTTTTCATTTGTTTTTTATTTTTTTATTATTTCTTCAATAATTTTTTTTTTGTTGGTTTTCATTAATTTTTTTTTTGATTTTTGGTTTTTGGTTTTTCTTTTTTAATTTTATTTTTCTTTCCAATGTTTTTATTCTTGTTATCTTTCATTTTTTGTTTTTTTAGTCAAACTAAAGATTTTTCTAAGCTTGCGCAAATATATATATTTTTCTTTTATAGATTTGGGGCTTTTGTTTTCCATTTTTGGTTAAATGTTGAATATTGTTGAATTTTATATTATTGGCCTCTTTATATAAATCTCCAATTTCATGACTCTTCAAACAGAATAGAACAGCATTTCGTACAGCAGAACGTCTTCATTCATTTTTTTTGTGTTTTTTTTTTCTTTTTTATTTATTTTTCTTTCTTTTTTTTTTTTTTGGTGGAATGATTATATCTTCAAAATGTATATGAGTACATATCTTCATATGAGTATTCCTATATGGAACACATGTAGTTATGTATTAGTTAACTTATAACTTCAGGTCATATAATAATCTATATGTATGTACAGATATATAATTTATATATGTATGGTAAATACATAGACTATATAAACGGTATGAAGATATGATGAAAATCATGAAATTAGCATGATTCTGATATTACTGCTACAGTCTGAAGAAATCTTTAAAAGTTTTTTTTTTCTCATTTTGGGGAGTAATGAAGATTTGCATATCCGCGTTTATATACTATATCTACTTATTTGGATATATAATTTTTCGTATAAGAATAAATCAGATTTCTTTTCAGGATGAACGCTATTATTTAGAGATCATACATCCTGTATTGTGTGTAGATTCTTTAGAAATATGTATTACCAAAAAACAAAATTGTAGAAAAAAAAAATTATATAATAAAAAGATAGAAAATTGTTTTTAATTTTTGATTTCGTTTACTGGACTATATATACTTTATATAAATGTTCTTGAACACTGAACCATATATAGTTTTGATTAATTTTTTTGGCAGTTGTTTTATTTTATTGGCAATTTTTATTTTTGTTTTGTCGATTTTCACTTTTTCATTTTAATTCGTATATACAATTTGTTGTATAAGCGGGAGCACTACATTATGTCTACATTAAGCTTCAGTTCATTATTATACACACATACATAATATTCTGGCCATACTTATAGGTATATCTGTATTTTATGTACTGGTACACATCCTTTCTCACATCAATTAAGAATTCAAATTCAGACCAGGGTCAGTTGTCAGTCGATTGACGATATATTATGTAGTATGGTATGATGACGATGTCGTTACAGAACAGTCAGTATATCGCCCTGCGAAAGTTTTGGTTTTTTTATTTTTTTATTTTCGAAATGATAATCGGAACCACATATTGAGAGAATAAAAATAAAAATTTATGTTACAAACATACTAGTGCACATCATATATACATATATATATATATATAAATCGTTTAGCTTAATTCCTTTACAAGAGTGCATTTATGTGTACAGATATGTAAGTAGATATTAAAATGTGGTAAAACACACTTTTTAAATAGGGTAGCTTTTTACAGTAAATTAGCAATGTTGATAATAATTGAAGGTGTATGAATTCATTCGAAAATACTGCGTGAAAAATTGTTTGCTTCAATAAACGATTTTCTATTTATAATCGCGTTCATCACAATAACAGCACACACTGATGTGAAATATTCGAATAGTGATTATATGAATTTTTTCATAGAGTTCATATCAGCAGTTAATTTTTTTCTATAATTAATATAATGCTTTCAATTTAATCTTTAGTATTCATACACGTAGAATTTATGTGTGAATAGACACTATATAAGCATATCAAAAGTCAATTATGTACGTATAGCTATATGGAATGCTTTGAAAGAACAAGTGATTTCTCAATTATCAATTTTCTACATATTTATGTTCGATTCTGCAGAGTCAATAATGAATTTACTTTCTCTACATTTTATCCACACACATTCACTTCATTAGCTGTAATTCAATTTAGGTATAAGAAAAAAAATACAAACAAACACACACACACAAAATCATGAAGGTGAAAACTTTTTGCGTGATTTTACTTAACAATGATTCTCAATATTCATTCCAATTTCATTGCATTCATTTTTCATGAATTCCTTTATTTTTTATATCCTTTCTTACCGCTAAATTTACAATCGAGCTACAATATGCTGAGCAGTATGAATATATCTTTTTGTTATTTACCATTTTTATTTGAAATTAATGTTGTAATCCCTATATAGTCCGTATATTAATCATGGCAACTATACTCTACTACATACATACATATAATTTGAATACAGAGCACATTGTTTTAATGTCCACAAATGCATGATGTACGTTGGTATAAGTAAGCCATTATTATATCATCGGCACCATTAATGTTTTTGTTCATTTATGCATTCTTAATGCCTAATTCTGTTTTCATTAAACTTTTTTCATTTCATTTTATTTTCTTATGTATTTCTATTATTGTTTATTTAGTACAAATAAAATATTTTGTGTACTAAAAATTTACATAACTTTTAAAGGATCTCTCGTATACGTGTATAAGTTATTGACAAAATAAAAACGTATATATAGCAAAACAAAAAACATATACATCCATACGCTTGTAAATGTGTGCAAGTACTGTACCCCAATACCACCCTAAAAATGCACAAAAAATCTGAATTGCATAATTAAGTGTATATATATACACACACACACACAACAATAAAAATTCTTCATACGTGTATATTATATATATGGGTGGATGGGCTGTTGTATGCGCCTATACATCAAATCGAATATTTATATCGTACATCATATCCTCATCCGTACAAGAGAGAAAAAAGAAAACGGATGCACAGAGAAGAATACCAGAATCAGATTGAATGAATAAAAATGAAAATAGCAAAAAAAGGCGAAAATTTTAAACAAAATAAAAATAATAAAAGAAAACGAAATGTACTAAAAAAGATTGCAAAGGATTTCGAGGGGTAATGTGTCTACGAGTACTTATATGCACATGATGTATACAGAGGTGTTTTGAGTTTATTTTTTTTTTTAATTTCAATAAAGCCCAAACTATACATCATACGAATACAAGATTCAATACAGATTTATTGTTTATATATATGTGTGCATGCACAACCATACATACATAATGCATCTATAAAAATATTGTACATGCATACATACATATACACCAATATAGAAAAGTGTAAGAAGTGTTGAATCGAAGTGATTGCACAATTCAGGTGAGAGATGTTTTGTTTATTTTCAAGTAAAAACAAAAAAGGAAAACTAAAAAAAAAAATAAATAAAACATAAAAAATTATCGGCAAAAAAAAAATATAACTATAGAAACAACAACGATAAACTGAAAAGAAAAATGATTTGTATAAGGATAGAAATGTACAGAGGAAATTTGAATAAAAAAATTTTTTGCATTTTTCATTGTATAAATCGGATATTATGTGCATGCATATGTATATGTACAGCATGTATGTACTTATATAGGTAAATATGATGTTGCCAGATATTTAATCTTTAAATTTTTATGTATTTTAAGGTCTGTATATCAATTTGATTGAAAGTTCATGAGTAAATAATTATATATTAACTATGAACAACTTTAGCAACATGTTGCTAAAGTTTATGATATAATGAACAGATATAAACAATATTTTTAGAGTAACCATATTTTTATACTTTGGAAATATGCATCAGTGTAATTTTTTTTTTTAACCTGTAATCTGAATCTGTAGAATGAATCGATTTAAGTAGCCCCGATTTACTCTATAAGCATTCACGAAAAACAATAACACTACTCCATCCATTCATACGTACATACTTTACAGTATAATTGCAAACACAATTCAGAAATTTTTTTTTGCCAGCAATTGCATTTCGAAATTGTTAAGATTGCATCTCGTTTAAGGAACAATACAAAAAAAAAAACAAGAAAAAAAACCTAATTTTCAGTTTTATTATTATTATTATTTTTATTCCTTGGATTACGTATATATGTACGTACGAGTATTTTGTTTGTGTTTATGCATGTCTTATAATATTTTTACAATTTTGCACATTCAATGAGGTGTTGAAAAAGACATTAATACAACCCGCATCCATATAAAACACACAGTTTGTACGTCTGTGTATAGAGGTGTATGAAGTTTCTAAAATATTTTTTATTTTCGTTTTATATTTTTGCAGAGAGAAAAATTTTCATTTGTTTGCAGGATAAATAACGAAAACTTTTTTATAAAACAGATATACGAGTATAGAGAGAGTAAGAATGAATATTTTCTTGTTTTATGTACGGTACGAGAATTATAATCTTATTTCATAGAATTTTTCTAGGAACAATTTTTCAGACTTTTAATTATATCCTCTACAAACTATATATGCTATATGTATACGAAAGATATTTGCACATTTGCACATGTACTATGATTGCAAGGATTTACGTGTCTAACCTATTATACGAGTATTATAGAGTTGAGTGTATTATCAGGCGTTAATCTATATATACATACATAATATGAAATTTATTATCCTTTAAATTACTATATAAAACAGTTTGTACATGTAAGAAATATTATTCCTTCGCGATAGTTGTCTGTATAAGAAGTTTCGTATACAGATTTCTGCGAAAAATGTTTATGAAAGTGTTACTGCGATTCATGCCACATAAACCCTCTAACAATGCAAAGTGTATACTACTTAACATACAGCTTCTAGCTTCTTTATTATGTTGTATACACACATTTGCATAAAAATACAACACATGATAAGATAATTTTACATGTAGTATACAGGTGCTTTTATATGTATACAACCACGAATAGTTATGCTCGTTATATGAAGTTATGTGCTGTGCAGTACGAGTACATAAAAGTAATGATGTCTATAACATAAACTTGTATGAATATCTGCTGCCTACTTGATGCGGATTACATTTATTCACACGAATTTTATAGTAAACTGCTCTTCAAGCTATGTATTTATACATGTATAGAAAAATTGTGAATAAAGTAAAAGTTGTTATAACATTTCGTATTCGGTTGAATTCAATTCACACCATCAAATAAAACAAAAATAAAAGAAAACAATAAATAAAATTATAGCACTTTTTGATAATAATTTCATTACCATAATCAGAATTCAGGATATGAAAAGAAGAAGAAGAAGAAAATAAAAAAAAAAAAAGTGTGAATGAAGAAAAATCATTGTAAAATATACTAAAGGGGTTCGAGTTCAATTTCGAGTGCTATTAAAGTTCATTATTCCTTCGAGTTAATCAGCAGTAAAGCAGTAACCTTATTACCTATACGATTTCAACATTGTTTTAAGTTGTTTTCTTTTTTTTTTATTTATTTTGCTTTTTTGTTGTTGCTGATATTTTAATTTTAGTGCTTTTTTTTTTGTTGCTGTTGTTTTTAAAGTGTAAAATGTGTTGTTCTTTACTATACACATTCACATGTATATGGTATACTTGCACATACACACATATGTATCTACTCACAAACACGCATTAATTATATATTATTTGCATATATAACACTATAATCTAACCCTATATTCCTATATACATATTAAATTGAAGGCAATTGAAAGATGAGAAGTAGTCTGCTGGTTCGCTATACATATGGTGTCTACATATATGTAGAGGTAGGCAACATATACACGATATATAATGCATTTTTCAAAATCGCATGCATTTAATAATAATGTATACCGCACCAACAAACAATATAATCATACAGCGCACCTACTTATATTATATTGTTCATATGTAGATGTACGTGCACATATGCACTCATGTACATATGTGTTCATGTTCATAATGTAGATATATTCGAGGATATGATTATAACAACCAAGTACATATATAACCAAATTCTAGACACTTTTGAGGTGTTTTATGAACGAGTGAATAGTGGTAATTAGCTGAAGATAGTATACAGAATATAAATATGGTAATGAATTTATGAAATTTATAAACATAAATAATGCACAAAAAACATTTTTTTCTAACACGCAAAAAAACAACAAAGCTGAAGAAAAATCCTCAAAATAAAAAATCATCCAAAATAAAAACAAAACAGGAATATACTCATCTACGTGTATACATATGATGAGTGAAATTTGAAGATCAACATCATTATCAAGAGCAACAATAATAGCACTGAATTTTTGAATGTTTTGTTTTATCAAACACTGTAGTAGGTATGCTTTGACGCAATTTGGTGTACCATTGCAGATTGCTTGTTATATAGATGTAATGCGATTGCGAAAATATGCGTATATATAGACACGCACTGTATTTTGCGTTGTTTACCTTGATGACAATAAATTATACAGATAGCAAAACACACGACAGGATATTATTAAATTTTAATTTATATTTGTTTTGTTTTTAGTGTGAAACATTTTATTGTAAAATATTTTAATGCGTCAAATACAGTAAATCAAGTTTATTAAATATAGGTAAAGTATAAGCACACAGTATGTTTTTTATGGAAAATTGCATATAATGGGAAAGTTTTGCAGACAAAAAGGCTTTGAAATTTACGTTCCTATAATATGTGTTCATAAAACATAAAATTAATAATAATAATAATAATTCCATATACTTAATATTCCATCATTTTCAGTTATACTTTATACTTTAATGTCAATTAATTGTGATGCATGTCAAGGTGAATGGCGCAGATAAGAGTTACCAGATAATGTTTTCATTTAAACGTTTATAGATATACCTACGGAACAATGTTCACCCGCATCTTTTTTAAGTTTGTTTTGTTATATGTGTGAGTATCCATTCAGTGAGTATAAATGCAGTATTTGTATATAGACGGTATATGTATATAAACGATTGTTTTATAAAGTAATCTGATATTTGTTCATCATTTTAAATCCCAGATCCCAGGCTATTTTTAATTCATTTTATATTGCAGATAATAATATCCTTTAACATTTATACATCATATCAGAGAATAATAAAATAATAAATGGCCTAATCATAAATTTCAGGTTATTTGACGTTGATTATATACGAATCGATGCGCAGTTTTCTGTCTGTCTGTTTGTCTTTACTACTATACCAACTAATATGTGTGTATATGTATATACTCTTGCACTTACTCGTATATTCAATATTTATAGTCTGGCTGCGAATATTATAACTTTATTCGCTTTATAGCAAATTCTTATTGCACTCACACCTGCGTTAAGTAAATTTTAATTTTAATTTTTGTTGTTTTCGTCGATTTTATATTTAGTTTAGATTTTCATCTTTTAAATTTGACATTTTTATTATTTTATAATCATCCTCATCATTATCGTCCTCATTATCATTATCATCATTTTCATTATATTTATTACATATTATCGGTATAATCATCTCGTTTTCTCGTTTATTTGTAAATTATTGTACATATGCTATATCGAAACCGAACGAAGTAAAGAGTATTTATTCATTTACGCAGCGCTATTATTATTTTTATTTTTTTCAAACATTTTAATTGTTGAGCAATAAATTAATTTCAAAATGCATTTCTTCGAATAATTATGAATGACACACATTTTATTATCAGTTTACATTTCCATCATGTCTGTATATTATACGACTCCGCACTGACCTTTTTTTTGTTTTTTTTTTTTTTTTTGTTTTAAATTCTGAATTACAAAATGACACTCCTATTTATATACTTACACATACTAAATGCATATCACATCACAGAACAGTTTAAAGATAATTCACTTCTGAATCTAAGTAATTTTCATACACGCATACGTTCACAATGTAGAAGACTGAAACAATTTAGCGAAATTTTTCTTATTTTACTTTTGTTTGCAGTTTTTTTTATATTTTTATTTTTACAGTTTATTACAATTTTTCCATGGTTGCATCACATTTTTAAATTTTTATTTTGTAAAAATTTTCATTTATTTTTTCACTTTTTCCTTTATTGTTTTATTCATGGTTATAAGTTTTTCGTTTCGTTCTTTTCTTTTTACCGGTCGATTTTCTGATGATTATTATGATGATGTGTCTATACGCAACAAATAAACAGAACAGATTTATCGTTTCACTCATAAATTATAATTACATTGTTAACAAAATGTTTGTTTTTCATCGTCGTTCATGTCCACCTTATTTTTCTGCTAGGCGTTTGTATACATATATATCATCCATATACGGTATACGAGTTATACACTTATAGTAGATGTCGATGTCGTACACAATTTTAACCGTAGGTATAAGTACGAGTATACACTACATTACAACCTGTTGGTCACTGTATAATCATCTCCTTAACCATGTATGTACATATATTATAGAAGTTAGCATAGTATGTATACGTGTGTAAGTAAAATCTGTTTGACTTATATTCGTTCGATTTTAGATTTTTTGTTTTGTTATTCGTCTTTTGTAAATTTTGCAACAAAACTTCATCCATCGACTTGCAAGTCCCTCTTAAGTCCTATAATCTCGTTCTTAAAGTTCCTTTTTCATATGCTTTGTGCACAGTGCACACAAAATCATTACATCGTATACCAAGATACGTAAATGTACACAATGTATACGTACACCCTACACTAGATTAAAAAATTTTTAAAATTGGATTTGGATCTGAAATCCAAAGCAGTCAACATCATCATCATCATCATAATTTTCATCGTTATTATGATCGTGACTATATAATAATAGTTAGTTTTTGGTTTTAAATTTTTTCCTTTTGTCTCCACTTTTTTATTCGCTTTCAGTATTTATGCTTTTCTTTTAGGTTAACATTTTTGGACGAATATGTATGAGATCCAACTTTAAAAATTATTGATATACAAGCCAGTCGCAAAACAAATACACGCAGTATACCAAAAACCAAAAAGAATATACTTAACTTTTTAGTAGTTCAGATCAGCCTGCAGCAGATAATTTCAACGATCACATTTATATCTATGGATGTACATATACCTATACTTTTATATAAGGTATTTTCGTATTATATTGAGACCATCATGTAGGTAGAAATGGTAGTTTATATTTTGTACAAGATTCTATAAAGGTTAATACGCATTTGATGTGGGGTAAATGTTTATTTTGTGGATTGCGAGTTATGTATGCGGTAAAATGAAAACAACAACGACAACATAAAAAGTAAAATCATGCAACGGAATTCAATCGAACGGAACATTAAATGCCCATACTCACACATACACAAGGCTAATGGTTGAAAAATAAAAACCAAACCAAAAAAAAAAAAAAAAAAAATCTCCTGACTTAAATTATTGCAATTTTTGTCTTCCTTTCCTTTTTTTTTGTTTTTCAAATTGTTTTCAAGGTACCTTTTATACCAACTTCATAATTTTATGAAGCTAAGGTATTTTTGACTCCCTTTTTCACTTGATCCACTGCTCGTAACATTATTATCTTTCAATTTTTATTATTCGCTTATAGTTTGTTTGTTCATACGAATGTGTACTGGGCAAAAATGTTTTTTTTTTGTCAAACTCGAATAAAATTTTGCACTAATGTGCTGGAAGTTAGTCACACAATAATTTATGTTCCTATAATAATGCTCACGTCTATATAAATGTACACACATTTGTTTAATATGCATGTATGCCATTCTGACTTTCATTCCTTTTTCGAATCCGAATTGACAAAGATAATTAGATCTTACCACACAACAACCATTGATAATTATTATAATGAACAACAGAAAAAACGATGATCACGAACAAAAAATTTTTCATTACTTATTCGTTGCGACAAAAGTATCTGCAGTGAATGTGGACCAGTTTCATGGTACCTATATACTTAGATAGTTGGCTGGCTGACAAATTCTGGATGAGCTCAATTATTTGATGATTAGGTTAATTTTTTCAGTTTTTTTTTTTCTTTTTTTTCTGTTCTCGTTTCAAAAAGATACACACATTGAAAAAAATTAATTCAGTATATTTCAGTATTTTCTTCACAAGACATTTATACTCTACCCGTATATATGCACATACTTGCCTGTTATATATGGCTGGAGTCTCGACATTATATAGAGATTGACTTAAGACCATATAGGAAAAACGCGATGTGATTATCGTTTACTTTTACTTTTTTTCACTTCCATTTTTTCTCTTCACATCTAAAATTTATTACGCATTTACAAATTATAACTTATACCAAACATGATATTTACACACATCTCACACTTATCTTTTAAGTATATACAGAGAACATACTTTTTACGCATTCAATTCCAGCATATATGCAGATAAACTATATGCAATATTATGTACATATGAACATATGAACAACCGTTAAAACACCTGAAGCTCTAATCATCACATTTGTTGCGTGCAAAATATATCATTTTCCAATTTGCTGTATAGATAATTTGATGTTACGAGTAGTACATACATACTTTATAACATTCAAAACGTGAATGTAGGTACTCATATATACCAATATACCTATATACACTCATTCAATACCTCCCTCCTATCCATTCAAATCTGAGCTCATATATTTGCGCCCGTTTTCCACCTTCCTTCTCCTCTGTCTCCTCTTGGCTGCATATGGTATAACTAAATTACCATAAACTGCTGCTTCACTTTTATTTTTTCATTTATTATTTATATGATGATTTTTATGGATATTATCATTTTTATTTTACCTTTAAGCAAAAATTTTCGTGTTTGTTTTACTGATCATGTGATTTCCTTTAATGTGTATAAGCACACAACACATTAAAACATTACACAAATACATTGCAAAGGTTATATGTTAACAGATATAAAACATCGCTTAAAGAAACAGACTTTAAAAACTATATGTATATGCGGATATTATGTATAGGTATCTATAAAATGTGCTTGCATACACAAACAATCGAACATAAATGTATAGAGTAGAGATATATAAAGAAATCTTAAGATACAAAAATGAACCACAAAAACAGCAACAAAAATCTAGAAGCAAAAAAAGAGATATCAAAATGATATGACGATAAAGATGATGATGGATAAGGTTAAATCTCGTTTTATACAAATGTATATCTAATGTCTATAACTATATGCATATATAACTATAGATATGTGCGTGTATGAACAAAAGCAGGCTCACTCGATACATAATATTTGACTTTTAATACACTTTAATAATGCAAAAGCGAAAAATAAATGTTGATTTTTCGATGATCATCATCATGAGATTTCTTCAAAAAATTCTGAATGATCTACAATAATGATGTGTGATTGTGTACATCCATCCATTTATATTGTCAACGAAAACAACGAAAGGAATTTTTAATTATGTGAATTTTCAATGTTCCATCAAAACAAGAAAACTAACAACAACAACAAAAACGACAAAAAAAAAGAGTGCAAATATGAAGAGGGATAAAAAAATGTTTTTGTCCTAAAGATACAAAAAAAAATGTTTCTAATTAATTGATGTTCAATTTAGGTGAACATATAGCAAAACGCCAAAATGTATCATTGATGGATGGTTGCGAAAATATTTTCATGTATTACAGACTAAAAGTTATACAATGTTGAAATGTTGTTGACAATCACACACATATACAAAAATGCACTTGTAGCTATATGTAAGTATTTGAAGTTGGATATTGAATCGATAAGAATTTTAATAATTGTGAGACGAAATACAGTATAAATATTGGATAAATAAAAATACAAGTAGGTAAAGCCATGTAAAGCTCATTAATAGGTTGCGGTGGGCTGCACAGTATAGAATATATATTTTTTTGTATTTGATCGGAGATCTTTACAGTTTCGAGTTCCGAATTCCGATACGAAAAAAAATTCCGGGTCTATAAAATAAAAGAAATATGAGCTGATTGTAATGAAATTAAAATCATATATAGAGAGGACAATATTTATATGGAAGCAATCAGACATCATTGTCGGCGTCAGCAGTACCAATTTCTTTGAAGCTGAATTAGAAGTTATAGTTTACAAAGAATTTTAGTTTGTTTTTTTAATTTTCTATTTTTATTTGTTTATAATTTCCATAGTCACTTTTATATATAATAATCAGGAAAATACTGAAAAAAAACTGTAGAAAAAAAATCTATATGACCTCTAGTTTATTTTCCTTTGTTTTTTTTTTGCTTTTAAATTAATTCATTTTCCTATTAGAAAGTACTTACATATATACATAATTGTGACATACCTGATCTATTACAGGCAACATAGACTTTATAGATTTAATATCGAACGTGTAAAAAATGTAACTTTTGAAAGGTTTCAGAATTATTTTAATGATGTTTTCCTCTAATCTATATACATTTGTACAGACGATGTTATAAATATGTAATGCCATGTAATGCCAGCATATAAAATAAATGCCTATGCATACGAGTCGAGTATAATATCTGCAGTATAAACACGAATACAACATGACTCTTACATTTTGTACTTTCAATATACATTATTCGATATATAAAATGACGTAAGAATTTTATTTTCTAATTGAATTCTGCAACAGACATACAAATCGAAAACGATATAAAGATATGTAGAAATAAAGAAAAATTTAAAATCATCAAGAATTACAAAATAAAATAATATTGTAGAAATAAAAATGTTGCTGGAAACATTTCATATGTTGCTCGAAACATATTCTTGGTTTATAATTTTTTTGTGATATAACGATCAATTTTAGACTAATTTCTGTTTACAATTTTCATGTTTTTTTTTTTTGAAATTTTTTAGAGTTTTCTTAATTTTCACTAACACAATTGGAATCAATTTTTCTCGTTAAAATATTTCACTACGGCTAAAATCTTTACTAAATTTGTCTGTACAAAAAAATATTAGCAAATTTTCATTTTGTTAATTAATTCACTTCAATTCAACCGAGGTTGTACTGTACCTTCATTTTCCCGCACTCTACATACGAGTCCGAGTACAAATGTTAGAATTTAAAACCCTGCCAATTACACCTACATTCCCTATTTCATCTGTTTGAGTGCAATTGGAATAATTTTCATTCACATTTTTTTGCCATATTTTCCTTTTTTGTTGCTACATTTTGTTGTTTTTGTAAGTTTTAACTGTTTTCTCTTTTGATTCATAATAATTTATTTTTTTTCGCCTTTTTTCTGACGAAAACAAAAAAAAACACAATTTACGCGACTTCATTTACATTTTGTTTCATTTAATTTCGAAATCATTTTCTTTTTCCTTTCTTGTTTTTTTTTTTTGTTTTTTGTTACATTTCATCATTTCCACTTGTTTTTAATTCATTTTCTGTGTGTATTCTGGCTGTTTTACTTTGAATTCTTAATAAAAATTTTTTTTTCATTTTTTTCATCATTTATTATCGCGTTTTTTCTGTTCGCTGTTGCTTTTTCTTTATTTTTCTGTTAATGTTGTTGCTGTTGTTGTTACTTGTGCGCTGTTATTTTTGTAGATTTTCATCAGTATGAAAAATATGTACATAACTACAAACGAAATCTTTTTGGATATATATACATGTACATATATAAATGTACATAGTAAGCCTATAGCAGTAGTGCTAATTTTCTTCTTGTCATAATATTTTTCAAGAAGGCACTTTTCACCCGTTTACGATTCACTACAAAAGAAAATTCACGAAAAAATGTTAAAAGAATAAAAAAGTAAAATGAATTCTCTTCTGTTTTGCATTTTTATTTTCAAGACTTGTTTTCATTTTTGTTTCTTTTTTCGCTTTTTTGATTTTTCATTTTGTTGAATATAATTCCACTAAATAGCACGATTATCAGTCACCTGTCTAGCGTTTATAAAATTCTTTTATTTCTGATTTTAGCATTTATTTATTTTTTTTTTGTTTTTTTTGTTTTTTCACTTATAGGCTTGGGTGTATATTTTTGATGATTCCTTTGGCTGGAATCTGATGTTTTTTTCTCAGTAAGCAAATTTGAAATGAGATAAAAAAAATAAAAATGAAAATGAAAAAATTTTTTTTCATACAAACGACATTTCGACAGCAGCTTAAATATTCAAAACAATGTAAAAGTGGTTTTAATTTAGTTCAGGCCTTTATTTTTGGTTTCCTTTTTTTTTTGTTTGAGTTGAAACCGAAAATTTTCAAAACAAAAATGTACAAAGAAAAACATTCAAGTATACTTTATTAGATTTATTTTGTATGTAAGTGTTGAAATTTGTATGTGGGTGTGTGTTTATTGTGTATGTGCGTTACGTTTTTTTTTCAGCTAGATCCCTAGATGTATAAGAGAATAAAAAACTAAATGAAACAAAACTGTTCTTATACACAACTCTCGCAGTACCTATATACTCGTACGCATACATATGTTTATGTGCAGAGTACACAGTATGTACACGTCTTAAATAATTAATTAAAATGTTTCCTTTCAATTATAGGTATATGCATGTATGTACATATAATTTTGTCCTTTATACACATATATTCCTTGTATTTTATTTTTCAAAGTTTACCTACAAAGTTCATAAGTTCGTTACCAATCGAATAATTTATTTTCATTATTTTGTAATTTTTTGTTTCCCTATTACTTTTTAAGTATGTGATGATTATATCCTCTATTATTTTCGAAATAACTATAGTCACTATTTAATAGAATTGTGATAATAATAAATTAAACTTTGAATAAAAATTATGAGTTCGATTCATTATAAAAACGTACATGTACACTCATCGCATGCTAGTTTCGTACATGCCAATGTGGTATATATATGGCACAGGACGATAACTGACGGAACAAAAATACATATTATAATAGAACACATTACCGAAGATAATTAATACTGACATTACCTTCTGGTATCATAACATGTCATCAATGACCTCGTTTATTATTATCATTGAACGAAACCATTAATTTGCATTGTAAAATTTTAAAATTGATTGATTGAAAATTGATTCCTTTTCTTATGCACACACACACAAACACACACACACATGTGTATGAATTCTTTGAATTCCTTTTTATACAAATATTATTTATATGATCATGTTTATGCATACAGGAAAACTTTTCTTTTATACACACACACATATGATGGACTTTGGGTATACCTAATATTTAATTTTTCGTATATTAAAATTTTTCTGTGAAATGAAAAAGAAATCTACATATATTTTCCACTTTTCCTGCAGCACTCATTCCAAACTTCTTGTATATCGATGAATTGTTTATGATGAACCTTGATTTTCAGCCACTATACATCGTGTTGTTCGTTACTTCTGATGTTATACTGTTGCAGTTATACAGAGTGGGATTTTCAACATCTGTTTTATAATTCAATTCAACGATAATAATGGTTACATGTATGTTATGGTCTTCAAATATAATAAATTACATACTCGTATTCGTATGTATACTCGTGGAATAAATGATATGGTTAATTGACAGAGTCTACTACCATTTAATTTCTCTACAGCAAAAAAAAAAAAAAAATCCATAATTTTTCTCTATAAAACCAGTAGACGATAGAACAACATATTATAGAGCATATATGAGGCGCTCAGCACTAAAACGGCCTAAGCCACAAATTTTCCCAAACAAAGGTGACAACATATAAAAAACCGCATTTTCAAAATTTATAAATGACAAAAATAGCCTAACCTGTAGTATGAGCCGTCTTTAAGTTATATTGAAAAGTTTTTTTTACACTTACAAAAAAACGAAAAGCATATAATGCTACAACGGCCCAAGCAGCTTAGGCCATAATGCATTTCGACGTATTATCGAAAAACAAGAAAGATCTTGTGGGATAGGCCATTAGTGCAATTTAACATGATAAAACAAATCGAAGCAAAATTGAATTTATGTGGTATGTTATATTCAAATACAAATGCTTTTTGTACGCATTATGAGCCTTTGACGATGGACACTTGTGCAATTTAACATTGTTAAACATTATCGTAAGTACACGATCAAGCACCGCATTACTCGTTAATATTTGAAC